>JAUYWH010000015.1:9431899-9508314 GCA_034779795.1 Ctenopoma multispine | reverse complement strand
TATCTATCTATCTATCTATCTATCTATCTATCTATCTATCTATCTATCTATCTATCTATCTATCTATCTATCTATGACCCTCTGACTTTTTGTGTTATTAATTGAGATCTTTGTTGTGTGTGACTGCTAGATTGAGAGAGTTGTAAGTGAATGATGCTGCCTTTGATTTTATCACAGGGGTCACATCCTCTCTACAGGCACACTGCTTCCTGTTGTGTTGCCGTGACAACAATGCATACAATAAAAGAACAGGCTACTCTGCTCCTTGAAGCCATAAGTTGTGTTTGCCTTACCTGTCACCACGTGGAAACAAAGACACAGAGACAAATGCACATGAAAGAAAGTGTAGAGGCCATGCACACACATTAGCTCTGCTTCTGTTCAGTTATAAATACTTGTGTACCAAAGCAGCAGCACAAATTACATTATTGCAACACAAGAGACCATCCAGTTACAGGTTTATATGATCAGTTAAGCCATGCTGTCATACCGTGTTGAGTTACCAGAAAATAGGTCACTATATTGAGATATTCACCAATCACATCACTGTGGATTACCCGATGCAGCCAAAGCCCATCAGGACATTTAATACTGAAAATTAACTGGAGGATTTGGTAACAATAAAAACATTTCTCATGATGTGTCTAATGTGGTCAGATCTGAAACCTCGGTGTTTCATGCTTCAGCATATTAATTGTGTTCAACACCCAAACCCTGCTATAGTTTTGGTCATTCTGAAGACAGAAAACTTGTGACTTTGAGAGCTAGAATTCACACACAGTCTGTTTCGCTCATTTGCCGAACCTTTCAGTCTTGTGGTGAACGTGAAAGATTACACAGATTGAATATTTCACACAGAATAATGAATTATTTCTTACTCATCCAAGCAACACACAGACAACTACTTAAAGCAGTACTTTGCAAATATGAATTATGTGATCATGTTTTTTTCTTATTTGAAGTATTGTCTTTTGCTGCTGCTTGTAAAATTCATGTGTAGGGGGAGGGTGAGTTGTTCGACTGCCTGTACTGAGGTGGTTGTTTAGGGAGCAGTTAAGCTCAGGGACGTTAAGCTGTCTCTTACTACAGAAATGAAATGACCCGTAAGGGTAAGCAGCAGTGTGCTTGTATCTGTGTCTGTGTTCAGCTCACTGGGTATGTGCAGGACCTGCACAAATATGCTAATTTGCAACATGAGAGCAGCTGTCACTTTTCGCAGATTTGGCCCATTCTAATCAACCCCCTTTCCTGATGTCCCATCCTTGTCTACCCACAATTCATTTGGCATTTTCATCTGAGGAGGACTCTACCCAAGGGAGTGAATGATTTTGCCTCTGATGAGTCATCAGTCACTGTCAGTAGTTAAAACATCCAATCTGAGAGACCTTGCCAGTGTCATGTCCAGTCCAGTTGATGGGAGAATTGTTCATCTTCCTGTTTAATCAGACATCAGAATCAGATGTCAAATGCGTCTCCTTCCAAAGTACATGTATTTTGTTTTTTTGTTGATAATGGGCTTTACAGTATATGGAATTGTTTGTCTTAAAGTTCATTAGCAACATCTGCTTGAAATTTTAAGAAACAGAAACTGCAGTTTCACACTTTCACACAATTTTAATAGTAGAAATAACAGTAGTAATCAAGACAAGAAATCAGATGGTCCACAGTCAGCACACTGACAGACAAATATACACAAAAACGTTAATTAGAAACTGTCCCTTAATGTGGAAAACATTAGATTGCAATTATTGTTCTAATTTGAAAGTCATTACCCTGATTTCATGTAAATATAACTACAGTGATAAATTGGTTAATCCATTGGTCAGTTGACAGAAAATTAAACAGTTATTATTTTGATAATCAGAAATGTCAAAACATCCACTGGTTACAGCTCCACAAATGAGAGGATTTGCTTCTTTTTTTGTATTATGTGACAGTAAACTATATTTTGGCTTATTGTTCCATTGGTTGGACAAAACAAGCAACTTATGGGCTTAGACATGAATGCCTTTTTAAATCAAAATATAATCTAATTATGAAAATTACTGAAGAGTAATGAGTCATAAAAATAATCATTAGTTGCTGCTCTACATTTACATTAACAGGGATTTTGCAGGCTGATGATGTATTGTAGTGAGAAGGTTCCAACTGCTGAACTTATTTCTGGAGACCCTTAGGTCTGCAAGCCAGTGGGAAGGAGATGTCAAAAGCCATAAAAGATATACAACATTGTTACTTCAACTGCAAGTTATATGTTTTGTCTGAAAAGTGAAACACCTCATGTGTGGGACCTTAAGGGATGTGACAAACCTAGTATATGGGGGCCTTTCTCTACTGATTGGCTCAAAGACCAGGGGTCCTCAAAACTGAGGTCTGCAGTTGGACCATCTTAGCTGTAGTGGGGAGATTAATTTCTCTTATTAGTTTCAGTTCAACTTACTTTTGCAGTGCAACTAAAAAGTTGATGGAATATGCTGGGTGTGTGCATGTGCCTTTATTTCAGTGGGTGGCTGGTCAAACACTTAAGACATTTTGGCTAGTCCCTACAGCTTCAAAGGGCTGTTTGAGGCCTAAGAATAGGCTTTAGTGTTATAGTAAGGGATTGTAGTTTAGATTTATGTCATGTTATGTCATGATGTCATCAAACATACACTATAGGCCTGTTCATGACATATATATGTGCATATATGAGCTTGATATGTAATACATACTTTACAGAATGACTAATAAATGACTAATTAAAAATGACTAAGCTACTGAAGGTAACTGGTGGGCTAGAGACGTCTGAGTCAACTCAAAGCAAAAAATGACTAAGACATCAATACCCCAGTAGCAAAAATTCAAATAAGCTTTTGAAGTGACGAATCACGTCAATAGATGGTGTATTTGATGCATGTTATTATCACCATTGCTGTACTATGAAACAGTAATAGTTAGTTTGAGATTCACTTGAAAAGTACTAATGAAGTGCTTCACAAGAGGTATCCACTGGGGTGCAGCCACACAATGTGTCATTCTGGACTTGGGAAATGGATTTATGAAAATCATTTCCCTGACATGACACTGAATGTGCAATCTGTGGGTATCAGATAGAAGTGAGATTTCATGGCCTTGCTTTGTCAGTGCTGCAGAAATTGAACACAGCTTTTTTTATTGCAAGGATTCAATTGGGAAGATGAAATAGATGATATACAGTACACACAAATGTGGAGAAGGCTTTACATACTATTAGCTTCTAAACAGTGTTGCTTCCAATGCCATTTCTTATTCATATTGTTTGTTGACCTTCCTTTGACTTTTAGAGCTTCCCAGACGTATGAGACCTACATATGGCCATTAAGCAGTGATGCATGTTTTGAAGAGTGGAAAGCAAGGAAAACTTTAAAACAGCCATACAAAGTTACAGCTACAATCTGAAATCATTTTTGTTTTGATTGCAATTATATAGAAAAGTATAGCTGTGGCAGTTGAAAATCAAGGTTAACAGTTTCTCTGGTTGTTTCTGATGTTGGGTGCCAACTCTTCTAACTACTTTGTATTTTCGTCAAGATTACAACCTATGAATTAACATCAACAGTGGGTGTATTCAAGTGCAACTTTATAATGCATAGGCCATGTGCTAGTATAGCCAATATAAATAGTTTATTTGCTGACAGACTAATCAGCAATCTATTGTCAAGTCCTGGCAAATGTACCACCAACTTTTTTAAGTTCATGAAACCTGTAGCACGTTGGGGGTGGACTCTCTGAATTTCCACACATAAACCAGAGAAAAATATTTGTACATACATCTGCAGAAATTCTTGTGTGGAAAATCATACGTTTGCTTTGTGTGTTGGTTGAATAACACATTAAAGTCGTAGATCCTTACGTGTCAGCTACATGTCTGAGATGTCACAGTCCTCCTCCACAGCTTCCTCTGCTGAACATCACAGGCTTTTTGTGAATGACTGTCCCATTGTTACAGTTTGGTTTTTATCTGCCAAGCAGAGAATGTATCTGCTTGTTCTCCCCATCTCCCTCTCATTTTCCCTGATAGTCACACTCACTCTGTACCAACACCTATTTCTCTCAGACTGACTCATGATTCAAATGCTCCTTTGATATTAAGCTGCCAGTGCATGATCGATTTTCTGGCAAATTTGTGCCTAAACACGCACAGCCAAAAGCGTTGCTATGTAATCACACAAAGTATGTTGGAAATCCTTTACCTTCACACCTTAAGGTTCATCAGCTCCTGGCCCACTCATCAATGACATTGCCTCTGCTTTTGTGTTCCTGCAGAAATCAATTTGCAGCCACTTAGAAGTGAAGGGGTTCTAATTAAATACATGAAGCACATCACTGCCAGAGTTGGAAGAAAGGATGAGATTCACAAGAGTAGAACAGGGGGAAAGAAGAAAAGGGTATATGATAGTACTGTTGTTTAGGGGTCCCATCCACAGTGCAGCTATGCGTCAATAGCCCTCTGAAACACACCATCTCCTGCTTGCATTCAGATACACACATTCTATTCCTCACAGTCCATCAGGTGTGTGACTAAGCATGCCATTGTCAGTGTGACTGAGGATGAGCCTCACTAGCTAACTAGTCCCTCACCCACCATCCATCCTACACACTAACGCACACTCACAAAGCCATTCCTGTTTCCCATCTGTCACCCTCTACTAAGCTGACAGCAGTGTTGCCTATCAAAAGTGCTGGTCATTGATTGCTACTGTAAGGTGGGATGGGCCCAGCAGTATTGAATTTCAAATAACTGCTGTAAGCTATGGGTCTAGTGTGGGCAGTGGCAGCTATTTGGGTACAGTTCTTCTTTTGTAGAGGCCAGCTGACTCAAAGAGCTCATCGCGGACAGTTAATACTTTGCTGTTGGCTCACTGGTTAATTCAGCCCACACAGTTCAAGTTATAAACAGTAAATTAGACAAAATGAATACTGCCTTTAAAGAGGTACTCCTGTGATTTTAGTAAGTCTGGAGACTTACAAGAGACGGATTAAAAGAGGATGGTTAAGCAGAAGCCAGTTTATTCAGACTTTTACTTTTTTGTGTAGGTCAAGCACCAAACTATTGGACACCACAACTGGACTCTGGTGAAAATGCTCCACCATGCTGTACAAGGTTTATACACAGAAAATATACAGTAAATGTTTCTTCTACAGCAACCATCATGTGTGCAACGGTAGCACACACTGTCGGCCCACTATAACGTATGAGAACAACAACATAGACAACACCACAGCTCGTGGCACAGACGTTTGTCTGTCCTCACTCACAAATGTATCCCTGGATAGCTTGTTTTTTGGAGTGCTAATATTGATTTATTTGAATGCCCCCATGTTTGTTTTCAATGTGTCTGTGTCTGGGTGAGCATCATGTTATCATGATCATGTTTTCTAAGAAAGACAAAGGAGAAGGAGGAGAAGGAGAAAAAGGAGGCTAAGGCTGAAGCAAGTCTCCATGTCCCACCGCATCCTCAGGTTACTCACCTGCCTCATCCATTATTGCTGACCCTTATTCATAATGGATGAGCAGGTACAATGCCACATGGCTCTGGAACCAACACTCTTAATACTCACCCCTTCCACCACTAACACCGCTGCCACAGTCACTGCCAACCAGCCAGAATCCTTCACCACCCTGGAGCTTCTTTATCATTTCTCTGGCCCGTGACCTACGTAAACAGGGAGCAGTGACAACATCTGGGGAAGAAAAAGAGGACAGGACAATGATACTTCAACAGGAGGGTGATAATACATACAATGATGATTTAAAACTCCCAAAACAAGACCTCATGTGTATTTTATCTCACTTGGTGTTCCTATCAGTTGATCGTTTCCATTTCATGTCAGAGCAACACAGTTTATACCTAAAGCAAACGGTCTATCCATAATGATAGCAATTAACATCTACTAAAACTGGCGCTACTCCTGCTTGCAGCACATCCAACATTAAGTTCCAGATAATAACACTAATGATGACTTGCAGCCTCTCACCAGTCTCCTCTCTGTCCTTTTTCCCTTTTATAGCAAGGAGTTCCTTGAAGCTACTGCTCTGGGGAATGTATTTAGTCACTGCTCCCCTGCATTTGACAGTCAAGAGGCACTTGTTTGACATTGGGAAGTAAACTGGAAAGAACCCATGTTTCGTTCCAGCCTGGAGCACAGCAACAGTCGTGGCTAATGTTTGCCAACTAGACCTTGAAAAGAGGAGAGTTCAAAATACTATAATACATTTATCAGGATATTTCTCACACATAATAGTCAGATTCTCTAGTCATACCATAACAGATAAAGCAGTAGAATAGTTAAATCAGTAAAAATCAGTGACTCACACAGACAAACAACAAGGTCTTGTGAAAGGATGATGATTGTTTTGGATTAGCTTTTGCCAGGCTATGTAGGTTTTTAGTTTGTGGAGGAATATATGAGGTCAGACTGACACTTAAATTCTTATTATAGAGAGGCGTCCCACAACTTCTCATTCATAAAGTTGTCCTTACAAGTGCAGTCAGTGCTCGTTAACAGCCATGTGTTCTGCCAAAGTGTCCTTGAGCAACACCCTGTAAGTCACTAAAGTTCCCAGATGCCTGAAATATTTATAAAATATATCCAATCCCAGTTCTGGCTTCATGTGAGAACTCTGCCCAATCTTACCTCTTTATTTTAGGGCGAGAGCAGTTGTGGTGTTAGTTCAGTACTGCCATTACTTATTTGGACTCTGTTCTCATGGAGAGACTGACTCTTCTGGGTGTTTTTGTAACTGGGCTACTGGAGCTGAAAGTAGGGTAGCCTTTAACTAGGCTATATGCAGACTACTCCAACTAGGCTTTGTGTTGTCTGGTCACACTAATGAGGCTAAAGCCTGTTTCCCAATAAGTGCACCTGACTTAACAGAGCTGTCTAAATTTGGGCTTGTAGACTATAGAATAGTTACATATTTTGGGAAATACACTTATTTACTTTCTTGCAGAAAATTTAATTAATACTTGATTCCACTAAAAAGCTACCCCTACAGCATGAGAATTATTTTGATCTATTTTCTTAATACTTTGCCTCCCACTGATCTTGATGAGGATTTTGACATGAACCCATTTCTGTAAACTCCTTCTCTGGCAAGCAGTTCTCCCACAGTCCCAGTCCTGTTACTTATTTAGTACATACACAATTTTATAGAAAGTGCAGATGTGAGAGTTTCATTGATCTCTAACTAAAATTATGGCACATAAGCAGATGTCCCAAAATAGTGACCCAATGACTTTAAGCTGTGTCACAACTTTCTACGTTTTGGTGACAGATGATAGTAGGACTAGTAGAACTGTTGCAATGGAAAGTGGTTTTCACAAAGTTGCATCTATTCCAAAACATCACAATTCATGTTTCTGACTGGTACACAGAGTCTCTTTGTGGAGAAGGAGTTATCAGAAAGTCAGCTGATGGAAATTTTTCTTCAGCACTTCAAAATGTCACACCTTTTATTAATGTAATTTTTCACTCAATTTCTTTCTGTAACACCGAATGTGTGTGAGTGGGCCAGTCATCTGCCACAGCAGTATTACTCAGTTCAGCTCACAGGACAGTTTCCCAAGCACAAGAAACAAAGGCCAGCCTGTTTCTATGGTTTCTCACATATTAGAGATTTAAGTGGAATTTTATATAGACAAGACTCATGGATAGACTGCACCAGCCATCATTTAACAAACACCAAGGAGAGGCACGAGGGTGGAGAGTGTAATTTCAGTGCTCCCTGAGTGAATCTAAGCTATATAAATAGCATTTTTAGCTACTACCTATGTCATTGCCTCTTTAGTGAAATTAGTTGTTTCAGCACAAGTGGCATGGGAAAAAAGCCTCCTCAAAACATCACCTCTTCAAACAGTGTACACACACATACAGCCATAGACTAAGAAACCCTAGCCCTCAGGTCAAAACAAAAAAATCCACCAAAAGACCTTTGACAAATATGCTCTCCTTTCTCTAGGCTTCTGATACGTCACACCAGGGATGGGTGTTTTTCTACAGACACAGCACTGGAAAACTCCTGCCTTGTCCTTCACATGACACACTAACAGAGAGGAAAGTTTCCACTAATTGCTGTACAGCAGCTGAAGGTCGTGACTTCAAAGGAGAGTGAAGACTGAAGGACAAGAGAGGAGATTCATGGTAATATTTCAAAGTAAAATCAAACAATATTTGTGTCAAATTACCTAAAAAGTAACCAAAGCTAATGTTTCTATAAAGGATGGTTGGAGGGAAAAACTTCAAATCAACCAAATCAGAACAGTCTACTAAAAAGGTCATCTGTACCTAAAAACATACTAGAAAGTTTGTAATTAACGAACAGCAAATGGAAAATGGTAAATGAACAAGTGCTCTTTTAAATGACTTGTCTGCATCACGTGTCATGACTCATAATAATTGAACCACAGCCTTACTGAACCTTGTCAGTGTGTCCTGTAATTGAATTGCAGGGCACATTGTGTTCCTTTTAAACTTAAATAGACCAAACTGACTTCCTGAATTGCACTGAACCAGGTCACCACCATCAAGACAACTGATGAGTTTAAATGGGCAGAGATTTTTTTTTAGCTTCCTTTGTGTGGGTTTCACGAAGAGGAGTAATCCTCATCCAAGCCACAAAGCTGAAACCATCTGATTTCACATGTTTGCTTACGTGTTAGTCATCTAGCTGACAGTACTCAAGGAGATGGCCACAGTTGTTTGTAACCTTGAACATTTTTGTTAAAGGACAGTTTAAAGACATTTCTCCATCCTGTCATCTCAACAGCCATAGTACTTGTAATAATAATAATTTGTCATTTTAACCAACCAAGTAAACAAACTGACAGAAGTCTCTCATCCAATAATGGAGAATCTTAGAAAGTTATAACTGACTCCAGCTCTTCCCTGCTTCTCAGCTGCAGCAAAATGGCTGAAATTTCCCAAGGTAATTTGAACAGTGGACTGAGGCACATACACAAACACACACAAACTCACACAGGTCATTACATTTACCACTAAGCATCTCCATAAGCCCAAGCAGGCATATCTGACATATCCATCTGCTATGATAGGATCATACTGGATCTGCCTCTCTCTCACTCTCACTCTAAATCGGGGTAAGGGGTTTGTCTGTGTTAATGATGATAGGGACATGACATGTAATCATGGGGTTGGTCACAACTTCGTAAGTAGGTAGGGCTATGATTTACATCTTTTCTGGAGTGTGCTTTTGTGCAATAAAAATGAAAAAGACAGATATAATTATTAAAATCCTTTAATCCTGTAAGGAAGACTGGTTCTTTGTAGATTGTTTGTAGTTGTCCACACATTACAAATACCCTTTGTTTGCATTATTTGTTTGTATATTGTTTAGCAATGTATGCAATGTGTTTACTGTTTACTAGTTTTGTAATGATATCAATATACACATAGAATTACCACATTGCAATGAGTCCAAGGAGATGTTTGTCCGAGATGTACTGAAATTCCTTCCTTCTGATATATAGCATTGATGAGAATGGGACATGAAATCAGTTAACTTGACCTTTGACCATCAGAGGTGACAATTTGTGCTAAAATTTGAAGACATTCCCTCAAAGTTTTCCTGAGACAGCACAATCATAACAGGAATTGGATGAACAGGAGACGACCCTGACCTTTGGCCTTTGGCCATCAAAATGGTACATCACAAAGTCAAAGAAATTCCATCAATCCATTCCTGACATATCAATTCACAAGGAGTGAATGAAGGTTAAGTCACTATGAGCTTGACATTTGGTCAAGGAGGTAGACATTTGGAGATAGCAAGCACCAAAACTAATCAGTTCATCATTGATTAAAGTCCAATTGGAAATTTAAACCAAATTTGAAGAAATACCTTCACATATCGCGTTCACAGGAAAGGGGTGCAAAATGGGCTGACCTTGGCGTTGACCTGTTGTCGCCAAAATCTAATCAGTTCACTGGATCACCGGGAAAATGGGAAAGTGTAAGAATCTGAGCAACTTCAACACAGAATGCTGAAAATTTTCATGCTCACCTTGATAGACAGTTATGCATCACAGCTTGCTGCATATGGGCTGCATAGCCGCAGACTGGTGGGAGTCCCCATACTTATCCCGTGACCGCTGCATTAAACACCTACACTGGACCATGGAGCAATGGAAGATGGCACCCTGGTGTCCTTTACATCATATGGATGACCAGGTGCATCTCTGTCATGTCTGGGGAAGAGACGGCAATAGAGTATGGGAAAACATCAAGCTGGCAGAGGCAGTGTGGCACTCTGGGCACTGTTCTACTGGCAAACTTTTTTTACAGGCATATTTTGATACTTTTGGACATAACCAGAATAGCTGTTGCACTTTACGCTGAGCTAAGCATAGTGGCTGCTGGCTGTAGCTTCATAATCACCATACACAGATGAGGGTATTGATTTTCTTATTTAACTGTAGGCAAGAGATCAAATAGCCATATTTGGGGTGGCTGTGGTTCAGGAGGTAGAGCAGTTGCCTGCCAATCGTAGGATTGGTGGTTCGATTCCCGGCTCCTCCTGTCATATGTCGAAGTGTCCTTGGGCAAGATACTGAACCCTAAATTGCCCCCGGTGTGTCAGGTCAAGCTGCATAGCAGCTCTGCCATCGGTGTGTGAATGGGTGAATGAGAAGCAGTGTAAAGCGCTTTGAGTACCAGAAAAGCGCTATATAAGTGCAGACCATTTACCATTTACCATATTTCCCAAAATGGGAACAGTATATACAGAATATTTGTGTATTTTGAAGTTAAGCATCAGATGTGAAATTAAGATAGAGTTGATTTGTTTTAGTCTGTCTTTCACGTCATATATTGCCTCTGTCAGAAACCTTCCACCTCCCCCTCCCTCAAACACACATATGTCCACTTAATCTCTTTCTTATGGTAGGAAGGCTGGGGCCACTATGCACGGTGTGTTTGTGTATGTATGTGCATCAACTCGATGTGGGTGTGCACACATGCTCTAGGGTTTCTTTGCACCAAGAAGCATAGGTCCAAGTCTGTAACCCTGCTTCTCTTACTCGTGCCTTCTGTCCCTCCCAAGGGAGAAGCCCCCATGCGAAAGGAAAGAAATGGAGTGTAAAGGGCACCGAGTTCCCATTGGATCTATTCCTTTAAGCCACATCTGTGCCCCTCCTATGCCACTCTGTGCTGGCTTGAGGTAGCAAGCACTTTTAATGTGCCCCTTCTCTTGCTCTCCACACATTCTATGGGTTCTGAGGCAAAAATGTGGCTCTGTAATTAAGTTGTCATTAATTGTTTTGCCTGGTCCCTGGTGGCATTCACAGACTGGGGGATGAGAACAGCAGATTTATAGGGCTGATGGGCTCCACGCCTAACTGAACAACTAAACACAGTGAAAACGATTCTTAATTACTGCCTGTTGCCACTAATTTACCCAAAGTCACCTCTGCCAGAAAGCTAACTAGCCCTCTCTGTCTAGTTGCATACTAGCTTTCTTTCTTGTATAATTTGTCCCTTTTATTTGTGCATGATGTCTCAACAGTTCAAACTGTTGCCATTTTATATCATTGCTAGCAAACTTGTTTTTGAGACTGAAACACACAGAGCTAGTGTTTGACTCTGTAATATTTTTGCCTTGTATGTTTTGTTTTCCTCCTGTATTCCTGTTGGATTGTAATGGCAGTGTTTTCCATGAGCGTTGCACTGTGTCTAAATGTAGAATCTCAGGTGGTTTCTCTGTCTTAGCGGTAATTGAATCAAGACTGTTTATATGCCCTACATTTTATGACATATAAATGTTCACTGGCCTGAATGAAATACACTTTCCAGCTCTACCACTTGTCGAGCCAAATGTAAATACAGAAGATATCAACGGAAAACAGACCATGGAAAGAATATCCTGGGGGGCAGTGACATTACCCCAAACCCACGTTATAACCCTATGCTTTCTTCACCTCTTCTCACACACACACATTTATACGGTGATGGCATGTTATAACCATACACAGTGTCTTCCACTCACACCCACATATTGAGTTGGGTGGGTCGCTGTCCTAACACAATCTGGCCTCAATGGGCAATTGACGTGAATTATTGTTTGCAAATGGAAACTTGGCCAGATAATCTCTGTGCTGCTGGCTCAGGACTGAGTAAGACCACTGTCTCCTTCTCTACACACACACACATACACACACACAGACACACACAAACACACACAGCTTTTGTTTTACCATCTCTCTTTCCAGTTCACTCTTACTGTATTTGCTGACTCTATGCCTTTAACAGTAACTCCTTGTCTGTCTGCTTTCACGTCACCTTTCTCTTCCTTTTCGACAACCTGTTTCTCCCCTCTCTATTTCTCTTCACTTACTCTTTTCCCAACAACTCTGGCCTTTATCCCACAGAACATTCACCTCTCTGTGGCTGCCCTCGCCAGTGCCTGCAATAAATTCCAGGGGTAGTTGGAAACACAAACATGCAGAAGCCAAGGGCAAGCAGCTCAGTCTTGATAGATCCCATCCTTGCCACCACCACACCTACCACCATCTCTCCCTCAGCTTTCCTTCACACAAAGGATCATTGTGTGTGTGTGTGTGTGTGTGTGTGTGTGTGTCTACTTCTCAAAGTTTCACTTCAGATCTTCTCTTACAGTAGGTGTTTACCTGCACTATAGGTAGGCTATAATTCACATGTCAGTTGTTTTTCTGGTCAGCAGATGTGAATGTTAATGATTTAATTTGAGACTCTCCCAGCAGACATGAACCCATGTTTGGACTTTAGTGGATTTCAGGAAAAATGTGATTATAGTAATTGTGCCCAGATAATGATCTGTTAGATAATGAAGGTTAGTTATTACAATGTGAGAGACATCCCTAATATGAACTTTGTCTGATTGATACAGCTAATGCCCTGCTTGAATAATAGATATAAAAGTCTAATGTTAGTGCAACACTAAGCCCAGTAAGTAATATATTGGTCAAAGAATTTGTTAACATCTGGGATTTTGAATCATTTGCAATGGGAAAATTCTCACACATCATGAACCTCGATCAGCAGTCTTTCTCTAAAGTATGCAACAATTTTTCCTCTTCCTCTTCAAAAGAAGGAAGCCCCCCTCCACATCTAGCTCTTTGCTGAAGTGCTGAGCCAGTGGAAAATCCAACGTCCGCTCAAGAAACAAAGTGGTGTAGAAAGATCAGTTGACCAAAGGAAGTGATATTCATACAGCGTGTCCTCACTGATGGGGACCTGGTTGTGTAATGAGACATGTTTGCATTTTCCACTTGCCTTGACTCGAGACACACATGATCTTCAAGTGCATTTCCACCACAGTCATATGTTAATTTAAAAAAATGTTTAGGAAATAAAAGAAATCATAATTTTTCTCTGTCTTGTGATTAATATTTTCCATTCCACAGTATATTGGTACTTCATCAGTTCATAGCAGTGCTATCTAAAAATGTGATAAGATGTGGAGTCTGCAACTAAGTTCCTCTCTGTTAGATCAGCAGACACAGTCACACAGTGCCAGTTGCTAGACACTCTTCTTCTGAACCTACAATTATTTGTCAAGCTATCTTTTCTCATGGTGTGTAGCGCTCTACCCCAGTAATTAAAGTTCTATGTTGGGATGTGCACATACACACAACCACAGCTTTCTTGTGTATTCTCAAATGTGACACTTTTGTCTAACTTTTTGTGTCATCCTCTCTAAAACCATATGTTCCCTTTCAACCAAAATTAATAATGTGTTTGTGTTTTGAGTGTGTTTTTAATAAATGCAAAAGATACCTTAAAGGCAAAGTTCCCTTTTGGGAGAGTTTTGGCATGCCTCATCATTAATGCTTACTCAGACAGCATGAACAACACATTAGCATGCACAAAGGCTAATGGCACTTGACATTTAATGTAGTTCACAAGATGCTCGGGAGCATGTGGCAGATTTCCACCGAGAAACTGAGTCAACAGCAAGACTCAGACAACTGCTGTGGGGGAAAATTATTGGTCTCCCCAACTTAAACGCTCTCAGCATTACTAGTGATAAAACTGTGTGAAAGTTTGAGTATTTGAAAAGATGCAATTTCCTTTTGAATTAAGTAACAGGATTAATTGTGTAATCTCTTCTGAGATTATAGCTCCACTGTCTGTTGTGGATACATGTGATCTCTTCACTTCTAGGAGAAAATAATTCACTTTCACCATTAACAAGTCAAAACACCAAACAGCTCATAGATTGTTGTGTATATGGCTAAAAAGCCCTCTCTCTGGAGCCTCGCCATCTTGCTCACGTCTGCGGTCCCAAAGTGTTTAAATGGATTGAAAGAGAGATTAAGTGGCTTCAACTGAACAGACAATGATAACACAAGGCGGCATTTCAATTTATTGTCTGTCACATTTAGATAAAAAATTGATACTACAAACATTAGCTACAGACTGGAAGGGAAAACATTGTCAGAAAGCTGATAGATTCTGCAGTTGAGCCGGTTGTTAGTTTATACACCTACATTTTTATGATCTTGTTTAACTATTCATTGTACATTTAATAGCAGCTGTATCATACTTAAAGCAACATCTTATTTTTCAGGAGGTACTTAATCTAAATACTGAAGGTCCTGGTTAAAAATTTTTTGAATTATTATTAAGATGATATGAATGAAAAAGTAACTGGGACAGTGGGACACTAGTGACACCTGGAACAACTTGCCTCCAGCAGTGTTTGTCATTTTTACTAGTAAAGGCAAGTCAGCACTGACTAAAAATTTGAAATCTGCTGGCTGAATGTTTTCCTTTGCTAATGATAAATATCATCTGGGTTTTTTTAGGGAGGGTGTTAGGGTTAGCTACTGATAAGCCTTCTGTAGAAATTTAATCTGCTGTCACCATTAGGCATTATACTGAACCAGGTACTTTGAATTTGTGACATTGTGAATAGTTTCCTGAGAGGGTATTCTGAGTCAATATTTGCATTCTTAACATTAGATTCTTGTGTGTGCCCTGGTTTCAGTGGTTTCTGCATAAGTAAGAGATAAACAGGGAGGGAAGAAACACAGACAAATGGACAGACAAAGATAGACTGAGAAAGAGAGAAATGGGCGGCAACAGTTTCGTGTTAGAGGGGCATCTGCTCAGGGTTTGCCAAACACAAAATGCTGCAGGCTGCCAATCAGAAAGCCACCAAAACCACTGACAGTGAACTGGAAAAATGGCAGATGTAAAAATAGGCCTTGTCACGACTTCAGCAATATAGGCCTGCATTGAAAAGTCTGTATGCCAGTGCTCTGGCTCCCGTTTGAGAACAGAAGATTGACAGATAAAGATGTGTGAAGGGTGTGTGCGCCAGACAGCCTTTGCGAACATTTGTATAGAACCCATGTTATTTCTTTAATTTTTTTTTTTAAGTTTTACTAAGGACAATTGACCCAAAGCAATAGATTAAAAGAAGATTCAAGGTTTGTCATATGCATAGTAAGGAAACATGTTTTCCTGTACAATGTAATTATTTCTTTGCTGTCCACAACAAATGCCAAATGATACTAAAATCATATTATGTCTATATAGCTGCCATCAATCCATATCTATATATAGTTTTAATATTTTGTATGCTTTATGCTTTTCATTGAAATCACACAGCCAGAAGCCCATATTATTGCATGAGTCAACTTACATAAATCAAGTTTCTTTCTCTTTCTTCCCTTTTTATTGATCTGACTTGCACACAGACATACTATAAACATATTTCTGTGCACTCAGGACTGTTGTGTTAATGATAAATCCTGTTATGTCAAGACCGCAAGTATGGTACACTAAGGTCTGACCTCAGCCTTTGTTGTTTTCTGTTTATCATCTACCACTACCTGTCCTGTTAACCTGGGGTGTATCACATGGTCATATTTGTCAAAAGTCATGTAATTCACCTTGACTGAAAAAATGCTTTAACTGCCCGTATGCACATATTGAATTTTCTGCACCATGCACTATGTGGTATCTTATCAGTGTGCACTTTCTGTAGCATAAGCAGAAGTCTAGAGGAATGATAAAGGGGGAGATAGACTTCTGCTTACATTGTAATGCAATGCAGTACACTGAGTTTTCACTGACAGCTCTCCCCGGGAGAAGGGCGGGTAGCTGTGTGAGGTGTGTAACCCCTTCTCAACAGGACTTCAGAATCGCAAAGAATACAGCCATTGAATCCGGAGAAGAAGAAGAAAAAAAAAGCGCTACGTCATGGAAAGAATGACGTCAGGCTTGATTAGGCGCCGAGGGAAGAGCCTCGTGTGGTTTAGGTGCTTTTCAAACGGCCGAGCGATGCGGCAGTCCGTTTTCGGTGCGCACTTTTATGCAGGCTGTATCATATGATGGGCGAACTGTTGAATAATCCTGTTATTATAAAGCGACACGGGAGCAAAGAGGGAGTACGAGGGGATCATGACGTAACCGTTTCCATAGGCGACTGATATGCTGGCTGAGCCAATGAGAATCCACACCAGCGGTCCATACCCATCCTCCTTTTGACGCGCATCACACGTCCCCGGCGATGTTCTGACAGAAAGGTCCTAAGCGAGGCAAGATGGTTCGCCTCAGCTTACTTCCGCCTTCGCCACACTCTCCATTAGAGAAACTGGACCATTTAATATTTTGGCTGGTTGTGTCTCTCACTGTGCCCAGAGCCTTTTCACTCACATTTTTAATGCTTACAGTCGTATATTAAATTGATTATACAGTTATGAGACGCACATTTATTCGCACTAATATTAAAAGCATGCACTGCTGCTCTGCACCTGCTGTTTGAATTACGTGATCTTTCATGGGTGATTGTGTGTATTGTCTGATGAAGTAGTTGTTCAGTGATATTTAGCTGACACAGCTGTGCACGCATGTGTCTTGCGGTTTCCGGTCCGGTGCAGCTGGCTCTGCGCGGGCTCCAGTGGGACGGGAACTATCTTGACAGCAGAGGCTGGAGAGCTGGATCGTGGTTATGACAGCGAGGTGGGCGGGATTTTACCTCAGATCAGGGGAGAGAGTCTAGTCTTTGGTGAGACTGAGGGGGAGTTAAAGAGAGAAAGGGACCTGGGGTACTCGTCAGAGAACTGGAGTAAGTATTTTGGTTATATTTTTTTATGCGCTGCCGCGATAAAATGCCGCAAGATGGGGGCTGCTTCCTTGTGTTATAGACATTGCACAGAAAACCTAACCAGTAAAGTATTTATTTTTTGTGCAGTGATAAACGAGGGCCAGCCACTGTTGGGTAGCTGCTCTGGGTTAGCTTTTATACCAAGCTAACATCGCTAGCTCACATTATATCTTGGATAGACACTGACGTTGGGCGTCCTGTTTCCCCAACCCAGCTCAGCCAGGATGCTGCCAAATTTTTTTGTTCCTGTTTACTTTAGTTGGACCTAAGCATTGCACTGGGCTAAGTTTTTCGACTTGTCAATCTGTTGAAGTAGCTTTTGTGTATCTGCCTTCTTTACAATCAGTTATAAGCTAACCTGGGAGCTAGTTGGCTAATATTGCACGTTAGCCTGCATCGTTGTTTTTTTAACGTGGACTTCACACGCTACAGTGTCACATCACGCTGGGGTTAAGACACTGAAGCACATCGTTGGGAGTCCGTGCCTGTGAAACGACACTCGTCGCGGGGGTAAAAAAAAAATGTGGAGCCCCGTGTCTCTCTGAGAAAGTTACCTGCATTTCATTCTGAGATACGAAACCTCACAGTTTCGCTGCGCCGCGATCTTAGGAGCTGTCGTCCAGTCCGTCTCACGTCATGTTGCTCCTCTTGCATTGACAGAAAGATAATGTCAGTAAGCTAACGTTAGTGGGGTAATATCAACCGGCCCGAGGCGGTATCCTCCGAGTGCTGGACTCCACGCTGCCGCTCCTCGCCGTCAGCTCGGGGACCTTAGGAGAGACGCACGAAGGCACATTAAAGTCATTTTCGTCGGCTGTGTCTGTCTACAGAGTGTGCACAGTAAATATGTGGTTTAATGCGAGTATCAGTTACGCCAAACAACGCCTTTCTATGCTGTCGGTATTAAACATTTGCCGGTATCTTGTCGAATTGTGTTACACCTCCTTTTTTTCCCCCCGTAACATCAATCTGTCGAAGCTTAATCTCCATCCAAATTATAGCCTGATAAACCCAACCATGGGCAACACTTCTACTATTCTCCGTCGTATCTATCTGGAGAGCCTAGCAAGCCTAAATATCATAGTAGGAATCTGACAGTTTTATTAGTGCAATCAGTTGCGCTTTTTAAAAGGTTGTATGACTAACGCTGCTACTGCAATTCAGTTACGCAAAACCTTGAACGCAGCACGTCGCTTTAAATTACAATACCAGTTACCTTATAACGGTGATGTGTATCCTATTTCCTAAGCTTTTCCAACTACTGCAAGTTGATTACGGTATATTAGCGTTACACTCTTTGACCTTGATGCGCAATGTAATATAGTTTCACACTCGCTAACATTACCTGCAAGTTTCCAGACTGATGTGCCGTGCAGCCGCTGAGCACCTTTTGGTGTCTAGTTGAAGGGATCACTCCTTATCCAATTAAACAGCCCCGGGCTTGCTGCAGCGCCAGCAGTGTCTTCCTGTGTTTGTATAAGGCTTGTGATCCTCCAGTGTATTGCAAGTAATATTATACTTCTATCAAAATGCATTTGCACACTGAATTTAGTTTAGGCTGTGATTTACTGCCATACAGGGTGTACCAGTCAGCTCATCTGTAGGCATATTACATAATACTGCATAATAGCTCCTAAGCAATTGCATGGGAAACGTAGCAATAGTTACAGTACCTTGTTGCAGAGTATGTGCTTGTTGTAGTCACAGTTTCGGTTTTCAATAATGTTTCGACATCTTCTTGATTTTACTACACAAACAGAAAAATATTTGGTGTCATTTCTTTACAGCTGTGTAGCTCAGTATATAGACATTCAGAGTTAGTTTAATGATTCACTTAAACCTTCAGTAACACAATCTGTTGCTGTGTCTAAGCCCTTTGAACGGAGACTGCCGCTGTCACTCAAGAATGGCAAAAATACCCTTTCTTATTCTTTGCTATAGTATGCTTTTTTGTAATGCTCACTGTTGAGAGTGCAGCTTGTCCTGACTAAACATCATGAGTCAGTTGTTGTTTTACTTATTTCGTGAAAGTTTTGGAAAATGGTTGTGAAGTAAAGTAGAAGAGAAGTAAAATCACTTGACCTTGTTGGTCATGTGAAACAGCTGGATATTGTTTACATATATTTGTGGACTAACAACCTTTCAGGACAACAACTTTCTTTCCTCCTTTGTGCAGAACATTTTTATACTGGAGAGTCTGTAACATCCTTAGCCGCTGTTGAAAATCTATGTTTGTCATCACTGGGTAAAAGTCAGTGATGACAGTCATTTTAATGGAATACACTTTCTTCCAGGCAGTTATCACCTGTCAAATCTGCCCCTAACTCATCATGTATGAGTCTCTCTTATAGCGGCCTTCATATGACCACTTATTCCATTTTCATGGTCTGCTCTCGAGTCCGTTACACGCATAGTCTGGGAGAAAAAAAAATCAATAGCAACAATTGCTAACATTTGTTATCTGTGCAGTCTGTATTTCTCAGGAACATTGCAAGTGCCTGGTAGAAAGCATTATTTTGGAGAGCAAGATACTGAAGGTCATTAATCTAAGGTGACATTGAGTCTCATGTAAACTGGCATGGAAAGCTAAATATAGTCTGGTTTTGTGTCATTAAGTACAATGTATTCACAGTACTATTTACATATGATGGAGTTCTGCTTATCTTTCTTTTCCTGTGCGGATTGTAAAACTGTGGTTATTCCGAGCGGCATTATTCCGTGCAGAGGTTTTATGTTACTAGAGTTTGACTCATTCATCACTACACATTCATTCAAATCTGCCCCAGTAAGACAGCAGAGTCCAACTACACAGGTGGGGCTAAAATGAATTAGATTTTATTAGCTTTAAATTTGTTTTAAACACAATAATCTTACAGTTTTTAGGGAGAGTAAGGGTGTTATCATTAAAAAGAAATGGCAAAATTAATTGGGTAAAAATTTGGCTTCCTAAAAAAACTAGTAAAGTACACACTGCAAAATATCATGAATTAGTCATCAAAACAGCTGGGAGCTTTAACCATGTTGTAAGCATTCTACCAGGCATTTGTTAGTTTTGGCATTTCTGAAAACCTGGTGGGCTTTGAGTCTTGACATGCCACTAATCAAACATACATTTTTTTACATAAGTCAGGTAGATGTTTCAGCTGTCTTTTTTTCTGGCTTTACATAACCATGTGGAATTGAACATAACTATTTCATATAAACTAAATAGCATCATCGGTGAGTATGTAAAGCAAAGTGTATCACTTGTGCCCTACACTGGTGTAATCTTCTCCACACACTCAAACTGACTGTAGCAGTTTCTTTGGAGGTGTTGAAATTGCTTGCTTTATCAGGCTATGGTTATCGTACTGATGTAGCCAATAAGTCAACATTTACCACAGATTAAAAAAAAATATATGTATTTCCATAAAAAAACTAACTTCAGAAAACTACAGTTTTGTTACTACAATCATAATGGTGGCACTGAATAATGGGGGAAATAATCTAATTTCTGCTAAATTTAACTGTCTTGCTTCTTGTGTTCAAATTTTTCACCATTTATAGACAAATTGACAAGCAAATATTTTTGTTGCGCTCTCTAGTGACACTGTCATTACAACAGCAGCTAAGTAATATATGAGGAAAAAATGTTGACAGTATTAATTTTGACCACCTTACCAAAGATGGAAGTGAAAGAATACTGTAGCAACTTATTGTAAATAAATTAAAAATTAAAAGTTAAAGTTATACTTAATTTAATTCAGTGTTGATCTATAGTAGCACTGTGTGTGCACATTTTCACTGCTTGCTTAAGTGAAGTGCGTTCGGAAATTGAAATAGTAAGGACAGCAAGGTCAGACAGTGGCAGCAAATGGTAGGGTGGAAGGACCTCAGGCCACTGAGCTACTGTTCAGAATCACATATAACAAAGAACACAGAGAGCTTCTCATCTTCAAAGTGGCTCATTGAAAGATGCTTCATTTCAAAATATTTTTCAATCCTAGGGACATGAAGGACTTTTTAATGGCTAAATAAAACCATTGCTCCTGGCTTTCATACCTCTGAATAGAAATATATGTTCAGAGCCACTACTAGGACATGCAGTTGCATTAGATATAGATTATTTTTTAATAAAGGAAACAATTCTCTTCACAGTTTAAAGATTGCTGTGCAGAATTGAAAGTACTACAACATATTTTGTCGTTAAAATGTTTTCTAGTACATTTGCTTTAAAGAAAACTGTTTTAAAGTCTGTCAGAATTAATTATAATCTTTTTTTTGCAGTGCTTAGTAGCATGAAAATTGCTGGGCAAATGGGAAGTTAATGATTGCACCATATGACCTTTAACTGTTTACACAAACATCTTTACAATGATTAAAAGTTGTAATGACGTGAAGAAACTTTGGAAAACTGTCAACTTTGTGTGACATGCAGCACAGTGCACTGACGAGGTTTTAAAGGCAAACAAATTGAGTAATTCATGACTTAGATTAAAAGTCCAGATTTTACACCAGCTGTATTTTGTTGATTGCAAATAACAGTTTTATGATTAAAAAGAACAGATTTAATAAGAAGAGCTCAGTTACCTGCAGTTGAATATTAAGAAACTGTGTGACTTAAGCTTGTTTAATTTAATTTGTTTACCTCGGCTGCACATTGAGTAAACAGTATCGAGTAAAAAGATGATAATTTATTTACATCTCAGAGACCATCATATGTTCCTCCATACATGAAGTCAGAAGAGCTGGATAGGACAAGCGTGTTGACGGTGACACCTCTGACTGTTCATTCTTATGAATTGGCAGCCTGACAGAGTTTGAGAGCTGTGTAGAGGTTCCAGTCTGTTGATTGAAGTAGCGCTGTCAGCTGAGAGCCATACAGCACAAGGAAGGCTGGGTTTCTCTGCTTTGTACCCTCCACATTTACATGGCCTGACCCAGTTCAGCAACGGCTAGCAGTGGGGGGAGGGGGCAGTCTGGGTAAATCTAAAAATACCACCCCTCGCATTAGGCAGCTCTATTGCAGAGGGATCCCTAGAATTGCTATCCTTGACTTGCATCGAGCTGTTGGCACGTAGAGGTGTACAAACTGCCAGAGGGTTTCCTTAGTGAAGAAACAAAATGAGTATATTTCTGAGATGCCGCCGCTGTTTTCCTGTCTACTGTTTTCACTTGCTATAGCCTTCTGGGTTTAAGATTTTGTGTGCAACTAATGTGTGATTTCAGTCTTAAATAGCTTGGGTAAAGGAGTGACTTGTAACTGAAGTCTTTAGTCCTTGGGTAAAACCAGCACATAGTAATGCTGAGTTACGGTTTTGTCACTGTTGTCTGCAAAGGGTTAACCTTAGCCTCTGTCATTCAGCCATACCATGCCAGCTGTTGGCTTAGAGATCCGATCACAATGATTTTCCACTGTTGTGACATGTGACCTGCTCCGCAACCCGAAACTGTCGCACCACAGCAAATGTTGGCACTTCCTTTATCTTGGCGTTGTTGCTGCTTGTGGGGTTAAGGGGTGTGAATGTGGGAGAAGGCTCATAGAGGAAGACACAAAGATAGAAAATTACTTTCATTACTATAGATTGCTGCACATGTGCTCTGCCCACGTGGGGCCCAAGGTTAAGATATGTCCCTTTAGAGGCCATTTACACATTTACAAAGCCATATGTTTTGGGTGTTTTTTTTGAAAGGTGCAAATGACTGCTGAAATGCATGTTCTTCTATCTATTCAAATTATTCTGTTGTTGGGAACAGACTATGTTGATGGCATCTACAAACAACAGTACTATTTTAATGCACTTGTTGGAAGATGGGTCTATGTTCTTTTTTAAGTTTATAGTCCATACATAGACTTTGGAAATAAATAATTTTGTGTTTTTTTTCAATATAAAATGGAAATAACATTCACTTGATGGCTGAGCATTATCAACATTTGCATACAGTTGCGATCATAAATCACAAAAACTGAGATTTACAATAAAACTGCCCAGAATTCACTAATAGAAATGATAAATGTAATAACCTAGTAACCAGATTGAAAAGCTGTTTTGAATTTAATTAATAAGACATTAACATTACTCAAACTGTGATAAATAATGTTTGAATTAAAATGTTTGAAATTCACAAATGATTGCATTTCTTAAGAGACATTTCCCTAAATCTGTCAAGAGGTGCAAAGAGATATACTTTTTCTCAAAACATTCATTCTCTGATCTCTCCCACCTCAGTAATACACCCGGTCTTGCAATTATGCTGTGCGATAAATAATAAATTCTGTCCCGTTTTCCATGGCAGATGGCTGCAAATAGAATCTCAACATGTGACGGAATAGTTTCCAAGAATCTCAATGGAATAAGCTGCAAGCATTAATTTGTGCACAGAGCAGTAATGAAAGCTACATTTTCTCCCCTTCTGCGTGTGCGTCCTAGTTTAAAGTTCTGACATATTTTTGAGTTTTGGGTGTTAGTTTGGGTCTGCATGTTTGAAGTCGTGTTTGGTATAGAGACAGATGAATGGCGTGAGTAGAATCTCCCCAATTGAGAGATAACTGCAGCATTTTTCCATACAAGAAAAAACATACCTGTCTACACTGGTGCCTTTCTTTAATGGATCGAATGACTGGATCCAGGATCACTGCAATGCAGATAATAGTCTGTGATGGCTTTCAACAACAAATTACAGTCTAGTACTTCACATAACTGTTTCAGATTGTAAATAATTCCAGTCTTGTTGAATCATTGCACAAAATCCAGTTTTGTCCCCTATGGTTCTTAGAAATTCACAGAATCAGGTCTCTCTGTAAAACACCTGCCACACTTCAGCATCTATAATTGTAATGAGACAAATTGCTTACAGTCTGGTGTTAGTTTATATCCAGGCTACACCAAGACACATTCGTACAAACCTTGTTGACATGAATGAATCAGCCTCATTGTATTAGGCTGAAAAGACAGCAGCCTCTCATTAGAACGAACTCTCCCATGTAGAGCACCATGGAGCTCCCTGATGCCACAGATAGTCTTAATTAGATTAAACAGAAGGCTTTTCCTGATGTAATCAGTCAGTTGGTCTCTGCTGACTATGTTACCCACCACTTAAATGGAACATTTTGACTTTTTTCTGACTTTTTTTTTTAACTATAAGCATTTAAATGTCCAGATATTTTGAAACTTACAAACATAACTAGGACAACATAAAAGAAAAAAAATAAAATGATCCATTTGAAATGAGATACAGTGGACACTTTTGGGATTGACTTCATCGGATTGTCCACCCCTACACACCAACATCATTAAGTAGGTGTTGTAGTATTTGTTATCACACTTATAATTATGCTTCAGTATGGGGCAAAGGCCAGAAGGTGCACAGCATCAGCATTTTAAATTTAGATTACATCCAGCTTTAGTAATTTTGATAGGAGCAGAGGTACATGGATATTTCTTGTATGCTGTGAATGTATTACTGTAACCATGATGATGAACAGCACATGCCCTACTAACCTGTATTTATGCTCCCTATGACAAAATGATAATGGCCATTCAGTGGTGTGAGAGTGGGTGAATATAATGCAACAAAACACAGTAAATCAGTTTAAATGTTAAAAGGCAAGTTACAAATTGAAATAGCTGCAAGAAGCATTGAGTTTGTGTTAACAGTAGATAAAAATTAAAAAGGGGAAAAGCGTTCTGTTCTCTGCTGTTATTCTACTCGTCTACCCCCCCCCCCCCCTTCACCTGTCACACATGGAGTCGCTTCTCCTGTTGAACTGTGACCTTTAGCTTGTGAATGCCTAGAGCTCATGGGAAATAGAGTTCTTTATAGGCCACGATTAAACTAAAACAATAATATTACATAATTTTTGAAACAACTACTGTACTTCTTGTAACAGACCAAGTAAAGAGACATCGATCAATTGGCTGGAGAGCAGAATGGACCAGTTTTAAGCTAGGTCTTTGGATTGGCCATGACCGTGTCCAGCCGATCAGTCTGAGAGATCTGATTAACTGCTGGTCAGATTTTTACACGCATAGCGACCATTATCACACATAGTAACCGGAACTGACTGCTCTGCGTTCTAGCTTCAACATGGTCAATGGAGCTAACTCCTGCCACTTCAGCCAATGCTTGTGATTCCACCGGGTGTGCTGCAGGGTGTCAGCATGTATATTTTTTGCTCTGAAGACACAAAGCTTGCAATTTCTAATACCTGTAAGGCCAAAATTTGGTGCTTTGTTAGCACTTTTGAGATTTGTGTGTTTAAGAAATATGGAAAATGGAAACGTTATTGAATAGTTAATTTTTTAAATTACAATTAAAGAAAAGCTTACAAAAAATGTTTGTGTATACTGTCATTTATACTTCTTAAAAAGAAAGGAAATTGGAATCAGCAGGTTAGATGATTATAAATATAGGGAATCGGACAATAGTTCAGTTAAGTCGCTATAGTCCATCATTGAGCTTCCTTTCCGACCCACAAAAGTGATAAAACAAATTGTTCCACAATTTAGTACTACATAGTTCACAGACGTTTCACATATTTTCAGCCATAATCTTTGAATGTGTTTAGAAACAGAAACAGTGATTTTACTTTACCTGGTGTTTAATGCTGTCCAATTTATATTGCTGTTCTTGCTTGCTGATTCATTGTAAAATTTATTTATGAATGGCAAAAAAAATAAGAATTTGTCCAGTGTGAATGTGAGACAAACCTAAAAATAGGTCTTCCGAAATATCGGAACTGTATGATGTACATAATACATGTAGGAGAAAACCTATAAATGAAATATCACTTAGTGGTATCAATAACATTTTTTGTATGTTTGCTTTTCTCTTTCAGAGCTGCATGCATGGTGATCTCCGGCTCTGTGGGTGATCCTCAGTCACCATGAAAGACTAGGAACTCAGCTCTCCAAAGGAAATGGCTTGTTTTGTATTATCCCTACCCTGCTACCTGGCGCATGATTCCAGCTGCCTGTGACGGAGCTGTCAGCTGTTTATGGGAACTACAACTGCATTTGCACACTTGAGGATTTAAGCTTTTCCAGGACAACTTTTTCTTCTTTTTTCCTTTTTTCTTTTTAATTTAATCCCTGCTTTAAAGCAGAAGCAACAACGCTTTGCAGTAGAGTGGGAAGGCATTGAGACAATGGCAAACAACTCGTACAGTGGGGTGAAGAACTCCATGGTTGAGGCCAACCACGATGGAGAGTTTGGCTGCACACTCAATGAACTGCGTTCTCTTATGGAACTGAGAGGCGCGGATGCGCTAGGCAAAATTGGGGAGTCTTATGGGGATATTCAAGGACTCTGCAACCGATTAAAAACATCATCTATAGATGGTAGAGTACCATTTCCACTACATTCAACATAATGCCTGTTGTTTAACTTGATCAAGGACAGGATGTTGCTGCTAGCAAGTGCTGTTGGAATGCTAACGTGGTGCATACATAGTTTAGGAGGTGTATCATTGGCCATGTCATCACTTTGTGGATACCTTGCCATCACTTCCTAGGAAAACTCATATGCTAGACAGGTGGCTAGGCAGACTGGCTCTGACCTGGGCCAGTCCTGCTCTATTTCAAGGCCTGTGGATATGTCCCTTACACCCTCCCTTTCTCCCTTTTCACCTCTGTGTATCTGTGTGTGCGTGTCTGTGTGTCCCTGTGCGTAGGCTTCAGACAGACCAGCTGTCTGCCTGGGCACAGCACCAGGCCTCAGGCAGGTCAATGTCCCACATGTGGCGGACAAAACAGGAGGCGGTAAGACTTGAACATGTTATAGGAATTAGTTCATTTAAGTTGCTCTTTTGTGTCAATTTGTCCACCAGACTTTTCAGCGTCAACAAAAAATTTATTTTGGAGACTTCTGGAAAATTTCTAGTTAAAGCTACAGTAGAACGTCAGTGGGGCAGTGGTGGTTGACAGTACTTCCCTTTTTTTGTACTTTTTCTCTCTATCTCAGTTTGACTCTCTATAGACAGTCTGCCTAATTGCCAGTGTGACCTTGACTGAACTCTTATGGGAGGGGATTTTCAGTTTGATCCCAGATTAAAACGGCACCACATATATTCACTGTGGCAGCAACAGTCCTCTGTATGTAGTGTCTCAAAGCAAGGAAAACACGTCCTAACCAAACAGAACACCATAAATACCATGGCATTCGACAGCATAAAGCTCAAGAATGACTACTTTATTTTTTTGTTGTTGATGATCATGCAGTCTCTTTTGCTGCTTTTAGTATATCTTATACAAGCCAGTTGGCCAAGTGTACTTATCCTCTCCTGCTTCTTCTACCTAGTCTATGCTGCAAAAAAGAATGTGGGTAGCCTAGGGCCATTACCTTTCAGCACTTTTTGTGATAAAGCACAAAGAAGTCTAAACATAGTTGGCTGCTCTGTAAGTGTGCAAGTACGTAACAGAATACTCTAAGCATGTTTGGAATATCAGGCTATTTTACAGGCAATTTCCCAACTTCTGCTATAGCTGCTACATCTCTGTGTCTTAATCATCTTTAGGTTATTTAACATGAGAAAATATAGTATTTCTAAATTTCTAACGAAAAGCTTCGAATTACCTGACGTGCTAATGTGCTAAGTAATGGTAGCTTTTATCCAGTTTGTAGAATTTGTTATTTTGCTTGTGCAGATATTTGCAATTGCAGTGCACTGATAAGCTTGACTAGGCCCACATTTTGTTTTCCCTTGCAACAAATGCTGTTCCACTTGGTCCACAGCCACTGAGTTGTGATACTTGGTTTCAATCAGCTCATTCGTCATTGGCTTGGGAAATTAAGCCATCATTTAAGATTATAGGAGCTTGAGAATTGAAAAGGGATTTCTAATTAGCTGGTTGGTCATTCCTCGAACCCCTTAAGCCAGTCTTTTGCTAATCCTCCACATTTCCATTCTCTTTTTTTCCATCCAGAGAAGTTTGACTGAACTTTCTTGTTCCAGTCGTGCATGAATGTACCACTGTACTTTAACTAGTTTTCACAATGTAAGACCTACATGTGTAGCCTATTGGGATTAGAGCAAATGGTAATGCTTTTTCTGTGCTACTACATAAGGCTAAATATCTCTAAAATTTCCCCATTCAGTTAGGTTTCAATTCGATTGGGATTGGGTTGGGATTCAAATTTACTTGATAATTTACATACCTTTGCTCTCTACACCGTACAATGGGCTTTCTAAATTTTGGTGGTTAAAATCCTCCTGTGTGGTGGAATACCAATACCACACACCAATACCTGAAGTTCTGACAGTCAGTATGGTTCTTATTTGTAAGAGTTAATTTCTCTTATGCGTGCACATTACACCTCAATAAACACACCTCAATTTCAGCAAGTTACTGCAATCATATACAAACCAGGTAAATTTTAGTTTTGACTCTCAGTCTCTGTTTGTATCCTTTTTTTCCTAGTTGCACAGTTATTTGTATAGTATAGCATTTAATGGGGTACGCCACTACGTTTTTACACATCTGAATCAGTTTACTAATGGGGGAACACCACCCAGCTTGTGAAAATGTTTTCAGTAGCACAGAAATAACAGCAGTGAACACCAAGTTTCTTTGTTTGGCAATTACACATTTCTAAATTGATGCCTGCGTGACATACATGGAGCATGGTATATGGTAGTCATGGGTATTTAGCATCAACGGGGGCATATAATGGTTAGTGTTAGAATTAGGTAGTCACAGCTGACAAACTTGTCAGTGTTTGTTCCATGACGAGGGAAGTGATGCTGCTGTATGATGTACTTGTTTTTTATGGTCTTGCTTGAGGAGTCAGAACATCTGAGCCTCTGCAGCATTAGTTTTGACCATTGTTGTTTTTTGTAGTTTTTTTTTAATCAGTCTCTTGTGAACCCTCCAGCTTTATAAGAGTAACATTACACAGTAGTACTGTTGTAATAATATTTCCATCCCTTTTCCACAATTGAATACAGTGTTTCCCCTAGGTTTGCTGTGTTGCTGGGGTTTTTTTCCGGGGGGGAGCACAGTGAGGCAGTGTTACCTTCATGTTACAACATCTCTAAACACACAAACAATTCTACATACAATAGTTTTGTTTGCTTAGTATCAGTTGTACAGTTTAAATATGATGCGCCGCGGCCGGTGTGTGTTTTAATGCTTTAAAATCATATTCCCGACAAGCCCTCTCTGTCAGCTGATGAGTTCATGTGTGCGCACATTGTGTTTGCGCACATCGCGGCATTGATGAAACAGTCAATGAGACAAAATAATGTGAAGCTGTTTAGGTAGTTTAATAAAAAAACAACATACAGACATGTTTTGAAGAAAAGAACCTGAAATAACTTTGAATGTGATCTGGCAATCTAATAAAACACTATCTAATTAAATATAATTTATATGACCATCTTGTGGGGGCGGGGCGCCCCCTTGTATAATGGTAGGGGAAACACTGGAATATCACAGCTCAGGGTCATAGTATTATAGTCCAAACTGTATCCACATCTGTGTTTTGGCTTCTTCTGGACAGCAAAATCAGCTTTGGTCAACTGGATCACGTGTAGACGTCCAGATATGCCTTTAAAATTCGATGCTATTGCATATTTGGAATTTAAAAACAGGCGTCAGGTGTTGCGTCTGTAATATTGTGATACTTTAAGATAACACAGCAGCAGCCCTTTAATCCCAAAGGGGTCTTCTGATTCCTCACTTATGGCCTTTGGCAAGGCCATAATCATCAGTATTATTGACCGTGTCCTTCCCAGTGTTATTCCCTAATGACTGACAGTTTTGTGTAGTCAAATATTTGGGTTCAAGCGTATTGATCCTATTGACTGTTGGCTGTGAGGCTTCCACAGGAGAACTGCAAATCACAAAAGCTGACAGGCTTTCTGTGTCTGTCACTCCAGACATCAACCCCTCCCATTCAGCCGGAAGGTTCAGACTGCTAAATGAAATTTAATTTTTACTGGTCATGAGACTGGTATAACGTGTCTTCAGGTCTGAATTCAAAATTATGTGCTTAGATGGGCTTTGGGCAGTGAGTGGATGTAGCATATGGTCAGACCCTCCTTCTGCTGGTGGTGCTATCCTGTAGAAACTGGGGTGGTATGCTAATCTACTTGTAGTAATCTCTGGCTTGAAAACTGTGATTTGTCAGCAGAATTAGTTTCTTGTGTTACGTTGTATTTAGTTATTAAGGTTGCATGAGTGTTGCAAGTTCTTACAACCTGTCAGGGATAGAATAGTTCAAACCTAATTTAGGTCGATAACCAAGGATTGATCCAGCTCTTCAGTCTAAACTGTTCATATTTAGTGCCTGTGCAAACAGTGTCCTTCTTCTGTGGCTTGAGATGAGCTGGTGATATTAGAATCACAAAAGCTAGTTATTTAGTTAAAGATTAGTTTATTAACAGTACACACAGTCCTGAAATCTCTACATGAAAATATAAATTTCCCATTTTGGAAGTAGAACGATCATCTGTTGTGGGGGGGAAGGCATCAGCAGTGTTGAGGGGCCAACACTGCTTAAGCAAAGCCCTGCCACAGAATTTGGAAATAAAAAAATAGGAAAAAAAAAACAAGTAGTTGCTAATGGACAAACTTCAATAATTGTATTTGAGAGGTTTGCCTCCTTTAGGTGACAGACCCTTATAGAATTTTAATGGTCTCTATTTGCCTTCAGTATTTCTCTTGCCACTCAATTTTTTGTTGTTCTACTTGATGAAGGAACACCCACACATCCATCAATCTGTTGTCCTGTCTGCTTTTCATGTTAAGGGTTGCTGTAGCCAATCCCAGCTGTCATTGGGTGAGAGGTGGGGTACACCCCGGACAGGTCTGATGAGGAAACAATGTTCTAAAAATAGTATTTCTTTGGCTACTCAGTGGGGACCTTCAGGTATTTACATGACAATAATAAAACATAAGCAGAGGTGATTGAAATCCTTTCATCCAATTATCCCTGTTAGACTGAGCTGAGCGTAATATAATAACGGCCCCTGATTTTGGGATTAACCGTTGAGAAATGTAAACACTTATTCTTAAATTTTACTTTTTTTTATTTATTTATTTTTTTTTAAGAGGATTGAAAAATAATGACAACACATAAATTCCTAATATACAAATAATTTCTCTGACTCATTTCACCTATTAAGTAGGTAATTTAGTTAAAAGGGTTCATATATAAATGCTCTGACAGTCATTTGTTTATGTTTTATTTGTATATGACTTACGATGAAAGATATTTGACACCACTCAAACAGTTCTTTCTCAGGGTACTTGCAGTCCACTTAAGGTCTAATGTATCTATCTGGAATATTGTTGATATGTGTATACATTAATGTATATATTTATTTTCTTTGTCAGGGAAAGTACATCTTATGCTGGACAGTGTGTTTGCACTTCTGTCAACACAGTTATGTGAAGGCATTTAAAAAAAAAAAAAAAAAAAAGCGGCCCTATTTCATTTAATTGTGACAGGCTCAGAGTGTAGGCTTATCTTGACCCCTCTCTGGTGGCTAAAATGACACTACTCAGAGGGGTCAGCTGGGGACAAGCAGCCAAATTAAATTGTTAATGATTAGCTGCTTGACTTGAGAGACATTCTGGGTGATAAAATGATCTGAGGGGCTAAGGCCAACCTATTTTCTCTTTGTGCTTATAACTGAGGGACGACATGTTGATCATCCTCTGTCACTTGTATTTATTGTGCTAATGCTAAGGGAAAATGTAGTGTAAAATTGAATGGGGAATTAGCTGTCATCATGTTTTCATTAGAGGCATACAGAATCAAAGCAGACGGTGAGAGACAGCCAGGGAGCTACAACGGGCAGCTATGCAGAATAAACCCCGTTACCTTTTTAACGTGATTTGCTGGTGAGTCATCTCACCTCTCTGTTAGAAAAATGTGTGTTAGTGTTGTAATGACAATTAACCACATAAGCAGTGATGCAGGAATTTGTCTTATTTAATAAAATAGACAAAACGTTTCTCAGTGTCAATGTAAAAGATGAAACGGGGACCATGATTTAGTTAAACTAGATCTGAAACACTGAAATATACCAGTCTGCTTAAATATTCTCGTTATTTTACAGCAGTTTATTTAGGATTATTGTTGTTCCATTTGCACTAAGGTATTTTTTTAGGCATGTATAACATTTGTAACCAACATAGACAAAGCATGTTTCATTTCCTATTAATGTATTGCTTCTTTTATTTATTTTAAGTGTACTATCTCTAATTATTTAAGGCACAATGTGATTACTTTGATGAAACTGATAGAAAGTTAATCAGAAGAAGCTTTGATTTTGAAGGTGTTAGTTGGACAAAACACACGAGTGTATTAATAACTATTAGGGGTGCTAAGGTTTGCAAACTGAGACCGAAACTACAACTTTACAGTCTTGTGTCCCCCCTCTCTTTCCAACCTGCTGCAGCCCTGTTTATAATCCTACTTCTCTTGCGGTGGAGTCTCCCACGACTTATTCGTTGCCTCTTTGCCTGGACTTAATGTTAAGACGGTAAACATGTCCAGAATGAGCTGTCTGTCAGCTGTTGCTCTGCTGCACTGCATTAACGGGCAGCGAAAGTACGGAGTGTAGGTACACTGAACACTGTTTTGTTATCTTTATTTTATTTTACAGTAGTTCCTCGTAGTAGTTAATATAGTGTTTTTTCTGTGATCTACTGGTGCAGAACAGTAGTGAAAGGATTTCTCTACTGTTTGTTAACAAGCATGTTCTTCATGACGCAGTTGTAGCCCCATCTTTCTAATTTCTTCCTTTGCCTGAAACAACCAGAATCTAACTGCAGTCTCCACCGTCTTTGGTCCATTTTGGCAGCCTTTCTGTACATGAGACAAAGAATTGTCTCAATTCCAGCACAACAATGTACCTTACTGTCTGCTGTTGTCACTGCACAGACTCATTATCCAAATGTGGTGTCCTGATTTGCATTGTACCTCTACTCTCTGTGCGTGCGTGCGTGCGTGTGTGTGTGTTTGTGTCTGTCTGTCCTTCTGTGTGTCTATACATTGACCCTAATGATCCTTTTCCCTGTTAAGATGTTATTATTCCCAGTGCGGCTTCCCTTCAGCAATCAGTAACTGCACTCTTTATTAGTCTCAGTCCCTTGTACCTTCACCCCTGACCCCCACCCACCCCCATCTGCTTGTCAGTAGCAGTTTCACACGGACACTCTTCCTTGGCCTCCAGTTCTGCTCCACCTCCTCTCTACCACACGCGCACACACATGCACAGCTCCATCTAGTCTGCACAGCCACCTACACACAGTCAGCATGAATAGAACTGGAAAACTGTCATGCATCATCAGATGTGTGAAGGCCCTTTTGATTACATGACTGTGCCTTGACTGTAGAGGCATCTGAATGGGTGGCTGCAGCATGCTCTCTGTGCACATAGATGAATGGGTCATGTAATCTGTTAGAGAGATGACTTTGTAGCTGGACAGTAGTATGCATGGACACCTGTGAGTCTAAAGCTGATTCAGCCTTCCTAGTGAGTTAGTCATTGTATTTAAAAAGGCAGTTCATGGGATTAGATTTGATCCCTGTTCTCACATTCTCTGGCATGCCTGAAAGAGGTGAAAATGTTCCTGACATGCCCACAGAATGTGTCATTGTTGTCCAGCATTGTCGCCTCCACTGTATCTTGTTAAAAAATGCTGATTCCTTTTGGGGATCAAATTTTTTACGTTTTTGTCCCAGTGACAGGCTCACTTTTACTTTTTTTTTTTTTTTTTTTTTGTGAGACAAACTCTCCTGCCGTGAAATTCTGTAAATGCCTACAGCAATTCATCCATCTGTGCTCAAGTTATGTGGCACAATAATTAAGGCTTTCTTTCTGTGATTATGTGAATATCTGTATTGTAGTCTAACATTAAATTCCAAAATGGATTTAAAATGAATCATATGAATAAAATGTTTGGTTTTTTTTTTCTCCTCTGTTTCCATCTCCAGGTCTAAGCGGACAGCCTGCAGACATCGAGAAGAGAAAAACAGTGTTTGGGCAAAATTTTATACCACCCAAAAAGCCCAAAACTTTCTTACAGTTAGTGTGGGAGGCGCTACAAGATGTCACGCTGATTATTCTAGAAGTGGCAGCTGTAGTTTCACTAGGCCTTTCTTTTTATAGACCTCCAGATGCCGAAAGAGAAAGTAAGCAACACCTTGTTTTTATTCATAATGCTACTTCTAATAGTGCCTGTTTATATTTGGGTGCTTTAATAAATCACTTTGGCCTGAATAACATTATATATTAGTCAGTTTATTGCCCCTTTCTCTGGTGATTTATGTTATGGTAAAATCAAATGAATTAGCCCATTTAATGTTTTCCACTGGATTCATTAATCTTGGTTTGTGCATTTGAGTTTGCTTGATAAATAAATGTATATGATGCCTCTGTCCCTCTGCAGACTGTGGCAGGGCTGCTGGTGGTGTGGAGGATGAAAATGAATCAGAAGCGGGCTGGATCGAGGGTGCCGCCATTCTTCTGTCCGTTATCTGTGTGGTGCTGGTGACAGCATTCAATGACTGGAGTAAAGAGAAGCAGTTTAGGGGCCTCCAGAACCGCATTGAGCAGGAACAGAAATTTACTGTCGTCCGTGGAGGACAAGTTATCCAAATTCCTGTGGCTGAGATTGTGGTGGGCGACGTTGCACAAATCAAATATGGTAAGAAAAGTTTGCTGTGTCTGGTATCGAAGTCATTAAATGTTACATAATAATAATATAAATCCTTTCACTTAGAACGCTTAGGATAAATAACTTTGTGTAAACATCAAGTAATAATAACACTATTCCAATTTTTGCAGACTTGTTCCTCTAAACGAAGGACATTTTTTGCCTTTGTATGTTACAGGTGACCTTTTGCCTGCTGATGGAGTCCTCATCCAAGGCAACGACCTGAAGATCGATGAGAGCTCCCTCACAGGGGAGTCGGACCATGTCAAGAAAACACAAGAAAAAGATCCAATGCTGTTATCAGGTAACATGAAGTCTCTTTGTTTTTTGTATTTGTATTTTTATTGTATTTTCTCTTCTTGCTGGTTATTAGAAGACAATGAAGACTGTAGTAGCTGTAAACATAACTATTATTTTGCCAGACATATCACTGTGCTATATAATATTAAAAGAAAAAAGTCTGTAAAGCTTATAGACCTCTGCAAAATTTATTAAGAGTTAATTACAAGTTAATTTAAATAATACAATACACATCATCTTCAAAGTCGGCTTTATGCAAGTTGAGTCTTTTATTAAATTTAAATGTCAGGTAACCTTTGTGCAGTTTCATCATATTAAAATGCAATGCATTGTTAAAATTTGATCATGTGCACATGGAGGTTACGAAGAGAAACCAACCCAATTTTACTTAAAAATTAAACGCTCAAAGTAGAGCTATGACAGTGTGAGTGATCGGTGCTTTGTGCTTTAATGCTGAGATCCTCACAGTGTGCTCCACTGTCCACCATGTCTCATTCTACAGTTATAAGATGCAAAGTGGTGTTAAATATGTAATACATTGTTTTACTCTAGTAAACGCACCACTCTAGAAAGACTAACCTGTGCATACACATTGCTCTATCAGGTTTTTGATTCACTTTCACAAATGCACGAGAGAACCTTTCAGTGGTTTCTGCTTTTTCTTTTCTTTTGTTGTCACTCTCTTTTACTCTTCTATTTGCTTTTTCTGTATAAACCAACAAGATGTCTTGTGTCTTGAGAGAGATGAAGGGGCAGATATCAAACTCCAGAGAAAGCCCTATTGTAGCCTCTCAGATTTCCATTAGTTTCCACAGACAAGTCTGACAATTGGCTTTTGATGAAAGGTTTGGGCGGTATTTCCATCAATGACTGTGTTTCTTTCGCTTTTTGCTTGCAAGTTCACCATTACTTTTGTCTTTATTGCCTATTTTTGGAAATCCGCCTTGTGTTAAACATGCCACATAAAAGTCTGGCTAAAGCAAAGAATCTAGCAAATTCTTTCAGTTTGAACCAAAAAGTCAAAGCAGCAAATACTTTGAAATGTATATTTATACAAAGTTAAAGCAACAGCAAAGTATAAACGGGTCTAAGTAATACTGGAAGCATAGCACAAATTATTTAGTCTGATACTGCACATACCCTTTCCTTTCCTCCAGAATTGTCTGAGGTTTTTATTTTTCTCCTATGTCCAAAGGCACCCATGTAATGGAAGGCTCAGGGAAGATGCTGGTCACTGCTGTGGGTGTCAACTCTCAAACTGGAATTATCTTCACTTTACTCGGGGGTGGCGAGGATGATGATGACGAAGAAGAGGAAAAGAAAAAGGAAAAGGAGGAGAAGAAAAAACAGAGAAAAAGTTAGTACCCTTCTCATTTCTTGTTTTTATTTGGTATCAGTCTATCACAAGTGGAAATGATTGCACATAAATTTACATTTTCTGCATTGATTTTTGCATCTCACAGAAAATTTTCACCATCTTATCTGTAGACCTTTCATACAAATTGAGAACAGAAAGGGCTAAACGTGTGCTGCGTGCATACTAAGAACTTACACGAGAGGTGGAGAAAATTCAAAGTCCAGCAGATTCAAAGTACAGGGCTGAGCTATAGGATACTGCAGGTATGGACAGAGCTGTAGTATAGAATGTATAAAAAGATGGATGTAACAGGGTGTGACCCACCAGTTTGAAGCCAGTGTTGTAGCTTGTGGTTGACTCCATCTTTACTGCTTGCAGCCATGATCTTCCACATAAGGTTCTGGTTTTACCTTTGTTAGCTGCTAAATGTTAAGACACAAAGTTGTATTTGTTAACAGCAATGACAACTTCACCTATAATAATTATCTAAATAGCTGGCTAGCTGGGAGAATGTCTAATGAAAATCTATACATGGAATGAATTATAGCATTAGGTAATTTAGCAAAACTGTGCTAACAGATCAAGTAATTTAAAAAGATTCAAAAACCTTTATTAATCCCAGAGGGAAATTATGTAAGGTAAACATAACAAAACACTGGATAGCCATGTTGTTTGATGGTCTTATGAGGGCAGGTCCTTAATATTAGCCAGTCTGGAAAAAGTACCGATGACTATATAAACAAAAGCTCCAGAAGTCTCGATGAAGAAGCTGGAGAGCAACAGACAAGTTTACATTTTTTGAATGTCAGCTGCTTTTTGCCAGGACTTTTTAGAGCCAGAATCTAGCGACAGTCAGTGGCATTGCACATAAAGATTATTCACATTTCCTTCAACCTCAAGCTGCTGTAGTTGCCATCTGGGCTGCAGATGACATTAATTCTAGTTTTCATTTACCTGCCAGATATGTTGTTAATGAATAATTTTCTCTGTAAAACATCACAGTAGTGTCATCATTTATGGTTTATTGATTGAAGTGATTTTTCCACAGACAAGAAGCAGGATGGATCTATAGAGAATCGTAAGAAAGGTAAGTAGCGCTCGCTCACTCACTCACTCACTCACTCACTCACTCACTCACTCACTCACTCACTCACTCACTCACACACACACACACACACACACACACACAAGCCTATATTATAATTACCTTACAGCTTAGGGCATACCTTATGTATTAGCTCTCTCTCCCTATTTAACAGATCTGAATGTAGGTTAAAGCCTCAATCTGTTAATAATTGGCTACAGTTGTTTTATGCAAGTAATGAGGAGTTGCATATTTTTCCATGACCCCATGTTAGTGTATACTTGGTACGTGCTGTTCTTGCCTATCCATTGTACTGTCTGACCCTCCCTTCTGTCTGTCTCTCCTCTTTTCTCGTCCTTCCCTGGCACATTGCGCTTTGAGCAGCAGGTGCTACTGAATCCAGTTATAGCGATTAGTGATGAAGGGATTAAAGCCATGCAACAATTCTGGGGCCAGAACATCTGCTTTCCCACCCATCTCTCTCTCCAACTCTCCCTCCGGCTCCCACAATTTGATTTCTATTGACATCCCAATCTGAACTATTCAGAGTCAAACCATAAGACTTACACTGGTGCAATTTCAAACTGACAGCAATTAGAATGAGGCTGTTTAGTTGTACCACAGTCAGCTAGCCACACTTGTAGTCCTGCTGGGACACTATGATCAGTAGTGCTTGGGTCTATGACCACAACCCCGGTGCTAGTCTCTAGTGCACAGATTCCCTGTGCCTGCCAGGAATCAACAGTAATCCTTTAGACTGAGATTACACAGGCCATGTAAGTGCAGAGCAGGCTACAGTCCACGGCAGCTGCAGTAGCCCAGTGATAATGCCTCTTCTGTCACTGCTACATAAACTCACTGGCCACATTATTAGGTACACCTGTAAAATCTAATGCAATCCAATACAGGAACTCTGCCATGAATTCTAGTTTTACAGTGTTATAAAGTCTCAGTTTTTGTTGAAACTCTCAGAAATAGTAAATTATATAGAGATATCTGTAACGTTTGGCCCCATTGTTTATTTAAATAGGATGGCCCATACATTAAAAACACCTTTTAATCTAAAGCCTTCCACTATGACCTCAATAACAATTGCAACAGAATTAACCTGGTTAGATGTGGGGGTGAGAGTCTTGTCAGTTCTGTAGATGTGTGATAGATGTTGAGGAAGAGGTGGAAGAGATTTGTGAGAATTTAACTGGCAACATTTGCTGTGGCTGCTGTCGAAGGAGGAGGCGATTCCTCGAACAGATCCCAGTGCTACTAGCTAGTTAACCTGTTCTTTAAATCTCTAGGTGGGAGGATGATAATTACTCTTCCAAATCTTTCAGCTAATTACTGTGCACTCAGATCACTGCAAACATAATTATAGTGACATTTCCCAAGTTCCATAGATAAAAGAGAAAAGGGAAGCAAAAGGCAGACTACAATTTTGAGTGATATCACGTCTCTATTTTGCTTCAGTCGCTTCTCATTTAATCAATTGTCATGGAATCTAGCATGTGGTTGTCGTATACCTTAAATATTCCCATAATCCAGTCATTCTGACTAGACGTTTTATTTCATTACCTGTTAAGTCTGATAATTAAATAAGTTTGGGATAAATATAGTTTATTCAATCACTTGTGCAAGGCCGATAATACAGTTTAAAATGTTCTGTCTTTCAAATATTTGCAAATAAACAAAAGTATATAGACTTCATGTAGTGCCTGGCTGCAGAATGACGCTCTTGTGTGCTCTTTGGGTAATGCAGATTTATTACAACTGCTGGACCGTTTGATCAGAAATCCTTTTCATTTGAGATTACTGCGCTTTCCATAAATCCTGGAATCTGTTTCAGTATTAAAAGCCCTACCGCAATATTTTTTATATTATAAATATCAAGTTTGTGTATATCACTTGACATCAGGAAAATGTAGTGGCCAGTACACGCCATTGTAAGTATGTTTAATTTAAAAGTGCTTTTGTGTTTTCTTTGCTGTAGCTAAAGCACAGGATGGTGCTGCAATGGAAATGCAGCCTCTGAACAGTGACGAGGGAGCTGATGCAGAGGAGAAGAAGAAAGCCAACCTGCCAAAGAAAGAGAAATCTGTTCTCCAGGGCAAACTGACCAAACTAGCTGTACAGATTGGCAAAGCAGGTGAGTCGAAACAAATTGGCTTAAGGCTGTAGATGGGACCACTCAGCAAATTGTGTTTATCTCATCATTCGCTGCTGTTTTGTTATCTACATTTGTGTGGTGTTTTCTATTTAGAATGGCTTTTGTTAAAACTAAAATGTTGATAAATGAGTGATTGACCATCCTCTTACTTCCTTCTCTCCCTGGTTCTTCTAGGACTTGTTATGTCTGCTATCACTGTTATTATCCTGGTGGTGTTGTTTGTAGTAGACACCTTCTGGATACAGAATCTGCCCTGGACCAAAGACTGCACACCAGTTTACATTCAGTTCTTTGTGAAATTTTTCATCATTGGTGTCACTGTTCTGGTGGTGGCTGTTCCCGAAGGCCTGCCACTTGCCGTAACAATCTCTCTGGCATACTCTGTTAAGGTAAACTCTCCTAGTCAAGTGACCTGTTCCCAGTGCTGACCAGCTTATACTTTAGCCTATTAAAACTAGCAGGCCAGGCCTTGATAAGACAAGGAGACTGGGTAACTGACACCCTAAAGCCAAGCAATGATCCCCTCAGCTGAAGTTGTTAGCCAACGGGCAGTTTTATCCATTCAAGAAGCTATTAATTTTAATCCTATATCCTTTGCCCACATTTCTTTTTTTCTGAGTTAAAGTTGCTTGGGTGGGGGTAGAAAGCAGCTTAAGGTCAAGTAGGTTAGGGCTAGAGAATGGTGTCACACTTCAAGGGGCCCAGCAGCTTTATGACAGCATGGCCTGAAACCTCCTCATTTAACATCAGTGCTTTTGTAGGAATGCTCACAGGATGTTTGCAATGCATTTAACTGTGTATTAATGACTCTACCTGTTCATATTATTTTATTGTAGTTTTCTATGGTAATTTAATGCATTTTTCTTTAATTTCCTACAGAAAATGATGAAAGATAACAACCTTGTGCGTCACTTGGATGCCTGTGAAACTATGGGCAACGCTACCGCCATCTGCTCAGACAAGACTGGTACCCTTACCATGAACCGCATGACTGTGGTGCAAGCCTACATCGCTGAAAAGCACTACAAGAAAGTCCCTGAACCAGAAAACATCCCCTCCTCCTCATTAGACATCCTGATTCTGGGAATTGCAGTCAACTGCGCCTACACCACCAAGATCATGGTAGGTGTGGGAATAACAGTGTGGCTCCAACATTTTGTCTCACGCTGAATATTATTTTGTCATGTTTTGGCTTAAGATACTTAACTCACTCTGTCCTAAATTATTCCTCAGCCTCCAGAAAAGGAAGGGGGCCTGCCACGACAAGTGGGTAACAAGACCGAATGTGCCTTGCTTGGCTTTGCTAACGACCTGAAGCGTGACTACCAGGCTATCCGCAACGAGATCCCAGAAGAGAAACTATACAAAGTCTACACCTTCAACTCAGTCCGCAAATCTATGAGCACTGTGTTGAAGATGGCTGATGGCAGCTATCGTATGTTCAGCAAAGGGGCCTCAGAAATTCTCTTAAAAAAGTAAGAAAACTATTTTCATCTTTAGTTTGAATGATCTGTGTTTTTATATATTGGATTGTATGGTTGTTTTGGATTGTATTACTGAAGACATGTCCACTGTCTAAAACCTCTCATCAGTCCCGTCCACATATGAACTGATTCTACTCAGTGAAAGGTTATTCTTTAGGGGTTTTACTTATTCCAGCTGACCAAACTTTGGAGTAAATGATAGATGGAATTGCTTGAGCAGCTAAGAAGTTCAAGTGCATCCCACCCAAGCCCCTTACTTTGCGACTTAAAAACAGGCACTGAGAAAATGAGCTGGTAACAACTCTGTAAGCCTCTTAACCAAGCAGGCTTTTTTTTAACCCGCAGATGGCTTAGTGTGACTTCTCACTACCGCAGCTCCCCATTCACATTCACTTAACCCCTCGGCCTCATCTAATATATTCTCTCTTTGGAGTTCGGTTCATCCACACTTTCCTGTTCCATAACTTGCAATGCATTTCCCCCTCTGAGGATTTTGCCCTCCTAAACTTATCTCTTCTGTCTCCACACTTTCATATTAATATTCCACCTTCTTTTCTCTCAGGTGCTATAAAATTCTGACAGCAAATGGTGAGCCCAAGGTGTTCCGCCCACGGGACAGAGATGACATGGCTAAGAAAGTTATTGAGCCCATGGCCTCTGAGGGCCTGAGGACCATCTGCCTTGGATACAGAGATTTCCCTGCCTCTGAGGGTGAGCCTGATTGGGACAATGAGAATGATATCCTCACTGGACTGACCTGTGTCTGTGTGGTGGGCATTGAAGACCCTGTGAGACCCGAGGTTAGTGGCTACAAGCAGGACATATACATTATCAGCAGGAAGTTGTGTCAAAATAGTTTCCTTAATTGAAACAGGTAGTGAGAATTTTATTACATGAACAAGATTTACTTTTAATCATATTGGTATCCCTACTAATTTAATAAATTTTCACACAGAAATGTGCAGTATTGCACATGGTTGTTCACATGAAAAGTGAGAAATAGTTGTGCCACAGTTCACTGTTTTGCTTATGACCTCTCCAGTGAAATAATTTGATTGTATAAGTACAAAAGTAGAGCTTAGCTGAGCTTTAATTGTGATATCCCCAGTGGCAGGCAAAAATAACACGCATTTCCTTTGTGTTTCCGCTTTCATTCAGGTCCCAGATGCTATCAGGAAATGCCAGCGTGCTGGCATCACAGTGCGAATGGTGACTGGGGACAACATCAACACAGCTCGAGCCATTGCTATGAAGTGTGGCATCCTACAGCCTGGAGACGACTTCCTCTGTCTGGAGGGAAAAGAGTTCAACCGAAGGATACGCAATGAAAAAGGAGAGGTGGGACACGGCAAAATACTGTACCTCAGAGACTGTTGCAGATGTATTGTTGGGATTCTATTAGGCTTTGTCTCATGTTTCTAGATTGAACAAGAACGCATTGACAAGATCTGGCCCAAACTACGAGTACTGGCCCGCTCTTCCCCCACAGACAAACACACCTTAGTGAAAGGTAATTGTGTTTCTCTTACCAGTAAAAATGTGTGACATATATTGCGGATGTCACTAGTTTGTTTGCTTTAAAAATTTTATTTCTTAGAGGTGTCATTTTATTTATTCATGTTCTTCTCTCCTAGGTATCATTGACAGCACAGTGATAGAACAGAGACAGGTAGTAGCAGTGACAGGAGATGGTACAAATGATGGTCCTGCCTTGAAGAAGGCTGATGTTGGATTTGCCATGGTGAGTTTTTTTCCTTGTCTTGTACTGTATATTTAGAGTACAGACAGAGGCAAAATTATAAAAGGAGTAATTTAAACAGGCAGACCTGCAAAACACTATTTCCTAACTGTTAATTTTTAACTAAATCACTATAGTTATTGTTGCCGTTATTGTTATTATTAAAGTGGAAGTATAGACTCATAAGTATGTTAATTATATGTTAGGCAGTATATAGGTGGACTGGTGCGCACAGATTCTAAATCATCTTTTTTTTTTTCCTCCCCAGGGTATTGCTGGTACGGATGTGGCCAAGGAGGCATCTGACATCATTCTGACTGATGACAACTTCTCCAGCATTGTCAAAGCTGTCATGTGGGGACGCAATGTCTACGACAGCATCTCCAAATTCCTCCAGTTTCAGCTAACTGTCAACGTGGTGGCTGTCATTGTAGCATTTACAGGAGCCTGCATCACACAGGTTGGCATCAACAGTCTTTCACGTTGGTAAAAAAACAAATATCTCCTTCTGGACATCCAGCAGAAAAATCTGTGGAGGACAATTGTCCTTCATGTTGTAATGCTTTTATATATTTTTCTCCAAGGGTTTTTTTTTTTCATTACTAAAACTCAATAGATGTACTGCTACAGCTTGTGCATTTCTGATATTTAAGATATATGTAACCTAGTTTTGTACCTCTGTCTGTACCACCAGGACTCTCCACTGAAAGCAGTACAGATGCTGTGGGTCAACCTGATCATGGACACTTTTGCTTCATTAGCCCTGGCAACAGAGCCCCCCACAGAAGCTTTGCTGCTAAGGAAGCCATACGGTCGCAATAAGCCTCTCATTTCTCGCACCATGATGAAAAACATCCTGGGTCACGGAGTGTACCAGCTAATCATAATTTTCAGTCTGCTCTTTGCTGGTAAGAAGCTGTAACGGGCATAGTTCTGCATATCGTTAACTTAGAGACAGTTCCTAGCTAAGTTCATCTATTTATTTTAACAAATCCTCTCTGACTGTTTCTTTAGGGGAGAAAATGTTTGACATTGACAGTGGCAGGAACGCACCCCTCAATGCCCCACCTTCAGAACACTACACTATCGTCTTCAATACGTTTGTAATGATGCAGCTTTTCAACGAGATCAATGCCCGCAAGATCCATGGTGAAAGGAATGTCTTTGATGGCATCTTCAACAACCCTATCTTCTGTAGTATTGTCTTAAGTACTTTCATCATCCAGGTATAGTAGACTCGAGACTGGCTAACTGTTTCATTATGTGTGAATATGCTTGTGACTTTTTTCACACATGAATAAAGATGTTATGTTAAATGTAAATGTTAAATCTAAAGGTTTGCTATCTAATGAATTACTCCTATCTTCCTGCTTACTGCTTCTCTAGATTGTCATAGTGCAGTTTGGAGGGAAACCATTCAGTTGCGTGGCTCTGTCCATTGACCAGTGGCTGTGGTGCACTTTCTTAGGCTTTGGCTCTCTACTATGGGGACAGGTATGATGAGACAATACAGCTGAGCTCTGTCGTCTATTAGCCGGTTACAAAAATGTGGGATGACACTGCCCCCTTGTGTTGTAAATGGCTTTATGTGTGTCTAATGGTGGCAGGGCTTGTAACGGTGTGTTCTGTCGCTGTGAAGTAATGGGTAAACTCCTACTACTTCAAATAATTATCAGTTTTTAACAAATCGTATAATGTGGATATAAAACATAGCTTTGGTCCAGCTTAGATTTTCACCTGAATGCATTGATCACAATGTACTTATCTATATCTTTGCCTTCTTTTTCTCTGAGCATAACTAACATAAGTCATCATTGATACCTTCTCATATAAATTTTGAATAATTCATAAAATCTTTTTTTACTTGGTATAAACACCTGCTTTAGAATTGACTTAAGTGCTTATTATTATTCTGGTGATGCTGTAGTTAAAAGTAACAGCCTGGTTATAATTTGTGAGAAAATCCTCTCAACTGTTCCTGACAGCAGCAGAGATTCACAATGAATGTTGAATGTTGTTTGTTCTCACTGCCCACTGTCATCGTACACAGCCGTGTTCATAATATGTAATTATCCTCACTCGTTAATTTAGAATGAATGGCATCACCGGCGTTACTTGACAAGATACAGACAAACAGGGCTGCGCTAAGTGTGTGTGAGTTCCCACAGTTACACAGGAGGATCAAGATTACTGGTACCTAACGAACGCTCTGGTCCTAGAAGCAGAGCTGGCTGAGGGATGAGGATGAGGTGAATGCCAAAAAAAAAAAAAAAAAAAGGAATTCCCCATTTAAGTTTGAAAATTATGAGATGAATTAGTCAGTTACTAAAACTGTTGCTGATTAAATTTCTATGACTCTTTAATTGATTGACTAATAATTTGTTAATTAATTAATCAGATGGAACATTGTGATAGAAAACAAGTTAGGAGAAGGAGGATGCTTTGGAGAGACGACATTAAAACAAATGAGATTCCCGAATAGCTTCTTAATGGTGCTTATCATCAAATAGAGAGCTAGCACATTGGCAGCATTTATTGTGAAATACACTGTTACTGCTACTTACAACAGCATTGTCAGCTTTAAGTAACTAATTTCTGATTCTTTCAAGTCTGTAATTTCACAACGGATGACTCAGTGACTCAGAAATGCGCCAAAATAAAATGTCACTTCACCTCACTGAGGAGGTTGTTGTGCTTATGATGTAAATCCCGATGTCGCCCAGGTGATCTCCTCCATACCCACCAGCCGCTTAAAATTCTTGAAGACAGCCGGCCATGGCACCCAGAAGGAGGAGATCCCAGACGAGGAGCTGGAGGAGCTGGAGGACATGGATGAGATCGACCATGCTGAACGGGAACTTCGCCGAGGCCAGATCCTCTGGTTCCGAGGCCTTAATCGCATCCAGACTCAGGTAACAATCTACGGAGCTTCACTTCTACAGCCCAACACTACACCCGACACCAAGGGAATCCAAAGCCATAAACCCTTTAACTCTCTATTGCTCTTCCAGCTTAAGATCTATGTGTTGTTCTCTCTCTTGGCATTCTTAAAGAATGGCTTGTGCCCTAAAAACAAAAGCCCTTCCTTTAATTTTCTGTTCTGCTTCCGAGCTAAAGCAGGTTCCTATGCCTATTTCTGACTCAGTCTGACTCTACGTGCTAAAACACGGCTAGTTTGAAGGTACTGATGAGAAGCAAGCCAATTGGATTGGATGGAAAGCACGATAGAACAGCTGAATGTTGAAAGAGTATTGGCATGGCTATAGCTGGAAGTATGGAAGAATTGTGCAGAGAAAAGAGTGAAAGTGAGGTCAGATTTGGGGTCAGAGCTCCCTCCAATCAGTGCCTTTAAACCCAACCACCCCTCCTTTTTCTCTTTCTTTAACTATAATGCTTAAATCCAATTTCTAAGTGACATTTTTCTATGGTTACTGGTGCCTTTTCTTTATTTTTTCTCTCTTTTCTCTCTCCTCTGGCTGTGTTGTGTTTTATTTCCTCTGGGCTTTCTCCTGTCACGCTGTCTGATTCTTTGCAGATGGATGTAGTGAGTGCGTTCCAGAGTGGAACTTCCTTTCAGGGGGCTCTAAGGCGGCAGGCCTCCAACTCCAGCCAACAACAGCACGATGTAACCAATGTTTCTAGCCCTACACATGTAGCCTTTTCTACTACTACCACTACTGCCACTGCCGCCAACACCGCTTCTGCCACTGTGGGGTGTGAGTGCGTGTTCTCCTCTAGTGCATGAGACTTTTTTTATTTCTTCTGTTCTTCTAACATCTTCCTCCTCCACTCTTCTTCTCACCTAACGTTGACACTTTTACTCTCTCATGCTTCTCTTAATGTTTCCTCTGTTTTCTGAAAACAAAAAAACAAACAAACACCAAAAATACCACATCTTTCATATTGCTTCGATAACACTGCTGTATATACTGTATATGTACCTCGTAACCAGGTCGCTTCTAGCGTCAAGGTGTTTTCTCTGTGTCATCATGTTTTCTGTTCTGCTTCTGCTTTGGTCTCAGAAATGAAAAGATTGTTCTTGTTATCTCGGGGGCGGGTGGGGGGGGTGATGATGTGTTTTTTAAAATCTGGACATTTTGGATTGATGGTCATCACGTTTGTCTGCAGCTGCCTCAGTCTGCTCTGTGCCCCCTGTAGCACCCATGGGTCTGTGTCGCAGCTCTCTGGTTGGGTAAATATTTTGAGTATATGCCCATGAGCACGGTATAAACAAAAAAAAAAAAGGACAAAAACCATGACATGGACCTATGTGAGACAGTCAAATGTCAGTAGATGTCTTGTCAGTCAGTGGTGAAATAATTACGTTTTCTTCTCCAGCTGTGGCTCTTTCTGGGAAAATATATTCTCAGACAATTTTCCAAAAGCGCCCTTTAACGGAGGCAATTCAAATAACAGTTGTTGTTTGTTTTTTTAACACAGCGTGTTTGGGTGCAAGATTGTGCACAAGTTTGGAAGATCTGGCTTTAACGTCCTACCACTGGAAGATCAGTGTGTTGAGAGTGGATACAGATCATTTGACAGTGGAATTCCCAAAGACTCCCCTTCTGATCCTACCCTTACAAGGACTTGTGTGCGTGTTGACAATGACTCTTTCTCTTTCAGATCTTCAGATCCGAGGCATTTTAAAAGTCTAACAGATGTCACAAAAAAAGAGCTTAATGGAATAAATGACTGTGCTCTTGAATGCAAACATCTGGGATTTTTCCCAGACACATTAGCAGATTCAACCCTGTGTTTCCCTGGTGTATTTTGTTTAATGATGCAGTGCCACAATAACATTCAGGTCCCTGTCCCAGGTGGGATTCCTCTCACATTTTATGAGCCAGTGGGTGCTTCCTTATTAAACTCTAAACCTTTTCTTTCAGATGCTCCAGACAAACGTGGACCAACCTTTCCTGATGTCTCTCTCTCTCTGTGAATACTTGTTTGTTGACAGAATGTGTCCAACTAAAATGACCCCAAAAACAATGAAAACCACTGACTCCCAACATATTCTTCTTTAGATTCTGTGAAATGTGTCATGGGCTATACTCAAAGGTTTACTACCATTGAACACAAAGGTAGCGCCGCGCTCTGCATGGGTTCAAAGTCTCTGGTCTCGTTTGTGAGTTTTTTCCTCTTTGTGCTGTTTTTTGACATGTATACCAGCTTGTAGACATGCTTGGCTGCTGCAGCTTTTTTGTTTTTACTCCACAAACATAAGCTATAACTGACCACCCCTTTTTCTCTCTCTCTCTCTCTCTCTCTCTCTCTCTCTCTCTCTCTCTCTGTCTGTTGTTCTCTTTCTGTCTCTATACCTCTGCCCACTCTCTATCTATTTCTGTCTCTCTCTCTTTCTATTAACTCTTTTTCTAAGCATGTCCAACAGTAAATTCTTGTGTCCAGATTCTGTCCTTTTTTCTCTTTGGATGTGTTCTTGTCTAAAGAACAACGTTCCTCTTGTCCCCTGGTTTCCCTTTGCATTTTGAATAATCAGACACAGGCCTCTACCAAGTGTTTTGTGAGATACTACTACTGTACTTACACACACACGCAAAAAAACCACACGCATTGGGTTTGAAACCGGCACCTCTGACACCTCCGGCAAGGGTTTGTCCGATGCAGCTCAAATTTCCTATCAGAAACAACCAACACTGCTGTTTCAACCGAAACTAATTTCTGCTCATTCTGTACTTGAGAATAAATGGACACGTTGACTTGGAGTAACCAGACATGACACAAAGAGACAGAAGTGAACTAAACTGAATTTAACTTGAAAGCTAAACTAGTGATGACTTCCACTGTAGTTTGGAGACTAACATAGCTCAGAAAATGGAAAAGGACAACTTACAATTAACTGGTTTCACAAGTTGTAATTTTACTATGAAAAATAACTGCGCACCTGCACGTGTCTCTGAGAGTTTCTTTTGCCCACAAAACTCACCTGTTATTGACCCAATGAAACCTCGGCCCTCGATATATAAGCAGGTGTTAAAACGGACCACACGTGTGTCCTTACTGAATGAGACTAAATGTGTGCTTTTCCCGCTCCCTTCTCCCTCCTTCCAGATCCGGGTGGTGAATGCATTCCGCAGCTCCATCTCCCTCTATGAGGGGCTGGAGAAGCCAGAGTCGCGAACATCAATCCACAACTTTATGACCCACCCAGAATTTCGGATAGAGGACTCTGAGCCCCATATTCCCCTCATAGACGACACCGATGCAGAGGACGACGCTCCCACCAAGCGCAACTCAGCCAGCCCCCGCAACGCCACACCCACGCCACCCTCTCCATCGCCCGCCACCACCGCAGCGCCCACCACGCCAGTTTCCCCCTCCCCAAACCAGAACAATAATGCTGTGGAAAGCAGTAACCACCTCCTCCCAGAGGGCCCCAAATCAGGAACCCCCTCGGCCCCGGGGAGCCCCCTACACAGTCTGGAGACCTCCCTTTGATCTGACTCCCAGCTCCACACGTCACCACCGCTTTTCTACCTGCCACCAAGGAGCTCAGCTCAGACAAAACGAACGAACACTTGGAGAGGAGACAGAAGGCCGGGAGAGTGGAGTCCTGTGTGAGCTTGGCTTGGGCTGGACTAAAAGAACAGCAAACATTCAGAGGAATGTACGGCTTGGTGTGGATGCTTTGGTCTTCTTTAATTTTTGGTTCTTATTAATACCCCGCTGAAACACAAGGACTCTGTCTCCAACCCTTTCTCCTTGGTAACTTTTTGTTTTTCGCGATAAACAAGGGGTGATTATAAACTGATGAAAAGTGACCTGTTTTTATTATTCTATTATTTTAATTGAGAAGGGGAGGTCCTCCTCCTGGCTTGGAGATCGTCTGTAAGAATTATGAAAGAACCTTTAGCTTCTCTTTTATCTGAATGGTGTTGTATATTTATCTCTTTGGCCCTTGCTCATTCAAAACTTATTTCTGCTCCATTGGCTGTTAATATTTTGAGTTATTTATGTTTTTGGAAAAAGCAGGTCTGTTTACAAAGTTTGTAGATACTTTTTTTCTGTTTGTAGGCAAAAGAGCTTCCTGATCTATGATGCAGAAAACTGGGACAGAATAAAAAATGAATGAGGATTATTTCAGATACTGCTGTATTTTCAGGAAAAAGGGTGTTTCTATTGAAACTTAACTATTTTTGCCTGCAAGTTTTATTTGTTATATATTTGTAGATAAATATAGAACCTTTTAGCCAAATGGTTAAACACTAAGGCTTGTATAGAAAAGAGGTCCATCAGGCGTTGTGTTTTTCACAGGCAACAGGAAAGACAATTAGGGCCTCTGTCCACTAACATTGCTATAAATATTTACTTCTTCCATTTCTTCGATAGTTTTCATGTGCACAAAACCTTCTGGAGTTTCTGGATTCTCTTTTCATTCATTATGTTGTGTCCAATGATTTCCACATGTTGAAAGGTTCACTCACAAAAGGGATTTTAGAATATATCCAGGCCTGTATTTAGCAAGCATCTCAGAATGACACCTAGATATCATGCTGAAAGTTGGACTTGGAAACAAAGTCTTACCTCAGAGTTGGACAGAGGGTCCTTATGAAGCCACCTGCAGTCACTTCAAGTTCTCCTTTTACATTTTTGTGGTTTTAAAACCATAAAATCAAAGTGTCTTCTTGCAGTAGTTATTAGTTACATTTAAAAGATGTAGATTGTTTCACTAAGGAAAACGGAAACTGCTTCACTTGTTGGTATATTATAAGCTAATCTGTGCACCTAAAGGATTTTTTCCCTCTTTAAACTAATTAAAAGCACTAAAATAATCACAGTTTAACTACTTTTCTTATTAAGACCACTTGCATTCAGACTGGCACTGTATTGCGACCTGCTCAACCAGTGCTCCTATTTATTTTTCAGTAATAAGTTCATTAAGTCTAAATGTGAATGTGCCTTGGCTACAGTAATAATTTAGATAATGCTTTGTCCAATCGTTTACCACCTTCAGGAAAGTCTTCACAGATAAAAAAAACAAACAAAAAACTGTTACTCCTTCAGCTAAAAGTTAAATCATATCAATCTCATTAACTTTTAGACCAGTCAGGACTGGTTTCATCCTGCTGGATGCTTGATAAATATGGACCCTGGTTGCTTTTTTTTTTGTACTAATTGGTGCATTATCTTTCTTTTTCCAGCAAAATGTTACCCCCCTGCCAATGTACAATGTTGATATTTGTTTACTCAGGCAAAGAAAAAGTATTTAATTTAAAATGAATCTATAAAGAACGAAACTTCAGACTTTGTGTATTTAGGTAGTAAAACATTGTCTTGGTCAAAATGCAATTAATTATTTTCATTTTATTCAGTCTTTAAGATCATGCTTTTGGACAAAGTTAATTTTATTCCTCCCAGTTCTGGTTTGACTTTTTAAAAATCAAGAACTGAGGAGAAAACTTTTTTTAAATTTTTTTTTATTTAACCCTGTCCATAAGACTCCTTTCACTATGAATAAATGTTGCTGCATTTGATTTGTTTGTAAAATATATTTGACACCTGATGTACTGGAAACGCTAAACTATTGGATTGTGCATTTTTCAAGAATAAAGCCTAGGCATACACTGGTATCTATCTGCACAGGGTACTTTATTTCATAGCGTTCCATGGGGAAAAAATAATTTTGATACAAATCATAATAATAAAAATATGTACGTTTGTATTTTTATGAAGATACTGATGATACCTTTCATCGTACTAAACCAATTTTGGATGATTTGACACCAATCTCGTTCTATGGGGAGGGTTTTGGCCACTAAAATGTGTGTTGTTCTGGAATATTCATCTCAGGGTGCAAATGGTGTGAAAGAGAACAGGCCTCTTTTAGTTTGTCCATTACCACACTTGATTAAATGTTTTGGACGGTGCTTGTCAACCACACAGGACGACTCGGGCAGCAGGCTGCAGATTGTTCCTGCAGCCTTCTGACCGCCTTCACCTGAAGGGCTGTGGACAGGAGATGGAGGGTCTGAGGAAATAGCTTGTTTTCCTTGTTTTACAGATGACAAAACAACAGCTAGGATTGCATACAAAGTGAGAAATTGAAATAAAGCGGCATCCATGTGAGGAGTTTGTTCTGTAGCTTCTTCCTGTAATGGGAATGAATGTTTTTCCATCTGTTTTATGGATTATTATTTTTTTTATCTTTTAACATTTGGAAATAAAAGTACTTCATGTCTGTTTATCTTGAGCATTTTAAATGGATATCGTGATTGGATTTACATTTGAAACTTGTCGAGTAATGTGTATGGTTTTTAAAAATAAAAAATGTATTTAGCCTAACTGCAGGGCCATGTTCCTCTTTTGTCTTTCAGCATTAATGGAATGGAGGATTTTTACACAGAAGACAATATGTTTTTTGTTATGTATATGTTGAGTGATGAATTATATTTGTACGTGAGTTGTTTCTACGCACTTCATTCATTTACCTATTTAAGTTCTATTTATTAATGTTCACTTTTTTAAATGATGCTGAACCATATACACACATCCTTAGTACCAGTCATTTAAATATACAGTCTTTCTTAAGCATTAAAAAACAAGAACAAACTCAAATATCCTGCATACATAATTTACATAATTAATCTGCAAATTGCATTTCCTGGTTTAAAAAAACAAAGCTATTTGATTTGCTGTCTAAGACTAAAACAATCTATACTGTCTGTACAAACATCTTTAAAAAAGCCTAAATGCAACAATATAAGGTAATGGATAAAGTAAAGAATGTGAAAACAATTGATAAATAAATGGAAGAAAATACTAAACTAAACAAAAAACTGAATATATTTGTTAATGTAAAAAATAGTCTACAAAATATGATTACCAAAAAACCCTAATATAAAACTGAAATCTATTAAGACAAGTACAGTATGTGTATTTATATTCTGTATAGATAATAGTCTTGTACTTGTTACTTGTTATTTTTAACATTTTACTCCACTACAGTTTTATGAGTCTGAAATATTTTTTATATATATTATTTATACACCTTTACCAGCTGCTGTTTTTGTTCCACATAAAGTCCCCATAGACTAATATCTTTGCCATTAATTTTTATGAATTGCTATAAATTTTCACTATCATAATTTCCTAGAAGTTTGTATCTACTATAGTATCAGATTTAATACCATTGCAATGTTTTCACAGGGAGGTACTTAATACTCTACTGATAATAATTTGTAGTACTTCTACTTGTCGATGAGTACATTTTTAGGCAGCTACGTGCTCTATTGAGTTTGTGTACTTGTATCACCTCAGAAAATACGTTACTACTCATCCAGACCAGCAGAGGGCAGTAGAGGTTTTAACCCGGGCTTCTTCTTCTACTACTTTAAACTGTCAACTCTTCAAAGATTGTGTATTATAGAGATGCGTCACTCGTTCTCCGCGTTATCGCGATTGAAAAAATAATTACAGCTGACCGTGTTGCTAAAACGTGTGTGTAAGAAGGTTTAAAATGAACTTTTAAGTGTAGACTTTGAATTGTATCGTTCACAGACTGTAAATAAAGATAGCCATTGGTTCTACATAGTCTTGGGTGTCGATTTTGAGAAACACGGAAGCACGAGCAGAGTGAGGCGTCTTCCTCTCCGCTTCCTTTCCGCTCATCGGGAATCTGTCCTGCGGAAATGGAGGCTAAACACCGGGCTCTGCTCTGCTCTGCTACTGACAGGTCGCAGCATTTCTGTAAGTACTGTAGTCTCCTGCAGCCTGAGTCTGATAAAGTCAACTTGTGTCAACACAGTAAAGCATTTGAGCTGCGTTCCGTCTGTCACGCCTTAGATGTCACTTAGCGTTTAGCTAACCTGAGTGACTGTTCTCTGTCGTCTAACATTAATTAATGTCACAGCTCGTACACAGGAACATATTAAACCATCGAACTGTGTAGTCATAATGTATTTCTGCGTGTGTGGACGCAGTGATACGTTTACCTGTACCTGTACCTTACTTGTATAACTCACTCACCTGTCCCCCTCCCCCCCCCCACAGAGGCATGAGAGCGACCCCCCCGCCGCTGAGCTCAAAGATGAGAGAGTGGTGGATTCATGTGGGCTTGATCTGCATCCCGCTGGTGGCCGTCTACCTGCACATCCCGCCCCCGCAGCTCTCACCAGCCCTGCAGAAGTGGCACAGTGCTGGGCAGGTGTTCTACTTCAGAGGCAGGAAAGTCTTCTACAGAGGTAAGAGTGTAGTTTTGATTAGTTAGAGCTCACTTTCAAAGTGGTGCAGGTAGTTTGTGTTCCTCCCATTATAAAGACTAAAAATGTTACCTTTGAATAACAAATTGCTTATTCTGAGACTTGTCTGAGACCTCACAATACATGACATGACATGTATGCATGGAGGAACCAACACATCACGAGTTGCTGTAAATATGTCTTGCTCTGTTTTTGTGCTCTTTCATCATCATCTTCCTCTCCTCAAACCAGACTCTTCTGGTGCTTTAGGCAGCTCAGATGTCGTCATTCTGCTCCACGGTTTCCCCACATCCAGCCACGACTGGAATAAGGTACCGTCTGCACGTGCTCAGCAGATAATCCGTGCACCGAAGCTTTTGTGAGACCTTCTTTTGTGTGAACCGGCCAGAGTTGAACTGCGTGTCTTTCCTCACAGATCTGGGAGCCGCTCACGCAGCGCTTCCATCGAGTCATTGCACTGGACTTCTTGGGGTTTGGCTTCAGTGACAAGCCAGTGAGTAAAATATGTGTGAGTCTAAATATCTCATGTTGGCCAGCAGACGGAAGATAATTTTTCCATGTGGTTAGACCTGAATAGAACAAACTAGTTAAATTAATTTGTCAGAACTTATATCTCCTGCATGATGCCACGTCCACGCACTTGTTGTCTCCTGTCTCGCAGCGACCACATAAGTACTCCATCTTTGAGCAGGCCAGTGTGGTGGAGGCTCTGGTGGCCCACTTGGGTCTGATCAACCAGCGTGTCAATGTGGTTTCTCATGACTATGGAGACACTGTGGCTCTGGAGCTGCTCTACAGGTGTGTGGATCACCTTGTTTGTATGAATTATCAAAAACGGTAAAATAGCAAAACATTCACAATAACTCCCTTTCTTTTCGTTGTCTCGCTCCGAAAGCAGAAGTGATCAAAATCGCACAGGTCACCTGACTTTAAACAGCCTGTGTCTTTCTAATGGAGGTACTGTGCAGACTGTTTTCTGTCTTTTATGACACAAACTCAATTCATAATCCATTAATTAGAGCAGGTTTACAGATGTTCAGCTTCTTGTGGATCAAGTTCGGTGAGGACATGTACAGTATGTGTGCTATTCAACTAAATTAAAACATTCCTCTGGTTCTTGCTGAGTCATCAACTGAACTGAACCATCGATATGGAGAATTGTGTCACACCCCTAATTCATATATATGTACTCCACAAACTAGAGCCACAGGAATCAAGTTGAAAATGCAGCCCATTACTGAAATATCCATGTAGCTATTTAATATAACTTTACCCAAGTCTGATTGTTGTGTTGTGAAGGACACAGACAGTCGTGACACTTTTATTTTCCACAGGAATATTTCCAGAAACGCACTACCCACGGCTGCTGCAGACAGTGAGTCGCCTTTGTCTTGTTTTTGTTTTTTTAATCCTGCTTTTTCGCCTTAAGTGGAACAGTCACGATGATGAGACTGAACTGGAATTTGGTAGCTCGGGTGACAAAGTTTTTGTTGTGGTTTTGTCCCCGAAAAGCTTCTGAAGGACTCTAGTTTTCTGGCCCCACTTCTGACACGTCTCACAAACTATATGCTCTTCCAAAAGGGGTAAGAGGAACCAGAGAAATGAGAGAAATATATGTTGGTACCCGCCTATGAAGTTCTGTATCTCATCCTGTTTGTTTTCCGTGGCTTGGCAGGATTGGAGAAGTGTTCGGTCCGTACACACAGCCCACTGATGCTGAGTTTTGGGACATGTGGACGGGTTTACGCTACAACGACGGAAACCTAGTTCTGGACAGGTGTGTTGTTTGTGCGCTCACTTTTTGTTTCCTCGTTACCGCTCCTCTCTGTTCACTCACTCTCCCTCTCTCTCTAAGTATTCTGCAGTATATCAACCAGCGATTGAAACACAGAGAGCGCTGGGTGGGCGCGCTCGCTTCCACCTTCGTCCCACGTGAGTACACGGTTGCATCAGACATCCCAGTGTGCATGTGAAGAAAATCAGAGGGTGGCTTTTATGTTGGCCAAACACTTTCTTAAGGTGTATTAACCCAGTAGACTCATGCAGGGGGCCTGCTCGTGCTAAGCTGCTTACCCTGTGAGAAGCAGACTCCTATTCCATCTGTGATCCTATGCTCACAAGGGTGGGAGTAGGGGGGAGGTGTGTGTGTGTGCATGCTACTAGTCTTGTTGTTATTGCACATTAAAAAATAAGTTATAGTGAAGATGTAAATTGCTTGTGTATCACTTTTCTCTCCTCTGTGATCCCTGCATCTTGTCTTGCAGTGCACATGATCTACGGCCCCTTGGACCCAGTCAACCCTCACCCCCAGTTCATCCGTCTTTACCAGTGAGTGCCGCCCCCCCCGCCTCCATTTGTTAAACTCTCTTCTCTCTTCTGTAATACACCTCTCCTGACAGCTCAGCTCAGTAACTGCAAGTGAATGAGAACAAATTGTACCACTAGTGTTTATCACTGCTTATTGTTTGGAGATTTTTTTCACTGTAATTATTCAGATATATTCAACATGACTTCAGTTTATGTTAAAATACCTAAAACTTATGCAGATTAGATTTTTGACCAATTTCAGACCAAAACTGAATTTTTTTTTTTTTTTGGAAGGCTCATCTTATGATCTGTGTCAAATGCCACCTAAACCTGCTGTATCATGTGAAGGAGCTGGTGGTGAAGAGGTAGTGAGAGGGGTTAGAGTGCTGAAGGTTGAGGGTTCAGGTCCCAGGTGAACCAGGTGTCAGGTTGGCTCATTTTTTTCTTGTTTTAAGCAAAAAAAACCCAACAAAAAAAAAAACCCTTAACGTTGTCACACAGGTCTGCCTCACTCCCTTTCCTCACTTCTGTTGGACTCTCGTCTCCAGCGCCTGCATTCTTGTTATCTTGTCACCAGTTACTTGTGAGTTTTGTGACTGGACTTCTGTTGGAGCTTCACATTTTGTGCACAGGGAATCTCTTTCTCTGAGTTTAGTTTTTAGAACTCAGTATTTCTTTGGCAGCACTTTGGGAATCTCATTTTGACTGACTTCACTCTTTACACCATCTTTCGTTAACCGACTTAGGAATCTCGTTCGTTTCAGAGTCCCCCCGCAGAGACTCAGCTCAGCCTTGAACCAGCAACTTTCTTCTTGTACTCTGTACGTGAAAGGCCCGCGCCTTTCCACTTAACCACCGTCTCTCGCTGTTAGGATATTCTCAATTTTATTCTTATAAAAGCACCAGGAAGCGTTTAAGAGGACAAACTGCAAAAGTTGTTATCGCCTGGGTGAGAACCAGTGACCTTTGGAAGATGAAACCTGTAACATTTCCTCTACTCCACAGTAGAAGTCCTGCTGTCATGTGAACTTGTCTTTGTTTCATCAAAATCAACACCAATACATTTCTATTCAAGTGCTTGAATATTTTCACTCAAAGGTAGTTTTCCAGTTTACGGTGCCTCTAGTGTTTTGTATAACGCAACATTATGAAACATTTTAGTAGTTCTGGAGCATTTTATTAGAGCGAGTGAAAATAAAACAGAGGTTGACAGTGAGATTTGAACCCAAAATGTTACAGTTCACAGTCAGTGCCTTAAACCTCTAGACCACCATAATGAATTGTGATGTGATTTTACTGTGCATAATGTTTGTGACATGCTTGAAATGGATTATGGCTTTGAGGGTTTTGTGCAAAATTATTGTTTATCTAAAACACGAATGTCATCCCTGCAGGCAGCTGGTCCACAGGTCCACAGTCACCGTTTTGGACGAACACATCAGTCACTACCCTCAACTGGAAGATCCCACCGGCTTCCTCAATGCATATTTCAATTTCATTCACTCCTTCTGAAGGGGTAGCAAATGCAACAGCCATGTTAAACAATGATACTAATGCCTGTTCATGCAGTTTACCAAAGTGATTAAATGGTCGTGTGGTGGAAAATCTAATGATTGTAAACACGCTGCATTGAAACTGGTTCACTGACCAGCATCAAACCCTAAGATGTCACTCACTGCCAGAAAATGTGAGCTTAAAAAAAAAAACAGTTGTACTTTATGCAGCTGACTAATGGGAGAAGCTGCTGAGGAAGCATGATACTGTAATTAGTTTATGATTATCAGATTCAGATTATTCATCTGTGAGTAACTTGATTTCTTCCGTTCTGTAGTTTTTTTGAAATCTTTCAATCAGCTGTATTCTAAATGATTTTTATATCATTTTCTACATCTCTGGTTTTCATGTGAATGAAACAATTTAATGTCAAATTTTCTTCAAATAAAACTAGTTTTGTAAAAAAAAAGAAAGTGTCTTAAATGAAACCAACTTTGGCAGTCAGACTTTATTGTAGATTTGACAGAAGAATATTCATACTGCAAAGAAACATCAGGACCAGCAGACAGTATAAAGAAACAGAGCAGAAACAATTTCGTTTTTATATACTAGACATAATATTTTTCAGGTTGGATGGTGTCAGCATAATCACAAGAGCATTATACATTTCGTGTTAGCCCACAGAAAAAGAGTGATGTTTGGGACAGTTCATCGTACAGTTGACAGGTCTTGTGGTTTGCGTTGCCTCCAAAGCTGCACGGTGAACACTTTAGCCCACAGAAGCCAGGATGACGTCAACGACCGTGTCCTCGCTACTGCGTACCGTCACCTGCATGGTGACGCCGTCTGCTAGCGCCAGGCGAGCGCGAACCAGCACGTCATGACCTCCGCGAAACACACCTAAAGTGAAGAGAGGGAGGGAGAGCTGTAAGTGAAACGGCTGCTGACTGTTCAAACCACACCTGTCAACTAAACACTGAATTTGATCTTGAAATGACCTTGCATACAAACTACATTTCAAACGTCTTTATTTATTATTAAAATAGCAGAAACTCCGAAATATTACTTCAAAAAAGTTCACTTTTACATCTGAGCATGTATGTATATGACAGAATGGAATATGCAGAAGAAAATGTCAGTTTATTCTTAGAAACTGCCCTTTCTAAATGTTAATGACACAAAAAGTGAGCAACGTCCCAACATCCAACACCCACCAGCGAGGAAGAGGACGTGTGAGTTCTTGTTTTCAGGAACTTTGTCTGAGCGCTCACATGGCTGCATTCCCAGGAAGCTGATGATGTTACCCACCGCCTCTGCACACATATAGAATCCAAGAGATACCACATTAAACACTTTCACTTACAACACTTCCCATGATGTTAAAGTGTATCACATAAAGCTTAAATACCGTCAAGAGTCCGTACAGACGCCAGGGCAAAGGTCTCTTCCTTCTCAAATTCATCACCCACTTCTTCCCATGCTGCTCCGAAGTTTGGTTTCAAAACCTTTTGGATGTGGTCTGCGACCGTCACCTCCAGGTCCTCCAGCTAAAGGAGAGCACAGCAGAGAAGGTCAAGACGGTCCAACGATAAAGAGTAGAAGAAAGGAAGGAAGGAGAAGGAAGAAATCAAAAAGAAGAATATAAGATAACAGCTGGAAATACACCAACATTTGTTTTTTCCTTGGTGACATTTTATACTTTGCAGATATGATGATGTGATTACGTACCACATATTCATCGTCATAACCGTCATCGTCAGGCTCTCCTGTGTTGGGGTCGCAGTCTCTGACCAGGTACTTCATGGTGCAGCTAAAGGTACAAGACACTGGACAGACAGGACACAACATTTTCTTCAGTCTTCTTATAATCAGTTTAGTCAATGCTGTTTAATGCTGTTTAGCTATTATCTGGAACAAGAATCTACTGCTCGACTCTGACTGACAAGTCAGATTTAAATATTATAAACTCTCATTTTATTCCTACATCCTGCTTTTACTGGTCCAATAAGCTCAGTGACTCCACAGTGTTCCTACCAGCTGTGGGATCGTCATCAGGCAGACGGACGAGAGTGTAGCAAGAACCAGGCTGACTGTAGGGGAGGCTGGGGGCGGGGACGTAGTTTATCACTTCATAGGCCTCTGATGGCTCCATCTGTACTATCACCTGACACAAAGAACCACACATTGCAGTCACATCATATTTGTGCTCGGTATAAAACACGAAATCCAATCATGAAACAAAATGCCAAATAGGAATCTCTGTCCAGATGGTACCTTCTGCAGGAGCTGGTCATTTAGAGTGTTCGTGCAGTCAAACTGGAACACCATGTCTCTAGCGAAGGTGTGTTTGATGCAGCGAACCACGTATTCTGTCTCAGCCTCTGTCAGCTGCGCCGGCTCTGAAGACTTGAAGAGTGGGCCGAGACCCTGGAACTCCGGAATGGACGCCAGTTGTTCTGTCAGGATGAAAAGCAGAAACAGGTTCAAACAAAGTTGAAGGGAAGATAAGACAGGGAATTTATTCATTATATCTACTCAGGTGAATATAGTGCATACAAAGATGAATATGAGTGTCTACTTGCATTGCATGTATCTTGAATGCCATGAAAGATAATCAGCGTTTACAGTCTTACCCTGATAAATGTCTTGACGCGATGGGGCCAACTTCTCTGGCAGTTTGCTGGTAGCAACAGGAGCGATTTCTGGTGGGGAAAAAAAAACAACAACATTAACAGGCATTTCATGACTAACTGTTTAGTGACCTTTGTTAAAAGTTAGCTTTGTAATGCGTGCTCTGTGCCAACTAGTAAACATGTTGTTGTACCGGTTTTCTGTTCTGTAATAGGAGTGGTGGCCAGAGGGACGCTCTTCATGTCGAAGGGTTTCTCTGAGGGCTCCAGTGTGTACTGGTGTAAGGACTTCTCCAGACCGGGGATGGAAACAGAAAGCCCTGAGCGCAACATACAGAAGAAACGTTTAGTAAATTTTCCAAACAAAATCCACGACTAATAAACAGAGAACAGAAAGGTGTGTGTGCTTTTACCATTAAAGATGTAGGCAGCATTTAGAGCCTTCTGTTTCTGCTGTAGCACATTCATGTAGAACGTAGCTCTGTCGCGCACCTCATCATCACTGTCCATCATGCACCTGTGGGAATACGTAACACTACATCACACACTCATTCTAACCAGACTGTACAGTATAGTGTAGTACATATTAAATTTCACAGCATCATGTGTTTATGTAAACTTAAGTGTAGGCACACGCAGGTTTATAAGAAAAGAAGTGAATCAATGAACGTACCTCTGCATGAGAACCAGGACACTGGGCAGCAGATCATCATTCTGAGCTCCAAATTTAGCCAAAGCACTGACCGCAGCTGAGGGTTAAAGTATAAACCAAGTGGTTAACAAAATGCTATGATGCTAACATTAACATTATTGACTCAATATTTGAGTTAGACTCAGTCTTCACACTAGCAGTATCACACACTCTCCATATTACCTGCACGGACAGCCTCGCTCTCCAGCACCACTCGGTTGAAGATGAAGCGGATGTACTTGGATGGCTGAGGGGTGCGTGGTCCCTCTTTGCCCAGAAGGTGCAGGATCTTTGTCGCTAACACTGTGTGCTCGCAGTCCTCGATGAACTCGCACAGGTGGGCCAAGCCAGTCTCTTTGCTCTCTGGGTTTTCCTCAATGATGCTGATGATGCAGTCCACAATGGCCCGCTTGTATTCAAAACCACCCTGCAGAGAGAGGAGAGATTTAAACTGTGGTTCCTGTGTGCAACATACACTGACCCTAACCAGGTAATAGTGGTTAGAATGCTTTGAACTACTGAGCCACATATACATGAATCACCGACACAAACACAATCAGTAGACAGAGAGAATAATGTCTACAGTATGCAATGAATAAGATGGACTTGAGTAATCTGAATACTAAATATTATTTTAAACAGTATATAATATACAAATGACCAACAGTGTTTAATAAAGAAAAGACAACGATCAAAGGATGAAACGTAATCAACGATCTGTTTGTGGGGAACTTACATCATCTCTGAGCATGTTGGACAAAAAGTTCATCATGACGCTGTGCTTCCTGGGATACTTCTGACAGAGAGCGCTGATCGCCTGCACCACAACCACCTGGTGAAAATAAGTGAGGAGCACATTTAGATCACAGAAAAAAAACAACAGCAAGAATTTAAAGGGGGTCAAGGAAGAGGTATTCACATAAAATTAAACTTAAGTCAAATAAAAGACACGTCATCATTTTAAACAAACACTGTAACATTTGTATTCTGGTATCAAACGAAGTCTAAAATACAACTGAAACAAAAATGTCAGACCTTAAACTCATCTGAGATCTCAGAAACAAATGAGGAGATCTGCTTCATGAGTCGGTCCACACTGCTCTCACTACCGGTCTTGAGGAGAGTGGTGATGGCCAGTGTGGCAATGCTACGGTTTGAGTCAGTGATCAGATTCTCCAGATCCAGGTTACACGCAGTGACGGCTGATGGATGCTTCATTGCCACCTGATGGACAAAAGGCAAACAAAGGAACGTGTTAGTATAACACATGAACAACACGTGGACAACGTGCTGTCAGCTCATACCTTAGTTACCTGCCTCATAAGTTATCTGCAAACACTTCATTGTTTTAATACATGCAACGTCTGAACAGCTCAGTTTAACGTTTGAGAAAACCAGCCATGCAGAAGCGGGCTGGAGTGAGAAGCTGTACCTTGTTGAGGGTCCTCACTGCAGCATATCTCAAGGCAGCTTTTGGAGAACTGCAGAAGAGCTGCAACACTAAAGAAAAACACACACACACATTTACAAACTGATCCATAAGCATGTAATAACAGGTCAATTATAACACTTTGCTAAATTCTGTCAGTACCACAATTCTGTTTGTGTCACAAAAAAAGGTTATTTTTAATCAGCAATACAAAGAGAAACAGCAATATGAAACATGAACAGTGGATACGATGTGGGTAGATACTGACCTGAGACAGCAGGGGCCAGCTCTCTGGCAGTACAGTTAGGCATATGGACAATGGCAGAAGCAGCCTCATACACTACCATCTCATTCTTGTTCCTCAAGCAGCTCTCAATGAAATCAAATAAGGGGCTGTCATGACTGTAAATATGAAGATAAAAAAAAAAACAATGTTCAACGTGCCATCATGACTATCTGCAGCACATATTTTGTCTGAAACACTAATATCACAAGTGGAAACAAATAACATCGGTAGGAAAGCAGTTGTACTGTGTAAAGAACCCAAGTGTCATAGTGTATCAAATGACTACAGGCTACTCACCCTCCCTCTGTCTCATCCAGCAGTTTGCTAGCAATGCGGATGAGCATGCAGTAGGCAAAGGGAGACTTGAGACCAGACTTGGTGAACTTGTTGAGCATCTTTGTGACAGCAAGACGGTCATTCTTCCTCAGGTGATACAACAGGCCTAGGGCATGGTACTGCAGGCGAAGACACACACACAAAGTAAACGGTCAAAGATAGTTTATAGCAGTTTGGTTTAATCTGAACCCCACAGACTAATTACTTAAGTATAACAAATGGTTATAAACATCACAAATATGAATTTCCAAGTCAATACCCATATCTTTATTTTCTACCTGGACCATGATGTTGTCACTGGAAGCAGCTTCTTGAGCTTCATTGACCCAACGCTTCACCACATCATAGCTCATCTTCACCATGTGCTGAAGAAATGTAAAGAAAAACAGATAGGACTTGGAAACAATGGAACACTGATATACAACAACACAAGTTTATCATAACTATTTTAAAAAGTGAAATATGACAGTGTAACACTCCTTACCAGTGAAGATACCAGAGCTGAACTGGACACACTGGGCACCTTGTCAACAATAGCCTGCTTCATGTACCGTTCAATGGCTTGCAGCATGGTGGTCTGCGGTAAAACGATTGAAAGTTTAGTTAGCATAATTAAAAATGTTTTTTTTTGTATGTAATGACAATGTGGAAGAGATGGTGAGAGAGCATGAGGAAAATCAAAGCAGAAGCAGAACTCACATCTGTAATCCTGCAGAGGGCTCTGATTGCAGGTCCACGGTAGACATCTTCCTTTCCGGTCATGTCTTTGGTCAGGCTGTAAAACATCATAAGAAGAAATAACTAAATAAAAGGCAGTGACCTCTAAAGATAGATGAACACAATGCTTCATGTACTGTGGTGTTACTGTATGGTAACATTTGCACCGGGCAGTCAGTTTCAGATATCCTTCCCATCAGCCAAGAAAAAAACATCTCGACACAAACCTGCTGGTGACAATGATGACATCCTCAGAGATGTTTGCCATCTCTTTGATAGTCAGGTAGCACATTCTCCTCAGGGTTTGCTGAAACAGAAGAATACAATCATAATATCTTATAATATATTTATTGTTTAACACTGTATGTCTGTTCCACACAGACATACGGAACACAGTGACTCCACGTAGCTTTAAATATAATGTAATCTAAATTTTAAAATACACTACTAAACGTGTCTTACGTCGTTTGACTGGAAGAGCCTGGTCATTGCAAAGAATGCTTCTGTGGCCTCTGTGGTCCCAAAATGTTCTCCCTGAATAAACATAACAAATAAAGAGAGATATGACATTAACATGGGTGATGCCACGCTCAACATAATGAACAAGCTTTGTCAAATAATGGTTTACTTGGTTGAGAAGGTAAATAATCTTGGTGAGGATGTGGAGGCATCTTCTTGGGTTGATGGGGGTCTCATTGAAGATGCGTGCCTGTGAATTAGAGAGGTCACATTAGTACCTTTTGTTGATTTTTCTAGTGTCATATCTTTATTCCATATGTGCACCAGAAGTGCATATGAGAAATGCAGAACTTTCTGCAAACCATCCCTTCTGCATGGTACAGAAATATGAATACATTGTGTTCATATTTCTCATATGCACTTCAAGTGCAGAATGTAACATGTTTAAAAAAAAAAAGTTAAGTTCACACTTTACCTCCTGCAACACGGCACTCTTCTCCAGATGTTGGAAAGGGTTAGACCCGCTCCCTTAATGTCAAGACAAATGGATCAGACGTGCAAGTAAATAAACTTAGTCCTACTAGTTTATTAATCGTAACTCAAACACAGAACACATACAGGACGCAGAACTAAGCTGGGCGTGTTCAACATATACGGAAACCAGTGAATGAAAAACTACAAAAACATATGTACACTTGCAGACAGAGTTTTACATTGAAATATAACCATGGCAAGTTCAGAGAGGACACGTCTGTTAACGATCAACAGCAATGTTGGACATGACAACATCAACCTAACGTTGCCTAGCTTGTAGTGCTAAGACGATTTGGCTCATCTTAAATGAAGCACGCTCATGCTGGTATTTTGTGCCAACAAAAACACTGGTTGGAAATTGAAATGCAACTGCAGCTCAGTTCAAATGTGTCCTGTCTAAGAGTTAGATAACTATAAAATAGTTCATTTATCCTAACAGCTAGTGTTAGCTTTAGCAAGTAAGCTAAAAGGCTAGCATCGCATTAGCTTTAAAAGCGAACAACATTGTGACATTCCTGACACAACTTGGTTTTCTCAAACGATGCAGCTATTTAAAATAACAATTTCCCATTCTTACCAGACTCTTCGTCTTTCTTATCAAACTTTTTAATCATGTTATCGGAATAAAGTTGACGGATGAGGGCAAAGATGCTCCCAGCCTCGGTCGTAAGAGAAGCTACTTCCACGTAGCCAAAATGAAAACTCTCTTCCTGTTCCGTCCACGTCGACGGAACCTACGTCAGAGACACGCAGAGCCCGCGCTATGACCACCAGGGGGCGCTCCTGTGCAAGTGGATATTGCCAGAGCAGAGTTTGTAACTGTACTGTACATGTTTATGTGTGTGTCTTTGTCATCACATATTTAGGATTCAAAGAACTTTCTTAAGCTCAGAGGGAAACTGCTTTCCCTCGGTGGACGAACCACGACAACACAAATCATTTTACATCTGTCAATAGCAATAAACAACATAAAATCTAAAGATGAATAAAAATAGGTGTACAGTAGGTGGTATGGAGTGCAGTGAATAGTAAAGATCTTATTACACATAATGATTATAGTATTGGAAAAAAGTTGGACCTGAGGATGTGATAATGACACAAAATGTTGTAGTTATGATACAGTATGGAGGAAAGGAGATATTATATATGATATAATGATATACTATGGAGGAAAGGACACAAATAAATGTTATAGCAGTGTATTTCACATAATATTTATACTGCTGTTCCTCGGATGTAGTAGGTATTAGAGCAGTAGAGGAGTAGTAAGAATTTTTCTGGCATTGATAACAATTATTATACCTAGGTTTATGAAATATGTTTATTATTTTTATTTGTTCATTTAGCCTATTTTATGTGCACGTGTGTGTGCTTTAGTGTTGTCAGACAAATCTTTGGTTCACAAGCTAAGGTGTAGTTGTTACAAATGGCCACATGGTGTCGACATTTTTCTGTGTCCTGACGCAGGTAAACTCTTTCATGCACCAACTCCAAAGCTGTGAAGTTGTTTTTTCGGGAGTAAATATAAACCACGGAGAAAAGATTAATCCCTATGGCATTATTTTCTCAGGGTAACACTAGTATGAACTGCAACATTTGCCATTATTAGTTTTTTGAAAAATTAACAAACAATATGAAAACCTTTGGAGAACGGTGGTGAAGATGAACTTTCAGCGCCCTCTGGTGGCCATAATATGTTAACAGTGACACTTCCTAATTCACCTGTGTAATATAAGTCATGTCAGTGCATCATAGAGCTGAAATAAGAATCAGTGATTAATAAACTTACTTAGGTGTATATAGTTACAGCTGCTTTATTTGAGGAAAAATAATCCTTTATTTTGAGTATAAAAATAACAGACATCTGATGAACACATACATTCTCATGCATTTGCATTTTACTGTATTTCATGATGCTGGAGTTGGTTTGAATATTAGATCAGGGCATGTGTTCGCTGTTGTGTTTCTGCCACTGTCAGTGTTTCACACTTCAATATAGATCGTTTTTGGCTCCCATGTGAACTTCAGAACAACAGAAGCACCTTTAACAATTCAATAAATGAAGCAGCAAGAAAAGAAACAATTTTATGAAAAAACACTCACTCTAAAACTGTAATACTATGAATATGCAACTGAATTATAAAACATCTCATTTGTCTTTTTCTCTGCATGTTGGAACTAATAAGCTTTGTTCTTCTTGTTTAGTCCAGTGTTTAAATTTTGATGACTCAGGGGCAAACTAAACACATTAAACATTCATTTTATTTAAAGAAAAAAAACATCTAAGGTTTGTATTGAAATCAATGCCTGCTATAGGGCAACTCCTGCTCATCTTCTAAAGAAATCTTTTTTAAGACTTGAAAGGACTCTAGAGGAGCTAATTGCGAAACATCGTCTGGCTGAAATGTCCAATCAAACAAGCTCAGTGGTTTTAAGGCTCATAACTCTTGACTCAAGATAGTGACACTGCTGCTAGAAAATATTACAGCAAAATAAACACGTGGATTATTACCACAGGCAAATTATTCTAAAGAAGAATTTCACAATAAATGACTATACATTTGACAGTTTTAAGCACAGATTAGTCAAACGTTGAGAAGCTGATGTGTCCTAAACCAAAAATTAAGAATTAATACTCAACTTTTAGCGTTAAACCATCATTAGTTCACACCCAGGTTATCCAAGTGCTTTGACTGGACAAAGGACGTTTCACAATAAAGTAACTAAATGATCAGAAATGCTCCTTTTACCTGTAATGACATTGGTATTGTTAAAATGGTAAAATACCGTCTCCCCTGGAGAAACAAACCAGTACCATTACTTTAAAAGTGAATATGAAAGAATTCATAACATGTGAGTAACGACATCAACACCGGTCCTGGCTGTGTGTTAAATTCAAGTTGTTCGTGATTAAACATGTTCACTTTCTCCGTCCGATCTGCGCCAGGAGACGCGCGTTCTCAGCCGCTTTGGCTCGCAGGTTTTTGGCCTTGGCCACATCAAAGAGGACGTTCATAATGTTGGTCGGGACGTCCAGGGACAGGGTCAGCCTGCTCCTCCGATCCCCTTTGTTGCTACTGTTACGGAGAATCTGGCCCCTGAGCTTCGTTCGGCTCGTGAAGCGGTAGTTTGCGGGACTTGAAGTCCTTTTTTCTCGGCTGGACTCGGCGGAAGCGGAGGAGGAGGTGAGATACTCCGCGGACTGCAGGAGAGACCCCAGGCCGTCCACGGGGGAGTAGCCCAGCTCGTCCTCCACTCTACGGACCCCCACTGCCATCTGGTCGTCGCACAGGAGGTCGGAGCGGTAGAGGCGGAGGCACAAGCTGGAGGTCGGCGTGCACAGGACCGAGAGCAGCAGCAAGGTCTTCAGGGACGACAGCATGCTGTGTCCTCTTGGACGAGCACAGGTAATAAGGGAGTGGAAGAAAAAGGTTTAGTTCGTGTAATTTCGTACATTTCTGGACATAAGATAAGTGTATTTATGTATAGCAAGCAAGAAATTAATTAAAATATAGTGCAATTATTTTTTATACTGCTCTGACATGAAACAGATTCCTTTGCGTAAAAACGAGTGCATTATCCTGTTTTAACTGATAAGGAAGGAATAAAAAAAACTATATGTGGACAGTTCAGAGCAAGTTCCCCCCGTGTCTCATAAAAGTGAAAACACAGAAGTCTTTTCATAATAAAAGTTTAATAGAAAAAAAAAGTAACGGTAAAAAGATAGTCAGGTCACTGAATTTTCGTATAACTTACCAATCGTGTCCTACAATAAAGATTAAAGCTAGAAAGGTCAGTCGACAAGTATCCAGAGAAAATCAAACAGGGCAAGAAAAAAAAAAAAAAAAGCTCAGAAGTGTGATTCCGATAAGAAATCCTCGATCAACTGTTCTGTGAGCGGAGGTCAGCAGCGCGCACTGTCTGACCAGCAGTGTGTGTCTCGCTTGTCCATTCTCGCTGCACTCATTTAGTAGGAGCCGTCAAAAACGCAGCCCTACGCCAGCAACAACGTCACATCGTTGACATTTTGCTTTTGCAGTGAACTACCCCATTGGTTGTGATGCAGTGATGTAGTGATAAATAATTTTTTTAAAAAAGTTGTGAAATGTGACCTCCTGCTGGTAAATCACGATCACAGAATAATGGAAAACTTTTTTTTTTCATGTTCCCCCAAGACCTGTTAGCACGTTTTACATTGAACTGAAGCGTTAGACACTGTTTACTTAAAGTATAAAGCCTTAAATTAACACTGTGTCAGTCAATAGAAGACATTTTTGTAGAAATAAAGACAAGGCAGATCTGCTGTTGCTCAGAACCATGAGCTGCTCCCCTTCAGGACCACGGACAGTTCCATCTTTACTGCATTGAAGAGCAAATACAACCTGACATCAACAACATTCTGGTTGCCAGGTTGTGAACAAGCTTTTTGTGTTTGTCATAATCCATCAAATCTGCATCAGCTCACTGGTTTCTCACTCTCCACAGTCACAGTCCAGGTGTAGCGAGCCAGACCAACAGGGGCAGTTTTGATTAACTAAAGATGAAGCTAAAACAGCGAGGAGCTGGAGGAGAGCAAACTACAACAAGAGTGATCTTCACAACCTGGAAAGCAAAGATGGTAACTGATGCGTGACATTTCAAACATGATGAAAATGTAGACTATAAAGTATAGAGTCGCTTCCATCAGTACTAAGGCGCAAAGTATAAAGGTGGCTACTTGATTTGTGAGATATCTGGAGAACGCTGTGTTTTAATTAAAACTCCGAGTGTATACGTAACACACACAATTGAAACCACCCACAGTACCATGTCAAACTGACAAAGGAGATTGGGAGGACTGAGAGGATCAAAGGGTGTTGGGTCAAGCTCTAATGAGCAATGACAATGTAAGATTAATATGACTGTCTTCACAGCAGGAGTAATCACAGTCTGTGACACACTGTGCAACTCTTGCTTCTGCTCTGCAACTGATCTTGAAATTGAATTATTTGCTCTTCACCAGCTTCAATGGATAAATCACACATTCAGTCATTGTTGTTAGACACTGTCTTTTTGCCTTTTGCTCAGTGTAGGTGTAAAGGTGTAGTGTTTTTAACAAGCAAAAGAAAATCTACTAGTCCAGGCCAAGTAGATTCACATGAACTTTATGGCAAATAAAGTTGTGAAGTGAAGCCATCCGACATTAACGCAGTAACATCTATGAGTTCTCATGATGTATTCGGCACACACTTGTGTTTTAATGCAAACATCAGTATGCTCCCAGTGGCTAACATGACAACGTTTAGTACCATATTCATCATCTTAAAGCATTTTAGCGTTAGCATTAACTGATGCTATCAGTGTGCCAACAATGAACCTTCTTTCAAAGCCACATAGATCTGGTCAGCAAAGTTATAATTGCTACACAGCATGACTGAACATTACCTGCTTTTTTCCTTTAAAGTCTGCATTTCACAGGATAAAATGATACTTTATCGCTTTATCGTGTGAGAACCATGAATATCTGTACCAAATTTCATGCCCATCTATCTACAGATGATTTTATGATATAAAAAAATAATGAATTTTTTTGTGGAGTGGGACTGTTAAAGGACTTCATTTGTTGTGGTTGGCAGGGGGCGTGGTTTGGTGACAACAGCCTGTCACTGTAGACTTTGTTACCATATCTATTAACATATTTTTATGTGGGAGTATATTACAGAGCAGAATCGTGACAAGTGTGCAGGAGTCTTTGGAGGCTGATAAAAGGCTCGTGTCACTTTGAAATGAATGAAAACTAGCATTTTTTTCAGCAAGCTCGTGAGGAATTGACTGGCGCAGCATGTTGCACTGAAGACGCTAAACTACAACACTGAATACCGACGATAAGAATTAAGCCCACAATACAAAAACAATACCACGGTATCCCCTTCAAAAGATCAACCAATGAAACGCTTGTAATCCAAGTTGTGTCGTGTATTTTCACTGCCAACAAAAAACCTTCAATGCGTGCTGCCCCGACATCAACACCCACACAGGAATCCCCTGCTACTGCTGTGTTGGTCTGATGGAAAGTCCTCTAAATCAGTCCCTGCGTGAGCTCCCTCACTGGGCCCCTGTTGGCCCCTCATCTGGCTCCCAGCCTGACCCATAACACCCCCTGCCACAGGAACATATGTAGTGGTGAAGAAGGCAGCAGGCAGTCCGCTACCGGCTTCTGATTTTCGAACTGCACAAGATGCAGGACAATTGACAAAACATGAGAAGAGTGTTATATAAAGAGATAAAGAGGGACACTGTGAAGAAGTGAGAAGACACAGATGAAAACAAACCACAAAAGTAAAGATAAATTTAAATTTCCATTAGTGTTAATCTGATCACTTTGGATTAAAAAAATGTCTAATGTCAGCGTATTTCAGAAATCTGTATATATATATATATAGAATTATAAATGTTTTATATTACATTATTTTATCATTCATGTTTTGATTTTCAATGCTTTGTTCATACAACAAATAAAGGAACAGCTTGTAAAATATATAAATAACAGTAATACAAAAACACAAAATAATAACATTTCACATAATTATGTACAGAAGTCTTGTCATCTTGTTTTTGATTGCTGGCTTCATCTCCAGGGATCGGTGCCTGTGAAAGTGTAAATTTTTTTGTCACTATTATAAAGGTAAATAGAAAATTGTATGTTTGAATTTACAGTATCGTCACACATAACTAATAATTAATCTGATGTGATTTGTTCCCTACCTCCTCTCTCCATCCCACACCAACTCTGGCATTCGTCTCTTGAGGAGAACCGGTTTTGGTTGCCACCACAGCCTCCGTACACAAAAGGTCTGCACTCCCCTGACAGTTGGTGGAAGTACCAGAGCAGAACATATTCTGAACAGAACCCTTCTGACATGGGCTCCAAGCAGCGGTCAATCCCCGAAACTGTGGATCAAATAAAAGAAGAGGTGAGGAAAAAAAGGTTACAATAAAAAAGTAAAATCTTATTTGCTAAGTAAGATGCTCAATTGGATCAACAGATACCACTTGATGCTAACATGGACCTGGAGTCCAATAAATAACAGAGTGTGTTTGAAAAGTCATATGAAAGTGTAACTAAAAACACACACACACACACAGGGTTTGTTCACCACATTGTTCATCATACTTAAGATCTTTTTTTATCACTGCATATAATTTATTCAAAAATTGCGTCATGAAATGTAGCACAGACTGTCCGACATTCATGGATTAAGTTTTGGTCTTATCACTCTCTCCCACCTTATGCTCTCAATTTCGGCTCATTACTCATACAGTATAAGAAGCAAAACTATGAAAGGCACAGATAAAAAACAAGAGTTTTGATATACAGAGCAAGTAAACAAGGGGAAAAGATGGGAGGAAGCAGAAAGATAAGAAGAAAATTAGTCATCTTGGCCACTCACCACCGTTGTTCGTTCCAAAAACCCTTCTTTTCTTCCTCTGTCCCAAATCCACAGTCCCTCCCTCAAGAGAATCTGAAGCCAAGAAACAAAACCACTGAGAAGAAAGTTTTACATTTAGGTGGACCCATCAGAGATAAAGGACTCTGGCTGTAACAACACATGAGAAATGCCAGTGGTATTGAGACACATCTTAAAGACAAATGAGAATATATCTGAGTTGTGGGCAGTGGTAGAGTTTACATGTTGTTAATGTGACAATACACAGAGAGCATACATGTAATTCTCACCTCAAACTGCTGCTTCCCTTCCAGAGCTTCAAAGTGAAATTCAGATCACTGTTTAGCTTGTCTTTAACTTTGCTGTTCTGATTCACTTCCATAGCCCTGAAAACCCACTGTACAACCCCTGCAGCACCAAACAACAGGCAGGCACGGTTGCATAATAGCTGATGAACATCAGCTATTATTAGCAGCTAAAGAGTCAGATATTTCCCTCAGGGCTTAGTAAAGATCAAAACAGAGCTGAAAGGCTGTAAATACGTAACTTACGTTGCTAGGTGGCCAGAAAGACAACTCTAAATGAATGACATTATTGCTCCGAAACTGCTGGATGTGTATACGTATAAGCGACTGTTTGCAGACATGTTCACCTGACAGCCTCACCTTCTGATTAGTTTTCTTGTTATAGTTACCTGAAGCAAGGACTGCAATCATTTGGAAAGCAGAAAATTATTCTCACCATCAAATATTGTTTGATTTCTGCTGACCCTATATTTAACTTTTTTGGCTTTTTGTAAAACACATATAGTAACTTGCAAATCACACTTTTCATACCATTAAACTGAACACTTCAACTGGTTAAGCTCTTCTCTCCTATTAGTTGTGGTGACAGTAGCCTGATAACACATCTGAGGTGTTTCAGTATAAGAAAATGAAAGATGAGATGGAGGTGACGGAACCAGCACCTCAGAGTTGCTGCAATCTTATCCAAGAGTAGTACTGCCTACATCGCAATTGTTACACAGAAATATGACATAAGTAGCCATAGTTTCCATTTAGTCACATCCATAAAGCTGTTGTGGGGACAACTGAGCAGTTTTTTAAATTGATTATATCTCAGACATCTGTGTGTTTGACCAGAGGCTTGGACTTTGCTAAAATTAGCTTTCGTGAACATGTAGTAGCATGATTATGATTTGTACCAGTGTGGTTTGGTAAGATCCCTTTTTCTTCCAGGATCACAGGAGCAGGACTGGTCAGTTCTTCCATCCAGTCTCCATATTCGTCCTCTTCTTTTCCCGCTTCACTGAGATCACGTGAGAGCGAAATCACTACATCCCCAGGCTCATTTTTAGTGCTAGTCACAGCAGTTGTTCCATCTGGATCCACAGACTTTACCATGAACTTATATTCCAAACCTGTAATGATACAAACAGGATACGCCCACATTCACTCACATGCAAAGAGCCAAATCATAAGTGATTAAAACATGTTTTACCACTGACTGAGGATGTGACCATTCTGTCACATTCTTTGCTCCAGAGGTGCAAAGAATGAACTAATCCAATCAAAGAAGTGTGAACAAACTAAATTGGATTAGTCAGACTGTAAGTCATGTAACCATCAACACAAAAAGATCAGATCTATAATGTGTATGTAGCCAAAGTCCAGTAACATTAATGTGTGTAAAGTATCCAACAGTGAAAACAGGAATGCAGAAACTCCCACGAGCAATGGGGAAATTTCTGATATATATGCTGAGGGGATGGTTGCTGAATGAGGAATAGGGGAGGTGGCTGAGGGAACAGGACTGTATAATTAGGCAATGTGGGGCAAGTGTGAAAAGGATGTGAGTTGAGGGCATCTGGTGGCTGGATGGGGAACTAGTAGGATGCAGAAGAACCAGATTTGGACAAAACAACAGAAACTGTATCAAACTGTGACATTCTCCATTCTCTTCTATTCTTTGCCAAAATGTTTTAGCAAATAATATAAATATGAATATACTAACATCTTCGTATGTACATTTAGTAAATAAGAATATATTTTCAAGCCAGACGTGTCTTTGTAAACATTTGAAAAGTGTTTGTGTCACTGCACGTGGCAGGAAAATTAAAGGAAACTACAGTCTTACAAACTGATACTGGACCTACTGAGTTAGCAAAAGTTGCTAAACAATAGGAACAACTTGGGGCAAAGAAGCATCAGTTAAGTTGCTGTGAGAATGAAAGGTTTTGAGATGACTTTCCTAATTCTTCAGCGGCTGTAGAGGATTCAATGAGCCATGTTCTGAATACTTAAAGTAGAGCAGCACTTTTCACAGCAGATATTTTGCTAAAGCAAGAAAAGCACATGTGTTTCCAATAACATTAACATTGTTCTTGCTCTGTTTAAGTGTGGCTAAATGGCAGAGCCCTAAATGTAATTCAGTCATTATTAATGATTTATTTGCACCTAATTATACAACACTGTGATGATCAAATCTGCAACAACCAAGCTATAAGGATAGTGTAAGAATGCAGTGGATTCTTGTTGAGATGTCCCAATTAATGTCATTCTCGTGTTTGTGAATGGCTCTACTGTCGCTGGTACCATGGGGTGTGTTCCTCTGAGAGAACATAACAGATGGTACAACACACACGGGTGCCATGCTGCTGCCACGGGAGCTCTACAACCACACAAACACACTTACACAATATGTGGACCCATCTTGTGGCACATTTACTGTATGCACGCAGGAATAAATGTACAGAAATGTACAGGATTCAAAGTGTACAAGTGGACAGCATGACACCCCCAACATGTGCACACTCTTACCACACTTTTCTACCACCTCCTTGGTCACTAGCTCCTTCACTTCTTCAGCCTTGACACAGGAAAAAACAAGATTCAATGACAGTTAATTCACTTAATAATTTCACTCTGTATGTATAATTCTTCTAATATGTGTGTGTGTGATATTATCTATTTGCATGTGGCAAACACATACTGAAATTCCAGGCTCTCCCTTCTCCCCTTTTGCTCCTTCAACCCCCACTGTGCCCTTTAGGAAAAAGCACATATACACATATCTTCTGGTAAATCCACATCGATGATTAACTTGTTTTAGCTGTTTAGACCTCTTGTCAGATTTATGCAAATGTGATTTCTAGCACTTTTACAGGAAGCTCATGGAAATGAGGCTTGCTTTCTGCACTGTAAGGGTATTTAAGTGTGTTTATAGGGATGAATAGCATGTGATTGAATGTGAATCTCACAGAGTTTCCTCTTTGTCCTGGTGTCCCAGGTGGTCCCCTCTGACATGGCTTCGATCTGCCTCTTCGGCCCCTCTCCCCCTGTTCGATCAAAATCGAACAGAGAAAATAGACTTGAAATTTTGAAATTCTTCTATACAACAAGAAAAAGAAATCCACAGTAGCACATCTCATGAAGAAAAGACCAATTAGGTACATCTTTGAAATATCCTCATTAGAGGTTTCCAGCCACTCTTTGTCAACACTGTGAGTCTACTAATTGTAGCTGAAAGAAGCTAATTGAGAAAGATATTACTTGAAGGCTGCGGACGGAAATAGACCTCTGTGTGTGTGTTAATTAAGGACATGGCTCTGCTGTATCCACTGCTGCAGTAGGCTGCCACTCTCTCTGAACAAGACACAGACATGGTGATGACTGTAATCAAGCTCAGCTCATCCTTCTGCTCTTTGTGTTCTGTCACTGTTCTGTCTTTTGTTCTTTTAAGTTGGGTTTTGTGAATACAAAAATGTACTTAAATGAGTGAGTCAGGGTTTTTGTTTGTACAGCTCTGTATGTGTGTATGTGTAATTTACTATCTGAATCGTAAAGGATCTACATCTGGACATATTGCACCATCAGTAGAAATACTGCGTTCACCTTGTTTTAAGAGAAGATAAGATAAGATAATCCTTTATTAGTCCCACAAGTGGGAAATTTGCATTGTCACGGCAGAAAGTGGACAGTACA
>JAUYWH010000015.1:9403192-9431799 GCA_034779795.1 Ctenopoma multispine | reverse complement strand
TGCTGGCACCAGTCCACAAAGTTCCGGGTCAGTTCTCTGTAATCCTTGTCATCCCCATCAGTGATGAGGCCGACTATGGCAGAGTCATCAGAGAACTTTGTTTTTTTGTTTAGTTTTTTTGTTTTGTTCTTAGAAGTACTGTCTCATACCTTCAGGTACACTGGTGTGTACCAGCCAGTAAAAAAGAATCTGTGGTTGTTGGGACCTGTTATTGTGTGGGTACAATTTACTGTATCTCAGGAAAACAGATTCTGACTTAACGTATGTTTATTTATGTTCTAACCCGACCTCACCTGTTTGATACATGTTTACATTCATTCAATCAAAATTTAAATATGTTATTATTATAATAATCAAGCTTTTTACAATTATGTCACAGCAGAATTTGTTATCTTGATTTAATGATGAAGCTGGAATGGAGAGAACAGCTTGATATCTTAATATAACTAAATAATTAAGCTGTTATGTTGATGAGGAGCCCCTTTTCTTCCCATTTATCATCACAATATTTCACTGTTACTGCAGCATAAAAATTATAAATCAGTGTCATACCGCTAATACGCTGTGAGATTACAACTACTGTACCTTAGGCCCTGTGTCACCATGGGGACCTGGTGGTCCTGGTGGTCCGTCATCTCCATCCCTTCCTGGACTCCCTGCTGATCCTTTAAAACCTGGGAAGCCGGGGAAACCTGCTACACCCTGAATTACGCAACAATAACGACAGAGAGTAAATTAACACGCCATGGTTCCCGAGTGCGCAGGGTAAGATTCAAACACATTAAAATGCTCTTTTACATAATCAAAAATGTTAAAGTACTTTTTCATGGAGATGAAACTAATTGAGACTGTGACAAGCACATAATCAGTGGTGAAAATAGCTAGATGTTGAACATTTGTTTTGCTGTTAACTTACTCACCTTTTCCCCCTTCAGTCCCGGCTCACCATCAGCACCATTGGTGCCCCCTTCTCCCTTGTCACCCTATCATTTGACACGATGAAAAATACAAAAGAAAAGACAATTAAAACATTTAGATATATCAAGGGAAGGGAGAAAAGGAAATTCATGCACACTCGAATGATTACCTTGTGCCCTGTGAGTCCACTGAGGCCAGGTATACCAGGGGTGCCAGGTAGCCCCATATCTCCCTGTTTTACCCACAACACACAATGTTACTGTGTCACATACACAGAGTTTTCTAAATTACTGACATCATTTCTTAAGATGACATTGGACATAGCTCTTTAGTCTAATCAGAATCTAATTAAGACCTAACCTTTTCTCCATTCAGGCCTGGACTCCCGATGCGTCCAGGTAAACCTCTGAAACCCTGGAGAAGCATGTGGGCACGTATTACAAAATAGAGATTTTTCACTTGTAAATACAGGACCTGAAAATTTATAAAACAACAGTAAAGGACTAGTGGTTCAAATCAAGCATCCACCTTCTCCCCCTTTTCCCCTTTGTCTCCTGGTAAGCCTGGTTCTCCTGCATCACCCTGTGATACAACAAAATAAATGAAAAAAAAGGCTGACTCTTGAACAATTATCATGCCTGATATAGTATATTGTTTTCCAGTGTACCTGATCACCCTTTTGACCTTGCAATCCTATGTCTCCTTTGTCACCTTTGGCCCCGTCCAGTCCGTTATCCCCATTGCGACCCTTAATTCACATTATATGTATTACTGAAAGCACTTACCTGATGTTAAAATGATAGCTCAAAAATGTTATACATGTAGTATAAGATGAGTGAACTTTACTACCATAACTCCATTGAGTCCCGGTTCTCCTGGATCTCCCTGTAGACCAAAACCACAGTTTCATCATCATCATGAGTTTGGTGAAAATAGAACTCAGTGGTTAAAGTTAAGTAGTTTCATTGCAGATATTAAAATGAAACCTTACTTACTTTCTGGCCTACTGGGCCTCTTGCTCCAAACCGTCCCAGTGCACCCTTAGTACCGGCACTACCCTTTATGCCCTTTTAAAAACAACATTAAATCCTTTCATTATTATTTAAGATTTCTTGTTTTTTTGGCAAATGTTATTGAATTTGACTTGAAGTTTGTTTTTATTACCTTCACTCCAGTAGGACCATCCTCGCCCTTTTCTCCTTTATCACCATCAAAACCCGGTGGACCTCGCTCACCCTAAAACAAAAATTTGTGTTCATTAATAGATGTACTTGGATATTTCTAGCATTTACTAACGTTTTTACTACTCATTCTACATTTTTAGCTTATACCCTTTGATTGTATTATCTTTCTCATTAACAATATGTCTTTTTTTTTTTTTAGATGTCATATTTATTGTCTGTGTGTGTGTATTTGAATATTTGTGTCTTGGTTTCTGAAACCAGACGGCAGATATTGTTATGTTTCTTTACCTGAATGTAAATTTACTTGTCAATAAGTTTAATGCCCACGAGTTTAAAAAGACCTCACCGCCTCTCCTTTGGAGCCCTTAAATCCACGAGGTCCTTGAATTTGAAGCACACTCCCCTGTACACAGGGGTTAAATACAAATGAATATATTGTGTAATAAATAATAAATTAATTCACATTCACATTACCTACAAAGCAACATGAATCATCATACCCTTTCTCCTCTGACTCCAGGCGGACCACGATCACCCTGCAAACACACGTGATATCTAAAATGACTTTTTGAACATGATTATTTAAACTCCAGGTGTCAACAAACATACAGATGAATAATTTATGTATTATTATTATTATTATGCTCTTGCAAGGTTGCATGAGATAGAAAACAACATAAGTTTTAGCAGTTTTTCTACAGGAATGAATGTGATAAATAAATCACCCGGTGACACCTGAGTTGTGACACTTCAGCAGAGTAGAAAGAGTCTGACTGACAACTGACATCACCCCTGTCAACACAACCGGGACCTACTGACGCTTTAAAAAGAATAGGAAATTGATGTCTTAAAAAATGAATTGAGTTGCTGTGAGCAGCTAGAAATTCAAATGTCAACATTGCCCCCTTCACTCAAACCTCATACCTCGCTTTTGACTCGAGGTACGAGGTATAAATAAAGATTAAATACATGCAGTCTTACAAGGTCAAAAAGGTGACTGCTGTTCCAGCATCACATCAGAAAGTGCTGAGCACTATGGTGAAATGATTTGACAAAAATCTGAAGTTCCTAGTTTCAGTATCTGGGTGAACACACTTTGGTTATGAATAAGGTCAGAAAACAGCAAGAAGTAAACTGGTCTGGTTCCTCAGGCTGGCTCCATTACTGCCTGCTGTCACTTGGTCAGAAGATGATATTTTCGGTTGTGTTGTGGGGTGGTTTTAATATGGTGTGCTACTCTGGGAATATTTTTGTAAAAGGACATACAGATTTCTCTCCCTTGTGATAAACATATAATTTAATGCAATTCTTTAATAATTAACATTCATTGTTGATCCAAAGCCAAAGTTAGGAACTAAAGTCTACCCTTACTTAAAAGGGAATTTCAGCAGAACAAAATTCCATAATTTCACAGCAATTTCCGCGTATTTAATTATTAAATTTCTTGGTGGAACATCCATATCTCAGTTTTTCTGTGTACCTTTGAGATAGAGTGGAATAGGAGGTTTGTGGGATGTACTGGGTCGCACATTCCTTGAGACATCAAATTCAGGGGTCTTTTAATAGCTAACAGTTACCATTAGCTTGTTCTTTTGAAAGACTGGATATTTACTAAAAAATAAACACAGAATTCCATTCAGTATAACTATTAAATTATTGTGGTTACGGAGTGTCAATGGACAGAAACAGAGAAGAGGCTTAATGAAAACATGTGGTGCAGATTAAGTTTCCAACATAACTGTTATATAAATTATGTGACGACTTACCTTTTCACCTTTGCTGCCACGCAAGCCCTTTAGACCCTATGACATTGAAAGGAAATTTATTTCCTCGTCTATGTAAGTGAAACTCAATGATCTTGTAGGTTTAAAAAAAAATATGCTTACTATATGCCCAGAAGCTCCTTTAACACCTGCAGTGCCTTGTTCACCCTGAAAAGAAAGACATTCTTTCGGTTTTCTCCATAATCTATCACCGACTGTAGCAAATATGTTTAAAGCCTTAAGGGTTAGAGCAGGTGTGTCTAGATAAGGAGGTTAACACAAAGACAAAAACATTGTATGATGAATAATATACTTCAAAGTTTCAAATGCTGCATTTTTTTCTTAGATATCGGTCACCTGAGATAAAAAAGAAATTATTATGAGAAAAAACAAACTGGAAGATGAGGAATTTTCTACCATATCCAAACACAAACTAAACCCGATTATGGTGTTGTTCACCATCACTGGTAAACTAATGGAGGTTATCTGACATGTACAAGCTGAGCTCACCCTTCTGCCTGGGAAGCCAGCCAATCCCTTGGCTCCAGGCTCACCTGGAATAGTGTCTCCCTGATGAAAATAAGAAAGAAATAGTTAAGTTAACAATAAGAGCAACAATTTCTCCCCTCAACAACAGATGAAAATGAAAATAACATAATGATGCTGGCACAAACAGAAAACAAAAAAATCAACTTATAAATTACAATTATTTTAAAATGCCTCTTAAATTTCATATACACTGCTTTTGTACCTTTTCTCCTTTTACTCCAGGCACACCAGGAGGACCCTTTATTAAAGAAAAACAGTGGTAGCAAAAGAACAAATCATTACCTATAATTTCCAGATGATGATTAATCAGATATAAAAACAAAACTAAAATGTCTCTAATATTAAATCAAGATAAAACCTCTTCAGACAGTAGTTCAGAGCTTTACTCTAACATAGTTCAAGCTGAAATTCTTATTACTAAGAACTAATTAGTAACTAATTTCAATTTTCTTACTTCAGGTCCTGGTGGTCCTCGAAGTCCAGGAGTTCCAGGTGATCCATTCTTCCCCCTTTTACCCTGGTCACCCTGCATCAACACACAAAACCTCTTATGTTTCTTTTAACACAACATTTCTGCATTACTTCACAATCATAAAGTTGTGAAGTTCAGAAATGCTCAGTGTCTTGTTTAAACGGCACCTTGTACTGTACAGTAATATAATAATGTACCACTCTGCCTGGTTCTCCTGGGTCTCCTGGGGAACCTCTTAAACCTGGTGATCCCTGGATGCCTGGATTGCCACGGATACCCTGGATGCCCTGAGCACCTGGAGGCCCTGGCTCACCCGGTTCACCCTGAGGTGAAACGGTTAAAGAGGGACATAGACACAAATTAAAGGTTTGGAAGACAATTACAGTTAAAGGTCACTTGTTTCATGTGGTTTTATTATTCAGCTCTTCTATTGCTTTTGAATAAACACTTTCAAATAAAGTCCTTATTATCTTTATCAAATTAAAAGCTCAAGCACAACTAACTTTAAATGAGCCAGTGAGTCACTGAGCCAATTAAATTCCCTAAATTAAAACCACGATGAGAAACAGAGTCAATCAAAGTGAGTGTAATGGAAAAGACTGGAAATTAATTGATTCAGTGAAGATCACCATGTATGCGTATTTTCTTTTGTTGTTTTTTTTACCCCACAAGAGCATAGAAGGAAGAAAATTTCACCTTCTGTCCTGGAGGACCAGCCTGGCCTTCTGGTCCTCTGTGGCCGGTGCCCGGCTCTCCCTGCACGCACAAACACACGCGTCAACACAATGATTTAGCTCGCAGCTTAACATCTTAACTGAATTCACTGTCACAAACTACCAGAGTCATGCAGCTGGTTGTTTATGAACATTACCTTTTGTCCTTTTTCACCAATTTCACCCTAAATGTGTGCACACAAAAGCACAAATAAGTTAGGAAGTTGCTGTGAATGACAATACATCTTTTTTCAAGAGCAAAAATAAACAAACTTGGAATTTGACACATAAAGAGAATAAGCAGGCTTGTCAGCATGTTTAACAAGGGGAATTATTAATGTCTGCTTTAATCTACTGTCTCACAGTCAAACAGAAATAGAGCAGAGGGGACATCAAAGGCCTGGACTCATCTGGCTTTACTGACAGGCGAGACGGGAGAGAAGTTCTCCCTGAGCACTGATGTCCTTTACTGATGCAATATGGGTAGGCGGAGTGAACTGCGATGATATTTTTATGAAATGTGGCACATTTCATGCAGCTACTGTCATTCTTGCTCTGTAATCTTGGGATGATGATAATGATACTTTTAATCAGTGGAATAGTATCAGTGACTCAGCGAATGTTCACAATAAAAGGATGTGTTTCGCATAAAAGGGTCAGTTCGCCCTAAATTTACAAAGCAGAACTTTTCTGTATTTTTTTCACTCACCTCTAGTGATATCTCACCATAGAGACATGTTTCTTTGACATTTCTGCCTCCACTGCAGTATAATGGAGACCAATGACATTTTGTTTATGGGGCTCAACATTGAAAAGTTAATAAAAAACATCATTCATTCCCAGAGGATCAATCTTAAAACTGATCATCAGCCTCAGTTTGTCTGGCACTAACTGGGAAGCAAAGCTACGATGTTATACCTAGGGATCACTATCCCAGTAAAAATCAACATGTTAATATTGTTCCTATGGGCATGTTAGCGTGCTGATGTTAGCTAGAGTCTACATTTAAAGGAGTCATGTTAAGCATTGCAGTTTCCAGCCAAAAGCTTTAGGTGAGCATGTGTTAGTATGCTGGCTGGTCATGAAACGCCCACTGAAAGACCCAGTCTGGCCAATTTGCTTTTAGTTTTCAGCTTTTTCAAAATGCTGCATCACTTGACGTCAAGCAGTGGGAAAGTCCGTAACAGGACTTTCAGCAATACCTCTCCTGTTCTAGATGAAAACGGCTTTGCCAAGACTAAAATCTCTATATTACTATTTAAATAACCGAGTGACATGATCTGGACGAGTTCTTAATACATGTCTAAAGTATCTATAGTCACCTTTGGTCCAGGTTTTCCGTTCTCACCTGGATGTCCCTAATATAACAGAAATGTATTGTATGTTAACAGAATTTCATAATTAAACCGGATATGTATTTTTGAACTGATATGACAAAACAGATGTTGAATATTTTAATGATGATGTGCACTTTGTGCCCTTACCTTTAGGAAAAAATATTCTGGAGGATATGGGTATGGCTGACCAGTTTCTTCGTCATAGTCTCCTCCTCTCCTCCTCTCCATCTCCACCCGCCTCCTCTCCCATTCCTCTCTCTCCCTTTCCAAGTCTCTGTCCCCCTCCTGCTCTGTCCTCTCCCTCTCCAGCTCATTCAGACTCTCCATTTTTTCTCTCTCCAGCTCTAGCTCGGCCTCCCTCTCTTTCTCCAGCTCCTCCCTCTCTCTCTCCATCTCCAACCTTTCCCTCTCTCTCTGTCCCTCCAGGTCCTCCTCTTCCCCTTCCCTCTCTCGATCAACATCCTCCTCTGTTTCCCAGTTGTAGTCTCCACTCCTCTCCTCCTCATAGACTTGGTCAGGGACAGTTTCTGTATGTCCATCTTGTGTTATATTTTTCTCTTTTTCCACTACCCACTCATCCACCTTTTCAGTCTGTTCATCTCCTCCATCCTGAATTTCTGAATGAACATCACTTTCTGTATCAGTGTATCTCTTTCTTTCTCTTCTTTTTTGCTTTTCTCTCCTGGATTGTTTTTGGAGGTCAGGATTTCCTTGCTTGCTCCTCTAGAGAAACACGTTTTACAACACAAAAACCAGTGTATTTATGAGTCATGCCATTTTAATTTAGATTAATATTAATGATCTCTTATTTATTAGACTTACATTCCAGCTGTTATAACCTTGTGCTCCAGAGGAGACATACTGAAATTAAAATGAAGACCTAAATCTTACATTAGTTCACAGTGACCATGAAATTGCATGTTCATGCATTATTTAGTGCAATAAGTCAGTTTTATTTTAAAGACTGGGAATGTCTAGTAGAAGAAATTACATTTTGTGCCTTCTTGAACCAATTTCTTCCACCTGCTACACCTGGCATGAACACCTAAAACATAAAAATGATTACTACTGTGATTTTTAATTATTAATCACTCTTCTGTAAAACTCAGCAACACTTACCGTGGACTCAGGCCAGGGGGCGCCTCTTTTCACCCTGAATTGAGCCTGAGGCACCTGTAAAGTGCCCCAAAAACTTTCATGAGCAAACTTAAGCTTATTATTGAGATGCTGTCTATTGAATATTTGTGATAAAGTGTGTGATGGAATGTGCATGACAATTAAATAGTAAATAAACAACAACACAGGTTTGCTTAAAAGTAATTTTCACATTTTTTACTGGGATACTGAGGATACATGCACAGACAAGGTTAAACACAGACAAAACAATGTGGTAACAGAAAAATTTCACCAGTGAAAAGAGTGTTTGATTACTGTATTATTTATTGTACTACACTACATTCTGTATAATATGATTGCTATTCAAGTCAAAGTCAACATTTTCCAATGTTTCAATAAATAAAATTTAACAATCTGAATAGAGGAATACGTATTGGGATGATTGGCACATGTTTAAGAAAGCTTGTTGTATTTGTTACAAATAAATGTTTGTCTTAATAAATAAATTAGGAATTGTAGACAAGGTAAAAAGCAAAGTGTTTGACAAACTGACTGACAATAGCAAAATCACAATATTGTCAACATGAGGGCACAATTTCAGATGACTGGTGCCTGATTTTGAAAAATAAAAATCCTCTAACAAAAGCCCTCTTGCAAGAACGACCGTGTTATGGCCATGGCTTCGGATGAGTGACATCTTCGCTGAGTGCAAACATCCCCCCGCTCATGAAACGTTGGTCAGGCTCAAGGTTCCTCACCAGCAGTTAACAGTTCACAGTTTATTCATACTCTCCATGTAGTGTGTGCTTTCTTATGAATGCTTAACACTCTATAGTCACGGTCTCTTGGGAATTAAGAGATGTCCTGTTTAAAAAAACGAAAGAGAAAAAAATATTAAAAATAACTCTCAGGAGTCTTTTTTGTCAGTTTTTTCACTTGAGGATAATCTAGTCGGTTTTCTTATTCCCATTCCGATAATATTTAGAAAAATCATGCTCAGAGCATGCTGCTCGAAAATGCTATCCTGTCTCATGCTTCAGTAATGTCCAAATTAGACTTATACAAACGTGCAGCTTTTGCACTGGTGAAATCTTCATAGGCAGTAGAAAGAAAAAAAAAGTGATACCATGTGCTTATTTTGTTACTGAAATAGACCTCATGTGTTAAGTGTAAATAAAACGTGCATGCAATCATCTTCAGAGACATTATATGATTTAAAAACAAAACTCTACCTTGTCTGGTTCTTCTGTTGTGATGGGAGGTGTAGGCAGTGACACTTCATCCTGGTTGTAAGCATACAGGATAGATAAGTGATAGTAAAACCACACATCAGAAGTGATTTTTAAAAGTTACACTTTGACATGTGGTCAGGGGGAATCGAACCACTGACCCCACAATTCCCCACATCTGCTTTACTGACTGAGCTGAGCTGCCCCTACAATGGATTTTGTGATTTAAAACCAAACCTAAAATGTACAAATTCAACAACTGCAAGCTGGCAATTAAATTTTTAAGCATTTTACATTTTGGTATTTAAAACTGTATGAGTTTAAACGAGTAGGATGATGGAACAATTATCTTCTAAAAATATATGGAAACACATTTGATAAATGACAGGCCATTATATATATATATATATATATATATATATATAGATACATATATATATATACATATATATATATATATATATATATATATATAAATTTGCTACTGATTAATGAGAATGCAACTAGGAAACATAATAGTGAATTTTTATTTATGTGCCAATGTATCATGTATCCATGTATAGTTTATTTAAACTTTGTTAATGCTTTACATCATTGGTTAAATTGATATTGATCATTGATTTTTATTCTTCTTATTATTTTTTCTTTGTCTAGCAGCATGCAGACGGCTATACTGGGATGTTACCTGTGCATATATTTCACTGCCTGTAAGGGACGTTATAGGACGACTGGAGGTTTCTGCAGGTGTTTTGAATTGGTCAGCACCATATGTGGGTAACTTTTCCTCCTAAACAAACACAGACAGCATAAATGTGTTACTGTTTTTCAGGTACAGCAGAGTCTCAGTCTCCTTTCTATCAGAGCAAATTAATTTTTATTACATGGGCCACCATATTATTAATGGTTACCTTTTTATCCACTGGATGTGAGAATTCACATTAACACACATTCACATTAAAAACGAATTACTATATTTTACCCAATCCAGTGGAACAGATGGCATGACGCTGTTTGAATCACATTTACCTGTCTGTTGTTGCTCTCCTGAGAGGCTGCGGGGTCATCTGGGGAAAGTTTCTCCTGTGGAAAAAAAAAAAGATGATTGCTTTTAACTACTCACACTCACAACCCAGAGACACTCTAGCGGATGATGTGTAGAGCAGATGCATTGGGCTGTAATGACAAAGCAATTTATACTTAATAATTAATTCAGGTAGTGGGAGTGTCATTAATCAAGTCTCTCAAGTGTTTAGTGTGGGCATAGATATATTTCAGTCCCCTGAGATATTGCATGTATTAAAAAAAACAGGCAATCTTATTATGAGTTTGACAGAGCTGTTAACAAGAAGGCACCCGCTACGACAGCACTCCAAATCTCTAACTGCCCCACGTCACCAATCATCACATTAAACTGAAGTTTCCCACAGTGCATTAGTGAATCATTGCAGCAGCTGCCTACCTCATATTCATAACTGTATTCTTCACCATTATAAAACTCGTCTTCTTCTTGCTTGTTGTCTTCACTCGTCTTTAGATAAGACATGACATTCAATACAGAAATATACTGTTACAATCATTTATCATTTGTGTGAATGGCTAGAAGACAACAATGCCAATCAAGTACTGCACAAAACCACCCGTTCATTAAATTTATCAGAACTGGTGTCAGCATAATAAGAAGCACATGAGTGCTAAGACAAATGCATGCTTTTAGTTCACTACTCAGTGGTTAATTATGTTCATTATTTTAAAAAAATGTTAATTTATTATGGTTATTTTTAGGAAACAGTTTAGTACTAAAGCAGTTATTTCTACACAAATAATGTTACGTTAATGTTATGTTAGTATTAGTGGGTGTTAGAGTCTGTGTTTAAATTCTGTGAGGTGAGATGAGTAAAGTTCAGTTCCCAGGTTTAATTTGATCCCTTAAAGGACATTTACCAGGCGCTGTCTCTGCCTCTTATGTCGTCCTTTATTTCCTTTGCCCTGGTTAAGACGTTCACAGTCAGAGAGAAGAAAAGATAAAGGTTTCTCATGCTTCAGGCGTTGCTGATGATCAAGTATGAAACTATGAGTTGAGGGGAATAAGTAGCTAATGAATATCAAAAATGAATGCAACACCTTTATATAAGGATGTTTAGGAGCCCTTAGTGTTAAAGTAAACAAATGTTTTAGAACTATTTGTATTTATAGGACCACACTGGACGTTTAACATGTTTCAGCAGATTTGATTCAAACTGATTTTATATTACTCTGGCAAAATTTTGACAAACGTTTTTTGTTCACAAATGTTCCGAAAAAACAAAGACTTTAAAGTAAACTAACTCCTGGTTAGTTTTATCACATCATGCTCACTAGAATGTTATTTTATTATTATCTAAATTTACTAAAAACATAAGTTATGAGTGCTCCAACTCATGAATGCACTTAAATATGCCTGCATATGGTTTTGAATCAACTAAAATCTAAAAGAATCAACTAAACTAAACCAAAGTGAATCAAAATGTTTACTTTAACTGTCTGTGCTAAATACGTTTGTAAGTAGATTTTCATACTGTAGTGGCAGAAATACTTAGAACGTAAGAAAGGATGAGGTAAAACATGAAATACTAGTATGGTCCAAGATATACATTTAAGTTATCAATGACAATGAAGAAACATGCGTACTTGTCAGTCGCAAACACATTCATAACAAAAAACCCCGGTGGCTTTACCTTCCCGCGTTCTCTGTTCTTCTTCTTTTGTCCTGAATTCTTACTCAGAGACTCTTCCTGAGTGAGAATAACAGTTTCCACCACAGACTCAGGTAACTCTGAAACCATCTGACACACACAGTTTGATAACTTTACTTTAGAAATGCAAATATGAATTGAAACTATGAAATGCAAACTGTTTGAAACCAATGCACCAAACAACAACATAACAAAGAATGTTAGTAATGTGACATAATAAGATATCCCACTAGAATTCTTAATTAAAAGTTGGCATAAGATTGTAAAATGTCCTTACCTCCCCTGTCATATTGTAATTAGAAGTAGAATTGACTGCAGTTAGATTAATATTGAATGAAGGCAATTCATCACTTGTCCCCATCTCTTTCCTTCTGGATCCCTTTAACTTGGTTTCGGTCCTGCCGAGCCCCTGCTCACTGTTCAGTGCAGTGACAGTCCATAATGTAGGACCCTCGGCAGTTTCATTCAAAGGCTCCTTTACGTCAACAGATAGAGTAAGTGGAAAATAAGAAAACAGTAAGCTTATAGCACACAGTGACAGTACTCAATGAAAATCTGAGAGTTTTTTAGTTTTACTGTTACAGATCCTGGTGAACAATCTCAACACCAGTATCTTATATGAAGAAAAGATTTCAGGCAGATAGCAGATATAAAATGATCAAAAAAATAAAGTTGATTCAAAATCTGTCAAACCGTTTGATTTATCTTGAAAACAGGTCTAGTAAGCTTATTTCACAGGCACGCACTAAACATGGATATTTTCAGGTTACTTACAATAGACAGAGACTCTGGAAAATCTAAATCTGGGTCGTCACTGGTGTCCAACTTGGACAAAGGCTGGCTGGTGAGGTCATATTTCACAGAACTCTGTTGAGACAACACAAATATTTGTTAAATTTGATAACGTGTTTATGAAGCGGAAGCACACATCATCTAAACCTGCTGAACTGTCAAAGAAATCAGATATATTTTCATTTTACCTCGTTTATAAACGTGTTATTAATAAATTCTCGTGCATGTCATTTTTCTAGGGTTCACATACTGTGTACTCAGTGATGACGTTTGAGGTGTGAGTGTCTGTGTTTTCCTTTGTTTTCTTGGTCGTTCCGAGCACATGAATCAGCTCCTCTATTCCATCCTGCAGCAGTCTGTCAATCAAAGCCTTCAGCAAAGGCAGCTGGAAAAAGTTTTCATTTAGAAGGTCATACTTTGATACTATTACAATTCTGTCATTCTCACAATTTATACTGTGCCACGCTCCCAACCTACCCTTATTCCATAGGCTTCAAACATTAATTCAATGTCCTGAGGAAGAGAGAAAATGTGTTGATCCAAAACTTAATTCTACAAAATGCGAAAATTTAGCATATCCCAGTGGAGAAATGACTACATGCTGTATTCACCTTCATCGCAATGGATTTTCCAGGCGCTCCAGCATCACCCTTTGAAGACATAAAGTAAGTGCTGTGAAAATAATGTAATTTCCATATACATGTGTTTTTTCGAAGGATAGGATTGGTCAGCACTACCTTCTCTCCTTTTGTCCCTCTCTCTCCTTTGTCACCCTGCAAATAAAAGACAAATGAGCCTAAAAGCCAATATTCCTACTCTGCGATAGTATAAACATCATTATCGCCTTACCTTCATTCCCGGTGAACCCTAAACACACAGAAACAGAGGAGCAATACATTAGAATATCAATCTACAATGCATGACATCAAGTTTGCCATATCTGTTCCCAGGGTAATGGCATTATAGTCATTGCTGAATGGTGACTCAAGCAAAACACAAATTATACCATGCAACAGCTTAAATTATGTGCCTTTATTCATAAACTATAAATATGTAGAAATGTGCTGTGTGCAGGCATCAAACTCACGGTCGCTCCCGGGGGACCCATCGGCATTGGAAATGCTTGTCGGATTTCGTCAATGGTGGCACCCTATGTAAAAACGAGGGAAGTTTAAATAGCCAGCCAGGTCTAGATGGACCTGTTATGTTTTTCTGAATTGAGGGGACTATGATTATCGGTAAAACTTTGATTCCACTGATTTATTCATTTGAGAAGGAAATTGATTAAAGTGATTTGTTTAACAAAACATTGAACATACATTTGGTTATATTTACCTCTGAAGTGACAAACACTTGCTTTCCAGGCAAACCTGGAGGTCCTTGTTCCCCCTTACCACCATCTTTACCCTGTAAAAGGACAAATCATTCTGCAACATCTATTTTCTCAAAAATATATTTTTTTAATTTTCTAAGCTACTTACATTTGCACCTTGGTCTCCCTTCTCCCCCTGGAATTGAATATAAAGCATCCACTGAACACGTACTGTAACATGTAATGTAGCACATGCAACAGCTTGGTGAATGTTTAAACTGGTATCATTAAATTTTAAGAACCTTTTTGCCATCATCTCCTTTTGATCCTCTTTCTCCCTGTGAAAAGAAAATATACATTCAAAACATGTACATTTACAAAATAATGCAGCCATCAAACATAACACCAATACAGCTGGTATCACACAGCAGAGTGCTGTAAGTGTAATGCTCCTCACATCTTTTCCTGGCAGGCCCCTCTTCCCATCAATACCAGGTTTCCCCTGTAGAGCAGATGAAATAAACACAAACACACTCTATTGAGATATTTTTTTAGATTGATCATTATGATGAAAAAAAACAAAAGTGTGCTGTGCTGATGCCAATTACATGCCTCAAACAACAATACATTTTGTTATATTGGCTTGAATGTTGACTCTACTGGCTGCCAACATTACAGCCCCCAAAGGATGGGTGAATAGGAAGCATGAAAACTCACTGGTGTTCCAGGTAAGCCAGGCATTCCTGCAATTCCAACCCGGCCTTGGTCCCCCTTTTCTCCCTCCTGTCAAAATGCATACACATCCAAACATTCATCATTCAGTTAAGTCTTCACGGTAATAAATGGACGATACAGTATTATAAACAACAGAGAATATACTGTAAGTAAGAATCCAAAGTATAAAACAGACAGATAAAACATTTAATGACAAGAATGATACAGCATCCATTTTCTCTTTCATAAATGTTTTGCATAGGTGAGATATTATAGCATGAACTCATTTTATGTCACTTTTATGTCACATTCTTTCCCCATAGTCTCCATTCATGTGGTGGATTATTAACAGCTCCTGAGGGATGACCAGACAGTCATTTTAATCATATTGCTTTTTTATATAAATTTTTGTCTTATGACCCATCAATCAAAGCAAAAAATCTCTGTTTATCCAATTTGAGCAAATCCTTTCCATCCACAAGTCGTTGCTAATGTTTGTCTGTATGATAAAATTCCATGTATTATGCAGCACTCACCAGACCAGACTCGCCTTTTTGTCCCTGTTCGCCCTGCAGTTATTATGAAACACATTGTACGTAAGCTGTAAAAAACACGCTCTGTCCAATTAATTCAAATTTAAATGATGTGCATAAAGGTGCATGCAGAGGTTTTTCATAACCTTCATTCCTGGTTTCCCTGGTAAACCATCAAGGCCATCTCTCCCAGAACCACCCTGCAAAGCAAATGGTTTCAACACACATATATGTTGCTTCAGACACATCAATGGTCTAAATGTAAGTAAATGTACATTAATGTAAATGTAACATACAAGTCACACTGATACAAATAGCACCACAATAATAACATTATTAAAGATATACACATACCAGAGATGGTCCTGGTGATCCTGGTTTACCTTCTGGACCCTGTGGAGAGAGAAAATTGGAATGATTCAAAATTCTAATTTGTGCAATTATTTATGTAAAACAGAGAAAACCAGCAAATAATAACGTCTGAGAAGTCGAACCAAAAAATTACTTTAACAATCAATTTACAACCCATTGTTACAGATTGTGTTACGATAATTGACTAAGCAGTTAATGGACTAATTAACAGCTCTGTGTAATACTTTGTGTGTGGTTGCACCACTATTAATCATAGTCCAGATCAAAGTGCCTCTGAATGTGCAGAAAATACAGTATGCTAATGTCAAGTTACAGATACTCACTCTCGGTCCAGGCAAACCTGTTTCTCCTCTCAAACCAGGCTGGCCAGGTTCTCCTGGTTCACCCTGAAGCAAATTAAAGAACAAGAAAAGACCAAAGAAAAACATGAAAAGAGACATTTTTCTTTCATAAAAATAACTAAACACAATATGTTGTATGTTAATCTTCATCAGCGTTACCTTAATCACTCTGGTCAGTATGTTGTTGTCTCCAACAATCTGGTGAGCCAAGATGAATTATAAGTTAACTGACTAATTGAGCAGAGGAAACAGGTTTTATGCTAGAATGATGTTTTAATATACTTTGTTACAATTAATGCCTCTGTCAAACATGGCTGAATTGATGAAAAGCTGCCAAAAACTATAAATAAAAATGTGTTTACTTGTGTTCCCGGAAGTCCAGGTTTTCCCTGTGTGACAGTGGCGGAACAAGCAAAAAAGAAAAGCACAAGAAAACACAGTTAAAATCTAAGATGTCAAACTGTTAAACACAATCCATATTTACAACACAAACAAATATAGTAGGTGCAGTGAAGGGTGGCATGCACAAAAGTTAATTACTGAACATATCGAAATAGAAATCATGAAGCCACATGAGGATAGCAGGTTGTGAAGATGTGACATGGTGACTGGCACAGAAGAATGATCAGAGGGCAGTCTGAAACAATGAACACGCTCATCACTGGGAGAGATTGTAAATACAAACGTACTGGCTCTCCTTTGTCGCCTTTCTTTCCATCAGCACCCTTTAAAACAAGAAAAGAAATTGCAGTTTGTATGGAAGTGCAATTGCAATTAATCTGAATTATCTAGCAGTTAGGTTTTGTTTAACAGAGGAATAAGCTGAACAAAGAACAAGTAAAATAGATAATTTAAGTTTATATTTTTAAGGGTAGAGCCTCATTTTAATATGGGAAGCCAAAGAACTTACTGAGAGCCCAAGCTCCCCAGTATCTCCTTTCTCTCCTGGGTCCCCTGGTCGCCCTGGTAAACCCAGTGGACCCTGATCAATAAGCATAGAATAGAAATGTGCATGTAGCTTTGCTTTAAAGTTGCATGACAGCAGATACAAAATAAACAAATGAAATGTCCCTGTGAGCAAATGTATATGTAACTGCTGAAAACATGTTTCCGCGGTAAGAAACATGTGTCCCGGCAGACAGTGGAGCCTTAACATTAATACCACCTGGTGGTTTCAATGTTTTGGTGGTAAGGGGTTAGCCTACTGACTAATAGCAGCCTTCTTCAGTGTCTGAAAACTGGTTTAGACTGCAAATTAGAGAAATTTGAAATGCAACAGAAACATAGGGATGGGTGAATACAAAACAAACCATAAACACACAGTGAGACACATGAGAATTATGATATATTGTGTAAACACACCTGTAAGCCTGTGAACACTGCACTGATCAAAGCCACAGAGTCTGACCAAAATGGCATCTGCCTCACACATTAAGCATACTTTAATTTTTTCTATAATATTATTGAGCTGTTATTTTCTAATGTATAAAAATTGTCAACGAGACCTTGCTGTTTTCTATGACACAGATGGTGAACAAATAGTAAAAGCTTTCTTTCTGTCTCTTAAGTAGGATATGAATTATTTTTTCCTTTTTTGTGACACTCAGTCTTCAAAATACGAAAAAATACCCTGATTCCTCTGTCACCAGGCTCCCCAGGTGGTCCTTGTTCACCCTATGAAAGACAAAATGACTTTCACTTTACTTTTGTATTTACTGCTGGACATGGCTGTAATAATTACAAATCACTGCAGAGTGTTTAAATGTCAACCAACATAACAAATAAATGCATCAAACAAACAAACTGTACCTTGATCCCTTGGTCTCCTTTAGTTCCATGTGCACCCTACACACAAAGTCAACAGTAATTGTCAGCAAAATTGTAATGTGAATGTTTTTGCCATATTTGCAAATATACCATGTGTAAAAGAGAAGAGTTTGTGACTTTGTTATTCATATAAACTCAAGTGCAGTGGACAGAGCAGAACTAGGGTATTGATGAAATCTAGTTTTCATCTGTACAACACGCTCACTTGTGCAGACATTTCTCATGTTGTACTGTCACTGAAATTGCATAAGATTTCACCCAGTGTTATAAGAAATAAAAATAAGAAATATAAACTAAATATATAATACAGTGTACCATACAGGAAACATGCATCATTACTGTGTCAACTCCTCAGGATTTACTTACATCTATACCTCTTAATCCTGGTTCCCCAGGATTGCCAGGTAACCCAATATCCCCTCTGTCACCTTTAGATCCACCTTGCCCCTGGATAAACAAATGGACATTAAAACATTAACAACCTCAGTAAAATAATTTGAAATATTATGTTTTAGGAGTTTTTAATAATTGCAGTAGAACTTTACCCTGAACCCACATTTTACATACACAATATTCTGTATTCAATAATAATTTGGCCACTTGGTGGCAGTGATACAAGCTATACAAATGTGTTAGCTATTTGTTGTAAGTGGCATTAGCATTTCTTTAAATTCACTCTTTATTTAGACCTGTTCTAGTCTCTACCAACTCCTGAGAGAAATACAGTATCTGGCTCTGCAGATATTGGCAATAAATCTCAGTGAGTTTCAATAATGGGTCCCTTTCACAATCGTAATAAGAGCAGCTTGTAAAATCATCACTGTTTATTTACCTTTGGTCCTGGTTTCCCAGACAAACCAACATTTCCCTGTGAAAGATATAAAAGATAAATGCGAAAAATGAGACAACATTAAACATCTTATCCTAAGAAATAAACAGATGTCTCCTGCTTTATTATAAAGAAAAGCAGGTAAAAGTGTGTGACTTACATGAGTGAGTCAGTTTTTTTTAAGTCACTCACCCTCTCGCCATTCTCTCCTTTTGGTCCCTGCTGTCCTGGAATCCCAAACCCAGGACTGCCCTATACACACATCAAAACAAATCATACCCACACTTACTCTTCATGTAATTATTTCTACAATTTTCAGATTTGCTGTGTTCTTAAATTAGTGAATGAGAAGTGATTAAATGCAGGAATGACGCACAACATTTCCCACTATTAACCTTTTCTCCTTTGTCTCCTCGTTCACCCTTTATTCCCTGGGGGCCTGTGGGGCCAACTGGACCGATGTCTCCCTGAGAAACAAAAAACACGCACAATGCACAGAACATCGCTTAACGCAAATCTGGTCGCCACTTAAAGACTACATTATAACAACATTTTCAAAACAAGAGTCTTCACTTTAAATAACACTCTGCAGACTTGCAGACTGAGATTACAAAGGTCACATTCAGCGAGGCACTCAGTCCCACTGCAAAAGCTAATGAGAGAAAATCTTAATTGTGTTTGATAAGTGGACCCAAAGGACTGCGTCTGAGTGTGCAAGAATACCCCAAACAATTAATTAACAATGTTTTGATAGAATAAATCATTAGGGGAATCACTTCCTGCTGCCTGACTCACTTTTTGGAGGAAAAAAACTTAGACACACATACGTGTGACAACGTTTATCAAAGTGACAGAGCACCCTCACTGCAACCAGGGAACTTTCTCCTGCTCAACAACTTTTCAAACCCTACATCTACTGGTGGCTACTGGATACAACAGGGAAACGAAAGTCACTGTAGATATACAGAAAGATATATAAGATATGTAATGCAATGACAGTAATGCGGTTGCCAAGTTGATTTGAGTCAAATATGATACAACAACATAGTCATCACAGGTAAATACAAACTTTAACTTTAATTACTTACTCTGGCACCTTTTTTTCCTGTTGGACCAATTATCTGTTGTGATGGGAGAAAGAAAAGTGAGTATGATGGATTTCTATTTTCAACAATTTGAAAGAGTAAAACAGTTTCTTACACCCTTGGCAGGCTCCCCAGGGGCTCCTCTCAGACCCTCATCTCCTTTTAACCCCATCGGCCCCATTAGTCCCTGAAAAAAACAGAAAGTAAAATATAAAACATCTGAATTCTGTTTGGCTGCTTCTGGTTTGATTGATTGATTGATTGATTGATTGATTGATTGATTGTTACTCTAGCTCCAAGCATCTCTGCCAACGGCTATTACTTTACATTTTGTACCATATGACAAATCAAAACAAATTTCTTGTACTTACTTTAAGCCATCATCAATTCTAAAATATTCATTACTCTGTGCTATCTTATGTTAAGCAGGAGCTTTTTAACTGGTATTGTCGAAGCTAAACTTTTTGAATTGAAAATTAAAACTGTATCACGAAAGGCAGATACATGGGCCTCGTGATGGCATTTTATGTGATAATCTTTTTTCAAAAAGTCTATGCAGCCTTAAATTAAAAATCAGTGAAGCACAAAAAAGGGATCGTTTGCAAAAGATGCCCACTGAGGTTTGACAATTTGGCTCATTTCTTATTTAATCACAAGCATATCTTATAGAGTCTAATCTTGACAACCTAGAACAAAATGGTTTCTTCATTTATTCATTTATAAATCCAAATGTCTGTATGGAGACAAGAAATCGTTATTGAATAGTGTATCCCTGGTTTCTCCTTCTACTTTTCAGAACTGGTCTCAAATAAATATATTGCCCGTGTCTCAGGCTCTCATTGTAATCACATTCAAAATTGTATTTTACTATACTGAGGTGAGTGAAGTAATTATAATTATATTGGTTTACTGGGATATTATGTGTTCCACTGTGCAGGCAGTATGCACAAAAACTGTATATATTTTGTCTGAGCACTTCAAAACGTCAGTCTCAAGTGGCAGATTGTGTTTTTGTGTGTGCTGTCAACGAATGAAGATGTAAAATGTAATCCTCACTCACTGTGGGTCCTTGTGGTCCTATTGGTCCCATCTCACCTTGCTCTCCCTAAAAAGACAAAAATCATATCCACACATTTTTCTGGTGTAATGCCAGTGTTATTCATCCATCTATTAGCCTGTAAAATAAACAAAATAAAATTTTCACTTTAATGTAACTATGAAGCCTGATGAAGACAGCGGACGTCTGTGTGGGATGAACTCACCTTGACTCCTTGCTCCCCTTTAAATCCCTTCTTTCCCTGCAGGTACAAATAAATCACCCCTTCTAAATCATTTCATCACCGATTCTTACACAATATTCACCCTTCATTAAATATATTTGCTTTCATCTCGTTAGACTAAGCTGGAATTAATTCATAGGCATATGAGGGTAAAATGATGCAAACCCGAGGTCCGATGATTCCTTGGATGCCCTGTTGTCCGTGATCACCCTTAAAAAAAATTAATAGCACACCGGTATTATTCTCTAAAATAGCCTTTTTTCCAATTTAAAAAAGAAATATAATTTTCAGCTAACTGGCAGTTTCAGTGTTTCAGTTATTCTTGGTTACCTTTGGGCCGACTGGTCCTGTTAAACCGATGTTTCCCTGCAAAACAAAAGTTCAAATGCAAAACAAAAATGGTGAATTTTGCAGAAATGAATCTCCAAAAACAATGCTCCAAATCATCAAACCACACAATTAGCTTGTTATTGTCATTTACTTGACTGAAACAACTGTGTGATGCTGTGAACCCTTTAACTTCAGGTGTCTTTATTTAGTAAACTAACACAGAATCTACAAATGTAGTCTGATTTGTTCACAACTGCACATATTTCCAATATGAACTGCTCATTAATTGTTAGTTCATTATCATGTACCTTCTCTCCTGGTTCTCCACGAGGACCCTGATTACCTTTTATGCCAATTCCTTCTTCACCCTAGAAAAAAAAGAGAATTCATTAGGTCAATTACTCTATTTTCTATTCATGTAAAATTATTTAGTGGACAGAAGGTCAAGTTGTAACTTCTATATTAACAACTTTACCTTATCTCCTTTTTGACCTGGTGATCCTGGTACCCCATCGATGCCAATGGGACCAGGCAGACCTGCAGTACCCTGTAGTAGTTCACATATATGTATGTGTCAGGGTTTGGGTGGGAGAGCAAAAAACAACAACAACAAGAAAGAAACAAGAAAAACACTTGCACATAATGAATAATCTTAGAATCTAAATAGTCTTTTATTTGTGATATCTTATATTATTTGATATGTTCTTTGGCACTAGAGATAATTTTATCAACCATGCACTTACATTTTCTCCTTGCTCTCCTTTGTCTCCTTTCATGCCCTGCTTCCCACGTAAACCCTTTCAAATATAATCAAAGCATTATCAGATTTAGAATAAAACAATGCATGTTAAAAATAGTCTCTTATGTAATTAGACAAAATATAATGAAGTAAAATAAAAAGAAATACGTTTCAGTTCCACACTGTAGTTATTACAAACAATTCAAACCTTAAAACTAAAGAATCTAATAAAGTGAAACTCTTTACTTACTTTTACTCCTGGCTCTCCGGGATCTCCCTAAAAGTACAGTGAAACCAACCATGTTTAAGAACTTATAAGATATCTCAGGTATTAGGAAACAATTAAAAAATACATCTCACTATCACACTGTAGGAAGGCGGAAAACAATACATTTCTCTAAAGCTGTAATTACGTTGCTTTTCTGACTGAATTGAATCAGGTCTATTCTACCTTGACAGATATTCCTGGTGGCCCTGGAGGTCCTTGTTGACCGGGCAAGCCTTGAGCTCCATTAACCCCTGGTATGCCAGGAGGTCCCTGAGGCCCCTGCAACATGGAGTGAATAAACTTTGAGTGCAAATTCACTGTTCAAATACTCTAAAGATGTTTGTTTTTTTTAGACTCACTGAAGATCCTGGTTCTCCTTTTCTCCCAGGGACATAATTTGCATCTGTGCCAGCTATAACATAGCCAGGTTCTCCCTGTGTGAAAACGTTTAAAAAGTTAATTCTGGATACACAACAGAATACATGTGCCTTTGATAGCTGATGTATCATTATAATCATTTTAACTGTGACAGAAAACAAAGAAATCAGTCTAGAGGTCAGGTACGGGTTAAATCAGACTCACTCTCTCTCCTCTTTGACCCTTTGGACCAGTGATTCCAGGAGGCCCCTGTCATTGAAAGAGACATCAGGGTATTATTAGCTTAGTTTCAGCCAACAGAGGTAACGTATTCATGTATAAGAAAGTTTACTTTTATGACTGTGCAATTTTGATCTTACCATGTCACCTGGGATGCCTGCTGAGCCCTGAATAAAAAAACAACAGCATTTTCAGAGTCACGCCTAAATTAAATCAACTTTAACCAGGTCAGTGAGAAGCTTAGTTACCCGCTGGCCGGCAGAACCAGGGGGTCCTGTTCTCCCTGGTCGTCCTGGCAACCCAGGTATACCATCTGTTCCTGGAGGCCCCTGTCAAATTATAACATGATGGTCTGAGCTGAAAAATATAATATAAGACGTACACAGCAAAGCCACACTCACCCCACAGTGACAGCAGGGTTATGAGATCGGAAAAGTAGTTACAAAAGCAATCTGATCTGGTTGGTCTATGAAAAAAGAAATTTTGTGCTAAAATTTACTGCAACTGATTAAAGGATCAGTAAAAAGATTGCAGGTCAGACTGTAGGTAGGACCACCAGTTTCTTCATCCACCTACTGTATGTCTGAAAACTAAAGAGTTGTGTTCTCTTAATCAGGTACAATGGAAAACTGATGTGTCACAATTATATATCACAACATATAGTTTGATCTCAAGACATCAGTTTTTATCTGACATGGGGACACAGAAATTTCTGTTTCAACAAGACAAAGACAATTATAATTCAGCTGTGAACTGTCTGGTGTGAATCGTTTATGTCATCATGTTTAAAATAAATGAAATGTAATAAAATTGAAATAAATTACTAATTTATAGCTATACACAGCTGATTGTAGTAGTGAGAACAATTAGTGAGTGCCTGGTTGTATTTGTATTGTATGTTGATTCTTACCCTCTCTCCTTTCTCTCCTTTGGAAGAAACAAACGGATCATACTGTCCAGGGCTTTGCCTAAATTTCTACATAAACAAATCAAAACGTTTGGTTATTAGTCATGAGGGCAGACAAATGTGGGACGCAAAGAGGGAAGTAAATAATGTTTGTTTTTGTTGGACAACTACCAATTAACAAGCCTAATAGTGTGGCAAAAAAGAAAAATCTACTAACACGTACCAGACTTCCAAAACCAAAACCATCTCCCTGGAAGAATGAAAATGAGGTTATTGAGAACAGATAGGAATATTAAGTTTTACAAAAATTGTCAATGTATTTCATCTTTAACACGGCCCACTTTACTCACCTTTTCCCCTTTCTGCCCCTGGGAAAACAAATGATTATTATTATTAGTAGTTGTTTTTTTAATAAAAGAGAAGAACTCATTAATTAACTGAAAGGTTAAGTGAAATTGACATAAATGTCAGCAATTATGTGTGAATTTGTAAACCAGACACATTTTGTTATTTTGGTGTGGCTACGCTAACCACAGTGAAGGATCATGGTAATGAAGATGTCAGGAGCATGAGAAGGATTTTTAAGGTCCAACCTTTACACAGTGGGAGGAGCAGGGACCTTCAGGCTTAGGATGCTCCTCTGGGTCTTCAGTTGGTGTGTCCAACTGAGCAAACTGAGAGTGAAAATGAGGAAAGACATACAGTAATATATCTTGTGTGTGTGTGTGTGTGAATTAAAAAAGTTTGAGTGACCTCTTCTGTAGGTCTTCTACTGTAGCTGCATTTACTCTCCTTTTTTTAAAGGTTTTGTTTGGAATTGTCTTCTAACAGGTCTGACTGATTTACTGATTATCTGTCAGTGAAATAAGAAATGAAGAATGTGCTTTGTGTTGTGTCACCTCATCGTGTAGTTTGAACTCGGAGAGGAGTTCCTCACTACAGATGCTATTGATAAATTCTCTCTCTATGGAAGGAAAGTCATCGAAGGTTGGCGAGTAGAAAATATTCTTGTAGCTGGTGGGTGCTGCAATTTTATTCAGCTCATCTATGTCTGCATTAGAAACTCCAATTGCCAAGACACTGACACCTACAGAGAGACATATCCAGAACAAAACATGACATACTGTATTTGCTTTGATAATTTTTTCTCAAACTGATAATTAGCAACACCATTTCATATGTTCAACTTTCAACTGACCCAAAGCGCGTGCTATTCTGGAGGGTGGGACCACATTATCCTGAGCTCTGCCATCTGTGATCAGAACCAGAACGTGGGCCACATCCTGTCTCATCCCCAGAGACTCCTGGAACAGTTCCTGCAGGACGTAACTTATGCCTTTACCTGGGAACAATACAAAAGAAGAACTAAAACAATTAGCTGATTAATTAACTGGCCTATTTTTTACAATCGATCATTTGTTTCAGGAATCATACAAAATTACATTTGTAGATGTTCCTCTGGACACGGACAAAGCAATTAATCAATTAAGTAACTAACAGACTAATCAAAGATGTTTCTTGTCCTATAACTAAGCATTTGAACGACAATGTGTTGCTGTGTGTGATGTCTTTATTTTGCTGATCACAGTATAGGAGGGTGTAAGCAGTGCATACTTTTGCAAACAGCAGTAGTTAATTCATTATTTTTTGTGAATTAGTCAGTCGTAGCAGGACCAAACATAGTGTATTATCTGCCCATCGGTATGATACTGTGGCTGCTAAGGGCTATGACAGCAACAGCAGGACTTTAATTGTGTTACAGAAGTAGTGTGCATGTTTATGAGCTCACACTGTGTGAATATTACTAACCTGTTTTGGTGTTACCTCCTCTATAATGCAGTGCTCTGACTGCCCTCAGCACAGAACTTCTGTCTTTGAAGTCACTTAGACGGAATTCAATTCGTGGCTCATCGCTGTAATGAACCACGGCTATCTGAGAAAGGAGTGATGGAGAATTTATACACTATCATCACAGGTTTTCCAGTGATTTAAAATTTAATGTCATAAAACTTTAAGCTATAATTATTTTTTTTTATTAAAGTCTGTCCTTTTTACATAAACTATACATCATGAGATGCATTCGGGCTCTTCCTGAGCTGCGACTCATTGCTTCAAACACAAGCCATGTGGCATTGTGCCTTGTTTGTCTTCTCTGCCAATATTTGAGTCCAGTTCTGCCCATTCGGTGAAAGAAATGCTCATTATGCGCATGCTAATGGAACTGACTTGCACAGTATTCTCACTGGAGCAGTTTACACCTTGCAGGCTTATATTATCATTTAAAATCACTGTAATCAATTCCAAATTTTAATTGTCTTGCCACTTTAAACAAACTACTGTAAGAGCCACAGAGACAAAAGTACAAACATCAACCCATAGTTTCATCACATTATCAAGACTTAATGAAAGAATACAACAAAGTTTTTGCTGGGAAACTAACCTGTGTACCCTGAGGGCCAACGACAGGGAAGTAAGTGGCCACCCGGAACATGAAGTCCTTCATTTTGATGAAGTTATTAGCACCAATGCTGGAGGACTCATCCACTAAGAAAACTATGTCTGCTTTAGTCTTAGCACACACTGACAAAACACAGAAACACATAAAACCAAACAGTTAGACACACATGTTCCACCTTATGTGCATAATGAGTCAATGCTCTGCTGAATAATACAAATCACTGCGGGTGATAAAATAATATGTACTGCACAAACCATACGCCTCCGAGTCATCTCGATAACGTACCTGGCCGTGGTGGAGCTGTTTTCTGTGCACTGACTGTGGTTAATCTTGGGGAGGTGAGCACTGCTGCTTTGGCTTCAGTAACACTTGGCTGAGGCTTCTTGGTGCTTATGGTTTTAGTTGGTGGCACAGCAATGGGATGCCGGGTTGCTGTCGTGATGCGAGGGGAATGCGGGGCAACTGTGGCTGGCGGCACAGACTGGACTGTTGCCACCGGAGGATCCCGTCCCACTGAGATGCACGGAGCCATAAGATAATCGATTAGAAAACCTAACTGAAACTCCTGAGGGAAACATAATCATTTCTACCACAACAAACAGGATACCAGACAAGAAAAAACTCCATGCTGAATTAGAGACAAGACAGAAAACTGCTGCTGCATTTTGCTCTGTGGGAATAAAACTTTGGTGTTTGTTTGTTTATTTGGTAAGATATGTTTTGGTGCAAATAGTTTTTGATTTATTGAGTTATCATTTGCAAATTATTTAACTAAGAGCTTGTATAACATCAGTCAGCATGTTTTATTATGCAAGGCAGAGACTCATGGATGTTTAAGAGATCAAAGACTTGAAGAAATCTTACATATTCTCTGATACACAGTACTTATAGGCCCCTCCACTTCTCCATACAAAGGTCTTATAGTGAAAATATATGTTCTGCCGTACTGTAGATCACCGATTTTATAGGAGGTGAAACCAGGGCCCAGGGTCTCTGTTTTAGTCTCCAACACTGAAAACGAAAAAGAAGGGGGTGTTGTTGCAGAGTAATTTAACTTTTATTTTTTTAGATTATCAGGAATAATTTATATGAAAACATGTTTTCCTATTAAAAATACATTTAAGTTTAATAAATAAAATCAACAATGTTCAAACCAACTGTGAAAACAATGCCATTACGAGATCAAAGAAAAGACATACTGTATCTGTGTTAACTTATGTCTGGTTGGAAATAGGTGAAGTAAGTAATTATGACACAGTATGTCTGGTCTGATCAGACCACTGTGTTATCTAACACATCACTGTAATTCAGCCATTTTTTATCTATTTTCAAAAGGTTTGTGAGCCAGTAAAAGAAGTGTCTGATAAAACATGAATACTGATTTGTATGTGATTCTTAATCTTTCTCTTTTCAACAAAAGTGTGCTTATGTTGATACTCAGTACACATCGCAATAATGTGTGTCATGGTACTTTCAATTCAAACCAAGGGGGACCCAGAAATAATTTCTAATACAGTCATACTGTACTTGGAATTTTTGAAATTGACTTTTGATGTCACAATTAAATCGAACATCTTGGGTTAACTATTTCACTGAAGATTGCATGAATGAAAATGTGAAATTAAACTGAAGTATAAAACCACTGACCTGAGATGTGCCTCCAGGACAGGAGGTAACCAGAGACACCTGCCACCCGTGTCCAGTTCAGGACAGTGCTGCTGTCTGTAGTATTCAAAGCAGCAAAGCCATTCACTTTAGGAAGATCCACTGAAACACAAAAACACATGAACAAAGTCAGGGGCTACAGTGTTTGTCTTTTTATAACAGGGTCTGAGATTAGTGTCAATGTATATTATTATTAGTCATTGTCAAATTTCACTCTACAAATATCTCTCAGCAGTCTATGAATGAGAACACTTTAAAGGGTTCCTGACGGTGTGAGGCAGACAGGACTCACAGGTGCGAGCCGTCACCAGTACTGGACTTCCCTCCCTTTTGCCCACCATGCAGGACACCTGGATCTTATAAGCTGAACTCTCCTGCAGGTTGTGGATGGTGAAGGATGTGGAAGCAGCAGGTACCACGTGGAACTTCTCGACACCCCCTGAGCACAGAATAATAAAATCATAAAATATAACTAGAAAGTTCCTGGGGAAACTTTGAAGGTGCCTGCCACCTTGCGCCCGTGAACCTTAAACGCATCACGCCAA
>JAUYWH010000015.1:9359818-9397487 GCA_034779795.1 Ctenopoma multispine | reverse complement strand
TTGTATTGGTCTTTCACGTGGAATTCCAATAGAACTGATTCATGTTTGTGGCTGTAATGTGACAAAATGTGGAAAAGATCAAGGGGGCCGGATACTTTCGCAAGCCACTGTATGTGTCATCCAAGCTACATATGCTTTGCACTCATACGTTTTCACCAGTATACGAGATGCATGTGGAGCTTCTCTGTGGGAGTGATAAACGAGATGAGCAGATCCCTGTGTCAGAGGTACAGATGGGGGACACTGAATCGCCTAATGAAAAATGGCTGTGATTAGCACACTATTGGCTAATGAGCAGTAATTATTGCCTGAGAGGATGAAGTCTTCGGCTTGTGTCGGCCTATACATGCGTGTAGAAGAAAGAGGGTAAGATGTGTGTAAGCAGCTAGTGGGTAAACAGCAATGTTTTCATCAACAGGAAGAAAGGTGAAGGCCAAAGTAGCTCTGCTGGTGCAACACACATAGTAAGAAAAATGCATTTCTAAACAGACAATGTATGAGCTGAATAAATAATTCACTTATTTGTATAAAGAGATGCTATTTGTAGATGCTGTTATGTTTGCACATACATACCTATCCATCTGCACGAGTTCACTCAGACACTCGGAAACAAGAATCTCACACATGCTCACAAATACCCGAGTTTACTCCAATGACTTCAAATGTTCAGGACATGAATTTCTAACTGCAAACACTGCAGATAAGCTGGCAGAGCTTGGATAAAATCTAAGGGGCCGCTGCAGTGAGGATGTTGAAAGAATTCACAATACCAACTTCCACGCTCACCTACTGCAAAGAGAGAAATCCCGTTGTCAGCTACAGCTCTGGCTGCGGCATCAACCTGGTCGTCTGAATGTCCATTTGTAATCAAAACAGCAATCTGCTTAAAGACAGAAAATGACATATGTAAAGTCAGTCAGTATAATGTAAAGATAAGCTTACTGACAAAATACAAATTATTCATGGATTAAATCTAAATCTAACTTCACTGTTAAGTTGCTTTATGGAAATTGCAAGTGATTTCCATTAAATCTAAATCTGCAAGCACGTGTTAAAATGCAATCATTCATGATTTGCTTCTATCCTTGATGCGTATTCTAAAAACATAGTGTATTATGTTTTTCCTATTGTTGGCGTCACTGGAGGTTTGAATCCACCCTCCAAATATAGTGTTGTTTGTGCAGAAAGAGCATCCTTGTAAACAATATTATGCTCATAAAAGCCCCTATGGACGTAACATGGTTTAGCTCATAACTGAAAACCTAATTAAATAAATCAAAGACAAAGTGGAATACAAGGATGCTGATTTGCCACTGAGACTAATAATTTCCCCATTAAGGAAAATCAGTTCATTCAAAGTTCACCCCTCAGTCAATGAAGACGGAGGCTAGAAATCATCAAAATGAGAAAGTAACTGCTTCTTTGCATGTGCTCTGGCTGTACAATTCAATATATCAGCCTAATCCTCAATTCTCTGCCTTCCCACGTCAAGTGTGCTGCTGCAAGATGATTCGCACACTCAGTCGTAGATAGAGAGATGACTGGAATGCTAAGCAGCCGTGTTACACTGACACCACACTACAGTATTAGACTGACAGAGAAATTAAGCTGACAGAAACTTAGAGCTGTTGGGAGCAAAGTGCATTTGAATATTTAATGAGGCCCTTTGGATCAGGGCTGAGGTGGGGTGGGCAAAAACCCTGGAAATAAGCAGCTCAATCTCTGACCAGTAATTTGACTTTCAGCAGTGTACAGTATTTACTTTTCCTTTCTCTTTTAAAGACAAAGCAAAATCTGTTCCACATTCACAGTGGTGTGAAGATTATAAACCGGTTTGTTTTGTTTGTTTTTTGCACAAATTCCTGTGGAGTGCAAATACAGACTCATGACAAATCATTTCGTTTCACACAGGGCCAGAACATGTACTATATGGATGCTGGTGGCTAGCTGGAAACAGTAGTCTTTGCAGTGTTGGCTGTAAACTAAAAGCAGTTGTTTCTCTGTTGCTCGTGATTCCACACTTCACGTCAAACATTTAACACGATTCTTACTCGAGCTCTTCAGTGTTCAGTGTTCGTGTAAGAAACTCATGCTGTAGTAGAAACTGTGTGGATGCATAACTCTCACAGTATCACAAAACAGGCTGTTACCATAGTTGGTACTACACATCTTGCTGGTTGAAGCATTGTACCTTTGGGGCATGATCTCGACTAATGACAGGGCTGAACACGGGGTCAACCAAAAACTGGAGGGCATCACCCATCCTCCTGGATCCGCCCTCATAGGGGAGGTCTTTGATGGCTTTCAGCACTTCCCCCAGTGAACTGTAATCTGTCAAAGCAATCCGCATTCTGCAAGGAAAGGATTAGTGGAAAAACTGGATGATGTACAAATGATGGAACAAACATATAATACAAACACTGTTATGTTTGTGTGTGGATAAATCTGTTTGCTGGGGTGACCCAAAACTAGAAAAGTCTATCACTCTTTATTTGCCTTTCCAGATTACACTTCACAGGATTTTCTATTGGAAAATGTCATATGTAGTTTTATATATATATATATATATATATATACTATGTAGATACTATTCTATGTAGATACTATACATAAACATATTACATATTATGTATGCTAATTTTGTAGTCATTATGTATGCTATGAAATGTAAATGTTTACTTTTTAGCATTATCTATCACATATATTATCAATTTAAATTTAATTTATTTGAATTTTACCTTGGGACATCGCTAAACACAGTGACACCAAAGCGAACCCCCTCAGCTCCAATGACACTGTCCTGGAAGGAGGACACAATAGCTGAGATGAAGTCCTTGACACTGGAGAAGCCATCCTGACCCACACTCCATGACTCATCCACCAGAAACACTAGGTCTGCTTGTACCACTGTCCTACATGCTGAGGGAAACAGAAAGGATCAATTAGTGTGTGCACGAACACAAAGGGGAGACAAACGAGGGAATTCATGTCTGAAAAATCTGAAGATGTCTGTTTTTAAATTCAAGTGAATTCGAGAAACTTAAATGTTTTCATTGATACAAGGTAAGAATGATAAATAACTCAGGAATAACCAAAAAACATGTTTTAACATGTTTGTTCCCATTATTCCTACATTGTCCACCAGATGCCAGGCTTGTTCCATCATTAAGGGTTTTCCTTTCATTTGCTTCTGTCATGCATCCAGAGCACCACACAAATCCCCATGAATTTTTAATGAGACACAAGTGAGCCAGAGAGACTATCAATATTCTGAGCACTCCAGCAATAAAACCTTAGTACAGCGATGAGGAACGCTTAGAATAATAAGGTAAACACACCCAAAATCAGGGTCAGTCCTCTTGCTTAAGCCAACAAACACATTTAACATAAAGATCTGCTGCTTTTATAAAGGTTTCAGATGTCTGTCAATGTGGAGTTATGAAGCCAAACACACACATTGTGTGTGTTGTACACTAGATGAACACATGCATAGATACACACATGCAGTACTGTCCTAGCAAACGCACGATATACTCAGAAATCTGTTGCATCTGCACATGCCCTCGAAGTCAATATTCTGGCATTACATATGTAATAAACAACAGTGACGACAGCATTGATTAGGCTAGTGAATAAGAGATGGGCACCACTGATTGTTCTGTAAGTGATAACTCAGCTTCTCTGCCGTCCTCTATTTCATTACCAGGCTTTCTCCCCTCTATTATCTCACCCTTCTTCCTTTGGCTACAATCCCAGGATTCACTGGGGGTGACATATGTCTCCAGCACATGGCAACCTAACATTATGTTCTCCGTCACACACCTATACATGTCTAGTCATAAGCGAGGAAAATGTCAGTATAATATAATTTAAGATCCTTCTCTGGTGCAGACCTACGCGGACGCTAGTGTCATGTACTCAATCACTGATGCAATAACAAATTTAAACCACTGATGCAAAATCACAGGATACAACAATGCTCATGTCCATGCTTAGCTGAGTCTCATATGGGCAGCCAACCACGCAGTCCATACACATGTGGTAGTTCCATTTATTGGGATACATTACTACTCCGCAGACTTCTGTAAAAGCACATAAAACCACATGGCTGAGACTTTGAGAAAGGAAGCAGCTGGAGGTTGGTCTATGTCAGACAGACACAGACTGAGGAGGAAAACAAGATCAATTATCTAGAAGTTTGTCTGTCTGGCTTGGCAGGTGAGAACCACATGCCTAGGATAAGGAGACAACACATGCTGAGGGATTAGGAATATTTTTCTTGAAGGTTATCTATGCTGATATCTAAAAGGTTGAACACACCTCTGTGTTAGAGCACCATTGATTTACGCATTAGATGTAGCTCAGTGGCTTTGGCAAAAAGTACTGCTAGGTAAAAAAAATACTCTTAATAGTGATACACTGCTGCAATCAGCTCCAATAAATCAAGAAAAAAGACAGAAACCATCATAAGGCACAAGTTCAAAAAACTTAAGGGCCAACAGGTTCAGGTTCGATCTAATGAATGTAAAGTTTCTCTAACAGGAAAATGTGAGTACACTAATTTGCAGAGTATCACAAACAAAGATCAAATATTAAAAGTGGATGTAACAAATGCACATTCCTCCAGGTGTTTTCAACACCATTCTCCCACCCCTTTTGGGGGTCAGTATACAGCTCTACTCATAGGATTGTAGTTCTAATTAAAATATGCGTATGCATTCCACTGTATACCTAAAAACAAAAACACAGAAGGCTGACAAAAGGTTGCATCCTGTGTGAACGAGATCAACTGATTCTAAACTGTTGTTTCTGATCTGTGTGAGGATATGTTTGATTCTCTCTGTCTATCACCTCATTAAATGAAATCTTCCTTTCTTCTTACAGTCAGCTTTTTTTACAAATGTAGCCTTTTTGATTTTGATTAACATCCATCCACATTCTTCTGTGAAGACCACAGTCGGTGCTGTGTGCATACACATCAAACACAACAATTAGTGCAGCTCACAACACACATGGATGACTAAAGTTACTGCTAATCCCTGCTTCCCTGTCACTTGATGACAATCCTTAGCCTCCAACATTTATGATAAATTGTACCCTCCTTTCCATGGGTTAAGCTACCTACCGCCACTTTACATATTGTAGAGGAAGTTAACATTACTTGCACCTGCTGTGTGAACAACATGATGTGTTGACTGAGAGCTGATAGTTTAATTTATTGTCCTAACAAGGTGATTGAGTAATTAAAACTATGGCAGATGCATGGTAAAGGTTAGAACTTAGAAAGCTGCTATAATACTGTATATAAACAGTACTGCTGACATCAATAAGTTGCACTTCTAGTGGAATAATCACACTGTATCCTCTGACCATGAGTCACTGTGGCAGCACAATTAGACATTTATAGATTCCCAAGTGGGTGCACTTAAGTATTTTGATAAAGTTGCATTAAATATTGTTGGGAAAAGTGGAAGCAGCAGAGTCCCACAACAAGATAACAAATCCCTTGCCCTTCCCTGTTTTGGTCTCCACCAACGTCTAATGCAGAAAAACATGTTCTTTAGTTGCTGGATATCTGACAACAGCAAGTCACTTTTTTGTCTGTGTGCCTTTTTGATAGTTGGCAGGTCGCTTACTGTGGGTTTATCAAAGTTTACTTGCTGACACAGCTGCCTACTGCAGCTGACACAAATGACTCATACGACTTCTTACTGTACAGTGGGGCACTAATCTAAAAGAGGCTACAAGACTCCGTGGTTATACAGAGCAATGTGAGCAAACCCAGCTACAGTAGTCATTTGATTCATTGTTAGTATAAATATATTAGTGAATACTGACCAACTGTCAGTTGTTTTACTTATTCAAAACTGACTTTTAACCCTTTGCATGTTTACATTGAACTAGTATAGTTTAATTACAGACAATTAAATGATGACAGGTGAATTAACACTGTCAAGAACAATCAATGCTAACAGTTTCATAATTCTACCCAACAACTTTACTGTCACTTTCTGCCAACCACGTTCCAGATGGAGGTAATATAACTTTTGATTGGCTGATTGACCTTTTTGTGACACCCAATAGCGCCCCAGGTGCTATTGGGTGCCCCTAAAGTTCTGTGTCAGGAGAATTGGTTTGACAGGTTGGCAGACAGAGTGCTGTTCTGTACATGAGGCTAGCAGATGTTTTAATTCCCTGACTAGACACAATCTGGAGAGAAACTGGGGCTGGGTTGGTGTACATGTCCAAGTGCAGAGATTTAATGACGGAGCACTCGCCCAGACTGTGTTCATTGAGCATCTGCCCTTTCTTTGGCTTGAGCAAGTCATCCAATTCATAGATCTTGCTGACAATCAAACATATGGCTGTGACTCAGCTGTTGGTACTATAAGTCACAACATTAAAACCACCTGCCTAATATCGTGTGGGTCCGTCTCTGCTGCCTGCTCTGACTTGGTTGAGGGATATGCTCCACAAGACCTCTGAAGGTGTCCTCTGTTATCTGGCACCAAGACGTCAGCAGCATATCCTTTAAGTCCTGTAGGCTGTGAGGTGTAAGTCTCAATCGATTGAACTTCCATTGTATATCCTCTGTGGGGTTGAACCTATTAAGCTACAACTTGCTCCCCATGCACATCAGTGAGCCTTGCATACCCATGACCCTGTCCTTCTTTAGACTGCTTTGCTAGGTACTGACCACAGCATACTGGGAACATCCCACAAGACCTGCTACTGTTGAGATGCTATGACCCAATCATCTAATCATCACAATCTCGCCTATTTACAGGCACCATAGTAATGAGGTAATCAATGTTGTTTACTGTATGATACACTTACACATAAATCATGTGTAAGTGGACAGTTAAGTGAAAAAGGAACATATAAATTCTGTGAGTGTGTAAATCAGGTGTAGAAATGTCATCGATTACCTTCAATTTGTGCTGTGACTCTTTGATGGGAGAAAGAAAGACAGAGTAGAAAGATCCACACAAAACGGCAGCCCATAGTCTTCCCCTCCTCCTCTTCCATCTTCAATCACCTGCTTCTACTCCCAGTTTCTGCCTGCACAAACCTCCTTCTTGAATTCCTCTCCACAATCATCAATTGCAACTCTCCTTTTGTGTTATCTGAAAATATACAAATAAAGAGAATGAACAAAATTGAATTAAAGACATTTAAACATAAAACATAGTCAACTGTTCATTTGTAAAAGGGCATCTGATTCATATACAAGTTGCTAAGAGTTTTTGTTCTGTCTAGCACAACAGTTGTACCTTTGGGGCAACAGAAAACGTGACATCACATTTTACATGCCATTTATTTTTTGCAGGTTATCAACTATAAATACTAACACATGTCATATTAAATAAAAAATTTAAACTTTTTTTGCATTTCTGCACAATTTTGCATCTTTACAACGTGAATTCAAAGGCCGATCTTTAATTTAGGCTAAGGTTAGCATAATGCTATACTAGCTCCCATCACTGTGTGTGTACAGTTGCAAGCAGGTGTGCACCCTGTAAACTGTTTTATAACGCATTCCAATGACAGCAAGGAAATAAAAGCATCAGAAGGGCTTTAAAACTGTCCAATATTAACCCAGCTATTAAAAGCAGTTATGGGGCTAAACAAAAGTGAACATTAAAAACATGCAAGTGGACTCAATGCAAGTTCAGTTGGATTCAGTCAATTGTTTTGTTGACAGTGTTTATTCTTTTCATCAGTGACAAATCTGTCATCTCATCAGCTGAAAGCAGTATCTTCTAGTAGTGATTTATTTTATTTTTGCTACTAGGGACATTTAAAGTCCTATGAACTGCACAGAGTGTGTTTTCAGTTACCTAGAAACAGTAAAAGGGCAAATCCTCAAAGTGTTTACTGGCATTTGCTTTGTGAAGTAGGCTATGCATGCACAGTGATAAGATAATGATGAATAAATATAATGGACCATTAGTTTAACACACTTTTATATAAAAAAAGTTATTAACAGCTATAGAGTTTGGTAAACCTGTTTCACAAGCAGCCCCCACCATGCTTCACAGAGCTTCTATGGTTGGGATCATGGGCATCTTCTTCCACTCACTGACCTTTCCATCACTTTGGTAGAGGTTAATCTTGGTCTCATTATAACAAATTGTTGAACTGGCTGTGGCCAGCGCTTCTGCAATGCCTTGTTTTTCTCTCTTTTTTTAGATTCAAAATGACTTGCTTTTCTCTCATAGATGGGACAAGGCAATAACCAAGCCTTGTATTGGTTTTAAACTATTTATTGTTTGAACAATGTCACAGAACATACCTGGGTAAGAACACCTTTCAGTCACATGTTCCAATACATAGCTCACTTTAAAGAGGTGCTGTGTTCTGTGAATTTCTGAATTTCTGATCTTATGTTCAGATGTCTTTAGAATAGCAAACACAACTGAATTGGCCATTACAATACTTTTGATGACATATTACTGAAAGAGAAAACATATTCATGATTTGAAAATGACAGCTCACAAGGGCTGCCACGCTTTGTCATATGCACCTGTTCTAGACGTACAGGATTATCATCTCTCTAACTGAGGGCCTGCACTGCCCTGCACTCTGTGGAGGTGATTGCCTACAGAGCAAAGGCTGAGACAGCATGGCTAATCACTTCCGATGTGTATGTGTGCATATTAACTTGCACTTGGTTAAAAAACATTTTGAACCATGGCAAATCTGCAATAACGGGCACCAACTGTGTCTAATTACAGTTTCCACCTGTCCTCTGTTACGTTTTTTGAATGTGTGTGTGTGTTTTGGTGTGTCATTCTTGAACAGGATACTGTAAAACCATAGCAATATAATGGAGAAAGGAATCTATGAATGGCATTTATATCTCAACATGCATGTAGACAGTTATAAGCTAAACTACATTTAAAGGACAAATTACTTACATTAGCTTACTCAATACCAGTACAAAAGTCAGCATAATCAGAGTTCAGCTGTTGATGTGTGGGGGGCAGGTAAACGGAGATGGTCTTTCTAAGAAATGACAACAGGACAGGTACATTTAGACATTTGTGCCTCACTGTTGAAAGTACAGCCGTTCTTCACAGCAAATCTAGATGGAAGGAGAATATTAGCTGTTCATGAGAGTAAATAGAGTTACAGTAACGCTTTGGGGCCAAGAAAATCCTCCCCTTATTCTTCCTTGACAGACAGAGGGAACTTCAGGTAAGCATGAAAGAGATTAGACCTGAGGCTGAAGCTTTTGACTTTACATAATGCATTTTGAGTGGAGGCAGTTTGGTCCCAATTAGACATTGCAACTGCTTTACTGGCATATTATCTCCCTTTGAGAAACATTGGTAGGTGATATTTAAAGCCAAGCATTTAAATATATTGCTACAGTATAGTTTTAACTTATTGCCGGTTGTGTAGTACATTTTGGCTGCTCAGTGTTCCACTTTGAAATCAGCTCAAGGATCCTGCAGCCATAATGTGCTATTTTAAAACCTCCTCTTAAATGTGTACTGAGCACCACATAAATGTATCAACAGAAAGAGCTACAACATTCACTTAAGTGAGCATAATCAATGCCTAAGTAGAATCAAATCCAAACCTTAAATCAGCACATAACATAGTGGCAAAGGAATCATGTAGCTGTAATGGATTATCCCATTTGAAATGAATGAACTTCCATCAGAGAGCAACACATTCAGCACATTAACTGTGATTTAGGGAAATGGTTTGTGCTGTTATGTTTTACACTGGCTTGCAAACCGCAACATCTCCACAAAAGCGTGTAGGCGTGTGTATGTGAATGTGCTTTTACAATTTTATACGAATATAATCAAAGACAGAGCTATCTTCAGTCAACTACTTTACATGAGATGAAAACATAACATATTTCATTTGGTTTGAAGATTCGCATTCCATCCATCATGTCATCTACCAATACATCAACTCCAGTGTTTCCTTGTGAGAGCATATTTCTGTACTGAAACTATAAATGAATACCAGAATGACTTAAAAATAAATCAGATTCACATGAAACAAATTGCATTCCATAAAAGTCTTTAATGTGATTTGACCATCTGGTCTGACTAAGCCAGAATGGCTAAAGGCTGACTAGTTTACAGCCTCTACAGATGGAAGAGAGATCTGGCAGGGCTTGAACTCTAATGTAACTCAAGCAAAAATCTACACTCTCCCTTACATACCAATGCAGATCTAAGATCTGTCTCTGCATGTATCTTCGTATTACTTTCAAATAGGTTTGCATGGGTGTTCAGACAAGCAGCAGGCAACCAGAACCTAAAGCTTTTACAATGACTTTGATATGATGAAACATTTTTGAAAGAGAAAAAATAGGGATTGGAAAATAAAGCAGAGTTTTTGAGACAGTTAGGCTATATTTCTGCAATTATATCATTATTTACAAAATGTTTAATTTAGAACATCTTAACATTTGCTGATTAGCACCAAAAAAATGAGTATGACAGAAAATACTCATCAACAACAAATCAATTATTGGACAATTTAAGAAATTAACTTGATAATAGTGGTGGTGTATGTTTTATGGAGCATCCATTGCTTGGAGAAATCTAAATCTTCCCTAAATAAATCTCTAAATAAATACTTCAGTGTGGTTCAATGCAAGATATGAGTATGGAGAATATGAGGTCTTATGTACAATTAGTCTTTTTTTGACTGTTTTTGTATGATTGTAAATGTATCTTTGCTCTCTATTTGTGTCATATGTTTTCTTTCAGTGTGAACTGACAATAACATATCGTATCGCATCATATCGTATCGTATCGTATCGTATAGTATCGTATAGTATCGGGTTTCTAGGAAACTAATTATATAGTTTATTAGATATTTTAGTGTGGACTAAAGTGGACCTACTGACTGACAAAAATTGTAAATTCCAATCCGTGCAGTTGTTTTAAAGGAGCAACTCATTCCAGCTACACCTCAAGACACGTCTCCAATGATATAGTGTGAGATACCCAGACAACATGTTTGGAATGGTCCCATACCAAAAAACATGTGGCCAAGATAGCATCCATCAGTGACACCATGCTGGAATCACAAGTAGTTTGTCCAGCCTTGCTGAGGAAAATGTGTCTGTATTGTGTATGAGCCCTTTACTCTATCACTGCCCTGAGAGGATTAAACAATGTCAAAAAGAAAGTTTACTGACTCTGGCCTTTAAACTCGCCCTATATTCACTATATCTATCACTCAGTTTTTCACACATATTCACACAGACTCACATATCATATGCCCTTCAAGTTTAACTGCATGTCAGCTATTTCTACATAATGGTATTTTCCACCTCACCACTCCACAGGATGGATTATTCCTATAGGTAGGAAAGTGGTAACAGTGACAATGTACACACAGAACTGCAACATACTAAAACAGATTTAGTAGAAAACAGTTTTAGTATACGATTAAGAGCTTAAACACACTGAACAAGCACAGGTCCTCATCCACAGATCATTAAGTTGTAGTAATCTACCTTAATATCACTTTACATTTAAAAGTATGGAAGCAACAATTGTACAGGTTCATCTCCAGGATGGAACGGATGTATTTGTTAGTGCATGGTCTTCGAGTGAGTCGCACAGTGGCACATTTAAAGTACTTCATCACTTAAAAGCAATACAACAAACAACTAACTGCAAGCTCTAATATCGCACATGTAATACTGTTTAAGAAGAATTTATACTGGAAAGAGCTGTAGAAAAGGTGCAGTATAAAATGTTTTGGCCTTACTCCAGACACTTAGGCTGTAACAAGAGCGTCTGGGCAGTTAGGAATTCAAAATGACTCAATAAAGTACCATATTAAAGTGCAGTTAAAGTAATGGGTTTTGACTATGGTTCTAAAAAGGCCCCACACAATCTCACTCACCACTGCAGCCAAGTGAATCATCGTTATCTTCCCAATCCAGGTGATCGCTTCAGGGCGGAGAGGGGAAAATTATCCCCTAAAATACAGAAAAAGTTTCATCCAAGCCAGGAAAAAAAACTCCGGACTATTATATTCCTGCACAGGGTGTTATCAGGGATAATCGACTGGATGGTACAAGAGAATCAATATGTGTATCTAGTTGTCTGGATCTGAGTGGAAGTAGGTGTGAGGAAGTAGGTGTGTTTGACTGTGTGTAAGAGTGAATGAATGATACAGACTTTGTTTCCTGGGCTCTGTTGAAGAAAGGAAAAACCTGGGAAGACGGGTGGGAGTGGAGCTGCTGCAACCTGTTGGCTCAAAGAGAGAGAGAGAGAGACAGACAGAGAGATATAGACATGGACAATGAGAGATAGAGAAGTGGGGATTACTGAGTACTACTAATAATGCATTGCTGTGTATGTATACTGTATGTGTGTGTACATCTGTGTAGCATAAAAGTGTAGACATAGTCAAGATTTCACCTCAGGGAACCGGAGAAATGGTGGGGTAAAATTACAGTAAACATTTGCAGGTAAAGACCGCCATTGTCCGCAATCATACTGTAAGTTAAATCCTTCATTCAGGAACTTGAAAATTCAACAAAACTGCTTTAGCTACACAAATACCTAGAGACTGGATTGAGCCTATAAATATCTTCTGCATGCTGACCTTGCTGTTCATTTTTTATTGCATATTTACAGCAACAAAACATTTTTTTTTATTTAAAAAAGTGAACTCTGGTGGGATTTAAGCTAAATTTTTACCCTGCCTTAACACAGCATTCTGTTAATTTGACAATACCCGTGCTGTGTGTATAACCTACCAGTGTGTGGAACACCAAATAAGCAGAATACCAGATGATAAAATTACCAGACACAGCCATGGTCAGTTTGTTTACGCATGAGTTCTTGTATTCCCACCATAAATCTGTATTTATGGTTTGTAAACTCACACTTAACCCAACTAAGCTAGGTCGTAGAGCAAAAACCTTCTCAAAACAGAACGCAGAGCAAAGAGGATTAATGTGTCATGTTTTACAAGACCATTTCAGGTGATGTGTGTGTGTGTGTTTTGTGTATGTTGATAGGTCACCTTTAATGGTGGACCCCAGGAATGTGGTGAGCAGTTTAATAGGGTTTAGACAGCTGTCAGTTGTGACATACTCACACTCTGAAGGTGGGGTAGCAGCAGGATCTAGCTGAGGTGAAGATTTAGAGGATGGTGTAAATACTGGAGAAGGTACAACAATATGCAATTATACAGTGGTAATATACGTTTGAAACTATTCGTTACTGTCAGAGATAGAAAATTACAGTGGCAGCTGCTGTAAAATAGTCTCCGTCTCTAGTCATGTACTATATCTAGTTTCTATAGCAGCTTCACTGCTGTACATTCCCAAACAAATCCTTTTAAAACTGATGTGGATCAAACTGTAAAACTGACGACTAATTCTGCTCACAGGAGCGTGAATGTTGTCAGCAAAGTGGCATTTTCACAGTGGAGCAGCAGTGATTTACCAGTCGTGGTAACTCAAGAACTCCTACAGCAAATCCATGTGTGTATGGTGTCATAAAACAGAAAGGTGGTATATTGAGGTCAAACCAAAGCTGCCCTACCACTGACCCTCAACACATGTTAAGGAAGTTCAGGAGGGCAGATCAATCAGGAGCACTGTCACTGCAGTCAAAGGTGAAAGTGTCTCTGTGCATATAGCTGTGTGTGATTTCACCTTATTCTGTAAATACCGTCTCAATGTCAAGAGAATCCTCTACTACTGGGGTCAATATTTTTCACTTCATAATTTCAGTGGGACATAACCTTAACTAACATTTATTATACCGAAACATTCAACTCTTTACAATCTTCATAGCTTTCTGCACACTTTTACATCATGGGTGAATGAGCCAAACTGTCTGTAGCAGTAGCAGGTGTGATTAGAAATAAAAGGTGTTGTGGACCTGCTGGGGGTATTCAGATGGGAAATATTAACCAGCCTTGTCTCAGCTAATTGCGCTCCTTCTCTGAGTGTGTGTAAGTTCCCTCCAGTCACTAGAGGTGCCGGCTCAAAAACGAGCTACAGTATGATTAAATTTACGCTGTAGGCTAACTGCAGAAAACAATCATGTGCATTGGGAATAAAGCTAAAACATAAAAGAAAGCAGACAAAGAAAAAAAGGGGCAGGGACAACTAGCATAAAGACAGTAACATAGCAAAGCCATCCGGACAGTAAGGGTGTGTGAGTTGGGTAATTAAGAGTAATTGGGTGAGAAGGGAGTAAATATTAATAATAAAAAAATGTGTGCACACAGCTATAAACGAGTTGCATGTGTGTATGTGATTATTGCTCGTTATGAATCACATGTGCTGGATAACTTTACTGACAGACCAATAAAAATATCATTCACAGATAATCACATTGGTTATAAAAAGCTGATCTTAAGTGGGAGTTAATCTATCTTTTCTTGCATATGCCATAAAGGAAGAAATACTCCTAAGACATCTTTAACATTTTCCTGTTGCTTAAAAGCCATATCAGTTCAATGACTACTGTATTACCACTAAGGCCACTGATGATGTACAAAATGAAGGTACAAGTGGATATAATTACCTATTAATATTCTGTTTGGAAGATCCTTGGTCGTTCACCATTCATGCCTCATGGCAGCTTTTCAAAAAGCTCTACTTCTAATTTGATGAAATACAGATTTAATGCATTTCTAAAATCTTCATTTCTTTGCCTCCTTTTTTTTTTTTTTTTTTTTTTTTTTTTTTTTTGCTTCACTGGCTCCATCACAGACGTTATGCGAATCAAACATTACTTTAGCTGCCGGTTGTAAAGCTCTCCATTAATTGTACAATTTCTCACATGGCACTTTAATTATGTAAAGTTGAGGCTATGAGTTCAAATTCAGAATTGATTATTTCCTTATACAGCGTTCTGTATAATCGGTGGGTATATTAGTGTAATATCATTAGCCTGATCTTAAAATGGAGCTGGTGGAGTGTTTTTTTCCTGAAATGCATTAGCAACTCTGAGCTGAACTTTGACCACCTACACTTTGGAACATTTTACAACATTTTACAAATTAAATTTTCAGAATCATGACACATGGTGGTGTAGTTTTTCATTTGCTGCCTCCTTTTGTGCGGCATAAATGTAACTATTGATAGACGTATAGCATGAGATGCATGTCTGGCAGATTTGATGCTTAGATCTGTTTAATGCTGTTGTTGTAGTTTCACACCATGGAGATGAGCAGTTTTTCACTGACCGGAGGCTAATGTAATTCTGACTCACATCCATAAACCACACAAGCTCGGCAGAGTGCCTATTGCTACTAACTACAAAAGGTCTGATCTGTTCAAACATATACGTACAAACATACAGGCACACCTGCACACACATGGAGCTGAAATGCACATAGACAGGATAAGCGAAGATGTGCACGAGACACCGTAGTGTTTGCCTCTTGCAGACAATTTTTGTCATGATAAATTCATTTCATAAACCATGCAACGTTCCACCCCCTACTGAGATACGAGCTGTCATGGCAACAGAATAAAACAGCGGTTGCAGCACGAAGGCTGGTTTGTAGGGACAAGCTGCACCAGAGCAGAGAATTGAGATGCAGCGGAAGTCTGGGCTGAAAGAATTAGTCATGAGTGTGTGTCCAATTACCACTCTGAAGTCAACAAAGGGTATCAAAATAATGAACAAAAACAGTTCTCTTCACTGTGCTTAAGAAGACATGGTGTCACATTAAATCCAATACTCACCACAAACAGAACACCAGAGATACATGTGTAGAAATGTGAGTCAATAACCTCACAGAAACAAGCACTCAACAAGTATGCTGTGGATTTTCTTACACAATTTGCCTTACCACAACAGCAAAAGTATAGTTCATCTTCCTTTGTTGTATATCAGAGATGAAAATCAATGCATAATTACGAACATCAGATTGTAATTTATTATAATTACAGCCACATAGAATTTAAAAGCCATCCAGACAGTTAAAATGTTGTGACTGTAGATTATGTCGCTATGTGCTATGTGATATGTGCTATGTGCTATGTTTATAATCTATACTGTAGGTCATGCAGAGCTAAAAACTGTGCTTCCTGACAGAGTTATTAGAGTTATGTATTCATTTGCATCTCAAAAGCTACACAGCATGTGTTGGGCCTGGTGAGACGGTTTACATGCATGTGTCATTTGTAGGAACTAGACAACCCTAGAAGGTCAAAGGGCAGCAGTTGCCCTAAACATTTTAGAGACACAGATAAGGTGAGTTAAAGAATGAGCTCAGTGCATAAAAAGGAATCTTCAAGAGTTAAGTTAGATGATGTCATGCCTTGCTTCCAAACACCCCTGTGACTGTAACTCCAACACTGGCAGGATTTGACTGAACTTGTTTAAACAGCATCTAGAGAGAATTTCTACCGTGCATATATAATGACGCTTTGCTCAAGGGGGAAAAAAATAAAACCTTCAGTACTTCAAAAACGAACGATTAACTCTGTGTGTATATATGTGTGTGTACCTTCATTCATCTGTGTTATTTTACTATATATCAGACAGGGTGCCTGTCTGCCTCCATGCCGCACTACAGTACATCCTGCGGACTCATACAGATTTTTATCACTTGGCAGACTCGACGTTTGGCTGCAAAGCACAAACATAGAGGTTTAGCTACTGACTTGTAAATCCAGGTGTGATACTGCTTGGTAAAAAGCATGAGAATTTTCACAAAACTCCGACAATTAAACCTGACCTATGTCAGAGACTAGATGAGTAAAGTAGACAAAATTTATAGCCAGATGAGAATGCTTAAAACACATAACCTCTGTACAAACCATCTGGTGGAAAATGACAGAAACGTTTTTGTAATATTTGTTGAATACTCAATGTTTCAATGTAGCATTTATGTTCATGAACATAGTATAAAGAGTTTATTAAATAGTTTCACTTTTGTTTATTAAAAAGCTTTGTTTTAGTCCACTACTCCATCATCCATATAATCCAGAGGTTGACTAGTTGTACTGATCCCTTGTAAGAACGCAGTATTTATTGAAACCAAAGAAAGTTTAGTTTTAAAGGTTATCATGCTCAAGGAGTTTACTGTGATTTTGTACTTTTTCTGCACAGGTTACCCTAATCCAGCTTTAGTGAGCAGAGCAGAACTGGATTTAAATGAGCTCACAGAGCATTACAGTGAAGGACAGTACAACATTTAGTAAGGTATGCCATGGAGCCACATTAGAACGGGGTTAAAATGACTATAGCCAACATCATGATATTTAGGATATAGTTAGGAGTTATCAGGGAAAAAAAGCACGACCATCTCATATAGATATGAATTATTATAATTAAAAATACACATTTTATTCCTAAACTTACTGAAAGAGGTCTAAAATATTGGTTTGGAATTTTTCTGAATGTACATAAATAGATCTTGACCATTGTAACTATCACTGCTCTGCACAGTATCTGTCGCATTTCACCTGGTGCTCAACTACGCTGTAAGAAGTGGAGAAGATTTACAGATGTATTAAAGATATTTGAAAGTGTGACTTTTCTATCCTTTCAGTGGAAAGAAACAAACTACTCTTTTGTTTCACTTTGGTTGTTTAATAGGATTTGTTGACAAGAAAAGCTCTGTAGCCTCTGAGATTCTGAATATTCAGTCACTTCATTTGTGAGAGTTTACCATGCATTTATCCTAGTGTATAAATACACTCCACCAGTCAGGCAGTGAACTCAGTGGAATGTGTCCTCTTGTGTTGTACAGTGTTGCATGTAGGCCAGAGCTGAGAGATACACACACACACACACACACGCACTACATGTAGAGACAGGTCTGCCTTATGTCTGCTGAGAACAGTTCACTGGAGCTCTGCAGCAGTGCTCAGTGGATTGGAAAATGGTCAGGGGGACGGACGGCTGCTTTATGTGCATTATACAAAAGTAAGTGTTTGCATAAAAAGCAGTTCCCTGCATATAAAAATGATATCTGACAGAGATGTGAAGAGGTAAATGATGTTCAACAACGTAGAACAAAGGCAGACACGTAATTCCTAGCACTATTTGTGATCTGGTGTATGTTTTCATTAACTGCAGTTAAGTTTGCCTTTTATGAACCTTCATAAATTTCAGATTTTATGAAAAGAAGAACAAAATAAAGGTAAACACGTACCCTCTGTTATGCACCAACAGGGTCTTTTTCTATGTAAAATTCATGCTCAGTGAACTCCACAAACCCAGACTAGCCAGTAACTCACAAATTCATTATAGCTTGAACATATGGCAGAGTGAAGAATTTCAAAGCAGGGGACACCTGGGGGTTTTCACATCTGTCACATAACCTTTGTCCTCATGATACACCTCTGCCTCGGCTCCCTCTGCTGTAATCTCTGCTGTCTCTTTTGACTATTCACCCCCATCAAGTACTTCTTGAAATGCCCCACTTTGGTCTAATTTATTATGCATAGCACAGCTGGGGGTATGAGGACAGCAATTTGTTGGATAGTTGGAGTCTAAACCTCCTCAGGATGCTACGAAGACAAAATTTTCAGTGGATCACAAGACTTCATGGGAAGTTAACCGTGGGTGTATAAAGTCTGGAAAAAAGAGCGGGAAAAGTGGGATATACAGTGACAGAGAGGGAGGAAAGAGTAATGCAGATACCATGTTCTCATTCTAAAAAAACAGAGGAAGGTCGGGATTTTTGACTGTTGGAGATAAATGCGAGAATTGAAGAGGAAGAAAGAAGGAATGTACAGTTTTTGCTTACACATGCATCTGAAGTCTTTCTGGCTATTACAGTATGATTCAATGCTTCTCATGGGACAGGAAAGAAAGGGAAAAATGAAATGATGGAAGAGAATAACATCTGCAGAAAGAGAGAAACACATGGAGGAAGATGGAGAAAGGGTGAGACAGACATAAGAACAGGAAAAAAAAAAAAGGAATGGGAGATGGGGGGAGAGGAGACAAAAGGTTGAAAACGGCTGTCCTCACCCTTTGGAGGTCCGTCAGAGCAAAAGATCAAATACGAGCACACATTCACACTTTCTCTCACTGTCATACACACTCATGCTGTGAGAAACACAAAAACACAATCCCAGCTCAATCATCACATCACAATCTCCTTTTCCTTTTACCCTGTTCAGCCCAGCTGGACCCTGCTCCCCTCAGGCAGCCATTGCCTGGTTCTCAGGTGAGGTCAGGTCACCCTGGAGGGGAAGGGGGAGCAGTAATGCCCCAGTAAGAGATTTGTCTGGACACCTCCACCTACTGAAACCTTCCTTTACCTGACCCACACCCTGAGGGGATCAGCCAGGTTAGGCATGAGAGGGACAGACACACATACAACTTGCGATTTGTGTTCTTCTGTCCAGTCTAGTCTCCTTTCTTTCTGTAGACTGGACAGTATTAGTGGTGCTGGCTTGTCACAGCTGAAAGTTTTAGGTACAACAAATGTAATTTAGCTGAACAAGGCCAACTTAGTTTATTACATTTTATTACTCTATTTTACTGTATTTGTCTTCTACTTAAAGGCACAGACAATACATGCAGGAAGAGTATGTACATTAATGAGTTCTAGTATTTGCTCTGTGAGACATCCTCCCACCTCTCTGCATGTGTATCTGTATACTGATGAATGGTGAGTTCCTTAGTATGCACTCTGTATTGATTATTGCAATTACACACTATTACGGTTCTATTATCCGCACTGACTGTCTTTAATTACACTAGAGATCAAGAGGAAGAGTGAAGGAGGGGAACGAGAGAGACAGTGAAAGTGTGAGAGAGAGAGACACACTATACAGATAGATAGATGAAGCGAGACACTGCACCAAACTAATTAAAACAGAAACTTTTTGTTTCAGCAAGTTGACAGGGAATGAATCTGGCAGGGAATTAATCTGTCCGCAGGGAACACAGTGAAGAGTTATACGCACACACACGGGGAGGTGCAGTGCAGAGTGCCGTTGCCATGGTTACCGAGTGTGGCGCCACATCATGCGGCAGAGTTAATGCAGAGGTATATGTTGTGTGTATTTAAGCTTTCGTTATTGTACCACCATGACCTATTCCAACATCCTGTGGACAAGCACACAGAGTGTGAAAGGTTGCGGAGATATATCCAGTGTGTTCTGCTGCAATAGCTCGGTCTTTGCTGTTAGTAATCTGTAGCTCTTACCCTTAAGGAGAAGCATCATTTATGCTCATGAAATGCGACTTAAAGAAAATATTTGACCAGCAAGATAAGCACTCAAGGCCTGAAGAGAAAGTTTTTTATTTTGGTTGGTTATAAGTAGGGACTCATTACTCAGTACAGTATTTAAGTGGATAGGTTAGATTAGATTTGATTATAATAAACTTTATCGTCATCATACATAATATAGGTATTAATACAAGGAAATGCAGTTTGACATCTAACCATAAATAGTAGGATAAAGCGCAGAGAAGTGCAAAAGTTAGATGCATTCTTACACGACTAACTTCTAATATCTAAATAGAGTTAGCAGGTTGTGTGAATATGTGTGTTTTTGTGCTTTTTTCCCACACGGAGAAAACAGGTATTTTAAGGAAAATCAAAGACTGATGTTATAAACACCAGGGAGCGTCAAAGATGGAGCCTATCATTTTATCTCTTTAGGAAGGATGTGTATGTTTGAGCTTGAAATGAGTAGGTGTGTCCCTGCTACTCCCTCAAACTGTGCAACCCACGCGTGCAAATGATAGTTAACATGTTAACAGCTGCGTCTGTAGCAATATATAGCTTCACAGACTATTTTCCAAGTTCATTTTCAGCCTCATAACCCTCCCCTCTCTCCTCTTGTCTTTTAACAAGGCGTTTTAAAAGGAAAACCGACATTAAGGTAAACTACTCGCAACTATGGCCCTGTATCTATAATTGCTCTCTCTATAAAGCAGGGGTATCATTGAAAGCTGTTTGACATACTGTGGCAGCTCACAGTGATGGTTGCGTCCACCTGGTCAGAAGACTAGATGTCTGACAAAGAGTGCAGAAATAGGCAAGAAGTATTTCTGCTGAACAGGCTTAAAGATGACTGGAGAACTAAAGCTCTAGGTAAGTATATGTTTGACTTCCAAAAACAGTACTATATTTGAACAGAGTAACTGAGCATAGCATAGTTTAGGCCCTCCACTGACAATTCTGATTGGGTTGAATCTATCTAAAAATGACAGCAGGTTCATACAAGGCTTTATCCTGTGTTGGCACAGTGAAATGGAGTGTGGAAATAGCTCTGGCAATGTGAGAGTATCATTATTTTAAACTGAACCTGACTGCTGAACACGGCTGAATACATTAGCTGTCTAAACATCATCTCTTCTCAGGAAAAACTAACAACATTTCAAGAGATTTACTTTTGTCTTTAAGGGACTCAAATCAAACTTACACAGCATTGTAATGTCTTTCTTTCTACGCACTTGTGTGTTCACATTTTACCTAAACTTAACATTGCTATAAAATGTATGTGTGTCTATAGTACATAAACTCAGGTATTGTAATAGTAAGAAGTGAACTGAGATTTAGATACCTACATACTTTTGTGTCATCACTCACAGGAATAGTGTCCCATGACTCAAATTGTATCAGTAAAATACGCTATATAATGGAAGTTAGAGTAATTGTTTAAATGCTGTGCATAGTACTTTCTTTCCACTGTGCAAATTTTGGAGGCAACTATCAACAGAATTAACATTCAAAGTAAAGGAAATATAAAGCACTACAGGATTTTATTTTGGGAATGCAAACAACTAGATGCATCAGTACTGTCTGTGTGTGTTAATTTGAGTTTACTGTCTTTTGCATTTTAATACAAAGTAGAGAGGAAGCAGAAACATGTTAAACCTATGGGGGCATACCAACAGTACGTAAAAAGTTAGTCAGTCAGTGTATCATAGAATATTTATATTATCATGTATAGTGTACTATAGTACATTACATATAGCCTGATAATGTAAAATACATGAGGTGTAGTACATTATAACTGTATACGATACTACTACGATAATAGTAGTATAGCAGCACACAGCAAAGTACAGAAGTAGCATAGTTTAGCATTGTATAGTATAACACATTATATTATACTATAATATAGTCCAGTATAGTATAACAATTAGTAAAGTACTAATAGTACCATATAATTTGGTCTAATACAGTTTAATAGTAAATTACCATAAGGCATAGTAAATTATATTTATTTATACTGTGTGCATAATGTAGTACCATATAGTACAGTGTAATAAAGAGCAGTACAGGACAGTAAAATACTGTACAGTACTGTGTAGTACCATAGTATAGTTGTCGTAGCATAGTAAAGTCCAGTGTAACTTATAATTACACACTATAATAATCTTCAAAATCACTTATTGATGTGCAATGCATGAGTTTCTTCGATGGGAGTGAGTATCTTCAGAACTGCAGCAATATTTTCATCTAATCTAAACTGATTCACACAAGAACCACACTGTTCAGGAGCATAGTGCAGTATAAGAATCAAAGGTGATACTGACTCAGGCAGCCAAAATGATGTCGAAGTGTTTGAGATTTCTGTTATTTCTTAACATTTATGTTATTTATAACAGCATTCTTCCTGGAATGAAAATATGGATTAATTCTCTTTCTTCCTATGGCTCAAGTCTTACAAATATCATAAAACATTAATTCATAGCACTGGGCACTTGAGCTTTGTGAAAATTGATAACGTGCTTCTGCATATCTTTGCCATCACAACTCTTTCCTGCAGACATAAATCTTAGATGCAAGCTAGTCTTAGTTTCTCCCAGAAAATGTGCTGTGCTTTTTTCTTAGTGAAAAGTGTTGCTGTCTTGAGGAGTTATGTCTGGATGAAAGCGTGTGACATGTTTATTTTTCCGCAGCTGGTGAAGTGAAGGAAGACGAGTGTTTCTGTAGACAGTGTGGTATGTAGTGCACACATACTGTATGTTGTTTAAACTTCCTTTGCCATGGACAATATTTTGCAAAGGTTTGTGATGCAAAAGTAGAATTACAGGTGTTGCTATTAACAGATATAACTTTCCTAGGTGTGTTCATGTAAGACATTGTCATCAAGCACAAAAATTGCTGTAACATTTATTATGTTTTTATCCATTTCAACATTTGTGAACATGTAAAACCACAAAGAAGTAGGCTTGAAGACAAAGACAGACAGTAACAGATGAACGTGTTGAAAAGTCACTGACAAGCAGAGACAAAGGTGTATAAAGAAAGATCCAATGTAATGTTAATGTGCAGGAAGACAACATGATAAGCTGTAGTGTGGGGTGCTGACTGTAGTGTAAGTGGGTTAGACCCCAGGGGCCCAAAGACACTGTCTGGTCTCAAACTGCCAAAGAATTAAGACAGGGTTGGAACATCTGCTGCCTGAGAGGAAGACAGACAGTGATGGATGGCCAGGTGTCTTTTGTGTATGTAGAAGTGCTACATACACACAATCCAGGAAACCCAACACGAATATGTGCGCATTCACATGCACCTACAAGCAGACTGACTGAGGATTCAGTTAAGTAAGTGATGCACACATCTGTGACAGATGACTATTTCAATTTACAGTGTTTCACCAATAAACAACATTTGTTAAATTCACAAACAGGAAATGTGAAAGGCTGTGTGCAACACACACACACACACACACACACACACACACACACACACACACACACACACACACACACAAAAGCTGACAAAAACGTTAATGTGTGTCAGATGGCTCACTGTTTATGACCTGTCAACACATTTCCAGTTGAATAAATAATCCCATCAGAGGAGATAAAGATTAATGATGTATTTATCATACAATGACAAGAGCCCAACGCTACATATAAAAGATCAGTATCTAGATGTCAATGGCAAATCCTATTTGATGAGATTACTGAATAGCAGGAAATACAATGCCACTTCACTGTCAGGAAAATTAATGCTACATTCATAAAACATGACATGTACCATACACTTTGTAGAACCTTTCCTAGATGAACTGATAGCTCCTTTGGTCATGAATCTGTACATATTAAAATGAAAGGGGAAAAATAGCTGTTTCGTTCAACACACTACTTGCTCATCAATCTGTGTTTGAGTCACAATGCGTATTAAAACTAGATAACCTTAGGCCAGTAAGACAGTAATTCTATAAAGAAGCACGACTTTCTCTCTGTCACTGGCCACTTTATTAGGTAACCCTATATTACTGTCAGGAATGTGATAATTCTACTATATGTTTATCGTTTATAGTGAGTGATGGAGTCATATCCTATTTACATAAAGGAGAAGGCCTCAACATTAGAAACACCTATTAATATAATGCAGGTCAGTATGAATCCACCAACCACTATGACCTCAATAATCAACATCTAGCAGAACTATCACCTTTCTAACAGTTTCAACAGAGAATTCATGGCAGAGCTGCTGTATTGGATTGCATTAGACTATACTGTGGCCAGTCACTGTATGTGGTCTTTAGTACCATTGCTTATCAGGTAAACAGTATAGAGAATTGCAAAAGATCCAAGCATGTTGTGGCATGAGTAACAGATGACAGGAAAAGGCAAGTGCAGAAATCTAACCTCAAGTGGTTGGTTTGGGCATATTACATCAAAATCTGTGTATTGTAGTTTGTGGTGAGATGAGAACAAATGTGTGGCTTTACAGCTGACTGTTACTTTTTTCAGATCACAAATCATTTTTTTTAATGTAATTTGGAATTTTTGAGTAAGATAGACATTTTAAGCTATCTACTTTTACATATTTCCTAAATGAGAGACTTATAATTTATTTTTTTAACAATTTTGTTAGATGTTAGAAAACTAAAAATGTTAAAATCTATCCCTCCATGTTTGTATCTCCACCCTCTCCAGCAGCTAGATTTAGACTGGGTCTGGGTGAAGGAGCGGGGCTAGGTACTGCAGGGGTCTTGCGTCCAGTGGGAATCGGTGGCAGGATGGGTTTGACGTCGGATCCAGGGCGTCTATCCGAAGAGGGAGACGTGGCTGCTGCTAGTTGATCTGTGCAGGGAGCGTCTGGGGTTTGGCCAGATGTCAGGTGGTCTGAAATTTAAATACTTTATCTAATACAAGCTCAAGCTTTATTACAGTCAGTTTCATTATCTTACAATAAGATACACTAAATTATTTAAACTTGAAACTGGCATGCAAAGATTTACTTGCTTAAAGTATATACTGATGTACTATATAACAAAATCTGAACTCCCTAAATTATAGAAAAATGACAACAATAATAACCTTTGAGTGTTTCCAAGGTGTATCCCACGACAGAGCTGTCTAGCGGTTCCACTAAGCCAGCCATGGCCCCAGCTGAACTGGGCACAGACAGAGCTGAACTGGCATGAGACTCATCGGAGCTGCTTGTGAAAGGGGGAAAGAAGAAGGAAAGTGGAAGTTACACCACAGACACGACCACAAATAAGGGGGAAAAAAGAGAGACAAGGAGAGAAATGGGAAAAATCGGAAAAAGGTTCATGCAGTGAGAGGTGTAAGTTAAGGTGTAGTGAGAACAAAAGATTGTGAAAAGCTAGTATTTTTGACTGAATGCTTGATATCTACAGTTGAAAATAATTTGGTGATGACACATCTTACTCAATAAACAAATACATACAGGTTACTGCCATTTATTTCACCCATATTCTAGACCTACTAGCACACATGCACACAAACACAAACACACTACACAAAAATCCCAGCAGAGAAATACAGGAGGATCTTTTGTTACAAAATTTGAACTAGAAACATACAAGTAAAGACACATCACTATTAAGAGCGGTGCCAACAAGTAGACAGATGTCTGGAATCTGCTACAGAAATACTGAAGGGCTGAGGAATGTTATCTTTACACACTGGGGGCATGTATCACTCAAACAGTGATGACAACTTGTAGGCTTTCAGTAAGTTTCATAAAATGTACCTTCTGAGAACATGATCCCAATGAAAGCAAATTAGCTTTGGCTGGACACTCTCTGCATCTATTTTACCGTAATTGCCTTCATTACAAAAAAAAAAAAAAAAGTACTGAAATAAATCGCATTACTTGTACAGTATTAATTTGTACAGAAAAAGCTGTGCGCTGTTATATGCACATAGTACACATACTACGTCAATGTCTAACATAGTATGGTAGAATATTAAATCCACATTTCTACAGCAAGCTTGTTTATTGTGTGTAAGTGTACACACAAGGGAGTCAAAAAGCAGCAAAAGCTATAAAAGCACAATTTATCACTGGGTATATTTGTGTGTAAGTAAGTGTGTGCATGTATGTGGGATGTGTGCTCAGATATGTCCCTAGATGGCTTGTACCAGTAGAATGATCTCAATAAAAGTGAACACGTTGTAAAAACAGGTCTAGAGAGTAAAGAATATTTCTACAAAAGCCCTTTTCTGTTTCTAAATCTTCAGATCATTTTTTTATAAAACCTCAAGACTTCCCCCAGATTATCTCACCTCATCATAAGTCAAAAAGCTTTTCTTCTAGATCTATGTGTCTGTTATTCTCATACAGTAACATCCTGTCTTTCTTGTAACTTCTGACTCTATGAGCGCCTGTGAGTGTTTGTGTCTGTATTCTTACCTGCTGTCCTCACTAAAATGGGTACCAGATTCATGAGTCTGCAGTGATGATGGTGCTTTTTGAGCAGAGCTGAGGTAAACAAAAAAATAAGTCTAAATTGCTAAATAGAAAAATTCTACTTCACCAGTATAAATCATATTAAACAGTCCACTAAAACAAAATGTGCGTTCATTCTTTTTTTCAGGCATATTTAGTGTTGTTAAAAGAGGTAAAAAGAATATTTTAGGACACACTGTTGAAAAGAGCCTCTTGACGAGCCCATCATAATAACAAACAGTTCGTTTCAAATCATTTGGGCACCTGCCAGTTCACCCTCAAGGTCAAACAGTAACCCAAAACAAACCATTAAAACGCAGTTAGGACAAGTGCTCCAATTAAACCAATTTGGCCCAGCTGAGAGTGGCCTCTTGAAATTAAGCATTAGAGTGCAGTGGAGTGTGTGCTACTTGTAATGAACCTTTTGAAGAGCTGGCTGTAGACCTTTGGACTCCTCCCAACTATGGCCTCTCTCACCAGCCGCTCTCGCCTACTAATGGAAGCAAGCTCCTGCAGAGAGGACAGGTAAAGAGAATAAAGAGGAGGAGGAGTTGAAGAGGAAGGGGAGACAAACAGGAATGGCAGATGACAAAGAGGAAGGAAACGTTAATGTGGTGATTAAAGGGGGCAGAAATGTCCAAAATGGGGAAGAGAGAGTGATGATGCATGGCAGTGTGATGAGGAAGAAAGGGAAAGAGAGGATCCTTTTAGACAAATTGGGATTATTTTTCCACAAATTTGATGGAGTCAATTTAACGTTCACTTGCATGCTTCATTAACAATACATTTTTCATCAGACATACTGTTACTCACAGCGGGGCTTTTCTGAGGGCTGAGCTCTGCCTGGATCTTGGTAAAATAGTTTCTATAAGAAAGATCTGAGGGGTCAAGTGCTTTGGCAACGTGTGACGTGAGCAAGCCTGTTTCTGACCTCGACAGGGGTAAAGGTGGCTTCTCCTCTGGCTCATTACTTGAAGCTGAGAAAGAGAGATTGGATACCAACAGTTTATAAGACTGTATGCAAATGGACTCCACACTGTGCACCATGACAAAATAAATGAAGACTAATGACGATCTGAACAAGTAAACACACCAATGGAAGTATTGTCAGGGGATGAGTTGTTTTCTCTATCTTCTTCCTCCTCTATCAACAGGTACTCCTTCACTGCCTGCTTCAGTGTGTGGTAGGCTTCTTCCCAGTCATCTATTCACATATTTAAGTATATACATACACACACACACACACACAACACAAAAAAAAAAAAAAGAAAAAACTGGTCGTGAACAGAACCAATGCGTCTCCCATCAGAGCGCAATGAATCAAATATATGGGGATTATGACCTTAATGTAATGAGGTACATAAAAGTGATGAGTGTCCTGCGCTCCCTGTATGTTCATCTCATTAAGAAAACAGCTAACATGTCTGAGTGCTTTCATGAAGGAATGATAAACAGAGCTATTCTGCAGCTATGTGCCTTTAATAAATGTGGTAATTGGATGGAGAGTGTAGTGTATGGATTTTAGTGAGGCATGTTAATTTATCTAAATCCACACCACCAACACTTGGATGGTACTAAGCAAGGGTACAGCTGGGTATGTTTTATCTTTGTGAAAGTCTGTAGTGACAAACTGTCTGTGAACAGACCAAAGACCTCCAATTTATTTCTTATTAACATCATTTTCAAAGTCATCATTTTCTTAGCTTAAGACTGATACTTCTAGAAAATTCATTGTTACGACTGTATTAGACACTGGAGAATATTAAATCAAATCCCATCTAATATATAATGTTTTCTTGCCATACCACAGGAGATAACATTATCAAAGAACCCTGGTCGTTGCCTGCTGGTCTTGGCGTAGAGCTCTATACGTGACACTGCCATTTCAATCTGTGCTGGGGTGTAGAGGCCACGGCTTTTCAGGCGTTCCTTGTACTTTTCCACTTGGTTTGGGAAGAGCAGGATGTATCGAGGCTCGAAGAAGCTTTTCTTCAGACTGAACACACCCTGCAAGCAGAGGCAAACAATTTGTATCTGTAGCCAAGAAGGTTTAATATTAAAGATGGTGTAGGTAAATGCAACTAACCAAACCACAATCAAACTGTAAAAGTAATAACTGTGTGACAGACGTGATGTTTTGGGGATATTTATGTGATTATATCATACATACAGTCACATACAGTCCTAGATTACTTAATGTACACTTACGTCCAGTTCCATATGCAGACAGCAAGCCAGTCCTTCTCTGGCCACATCCTCTATGGCATCTCTGGTCAGGCCAAAGCTGTGACCCCCATATTCCATGGTCTGGATAAATTTACCCTAAAAGGAATTTCCCATTATGAAGAGAAAGAATAATATTTCTATCACTATTCATCATGTTACCAAAGTTACAATCTATACAATCTGTGGCCTCAACATATTGACTACTTAACACACATGCACACTCCCAGCATGTTTGGTCAAGATAAACAACCTGAAGTCATCTGTCCACCTGTGAACTAAACCTGGTGGTCAGGGTAAAAATCTCTTATTGTTTCTCCTCATGATAATGATCCCTGACATGTTGTCTGCTGGTTCGGAGGCAGTACTCTGAACTCTGAACAGCATAATTTTTAGTCTCAGCAAACTGCGTTTGATGGCATCGCTAAAACAGCTAATTATTGAGCTTATTGAGCTTGACACTTTCAAAATCACAGCAATTGGAGAGACTGATCATCTAATTTTGCATTGTTTTGTTAAGTTTCTTCCCAGTAAAAATAGTCTTAATTCAACAGAATTATAGACTGCATTATTTAATAATAATAATGAGAAAACTTATTAACTAACATAATCAAATTTTAAATACCATGTCTCCCGAAGGTACTATTTCAAACAGGAATTTAAGCTCCACTGAACATGTTTTTGTGCACCAACTAAAGCATTTAAACACGCAACTACAAACATGATTCTTGTAATTCCATATAACCAGACTAATAATTACTCAGACAAAATAACATTCCCGGCTTTCTTTGTGTGGCTAAGTAAAGAGTATAATAAGTACCAAGAGCTGCTAATTGGAGTTAATTTGGTATATGAACAGGCATAAAAAATGGATTCAAGAAGTTAAGATTGCATAGTTACTGAAAAGATCATCTGATGGAAAAAGACAGAGAAAGAAGAAGAGGAGAGAAAACATGAAAAGTCAAAGCATGAAGGGTAAGAAAGGGAGGGCAGTAATAAACCGAGTAGTTGGCAACAGAGGAATGGAGGAAGAAAGTGAAGAATAGACAAATCAAGTAGAGGGAGGGACGGACTGTCAAGTTAGCCTGATCCACCAGCCTGATAGTAGCATCAAAGCTCTTGCTGTGTAAATCACTACGTGACCTAGACCTCTATCTATCTTCCTTCTCCACTATTGCGTAACAGGCAGGTTGACATGACGGACAAGATGAGAAACAAATGTGTCCAGCACCTTAGGACCCATTTGTCAGAATAAGAAACTAATAAGTTCACTTATTCAACACTTTTACTATGTTCGAAGCATATGTATGAATGAGTGATGAGCTGTTTACTGCAAATACAAAATGATCATGCAATTAAAAGTATTTGTTGTGGAATTGTGACCACTATCTGCACAGTAATAACTTTTAGCCCAGATAACGTAAAAAAAGCAATTAACATGTGGGTATATGGAATGACTTATAAATCCAGGGTCTGCGATGTATAAAAAAACTTACTGCCAACGCACCATGTGAATCATGTTCTGAAAGTCTTCCTCAGTGACAAAATGGTAATCAACTCCATTTTCCTCTCCAAAGTAGGGCCCCCTTGTGGTGTGACAGGTTCTGTGAGAACAGACACACACACAGTACAGAAACACTCAGTCTGGAGTTTCACCCAACATATCCAGTCATACAATTTATGAGGTCTAACTATGTGAAAGACTTCTAATCACTTAAGAAGACCAGTAGGAGGGCTAACAAGGTAACTTAGGTTTCTGGAATGTAACCAAGCACTCAGGGAAAGAGAGGAATATGCCATGACCTTAACATAAAAGCTTAATTCACATCTAGATGTGTTCTGACCAATACATTTAAATGACTAGTTCTGAATTTTTTATGTATGTGAATGTATGTGAAAAATACACTGATCAGTCCCAACACTAAATCCCCCTGGTGGCTTTAATGTTCATCAGCTAGTGTTCAGCTGCAATGCACTGTGTTCCACTTGTATTAACTTTTCCCCATGCTGACCCCCCAAAAGCCCACAGTATTGTTACAAATTAGCAACTGTTATAAATCTGAGTGATTTATAAGTAGATGCTGTTCTACTCTTGGTAGATGGTAACTCTTTAGAACTTCTCTAGGCACATTTTTATTTTAGTATCATTACATATCATTTTTAGTCTTTGTAATTCATTACTTTTGTGAGTATTCTATTAAGACCAAGTTCAAATTGGATATATCTTTTACATATGCAGGGTTTATTTATATACCTAACATATTTATTTCTATTTACAATTAAAGGGCTAGTACTATTATGTCTTACTGATAATTCTAACTGAGATTCACGGTGCTAATTTGCAGGTATGTGCAACTTTTAGTCAATGAATTTAGTTCATCAGTCCCAATTGTATGGCTGATATTCTCCCAGTGTGACTACAAAATAATATATGCAAAAATACTCTGTAGGAGATGTACTACCTGTTATAATATTAATATTAGTGCAATATTAAAATTGTATATATTTTGATATTTGGTACATTATCTTATAATGTCTTAACAATAACAATTTATTTTCAGTATTTTGTGATTTAAAATGATGTGTCTGTGGAAGCAATGCTTGCACTCTATGTCAACAGAAACATTAAGACAGACCCATATGCAAAGTATTCGCTGAACTCCTGACACAGTCTGTGGGCCAGCTCTCTCTTCCCACAGCCTTGAGGACCTGTCAGTACCAGCATGGGATAGGGATAGTCTGCACCTGGCAAAGTACTGCTCATAGACACATAAACACAAACACACATTCTCATGAGTTTTGCTGGAACTATTTTCAATTCAAATCCAGTTGTCTCTCTTACCAAAGCAAGACTGAAGTATAATAAACCATGAAGCACAAACTTCTTGAAAGTCACTCCTACAGTCAATATAAATAGGAACCTTGTGGGCAATATGGATGTACTCTTTCGAGGACGCAAAGTGGAGAATGGTAAATTGACAGTAACTGCAGCATTTTATTTGCTGATGATGGATGTTTTCAAAAAAAGTGCTGATGCATAAATTCTTTTTTTTTTTACAGAGTAGATAATGTGAGCAATTCATGACCACTGCAGATAAAATCCTGCTCATGTTCGACAACAACTTTTCAGATAGCTGATTTCTGAAGATATGCATCATTATAACTACAATCATCACATTTGGATCATTTTTAATACTAAAAAAGGCGCTTCCCATAATTACCTCTTTCCATGAGGCAGTTTTAATTGGAGCTGTCAACTTTGCATTCAGGAACAAGGCACACAGTATATTAAACAACACTGTAAAGTATATTTGCACTGACCTGTCATAGAGCACCTGGGGCTGCATCAACTGATACATCAGGTGAGTCATGTGATTTCTTGCTGCCACCACATCCAAAGGAGGGTCATATTTATTTACTGATGACACCTGAAATGTAAGGTTAGTAATCACTGATTATAAGCAAGTACTCCCGAAAATGAAATTACCACATTGAATATTATGTTGATACCTTCTCTTCGGCAGTGACTTTTTCTTGGTCCAGCACAGTAAGATGTTGAAGTAGGAAAACAACTGAGAGTCTGTAGTCTTGTTGCACCTTCCAGTCACATTCATATAGTACATACGGTATTACAAAAACATGTGGTAAAGGTGTAATTAAAGCACATACATTTTGTTTTAGGTACTGTCAAACTGCAAACAGTCGACACACAAAGGCACCTAGTTAAAACAATATCAACATAAGGAGGAACTATACACATGGAAGTCATCATACCTCAAGTGATGTGTATTTCATGGCACAAAAGGCATGAGAAATATTGGAAGATGCTGAAAAGTGGATGTCATGCACATCAAATAAAAATTCCTACAGATTACTAGTATGGGCTGAGTTACCTGTACAGGGTTTTCCTTCAGATTGAGGTCCCTCAACAGGAAAAGTTCATGAAAGTGCTTGCACTCTTGGATTTCGGTAATCTAAAATAGAGAGAAAAACATACTATATATTATTTGAAAATTACTAGATAATAAAATAAATAAAAAGCATGTTCATTCGCAGACTGATTAATTTAGTTTGATAGTTCTTTGGATGTGGTAACTAAGAAGGTGAAAACTTTTTCCTACAGACCTAGATGAGATTACATCACATTTTTGTTCAACATTTTGTGTTAGTCAGGTTGCCTTTGTTTTAGTAAAAGATACAAACAAAAATTGAACACTGTATAAAAATATAAATTTTTTGCATGTAACGTATCAACACTGAAATTCCATGTGCAGTACACGTACTGTTTGTTCATAAAGCTTTCATGTCTGTTTTTGAATTTGGATCTCAGAAATTAGCAGAACCACATATGATATTTATCCTCACACAATGTAGATGTGTCTAAAGGTTCTCTCAGATAAATACCAGGTTTTTCTCCAGATTGATGGAGCCCAGTAGGTAGAGATTTTGGAGGCCAGAGAGACTGGTGATGCGGTTCTGAGACAAGTCAAGGACCTGCAGATTCTTCAGATCCTCCAACCCTTCAATTCTCTCCAGCTGGTTCCCCCTCTGGACACCGATAGAGAACAGAACACATTTAAAGAAACAAGTATATTATATTCATATGCAGGCACACAGAAAAGGCTTCCAAGTCAGTATATGGTCAATGATTCCCACTAATAAATATTAAGGATGTGCCACGGTCACTCTGCTGGGTGTCTGAACCTTTTCTCACCTCAGTGCTGAGTTGAGTGGCAGGCCTGTCTCTTAATGCTAAATCCTGACAGCTGAGGACTGACAGCCAAACAGCTGGCGAGGTGCTAGAGCAGCACGCTAATGAACCAAAGTATCAGACCTGGGCATTCCTCCCTTGTCAGAGTTCCCAGCTTGCTTCTCACTGCGTTCCACTGACTAAAGTTGTTACCTGGCTGTCTGGCCACACCTTGTCCTGCTTTTGCCAAGCATGTTCCCTGGCAGAAACCTGCTATCAGTTGGGGAGGGGGGTGACCGTGCTGGTCCCTTGAAGCTGTGGGTCGGCATTGTGATGGGGTAGGAAACAGGCTAACAGGACCATGCTGTTCAGGGAGGGAGCATGTGAGGTATAGAGGTCAGGGATAGGTTTAAATGGATGCTGAATGGACAAAGTACATGTGAGTGTGTATGTGGTGAACTCGATCCAGGCTCACTCAAACACCAGCAGCTGGTCCCAAAGCAAAGCTACAGACAGGGGAAGTCACAGCCAGACCAATGGCTTCTGACAATGAGGAAACACTGATAAAGGACAGAACATGCATGTGTGCACACTTACACACACACACACGAGCAGAAAGAGTGAGAGAGAAAAAGGCCTGCTGTTGGACCATATGGTGAATCTCAAACAGGGGGCCAAGGTTATCCTGAATGTAAAAATTCAGCCAAAAACATAGACATAAAGAGAAAACAGAAGGGAGAGAAAAGAGAGACAAATAGAATCAGGTGAAGTTGAACATACATGAGGTAAAACATACACAACAACAAAGAACAAATACACAATGACAGTGTGTGTGCATGGTAGTAGATAACAAATGGAGAGAAACAATCTCCTGCGAGGCAATGGCATACCTACAAATAGCTGGCTTACCAAGAAATAGAAATGAGATTTGCTTAACATGTATATTTTCAAAGACTACTGTATGTTTGTACATACTGTATGCATGAATGTCTGTGAATATGCACCTGTTCATCATACCGGACCGTTATACAGAAATACCTACAAGGCAGAGGTGTGAGAGAGGTAGACTGCTCAGGCCACTGATCCGTGAGATCTTGTTGTGCGCCAGGCTGAGATGGGTTAGCTTGCAACACTGCTGAAGACCACTGATCTCTCTGAAACTGTTGTCTGAGGTACATGTTAAGAATACCACACAGGATATACAGATGAACATCATGTGTTTGTTAAGTATACTATCATAGGTATTATTATATATAAGTGAAGAAACAGGGTATACGGAGAAAAATAAGAATCAGGAAGTGAGTGCATGTGTCTGTGTGTGCACACATGCATGATGAATGTAAATGTCTCTCAGTAAGGATACAGTCCAGATCCAGTTTGCTAAGGGAGGAATAGGCTGACAAATCCTTCATTTTTGTCATATGATTGTGGGAGAAACTGACCTCCTGGAACAAAAACAGCATACTGTTAACAGTCATGAAAGTCTTCACTACATCTCCCTTAAGAAATTCTTCAAATAAATCTATGGAGTATGGGAAAGAATTTTCAATTCAGTAAAGTTCACTGTCATTCAAGGTCAGTTAACGCCTTGTAAGCATATTCAAAGTGACTACAGATGGGCTATGTAAATCCAGGCCTATCTTGAGGGAATAGCGTGAGAGAGTGAAGCCCAAGCCACCAATCAAATGTTGTCTTATCCTGTCAGCTCAAGGTCCTGCATTACCTTCAGGTTGTTTGGTGGCTGGAATCCAAAGAAGTTGAAGATTTCATTGTGAGAAGCATCTAGGATGACGAGGTAGGGCATGTGGCTCACACAAGACAAATCTACCAGTTGGAAAAGTTTTAAAAAATTAAGCATTCAAATATAATTAAATCATGTCTAATTACAACTTTTGAGACCCTTTAGCAAAATTGTCACAGGCTCTAATAAATAACGTGTCCCTAGTTACCTGATTAGAACAGTCACCTTTTATTTTGTTGTGTGGAATTTCCAGCTTTTGAATATGGACAAATTTGCACAGAATGGAGATGTCACTGAGATTCTGACTCTAGAGAAGAATACAACCCCGATTAATGTCTTTTTCTTTTCAGATTAAACCACAAATAGAGCTGTCAGCATAACGACAACATGACCCAATGTGAATGTAAGCAAATTTGTCAGGAATTGCTTTTTGTTGGTGAATCAAGGACCTGCAAGCCACATAATGTCATTTGAGAAAGGTATTTGTGTACAGTAGGCATGTTACTCACAGGGAGAGATAGCTGGTACAAGTGCGGTCCAGTGCCAAAATGTCCAAGGTGGGATATGCACCTGGAGACTATGTCGGCAGTTAGAACACCATACTTCTGGAAACATAAAATAATAAAAGCATTGTTTAATTAGTATAGTGAAAATAGCATACACCACCTTTTACAGCGGTGAACTACAGGCATCTTTGAAAGCAATATAACAATGCATGTGTCCTGAGGCCACTAAAAGCATCACCCAGCTACTGCACACACACATACACACACACACGTTATGCCTAAGAAGGAAACACAGGTCTCTAAATGCTGATAAAGCGGCTGTTAGAAATGACAAAAAATCAACCATTTGACCTTGTTGTGCTGTTTTACTTCCCCAGACCTCTTGCACAATGTTACCTGCTTTACCTGTTGCATAACGGAACAAATACGGATATGAATATGACACTCTGCCTTTTTTTTTTAACTAAGTCCAATTTGATACAAACAATACACCTTCCATTTGTGGCAAGGTGAAAACATAACATAAACAGAGGTTTCAAACTTTGACACACAAACGTTTTACAAGCTAAGCTAACCTGCACCTTACCTCCATCTCTGTGTTTTCTTCCAGCTCATCGCTGCTGGGAGCCTCTGCTATGGGAGCGTCAGTGAGAGTCCCTGGGGGGCAGGAGCCAGGTGACGCTGAGGAAAACAGTTGACTCATCGTTTCCTTCATTATTTCAAGATAAGAACTCGGCGGTAAAACACACTTTAACGACTTTTAAGCAGCCAAAGTACAGACTTTTAGAGTAATACGTGAGAAAAATCTCGTTCCGTTCAAATTAGCATTTAGCACGAAGTTTTACCAGTCGTCGCTTGGCAACGCGGAGACGAATGCGAGGTAAAGGGATTGTGGGTAATGTAGTTTGTGTACATTCAAATGCGGCACTAGCGCTAACAGTAAATATTTATTTAAATATTGTAGTACTAGTGTTCAAGAAGGGAAATTGTCCTCACTAACCTTAGCAGTAAAAAATATTTGTAAAAAAAATTTGTACTTTTATTATCGATTAATTTAAATACATACACTACTGTCTTCTTACATGATGACGAAAACGGACTAAAACAGTGTTATTAAAAACCAAACACAAAAAAGATTCATCTTTATCTTAACTTTTAATAATTTTGTTGTTTGGGCTAGAAAGCATAAAGTTCCCAGTAAGACTTTTAACCTCAGTGACAACAGACACAATATAGTTAATAACTTGCAACTAAAACATTGTGGGAAAAAAAGAACAAAGGTGTGGATTTATGCCCACAGCAACAAGCCTTCAGTGGTTTGTTGTTACACACAAAACACCACACCTGTTAGGTGAAGACATGTTGGTTTTGGATCTATCTCTGTCATGTTAGAAGGTGGTAAAGTCTCTACTGCAACAAAACAGTGATGACGAGGTGTTGCCAATCTTTATGAAAAAAATAAGTATATTCAAGTATACTATTTGTATACTTCTTTAAAACTAAACACAAGCAAATATACTTTCAGTTTACTTTTTATGTACCTATCAGATCAAAATTCCATTCAATACCATTTTAAATAAATTTGTATATTAGCTGCATTAGTTATCTGAAGCCAAAACACTACAGTTGTTGTTACAGTCACACAACTGCACAACGACTTAAAATGTATTTATGTTACATGTAAAATTAAAATGCAAATTTAACCATATTCCAGTACACTTTAAACAAGTATACTACAAATAAACTTATAGTATATAAGTTTATTGTTAGTATACTTAGGAAGTATAATTAAACATGAATTATTTCATCCATCCATCCATCCATCATCAACCGCTTATCCGAAGTCGGGTCGCGGGGGCAGCAGCCTAAGCAGGGAAGCCCAGACCTCCCTCTCCCCGGCCA
>JAUYWH010000015.1:9313632-9353301 GCA_034779795.1 Ctenopoma multispine | reverse complement strand
ACACACACACACACACACACACACACACACACACACACACACACACACACACACACACACACACACACTCACACACAAAATTGACTAATTTCCACCTGCATCCTCTAGAAGTCTAGAAGAGCACTGGTTAAGAAATCAGCTTGTGTGTCTGTGTGTGCATCAACATGCCTCCATGGAGCGCTTTCTATTAAATTTTAATTACCCTCCCCCCTTTCCTCGTATACGGAGAATTAGAAGTAAATTTATGATGCGTGGATGTAACATAGGAGAGACAGATATGTATGTCATTGGCGCAAGAATGCAAGAGAGAGAAATGTGGAAAAAAGCAGGGGAGCAAGAGAGAAAAAGACAAAGACGGAGAGAAAAGAAGATTGAGAGAAAGGCAAGAATCAGCACAATTCATTTCCGCTCATTTCTGCTGTGTACAACATTAAGGCCATTACAGCCTGCCTTTGTCAGCGTGTTTGGAACAACACATTAGTTAGTGGGAGAGAGATGAGGTGAGGAAGGAAGAGGAGAAGAAGGGGTGGGAGAGTAAGTGGATGTTCCTCTCCATCAGCTGGAAGTGGAACCAAGGCTTGTTGCTGCAGTAACAAATACCAGGGTTACTGACACCAACAACAAGGCAACAGACCTTTCTTGCTCTATTTTGATTGTCTCAGCCTCATTGGTATCAGTGTCTAAGTTGGCTAAATGTGCCTCTGTGTCCACACAGAGTTCAATTCTTTTTAATATGCCTGGATAACAGGTAGTGGCACAGTTTCATATTCGGTACAGTTTGTTTCTCTTCACAACCTGTAAGACAAGTCGTTTTTACTGTACAGTCTGATTTGATTCGACTTTAAGATTTGTTTACAGTAGAAAATCTTTCCATTGCTGCTCTGACAGTCATTAATTCTGACTGCTGTGCATCCAGAAAGCACCCTCCATTACTCTGACAACCAACATGAGCTACCGTGACCGGTGTTGACTGCAGCATAACTGCATGACAAACAGGCTTTGAAATACGGTGATTAAGAAGTTTATTCTTCCATTCTGATAAGTTAGAAAATGTACTATATAGTAATAGTAATAAATGCCTAATTTTGAAACTCATAAGAAGTTGTTACAGCCGTAGAGAGGCCAAGGGTGAAAGAAGATCTTTATGTAAACAACATAAAAATGCTAATGCATGTCATTTTCAGAAGTAAATGATGTTGTCAAAATTATCCAAATTAATATGGAAGCAGTCTTAGTCTATACATCCCTGTGTATGTTTCAATCTTTTGAGCCCGTTCAAGTCTCCCTCCCTTCCATCTTGTCTCTCTCCCTCCAGAGTGGTGCATTTGTCTCTTTTCTGGTAATGAGGAAATGTCTGCAGAGACTCTGAGACTGAAGCTTCATCAGCAAAGACCATTCCCATCATGCTGCGCCATGGACAACAAACACACACCAGTATAAACAGACACACACACACACACACACACACACACACACACACACACACACTCTAACTGGCTTCATCAGCAAGACCAGCGTCATCATGCTGTGAGGTACACATACATAAACACGTACTGTACACACGCAGACAGGCTTCATCAGTTAAGTCTCATCACATTGCATCTCAGGCACGCACACACAGAAAACAGGAGCAGAGGAAAGGAGGGACTGAAAGCCCAAGACAAGAGAGAGTAACAATTCAGCAGAGGCGGTGCAGGTGGTTGGAAAGCAGCAAAAGAAGAAAAAAGTCAGGGAGAGAAAAATGAAGAAAAGGGGACTGGGAGAGGAGGAAGAGAGAGATAAAAGGAGAGACGCAAGGTGACAGGAGGGGAGACAGAAGCCGAGCGAAGTGACAGTGTACCGAAGCCAGGCCTAAATACAAACAGTTTTATCTGTTGACACCCACTACCTCCTGACACGGCCGTCAACTGTACTTATTACCACATTCTCTGCAGACACACCAGCCTGTCACCTCTACACACACGCAAGGTTTTAGCCACACACATGCACGCACACACGCACACGCACACACACACACACACACACACACACACACACCAAAGAGTTTATTTACTGACAAGCACACACTGGATCTTAAGAGACACACAAAGGCTGGGGCAGCACACTTCGGGACAGTACACAGTACCACTGGCTCTTGTAAAATTCACACATGCACACCTGCACGCTGTAGTAATTTCCCGAAGCAGACAGGTGGGTGCCATGTGCTGAACCCTGGGGCATCTCTACAGTGAGCCTGTCAAACTGGTGTTTAGCCTAGCTACAGGCTAAGGGGTTTGCAAGTTTGCTAGGGATGTTATGACAGCCCGGCAACCTGCCTACACGGGTCAGCGGGCAGCTCAGAGCTTCCCCATATGTGTGTGTGTTATGAATTTGTCTGTAGTTTAGTCTGGAAAAACAGACCTTAAATGCTGCTGTATGAGAAATAAAGTTATTTACACAAACAGACATATTTATTTACATTTACCTTTGCTGTAGGACATATTCTGAGTTAACCTGTGTGCATTTGAATTTAATCACAGGATATCATGTATCAGGATACATACATCCGGGAAATGTAGAATGAAGCTTGATGACTGTTGCTTTAAAGTTTAGGCTGTAAGGTCACTCGCTGACGATATGTGCCAAGACTTTAAATCTCAGTGACATCTAATTATTCTTGATCTCTGCTTAAACTCTCTAAATTAGTTGAAGGGCAAAATAAGTCAAATTGCTCCATGGGCTGGAGTGGACTGTCGCCAGGCAACACTGTGGCTTCTAGTCTTCCCATAAAAAAGCCACATAAACAACTTCATCTGTTTATTTCATCTCTGCCTTTGTCAAGAAACCGTAAATAAAGACGAGGAGAGAGAGAGAGAGAAAGACAGAGAAGTGAACACATCTGACAATATGAGCAGATCAGTGGAACGGCAAAGTTAAAGGTACAGTCAACACACACACACACACACACACGTGACATTGCAGTGACACATCGCAGTGATGCAGGTCTGCAGAACAGGACCGAGCCTCTAAATGGTTTCTGAGCAGATGGTCTGTGTGTGTCCACTTGTGTGTCAGTGTTTAGGTGTGTTTTGACCTTCACCCAAAAGCTAGCATCTGACTGAGAGACAACAGACTGCCATAGCACCCTGCCATGCAAACACACACACAGTCACACACCAGTTTTAACATCCTATGCAGCATTAACAACTAACATAATGTAGGTTTTTGTTTAAATATTTTACTGTACTATTTATAAACGTGAAATTGGACACAAGGTGGCACTATTTCCCCATCTCTTCTCACAAACCCAAAGAGAAAGAGAGAGAGAGAGAGAGAGAGAGGGGTGCGTGTGCTAAAAGCTCTGCGTGTGTCTTCATGAGTTCTGCAGTGCTGGATACTGTGTCTGTCCTTAGTTTTAACTCAGATCAATGGTTATTACTGTGTCCTTGTCCAGGTCTCTCACTTTCCGATACAAACACACATACGCAGATAAACAGGCAAAAACTCACACACATATAAGACACAAAAGTACATGGGTTCACAGACAAACATCTGCAGCCTCTAAAGCATGCTTCCTGCTGTGATGACTTCCTTTCCTCATTTCACTCTCCTTTCTGCAGAGATGGTAATAAAACGCTGATGAACATTCTGCTTTTAGTGCACACTCCTCACAGTGCTTTCACTGCTTGTTCTGGCTGGTCTACTTCTTAAGACATTTTCACAGTCATCTCTGTCTTAACAAACAATCACCAGCTGAAGTGATGAAGTGTATAAGAACCTTATAAAGGCTATGATTTTACATGCTGCTTTTTTTATTAACTAGGATTATTATTCTTTATATTTTCCTCATAGAGACTAATTGATCAGTTCCTCTAGAAGGCGAGGTGCGCAGCATACTTCAACATTCTTGTCCTAAACGTTAATGCGGCGGTAAAATGCTGATTGGCTTGATTGAGTATATGCACACGGCTGAGAGGTAGGGATACATAATATGCGTGAATATGACTTGTGTGTGTGCGCGCACTTGTGTGCTCGCAAGAGATTGTGTCTCTCGGAGCCGGAGGCCGGCCAATCCAAAAAGCCATGAATGTGTAAACAATGTGCTCTGCAATTCCCAATCAACACCTCCACACCACCCACGCCTCGTAATCAGAGAAAGTGGGAGAAAGACTGAAAAGACAGAAAAGCCATCACTGGCATTTCTCCATAATCAAAGTTGACAGAGGGTAGAAATAACATACTAATCAATGGTCCTCCACATTCAGTACAGTTCAGGTCATTTCAGTTTTCAGTTCTGTGTTTTTCTTTTTTTCCTGGAGGGAAACTTGGCGTGCAGTACCATTATAATACAAAACAATAGCAATGTCCAAACACTGCCAGCACACAGACTCTTCCACTCAAACACACTGTATGATACACTCTTAAGGAGTCCAACAAAAGAAGCTAATTAACCCAACAACACAACACAACAACATGTGAGACATGGGTAGACACATCACATACTGAAAGACAGAGAGGGTTAGGAAAAGTATTTTTAAAATATAGTTTCAGCTCTGTCTTAATATATATTGTACTGATTGATTAGTTATTTACTTATAAAATTAACATACTTAAAGGAACAAAAGTAATAAGTATCACGGTAACACTGCAATATTGGCCGTAAGAAGGTCGTGAGAAAGTGTGACATGCCCAAAATTAATTTTTCTTTTGAAGCAAGTGTTCTGCTTCTATTGTGTTGTTCAACCAAGCTGCTAAAACTGTATTTTTGTTCTCATACTTTCCTAATTTCATATTCTTTTTTTCTTTTCTGTACTTTTCCTGCTTTCTCCATGTTCATTCTATGCCTTGTCCTGTGAAAAAATATTTTTCTATAACTTTCTTTCACTTTATTTTTAAATTTTTCCTCCCCAAGCGCTCCCTTCATTCTCCATCGTTTACATCACCCTTCCTCTCACATACTACCTTCTGTCAAGGACACAAGCTTCTAAAAGAGGGGAAAAAAATCATATGAATACTACAAATCACCCTTCTATTTATGTCTTCTTCTCTTTTACCAGCCTCCAGTTCTCTCCCTCTCTGCTTCCATCTTGTTCACAAAGATATCTAAGCACTCATCTCCCCCATGCCTGTCAGGACTGGACAGCACTGGGCAACAGCAGGTAGACACAAAATATAAATGCATGAATAAGAAATAAACAGCAACAACTGGGCGCATATAGACACGAAGTGTGGTTAACAATCTGTGTGACCATCTGTCTGCCTTGTGAATTGACATAGTTTGTGTCTGAACTTGAGGACAGTGTGCATCTGTGTGTGTGTGTGTGTGTGTTAAAAATGAAAATCTGAATATCAGGCAGTAAGTATTTCAAATTTGATTGCTTCATGAAACGGTTAGGATCCAGATTCCAGCACATAGAAATAATAACAATTCATACTTCATTAATCTCCTTGGGGAGATTCTTGTGGACAGGCTGCCCCCTTGAGGCGCCAAGGGTTCGGGATTCAGTGTCTTGTCCAGGGAACTTCGACATGTGAAATGTTGTTCTGTGAAAATGTGAAAAAGATTCTGACCTGGCAAAGTCAAGGTCAGCCTCCCTGGACATGGTGATGTTGGTGAGGTTCTGCTGGAGGACAAAGATGTTTCTGCACATCTTCTTGATACCGGACTCGCTGATCCTTTTAAAGTACTGGGCCCCGTTGATTAGAATACAGGAGATCAGATGACCCAGACCTAGCGGGAGGGAAGAAAGTAATGAATGTCAGATCAGCACATATCAAAGTATAGAGGGGCATGATAAAAGAGAGGTATAAATTAATAAAAAGAGGCTAGTAAATGGGGGACCAATGACAACACGGACTCAGCTCGGTGAATCCATGTGACAAAAATGAACTTCCACTTTAGAAAGATCAATCAGTGATTTTTCTCAAGCAGCTGAGAAATATAGTTTATACTTCACTCCAGGTGCTCACCTTCAAAGATATACTGAAACTTGTGCTGCTGCAGGGCTGCTCCCATGGCCTCCTCTATGGCAGAGATGTCCTTATTCAGTTTGACCACCAGTGGGTCATAGTCCATGCTCTCCACATTTGCCACAATGGCATAATTTCCTTGCTTGGTCAAGGGGATCAGGTAATGGAAACAGTGCACCCTGGATTCAAACAGGGAGGAGACACAAAAGAGAAAGTGGGACACTCGATTTGCTGTCAAATAATCTCACAGTTCCCATATAAAGATGTGAGTGTGTATGCGTCAGTACGCACCCTTAAGTGAGCAATGACTGTTCTTATTTCCCAAGTCATATTAATATGCATAACTACTCTATCACCTATAATTTAAATAGAAATCATTATATTTAGAGTACTCTACTTATTCAACTGCCACTACATCATAACTGGATACTACTCAGCCATGATATACTGATCTGAAATTTGACTAGCTGAAAGATAGCCGTGCTTAATGCAGTATGTTTTACAACTCTTAGGAAGCATGAAAAGATTATATTTACAGTCTACAGATATAAAAAGAGGCTTTCGCTTCAGTCACTGAAATACCACAAACGAGGGATTTCTGTGAATCTCCGTGACACTACGTGACCTTTCAAGTCCAGAAACAATGAAGAACTAGAAAGCGTTTAATTACATTTGTAGATGTACGCTGACAAATTCATCTGTACATTTGTCTCTACATTTAAAACAGTGTACTTTGTAGGTTTCCTATTTCAGTAAGTTGAATAAATATGTGGTATAAACACATATTATGCTCTTGACAGGAAGGTAACTGCAGTGTTGTAACTGCAGGTTAATGGGAAACTTTCAACTTTCTTTCTTTCATTCTACTCTGGGGAGTACAGTACATGCGTATGAATGGTATTAAACTTTCCTCTGTCTTCAGTATATTAAAATACATCTCTGCTTCTGATTAAAAAAAAAGCTCCTCCAGATAACATCATCTGGACTAATTTTTACTTTTCTGTTCAAACGATGTCATCTAGTTGCTCTGAGTACAGAGATTCTAATCTTGATTTTAAGATTGTTTTAATTGAATCCTCAATCACTGTTACAAAACATTTCACTTTCAGGCTCTAAATGAAAATTGCAGAAACCTTGAGATGAAAAACAAACCTATCCCTAGTTTGTCCATTTAATATTATGGTACAATAACATATTTAGTAGAAGACAGAACTAAATGTGTCCTTGGTCAGTATGAATAAAATATTTTGCAATTAAAAATACTATCTTTACACTATAATATTATTTGTTTTTAGCCAAAGCTCAACAAGACGTAACAAACTAATCTCTAATACATTGTATAAAATACAATGAAAGGACCATATTTACGTTAATACGTTAAAAGTCAATACCACCTTAATACAACCATTTTTATTTATTCTAATATTTTGTATGTTAGCCTTTTTAATGACAGATCCAGGCCTCCTGGGCATGGATGATAAAAGTCTTGCACTAAACGATAGCGAGATAGTCTGCCTTCTTCTTGCTCTTTTCTGGATGAGATCTGTTGCTGCACCTTCTGCTTTAAAATACTTCAAAGGTGTTCTGTTACTTGACTGGGTCATAGTTTTCACTTTTTTTCATTTTTTGTGAGATGGTTGCAGTGTGTGTGTGATATCCTTGTCATGCTGAGAAAGTCCTCACTTTCCAATACATATTTTCACTCAAGATTTTGGGACTACAAAGCTGCTTTCGGCACTCGAACCGTATCAAAAGCTAAACCATTTCAGCACAACATTTTATAATCTTGTTCATGCAATTAACCTAAATTGTACTCACTTTTGTTGTAGGCAGAGTCCATCTACATGTGAACTGCCTTTAATTATATATTAGATAAAATATCCTTTAATCTTAATCTTAAAAATAATACACTTGCTGCAAGATTGTAATGTAGTTTACCTTACAGTGGTATTGCACAGGGCTGTACTCAGTTTTGTTGTATACTACATCTATAATATCACTTTTAGGATTGTAATAGGTAGAGGGGTTGGATTTGAACCAGTTGGATTGAAAGTTGACGTGTTTCTCCTCTTTGATCATTTAAGGTCCTTCAGGTCCACAGACGCCTCATTTCTGTCTAGACATAAGCAGTCAATACTCTTATAATTCCATAATCACAGTGCCCTGAGCAGAAAAGTATAAAACGACATGGGTGAATGTTTCATCCCCCTAAGGCAAAGCCAACAACTACACCACATTTTCAATGCCTCCCCGCCCTCACTCCCTTCTCTCTATATTCAATCATTTCTCTCACTTAGTTCCCTTCTTTAACTCCACCACCACCACTTAAACATCTGCACTCATCTCTCTCCCATCTCTTCTTCCCTCCCCTTCTTCTTTCTTCCTCATGGCTTCATTTAGCTGGTACCACTATCAGGGGAAATTCGCTAGATGGGGAGAGTCAATGGAGTGTAGCGTAGAGCTAGACATCTGCCTCAGGGAGGGTTTTCTACTGAAATCATAAACAATATTGCATAACCTATACAATTGTCTATGGGGAAGCGGTGGTAGATGGAGGGATGGAAACAAGCAGAGAAGCATGATGGAGGACCATTAGTGGTTGTTGGGGGGAGAAAGTATATGGTGTGGTAAATTAACTTGGATATTTACATCCAAAACCCATATTCAAGACTATACCGAACTTGTGCATTTTAGACATAAGTGTGATGTTGCTGATCATTTTTGTCTATATGATGTAATGGCATGTCCTCTAAGCTTGTGGGACTGACTGATATGATTCGAAGTCATACAGTATAAAAAGCCATAAGAACCTCAAGGCATGAGAATCTTAATTAAACCCAACCTGCTCGCACCACTATGGTTAGCCCTTCTCCTATCTTTTATTTTCACCTGTGAATTTTTTTTTAATTCTTCTATTTCTGTGAAGTGTAAGTTAGTCTCTACTCCATACCTAACCTCCAGGTGCAATACCAGGAGACAGCGATCGGCAATGTCCTGAAAGCCTCTGGACAGGTCGCTCAGGGTCTGGAGAATCTGCTCCCTGCTGCGTTCACCTGCAACGTGACTGTCTGCTGAGCATGGAGATGCACCTGAACAGACAGAGCAGACAAGCAGAAGCAGAAAAAAACTATTAAAAACTAATATATAATAAAAGAGAGCATAGAGGGGCCACTATGTTTGGATTTAAACCCTCAGCAGGTGACACTGACCTCTGACACTCCCAGTGTTACCTTGACCTACCTGAGGACACACACTGTACTGTACTCCATGTACTTCAAATGTCACAAGCTTGTGCAGTACACACAAAACAAAAACATTATTCCAGCTTCACACTTCCTGAGTCCTTCAGCTTGTTCTTGTACTTTCTTGCCACTTGTGCTGAGACAGCAGGAGCATGTGTCAGTGCACTGCACTGGAAACCACACAAAAGACCTGTGTGTATGTGTGCATGAAAAGAGAGAGAGGGCCAGAGAGCAAGAGAGCATGATGAGTGTATATAAATTCAGCCCAGTGTAGATCAATGGCCATAAATTAGCAAGGGGAGGAAAGGGAGAGAAATTGGCCCCGTCAGTCATATGTAAGTCTATTTGGTCAATGAGGCAAGAGAGTGTGGATGTGTGTGTGTGTGTGTGTGTGAGTGAGTGAGTGTGTGTGTGTGTGTACAGAGAGTGACAGAGTGAGGAAAATGCAGGGGTCCACGATCGATGTGCCGCAGTGAGAGCCAGCTCCCCAGTTACTCTTCCTGCCCTTTCGAAGGTCACACATACATGCATGTATGCATGGCATGCATGCACACTCCCTCTCTTTCACACACACACACACACACACACACACACACACACACACACACACACACACACACACACACACACACACAGGTAAGGACAGAGTGGCAGCAAGTCTAAACTAAGGTGAAAATTATCTAGTCATTTGCCTTTCCTCCAGAACAGGAAATGGGACACAGGTTAGCAATATTTAGCTTCAAATTTGTTACTCTGATTCCCATAAAGCATTCCTACACCCAGCATAACCACAGTCGTCTTAAATTACACATTTTTAATATTTCTCTATTCCTTCCTTCTACATGGCCTGTCCATGAATAATTTGCACACAGCCCACATTCATAATGCCAATTTTTAATTCAAACCCTTACTGTGCATGTTTTCCTACACTGTTTATTTAATGAAAAATGGTTGCATTTTCTATGTGATGTGCTTCCGTCCACATTACAGTTACTTTTAATTAACCCCTGCTAAGGCGAGAAGCCATTAGCTTAGGCAAACAACAAAGAGGTTGGTGCTATGCCCATCCAATCAACAAAGCAAATACAGCCAGTTATACTATGATATCTTGACAGCTGCTTTTGTGGCTTGTGTGTCTGTGCACATACTGTAGAGATAAATGTGTAAAATTGTATTTCTTATTAAAGACGTGCATGTGATGTGTGGGGCTGAATACGGTGGAAGTTCTAAATGTATGCACTTTACGTATGAACCTACTTGTTAATTAACTGTTTTTGAGTAAACCCTATTGATGATTCCTGTGCATCTGCTTTAAAACGCTCTGTTCACTGCAACAGGTAACACAAAGTTTTGCTTTATGTAACAATCCCCAGTCATAAACAAATAAAAAACTCAATCACTGCTCACGCTGCAAAGTTGTTACCAGACAAAATGTCAACCACTGTTACTGTATAAAAGTGATATAATATCCTCACTAGTCAGTGCCTCCTCCACTGGTAGAGAACGCAGTGCTATGGATCAGATTTTTAGGTTGGCAATATCAGTATTAATCCAGCTAAATGAGCCACAGGAACAATAAACAGGATGGTTCTTAGCAGAAGAAAATCCACGATGATTTCTCAAGAGGAGGATAATGACAATAATTGACTTCATTTGATTGGATTAAGCTGAAGTTGTTTATTCTCGCTGGTCACCTTATCAGATCATTAACAGATACAGAACCCAGCATTGAAATATAATACTCCCCACAATTACAAGGACATTACCTATATAGTTTGTAACCTGCACCAGCATTAAGTGATCTATGACTTTTTTGGTTAACTACTGGCAGCAAAAGAATCGCAACATCAACCAGTGTTTGGTGCAGTGCAGTGTGCTGATTGTCTATACAGAAGCAAAGCTGCCATTTTGTGTTTTAATAAAGTCTTAACACAGCTGAGAAATGGTACATGTATATTTGTCAGATATAGACTATTTTTCTGTTTTTGTGTCTTTTTTTTAAATTTTACTTCATTTGTGAGAGAGAGCAAGTATTTTACTCGCTCTGCCTGTGGGGGTGTGCACACAGATGTGTGTGAAAGTGACTCCAAGGCTTCTGTTTCCTCTCATGTGCATTACACTCACTCACTTTGGCAGCAGAAAGGGGGGAAAAAAGGGCTTGCTGTGGCACACACTGCTGGAGGTATCTCCAGGGGGTGCCTATGAAATACACACGGGCCCAAAAACACACACACACACACACACACGCACACACATATGGAATCCTGCTGCCTCCCAGCCTGTGCTGCTTTGATGATGCAAGGGAGGCGTCGCAGCATGGGGGGCACCGTTAGAGTCAGGGACAGACGGGCAAAAGGAGACGACTCATTGGTCCTGACTGACAACTTTCATGCTCTGTTTTTCCACTTTTTGTTCCCCTCTGCCTTCAACTTCCTCAAACCGAACTACTTCCATCTCTTATTTCTAAGTTCTTTGAGTATACATGATTAAATGTAAGGATGTGTATGTGTGTATCATGTATCCGTTTATGCACCCGTGTGTGGGCATGCATATATGTGTGTGCATGAGCCGTGCTTATCCAATTATTTTCGAATCCCATCTAAGACAAACGTCTGTTGCTTGCCATCTGCAGAAGATTAGGATGGCAGGCATTAAGAAAGAAGAACAGTGATGGAACTCACTTAGATACAGCATGCAAATGCATACATATGCAGACAGTACATAAGTACACTCATTGCCCTGTCTGCCATTAAGGGCATAAACAATACATTAAGAAACAAGAAAACATAACTTGACATTTTCTGTAACACTGACAAATGCAGATGGTGAACATTTGATGAAAATCCCCATCTGCTTTGTTTAAAAAGTACAGCACTAACAGAAAAGAGGTATGGAAAAGAGAATAAATACAGTAAAGGACAGTATCCTGCAGGGATGGAGTGATGAATGATTCATAAATGATTGACTGAGTAAGAGAGAAGAGTTATTAATTATTTTGCTGCCTCTGGTAGAGGATGAACATCTGCACAATGGGATCTGAACTTCTGTCCAGAGAGATATAAAGGAAAGCGAGGAGGAAAAAGATGGATAAAAAATGAGAATGTGATTGGAAGATTTTGATATCTGAAGACGGCAAATTGCTTATAATGAGAGAGGGAGAAAAAATGCCGGAAATTTCGGAAAACACTAAAGAATAGATGAACAAAAGACAATATTTCGACTACTGACAAAACAACACCATCATCTCCCACTGCAGCTACTCCCCTCGGCCTCAGGAGTGAATATGAATGTGTTCTTAGTCAACTTGCGCTGTTAAATGAAAAAAATCACTGCTAAGGGGTAAAGACTTACACTCACCACAGTCAAAGTTAGAAAAGTGTATTCCTTTCCAAGCCCTCTCCAAAGCAGCAGAGCAAGCACTGAAGAAAGAAAGGGATTACTCCCATTGGAAGACCACAAGAATATTATTTAGAAACCCTGTAGCACAGATTAGAGACCTGTATCTATGCACCTAATGATGGTCAGGCCTTCAACTTGAACACATACATTTGCACACCAGTACTCAAAGAGCTGGCAACCAGAAAAAGTCTGCAAAGACAGACTACCCACTAAGACAAACTTTCACACTGTGCCTGATCTACAGCTTTCAGGTCCTTGTTCAGATCCAGCAAGGCTGCCAGACACACTGGCAAATATCAAAGAAACCTCAAATTCATACAGAGACACACAGCAGTCAACATAAAATGGCTGTCATGCTGTCATTACTCCTCAGGCATCTGTGTGTGTGTTGTTGTGTAAATATTGTCAGAGTGGATTATAAGTCCAGTGCTGCGACCAAATGGGTGATAAGACCCTTTCTCCAGCCAACTTTATGGCCAATCACCATCAGTGGTCTGTTTGAGCCCACACACACACACACACACACACACACATACAAGAAAATCTTAATCTGGCACACACAGACATCCAAACAAAGATGAGCACACACCAACTATGAATTAAGATTCAGTACCACAAGGGAGCTGAATGTCTGAATGTACACAAAATGTTCTTATTGTCTATACTTCAGAGCATAGTAATGTGTGTAATTACACATCCAGGAGAATTCAGCAACACAGGAAGGTGCTCAAACCAAACACCCACTATAAAGATCACCCAGCCATGGGCAAAATCTACCAGGCCCTACGCAATGGAAGTAAAAGAAAAACAGCAATAACAATGTTCACACTGCCAAGAAAGGGAAGAGGCAAGGGGAAGGGAAATAAAGGGAGAAAGGAAGAATTAAAGAAAGAAATGCCAAGTAGAGATTAAGCAAGAAAATAAGAAAGAGGAATGAAAGAAAGAAATGGCAAAAAGAAGGAGAGGAAAATGAGTTGTTCATACCTGACTGCTTCTGTAATATAAAATCCAATTTGGAGAGGCATAGACGTGAGGTGGTGGGGTGGGTGTGGGGGAAGGACAAGATAAGGTGGGGTCCTTTTTCCGTGCGGTACCCTTGTCCCATCTCGTGCGTGCTTATGTATGCACACACATACACGCATGCACATGCACATGCACATTAACACCCAAACCAACACACACGCCGTCTGCCCATCAGCTTGGCAAACACTAAATAATGAACAATATGGAGGCTGTCCCAGCATGATAAGTGACTGTCCTATCCTTCCCATTAGCGCCACCCGCCAGAATTAATGATAATTATGTCACGTCTCTTTCCGTACTTTTATTGAATTCTTATCTATGAATAGACGAAGAAAGCTAGCATCAAAGTGAGAGGGAAGGGTGTAAAAAGAGATAGTGATTAACTCAAACTCAAATATGAATATCTGGAGAAATTTCTCATTTAATTATTTTATGTCTATAAGAAAAGTTGTGAAATGGAACAGTGAAATAACACAAATTCAATGGACAGCCAGAGGTCTAAAGCTACCGCATTAAAGGTGAAAGATAAAGGTTAAAGCCTTCACTCTATTCCACTGGGAAAAAGTGCACAATTTACCAGAGTTCTGAACAAAGACAAAAATGATGTATAAAACATCTCCAAGCATTCATAATCAGAGATTGTGATTCTGCAAGTTTTGGTATGCTGAGAAAAGAATGACTATATGGTAAAACATTTTTCAGCAAAACAAGCACAACTGTACTCTGACATTTGAGCCTTGAAGGCAGAGAGAAATGTCCAAGCGCATAATCTTGTTAAGACTGATAACATATTACCCTCCCAATTCTAAAAAGTCTGATGACATTTTTAGATATATTAAATATTGAATAAGCTTATTAAGAAGAATAAACAACACACCAAATAAAAATATCTTAAGTAAAAAAACGGAAAAAAAATCTGTTGATATTCTTGGAATAAGGACAAGCAAATAAAAAATACTGTTTCTACAAGCTACAGTGAAATCAAACGCTACTTTTTAAGCCTTTAATGGGAGTAATAACTCCCTGATTACTATCGTATGATGTTAATAAAAAATTTATGAACTCGAAGAAGAATATTAAAATATGCTAGAATCTTTATAAGATTAAACACATTCAAAACATGATGAGGATAAAAACATTACTGTAATGATAAGTGATTAACAAGATTCACATAAACTCTATGTGTCACACACACACACACACACACACACACACTCCTCATTTTGATCAGTGATTAATGATACTAAAGTGATGACGGAGCAAGGACTGTGGTGCTTTTAAGAGTCCTGATTAGGGAAGGAATTTATGTGCACATACTTTCAGACGCAGAGCCAAGCATAATGAGCATGTGTGTAAAATGCTCTTTGACAACTCCAGTGGAGAAGGTAATGAGTGTGTGATAATACACTCAAACAAGAACTTAATGAGGCACAGGTATGAGGCGTTGCTACAAAAGTAATGCAGCTGAGGATGACAAAACTTCATATACCCCCTGACTGTGATCCTGCATCCATTCTGATCATTTACTGCTGCTTTCCATTCAATATGATGGAGCCTGAGAGGGTCTACCAGATACAGTGGAGGAAACTACAAATCCAGGTGTACAAAGCTAGCAGAGACTAAACCAGGCAGACTTAACACTGCAGTTAGTGCCAAAGCTTCTACAATGTGCTACAAAAACAAGGGTGCTACAAAAACAAGGGTCATTGTAAAATAGATATCACTTTTTGAGACACCTTTGTAAAAATGTGTTTATGCAGGATCTGAATAATTTCTGAAACCACAGAATTTCCCTAGATTTTCATTTTGGTAGCCCTGCTGTCTGTGCCAAATGGGAAAAACACAAAACCAAAGAAACAAAATAACAAATAATAATCTGACCATCTGATAAGCAGAATGCATGTGTGACAATATTCAGTTGTTCAATAAGCAGAATAAACAGCAACAGATGTCTGCGTTGGTGTCAGCGTACCGGAGACAGGCGCAAAATGTACTGCACATGTCAATGTTTGTGTCAAAAATATGACCATGTTTTGTTTCATTTCATTTCATTAACAGGAGGATAGCTTTCCAGATATCCAGATAAAAGGAATAGTGTTTGGGCTAAGTATGGGAGAATCCAGTTAATTAGGTGATAAATATCATCATACAGTCTGTCAGCTACTTTATATTAGTATTCTAGTAGTAGTGACGTTGTACTGTAGCTTTAAGCTTTATAACTTGTAGATTTTATAACTTATTTTGAAAAGAAGCATGATACTTAAAATATGTAAGCCATTTACTGCAATAGCACTCAGACATAACGGCAAAGGGGTCAACTATAAATACCCAATTTTGTGCAATAAAATGTCAGCTACTTCCAAATTCCCAATGCTGCTTCCATTACTTACTGGAGGCATGAGGCAGGGTGGCGAAGAACGTCTTGAGGCGACCAGCAAGCCACTCCATGCTCTCATGAAGGTTGGCCAGGGCTTTTAGGTCACTTACATCACGGAGGATCTCATTCTGGGGGATTAACTTGTCTCCCAGGTTCCCAGTCAGCACCTCTGACTCCTTAGCAAAGGCCACCCTGGAGAATGGAGAGGGTGAGTGAGGGATATATAAATGTTTAGAGTGAGAACGTTGACAAGAAAACATCAGTGAACATCACTCAACAGTCCAGTAAGCACCTTTTCTCAAAAACGACATTTAGCTGACCTTTACAGTGATGTGCAAATGTCTGAACTAGTTAAATAGAAACATGGGACAGTAACATGGATAAAGGGTTAATAACTACACAGGCACGTAGGCAGATATAGAGAGGCTTGTTGAAAATTAGGAAGAAGACAAAGTGTCAAGAGAATTGTTTTGGGGTATAGTCGCTTTGAAAGAAGGGAGTTGCTAGTAGCTCAACGGTCGGTAGAAGGGAAAAACAACAGGTGATGGAAAACATTTCAATACAAAAACCAAACAGAAGGCAGAGATGTCCAGGGTGTAAAGGCAAAGATAAAGATCAAAACCTCTTCCGCGTTACATTTAAAACCACTTGGGGTTTTTGGGAGGATAATTGACTATGGAGACTGGCAAGAAAAGATGGGAAGAAAGCAGGGAAGTTAGATAACTAAATCAAAACACAGCAGTGCTGCAAACACATGGCATGTGGACTGGCCTTCAGAGTCACCAGGATGCCCACAAGATCAAGATCCTCTGAACAACAGATGGGTAAAAAACAAACAGCAGAAAAAAAAACAACAACAGACACAAACTCACACGCTTTCACTCACACACAGGCATGCGTAGCTTATTAATGAGGCTTTATTAAAACACTGGGTTGCCAGTCGTGCAGAAGCTAATCCCCCTTTCATAGTGATGAAAACAGCTACTGCTCTCAAATCAAACAGCCTTATGGTCTCCCGCTTGCTATCTCTGCGCTGTCACTGTGTGCGTGTATCTGCATGTGTGTCTGAGAAAGAGAAAGTGAGAGAGAGAGGGAGGGCACACACAACAGATTGACTTTCTTTGGCTACATAACCAATTTATTTATTTACTTTACTATTCCGCTCCGATGAGCTTCAGTGTTCCCTGAAGAGTGCACACATTCAAAGGCAATTTCGATAAGACTGACCTCCCCCCCTTCCTCCGTCTGCTCTCCTTATATTTTCCTATTTTGCTCTTCCTTCGTTTCCTCACTTCCTTCAGATAGAGGGTGTTTAAAAGAGCAATCATGACTTCTTTTATGGCTGCATCTTAGTCAACAAGAGTGGGTCCAATATTATGGGAATAAAAGAGCAAAGACGGGAGGGAAGGATTATCTGCCCGAGTGCTCAAGTGTTAGTGTGTGTGTCTACTTCTTCTTGTTTATGTGTGTAGTGTACTTCTTACTCTATTTGTTTGAATACAGCCAAGTAAAGAAAAGCTAAACAAAATGTATTTATATAACACATGTCCTTAGCACGTTTTGTGATGTTTGTGACAACCAGACTTTTAACCTGTGCAGGACTATACTACAACGCACTAGCTTTTTTTTTAGTGTGAAGGAAACCCCTCAACCCCTACTAGTACGTAGATACAAAGTCTAGAGCAGGGGTGTCAAAATCAATTTCATCACGGGCCACATCACTATTACGGTTGATTTCAAAGGGACACTTGTATTTGTGACTTTATGCAGTGGCCGACACGTCTGTATGAGCGAAGTAGGGAATTGCAGTGAAGTAAAATTAAATATCACATATGCGCTGTAATTTCTAAAGACGTTCACCTGTGGAGAAGACCCGTGATTAATTGTTCATGACGCCTTGTGCATACAGTCAAATACTTTGTTTGTGACAGAGATTACGCTCCCACCCCCTGCTCTCATTAATCATGATTGAGGACACAGAAATAGCTGCTGCATATTTAAACGTATTTTAATTACATAAAGAGGGATTTCATGTTAAAATGAAATGTTTGTGTGTTCGTATGGTACATTGTAAATAGAGCGGCAGTAACATTTATAATAACAGTAAAATGATTTGTAAGTAAGTAACCTTTGTGAAGCCTACATGTGTGTTCTGTGTGTATTTGTGTGTACCGGGTATAGTCCTCTTCATCCTCTCTCTTCTGCCGATTTTGTCTGGGTTGGGCCATATTTGCCCAGTTGGGGAGGGACTGGAGCAAACGACTGATGTCCTCATCCTTAGACCAGGAAGCACTGATGGTCAGCTTCTCCTCACACTGGACTATACCTCTGAGGATACACGGGTAGAGATAACGAAACATAAAGAAATGCAGGAAAACTCAGACAAATTGTAAAACACAACTTATAGACTACCTGGCAAAAAAAATGTCACACACTTCTTGGACCACCTTTTGCTTTGGTTACAGCAAGTATTCTCCATGGCATTGTCTTGATAAGCTTATGCAATATCACCACATTTATTTCCATAAAGATATTTATTGTGGTCCAGTCTGATCATCATGTATTACTAATGGGGAAAATTTCTCAATGGAGTTAAGGTCCGGGGGGCCCACCCACATGTGAAAGTGATGTTTCATGCTCCCTGAACCACTCTTTCACAATTTGAGCCTGATGAATCCTGACACTGTCATCTTGGAATATGGCTGTGCCATCACCGAAGAAAAAAAATCCATTGATGAAAAAACCTGGTCACTCAGTGCATTCTAGTCAGCTGAAACACACAGTATTAATCACCGTAGTTATTAGCAAGTGGTGTGTATTAGTTTGTTGTTGTATCAATATGTGTCTACATGTAAAACGTTGTGTCATACACATTTTAGTTCAGAATAGTAGCATTGGTACCTCGGTAGAGATTTGTACTGACACACTGTTTAAAATGTAATTACGGCAGCACTGATTTGGTGTAAAGAAACATTGTGGAAGACTGCCAACATGTATTTGCTTTGTTTGCATGTGTCTGGGTTGGGAGAACTACTGAAAATCATAATATTACCTTATGGAGGAGTAAAGGAAAAAGGGCGGTATAAATAGAAAGAGCCTTGTTCATGTATTAAAGCCACATGGCCACACAAAGGTTCACAAGAAATGCACACACACAACCACAAATACACATATACATGTTGGCAGCCTCTGCTGTTTTGTCTTTATCACTCTAAGACCCTAGTGAGACTGAAGCTGACCTGTGACAGAGACCATATGGACTCCCAGCAGTCTGTCAGTCCTTTCCTGTGTCTCGTGGCCTGTTCATCACTCCATCTCTGATCCCTCCATATCCACTAACCCTCCCTTTACCTGGCCAGGTGTTACATGGTCCCAGGGGAGCACAGATGGATGGCCTTTCACAGCACCAGTGTGTGTGTGTGTGTGTGTGTGTGTGTGTGTGTGAGTGAGATTGCAGTTTTGTACAAAGCAATAAAAACAACACTTTTTTCTATATTCTAAAACAGAAAAAAGTCAACAAAATGTGCTGTGAAGCCTTCATAAACATGCACAATAGCATTTTCCCATGTTACTGAATTCATAAACTTCAACTTTCGTGAGATGAATAACCGAGTGCTTGCTAAGGTTTCACTAAGAAAAGCTTCCAAAAGCTTTGCACTTATACGGACGGCAAACTGAGCTTGATTTATTCCCACAACAGTTTATCAGCCAAAAGTCAAAAAGCTCTTTTTTTCTAAATTGTTCAGAAAGAACTTTTCTCACATCACATTTTCAACATAACTGTTGTTCTCAACATTTTCTCTTGGGTCCCATTATTCATATAATCTACTCGAAACAGACAAATACATGTATTTAAAATAATGGAAAGCGAAATAACGACAAGCTGTGAAAAAAAACTGTTGCAGGTAAGTTGGCCTCTCTTTTTACCTGTAGGCGGTGTTGCAGATTTGCTTGTACTCTTTGAGCTTGTCGCAGACCATTTCGAGGAACTGGTTAGAGTAGGCACTCAAGTCCTGCATCAGGCTCATTAGATCCTGAATGGACTTTTCCACCACCACCGTGCTCTACAGACAGAAACAGGAGGAGAGCAATCAGTGTTTTGCTGGGTGGTTAGACATAACAATGTTTTCAAAAAGTTTTCGGCCTGAAGAAGAGAAAAACAGACAGTTAGAGAAAAGGGACTCGATTTTATGCGAGTGTCAAGTCAGATCCAGTCTGCTTTATTGCCAATGTAATCGGATGGGTCTAACTTCACTTGTCTATCTGTCACCTGCGGCTGGAACGATGACTGGTGATGGAGAGCTTGTCGGAAGTTGTAACGCTGTATTGGTGGAATGGATGAGTCTTTGTGTGTGAGAGAAACAGCGCAAGTTCACATATTTGTCTGTGTGTGTGTGTGTGTGTGTGTGTTTTGAACGTGTGTTGTGTGTGCGCGTGCACATTTGTCACAGCGCACCCATCACCAGGAGCCATGGCAGGGCTGTGACAGCAGCCATTACAGATTAGCCACTCCTGCGTGACTAATAGCTGGCCCAGGAACAGCAGAGCAGCTTCATATCCCATGACACACTCACACATACACGCAGAGAGCAAACTTTTCAAAAACACACACCTTTGAGCAATTCGAGAGCTGTTAAATGAGATTACTAGTCAGTATGTTCCAGTTTGTCTGCTCCTAGCACTTAACCAATCTATTCTACATCTCCAATAATAGTGATAACTTGCTATTAGTCTGGCAGCAGCCTTGCTGCAGCTACTCTGAAACAGACTGGACTAGAAAAGCAGTACTGTGTTTGGAGCAGAGTAATCACATACAGCACAGAGAGGGGGATTCAGTTCACTATTCTGCGTATGCAAATTTATCACGGAGGAGGGAAAAATGAATATCTTATCTGTCAAAGATAAAACAGAATTGACCTGTGGTAGATGCAAACAAGTCCAGAGTTAAAAAATGTGATAACTTGCTTTTTAGTGCTGCCTGTTAAATGCAGAGATACTGTGCAGACACCTAGAACATCTCCTCAGTAGTCAACATGTTTACTACAATAAGTAGTTGTGAGTCAAAATATGTATTAAGCTGCAATGTCAATCAAATACCTGAATAAACATGTACAAGTCTGCATCCTTCAGGAAAGTATTACCTCTGCTAGCTGCAGAAGTGGCTGCAAAGACTGTAGGGGGCAGTAGTGGCTGTAATTAATCATCAAAGAATATGGAAGGACCCCTGATGTTAAAGAACGATATTAATATTAATAGTTCCTTCTCAGTTTCAGGCCCCGCCCTCACTCATTCTGTCACAAGCAGGCGAGCATGCTCACTCACTCACGCACAGGCGCGCACACACGTGCAAACAGCAGCCACTCCGCTGAGGAAAGTAATGATCCATAGCAGTGCCCGTGCCCATAGAGCACTAACCAAGGCCTTGTCTCTGCCAAGGGAACACCCTTCACTGTCCATGTCTGACTCCCTGTCAGCTTGCCAGGCTAGGAAGAAATACACAGACCCTGCAGGAGGGCTAGCTGTTAGTTTAGCTCAGGCAGCAGCTTCCTCCCATTCGTAGTGTAGGTTGGTGGTACAAAAAACTGCTTCATGTAACATCATTTAAAAACTGGCAGTGACAATGCTTCAAGTATCTGTTACCATGACTACAGTGATAATGTAGGTATAATTATATGCTACTTTTATCCCTGACATAAAATTCATTTCTCTCACTTGCCTCCCCCAGGGAGGTCAGGTTGTAGGGATAGCACCGCGGAGGCTGCGCTGGATTCAGTGGCTCAGGGGGAACGTCAGGAGAGTAGATGACTACCTCACACAAAACAAGTCAGTAGAAATGAAGTGCATTAGGCTGCTGCAGTTTATTTATGACTCATCTGACTTTGCAACAGTTAGAACATTTAGTAAAAACAAATTAGACTGATTTAATTAATTCAAAGCAACAATGATTTTCAGGACTACTGCAATAACAAGAGCTATTAGGGTACATCAAGAAAAACTGCATTCACATTCATACACGTACCGTAGCATTCACTGCAGCAACTGTATTCTTTAAAACATTTAAAAGAGTAATTTATTATAAAAATTTAGACAAAATATGACAAATTGAATTTTATATTATTGAGTATTTATGAAAATCCCCTAAAAGAAAACATAAAGTAGAAAAAGAGATAATAAAGATAAGCTATTTTCAGAAAGTTAATGCCAGAATTACAATTTAACAGTGTCCCTCCACACTTTACGTTGCTGCTTTGAGGATATAAAACTCAATAACAGGTCATACCAGTGAATAGAGAAGAGTAAACGATGAATGCCCGATCCATTACTCCTGCTCTAACAAATGCTCTGGCGCTCAGCTCCCTTGTCTAATTCTGCTCATTTAACACAGCCATTTGTCTTAGGCAGCAGAAATCATTAAAAAGTAATCAAGGGACAGACTAAGAAAGGGAGGGCGGTGAGGGAGAGGGGGTGCGAGTGGTGAAAAGAGCATGTTTGGCTACATCTCCTCTGTCTTAGTTGTCTGTTACATAGGACAGCATGCACTGTGGAGTCCTCATTATCTACGTCCATCTTACTTTTTCACCCTCTTTTTGTAATGCTTCAAGCTTAAAGGTTAACAGTGCTCAGCTATCATATGAAAAGCAGCCATACTCCTCTCTCCTCCTCTTAAAATTTAAATTAGTCGCACTTTAGCTCTACTCTACCTAACATAACACAACACCTAAAATCATAGTTATCAAGGAAAACTGGACTTTGGAATTTGCCGGGGTAAAATGTTGTCATTAAGAGTGAAATGAAAGGCACAGCAACAGTGGTTTAATCACAGCAAGGAGGCAGAGACTGGCGCCTCAGCGAAAAAGCTGTTAATGCTTGTCATCACTACAAATACCACCCAGAGCTGGTGCTAAAAGAAGTAATGTCCTGTGGTGGAGAGAGTAAAAAGCACAACACAGGGAATCACATTAATACTGTAATCACTGTTACTCCTAAGTGTTGCAGTATTCTGTTGGCTAAATAAAGTGTGGATGGCAACTTAAGATAAAAAGTGATGGTGCATTTCACTTACTGAAAGCACATGCTACGTGTGAATGTCATTTAGTTTTATAAGGTTTATGTATTACATTTTCTTAGATGATCATCAAAGTGGGATATAAGGACCTCAGGTTGGAATCGGAAATGGATCATTGATTTCCTCAATTGTGGAATACCCCCTCAAGGTTGTGTGGGGGTCAGAGTGTTTAACCCCCATGCTTTCTGCCGTTTCACTCACACCCTGACCCCAAACCACTGACTCGTGTAATGTCTCTGCCACGCTATTCACACGTGTGACTGAGGGCTGACAAAATAGCACACACTCAGCAGAGCAAATTCACAGCTGCACTCAGCCAAACGCTACCAAGAGCACATGCAAAGATAACCTCTGTTTCCCCCCCTTTCCCACACACACCCCCTGTCTCTCTCCTAAGTAAAGGGAAGCTGGGCATGAGTGGGACATCGTCTTGACAGATCATTCATCAACGTCAGAGTAGAGCCACAATTCGAAGATTCCCCTGACACACTGCATGGCCCACATGCTTGTGCCTGCTCAGCCACAACACATGCTTCTATGTATGTGCGCATGTGAGTGGGTTTGTTTAAGCTCTGACAGCTAGGCAGTGTGTTTTTGTCTTCTGAAGTGTGTATAATATCATGAAAGAAGGGGTCACAGGCCCCTGCCCCTCATAGGAATTGATTTAGTAAGATGAGAGCTACTTAAATGTATGTGGGGAAAAAATTATTTAGCTTTTAATTAGTTCCATGCAATGCTTTTAGGATTTCGTACATTATATATATATATATATATATATATATATATATATATGTGTGCACCAAATCTCCTGTATGACTTGGAAGTCACCAATCAAGAGCTGTCACCTCTAATCATGTACAACTAATCATCCTTGTGATGTACTGCAGTAAATATTAGAAACTTCATGTGTACTTGCATATCAAGGTAATCATTTCAGTATGTTTTTGGATAAACTCAGAGGTATACAGATTGAATGTCAGACATTTTTGTTTCTAGTTGTCATTGAATGATCTATTTTGGGTTGAAGGGAGTGAAAGAACAAAAGCAAATAATGATGTACACATGGATCTAGTGCATAAGAAACAAGTTAATATGACATAAATACAACCGCATAGAGTATAGTGGAGAAAATTCAGTTATTAAAAGAACACATCTTCCCTTTCACCTCCACTGTCATCACTTCTAATGCAGAGTTTAATGCAGTGTTGGTAAGTGTTCTAATTGAGAGATGAGGAGCAATATCACACTTGGCTGATTACAGATGGGCTTCCATATTACACACACACCCGATTCACACCCACACACAAACACAAACGCAAGCTCAAATGTGGAGCTTCTGCACAATCTAATCGCAGAAATCACCCCAGAGTTCAGATCTGCTATTTACTTTAATTCCACATAGTGGTCAAAACTCCATACTACTAATGATCCTGCAATCCTCCTGTCATTTCTACACTCATCACTGTATCACTGCCTTCTGGTGGGTGTGAGAGGGATGTCCTTACCATTTTATATAATTATCTGCTACTAACTTTTATCAGTTATCATGAATTATTTATCAGAAGAGCTGGGTTAAGCCATCAGTGGTTTGTGAGAGTGAGAGAAATTATAATGTAGTTTAATGCGTTCAGTGTGGGGTATATGTCCCTCTCTGAGCTCCATTAGGCCCACATGCATCAACACTCATGCATGTGCATCAATGTAGTGGTGCACACGTGCAGAGAAATACACTCACACAGAACAATGTGTGTGCTAACAGCAAGACAAAGATTTGTCATTTAGAATATTCAGGGCGCTAACGTGCCTCTAAAAATTCAAGCTGTAACTTTTATCAGGCGCCCACAGCCAAAACTGTCTTTCCTTCAAACCAAAGGGCATGTTTGTGGTAGAGCTGACATTTCAACTTCTCTCTCTCTCTCTAACTCACTCACTCCAAAGGCAAAGATTATGTCTTGTTACACACAGAGACTCTGTCAGCAGTAGCACTGCATGGTGTGAACCTGTACTACCTTAGGCTGTCGTTGCTCAAACTGTTTCCTTCACGCATTTAAATGCTCTAACTTTCACTGCACAAAGAATAGGCATACACACATATATTATATATATGTATGTATTATAGGAATATACACATATGAACAGCATAAAAACCACAGTTATGTTACATTTATGAGCAAGGAATATCTCCATGGCAGAGGCACATTGGATGCCCAGGACAGGTGGCTGCAAGCCTCAGGAGTACATGTGTTTGGTGTGAGATAACCAGGCAAGGTGGGGATTGTTACACCTTAAGCGGTGAGGAAGGAAGCAGAACAAAAATAAGGCTTTGAGGTGAGCGACACTGAGAAAGAAAAAAAAAGTCACGGAATTTATCAGGATTTGAGTCAATTTAGTAGAAAAATAAGACAGTGACCTCTTCTACTTTATTGAACCAGAACAAAAACAGTAATTTATCAAAAACACTAAACAGTGTGCCACAATATAACATGTATGATTATTATTCCACTGGCAGGTTTGCTCTTGCAAACTTCCTAGTCATGAAGTATTGACATAGTAAATACTGGGTTAATTACATTTTGATAAAATTAATAAACTTTTTTTACACACAAATTCAACGTGCTGTAGAATAGGTGACTGCGTCTTCCTTCAAACATGATGGAGGAGAAAAGTATGACAGAGGATTCAAGATATCAAAGTAATGAAAAATCAGGAAACCAACCCTTCATCCAACAACGTCTTCTTGACCATTCATTAGACTGAATCTGAGCTGCAACACGAGAACATAAAAACAACCAATATGTGGAAAACACCACACTGCATTTGTGATTACAACGTTTTCTCTTGTACTGGTGAAAGAAAAGGAGATTGGAGAGAGACCTTTTTCTCATTTGCTGCCATGCTTAGGCACAATCAATTTCATGGCAGATAATATAGTAGAGGGCTCCAGAAAACATTTGGACTGAGTGGGAAAGCAGTTAAATATATTTTATTGTGATCTGCCTGATTTTGAAAGAGCTTAGATGAATGTTCTGCAGTTTCATTGGGATTTTCTTTTTACTAATAAACCTGGGAATGGTTTTGGTTTTGTTTCGTCAGTACTAGTGCGCATCTTTCTGTCTGAGCATTGAGCATACACAAGCCACCCTAATACCCTCTTTCTTCCCACTCCCACTTGTGTCCCAATCATAGGGCATGACTGATGCAGCTAACAGGTGTATTGTGTTGTGATTGCTGTGTCTGTTGATGGGAGCTGAGTGTTGAGAGTCTCCTTAATAAAAAAAGACCCCCCAACCACCCCAACCCCACACTCTAATCTCCACTGTGTATGTGTATGTTCGTGCGTGATGGCGGGGCGTTTGTGAGGGGACTGCAGGGAGCCAATCAACAGGAAAGCGATCAGCCCCCCACAAATAAACATAGCCTACACACATCATCACAAATAAAAAGGTCAGTGTCATTACAGTTACTGGAGGTGGATCTGCGGGTGAGTGTGCATACACAAGTAACACGTGTGCATGCCTGTTTTCACCCTCCTCTCTCGCAAAGCTAAAAGTAAATATGAAATTTAAAAGGTCAACATCATTAGCAGGCCACCGGCAGCTGAACATATCTGCTGTACAGTGAGCTGAGCTGACGGTGAGTGAATGAAATCAGTTTTTAACTGACTCCACAACAAGTTTTGTTGGGTCAGGTTATGTGCATGCAAACACCTCGAAAACAGGTGAATAGATGCTTGTATGAATACCAAATGGGGGAACACTTACTTCAAAAACAAACGTACAAACGCAGATACAAAAGGACTAAATTAGGGGCTATTATTTGGAGACTCCGTGGACACAGCTGTCTAATGTAATTATGGCTTTGTTGTGGTCTCTGCTGATGAAGCAAACAAGCAGAATACAAACAATTCATCCGCATTTGTGGACTCACAGGCACTTGCACACCACTCAAGTGGGCATGCAGATGGCTCGACCACTGTCTTCAGGACAGAGAAATGTGGTTGCTTATTTGTTGTTTTGTTTGGTGGCATTTTGTGCGTATGCTTGTATGTTAGTGTGTCACAAAGTGAGCGTGTAAAAGGGACATGGGGTTGGGGGAGTTCTACCAAGATTAATGGAGCCAATCTCCAGAGCTATCCAGCAGAGTGAGCATACCCTCCCTATCCTACTTCTTCGGGTTCTATTCCCCATCTCTCTCTCAGCCCCTCTACCTCTTCCCCTCGATCTAACTCTAATTAAGTGAATCAATCAGTGGCAATACCAAAGCTGGACAGATAGCATCACCCCACTGAGGCTAAGGGTGTGTATGTTTGTGTGTTGGTAGGGAAAGAAAGGAAAGAAAACAGTACAAGTACAAAATGGGAATAACTATGGTCAAAATAGAAGAAAGGTAGAGAGAAACAAAAACATCGCTTATACTTGTGGCCTTGTTCTTCCATTCTTTAACACTACTGTTCTTCTAGAGACTTATCAGCGCAGCCTATGCTATCACACAGACACATGAATGGACGTTAACCTTTACCACTGAACTATATGCAATCCCAGTCAGCCCTTATCTAATGCTCCTTCGTGGACAATATATATCCAGTGTCAGGCTCATAATCATATCATTATTGTGTAATGTATATACATATATAAGTGCAGCATTTGACACTGCTGGTGCCAAGTGATAGGCAAATCACTGCACCATATCAATATTACTTATTAACCTAAGCCCAGACTGAATTTGTTTTCATTATTATGGGCTGTTCAGGCAAACCTAAGGTGGTATGCTCACCTTGACTCCTGTGCAGTGTTTTCACAAAACCGCTTTGTCCATTTCTACCGGTGAGATATCCCTGACAAAGGGTCAAACAATTCATACAATATAAATACATTTAATAACATAGGTCCACTCCAAAAGTTAATCACATGAAAATGCATCCATAAATATTCTATACAATCAGCAAGGGGTAGCTAACACAGAACAGGAGTTAACATTATCCCATATCAAACAGCACAAAGTCAGATATAAAAATATATAGCCAGTATTATGTTGATATACTGAACACTTAAAGGAGGGACAGAATAGTGCCTTATTGAGCGTATATGGCCAGTGTGCACTGGCATATTCATGTGTGCCATTACATTTCTGTAAACGCTAATGTTTTTTCTCAAATTCAGATTATTCAGACACATTAATGGGTGCTTCAGTGGTTCCAGAGAGCAGATGCATCTATAAAATGTGCTCCCCTATGGTTTCTCTAGGTGGCTGCAGCCAAGGTGTATGAGAGAGGGTGTTTAATGTGGTGTGGCAATATTGCATTCGCTGCCTCCTGTCAGCCACGCTGGTTCTGATGCCAGCGGTGTGTGTCTCCCTCTGATAACACCAGGCACAGAAAGTATCACAGCACTTAAATGGGGCATGTACAGTACAGTGCTGTGAGTATTTGCCCCCTTCATTTTCCTTCCTTCCCTTTCTTTTCCACATTTGGCACAATTCAATTATTTACATCATCATAAAAAAAATGTTATACAAAGATAACCCATGTAATTACAAAATGTATTTCATTTATTATGGGAAAAAATACTATAAAAAAAATCAGAAAGGGGGGTGCTGTTTCTCAGCACTGTACTCGTGTGCACTCACATTTGTGCACACATGAAAACACACAACCACATCTGCTCTATTATTGGAAACTCTAGCAACCATTATATAGTTCTGTCACTATAATCTTTAATTATCCATTGCAGTCACAGAGTTGGATAAATTTGCCACCTGGCTAGCTAGAAACTCCTGACATCAAGCACTTAACCAAACCCAGTTTAAAGACTACTTTATTTCCTATCTCCGGGATAAAAAGGTGTCAAACCCCTTCATCAAAAGCACTCACAACAACTAAGTGAATAAGAACCACAAACTGAAGAAGTGAGCAGTCTGTCATAACAGTGACACTGTGGATGAAGGCCATCAAAGAAAACAGTGGGAAGCCTCTCAAATTGGAGACCAAAAACACAACCACACACAGGTAGCAAAGCAGACTTACTTGGCTACAAACACACACATAAAAAAGTCAGAAACACACACAAATGCCATCCTGACCCTCAACATGAATGGCAAAAGAAGAAGAGCGTTAGGTTCTTTTATTTAGTCCAATTAAAAAAGCAAAAACCCAAACAAAAGGAGTGTTTTATTGCACTCCCCACTATCAGCAGAAAGGCTCATTAGCCACAGCAGCATAATTAGCAAGATGCTGCACTCCTCGTTAAGGAGGGGCCCGAGCCGTAAACAAACCCTGCTGAACTCCAAACGCCCACGGTCTCTCTCTCTGTAATGAACTGCCACCACTGTTCCCTCCCTGTGAGAGAACGAGGCACACAGACAGGAAGGCTCTGACAGAAACAAACACACCTCAAAGCGCAACAAACACACACACACACACTCTGACAGTTACATACCCGCAGTCTGCTACAAAAACACCTAGAGCACAAACAAACTACCTATCTGGGACACTGTTTACCTTGACAACTGCATGGTCAAAAATGCCCACACAATCACACATCATACACAAATGTCAAAAAATGTGTCCACATGAAACATACTTTTTTATAGAATTGTAGACAGAGAAAGTCATACCCCCCCCCCCAAAAAATCACCACTGCAATCCTCAACCTGTCATGACCCTGCTTGGAATAAGAAAAGCTATCAAAAAAAGCGAGATGAGCCTGTGAATAAGTGTGGTATAGCCGTCAATATCAGTGGATTTTTGTGTATGTTTATAGTTCTTATTTAAATTTAGGAATTGTCTTTGGTTTTAAATGTCATTTTGAGTAACACTAAGGAAATTCCATTTCAGAGCCAGAGGCAGGTGTCTCAAAATACCTGCAGCACATCTGTAAGTACCACTAGGAGTAAGGAAGGACATATGTTTTATGATGTGATTTTAGTGAGCTGACATTATTTTATGAAAAATAAGCATGTAGACATAAACACAGACACATCTACCTACACCTACCTACATGTATACTCAGCTTGAACCAAACAGATACGTATCCCTACAAGCACACACACCAGACATGTGGCCATGTAGTGACACAGTCATGGTCTATGTATCATGTGTGGCTGCAGAGTGAATTTAAGCCTCAACTCTGAACTTCTCTAGGTACAGACTCTTTCTGTAGAAAATGGCCCTGGGAGAATAGAGAAATTGGTAGATACAAGTATCGCGTCTGTGTGTGTGTGTGCGTGTGTAGAGTTATATAACCACCAGTTAGCAACAGCTACACACTCAAGCACTATTTCAGCCACAATTATGATCCTGTGAGATAGGTGGCAGGGTGGAAAACAGAGAAAAACAGAGAGTGGGGTGGGCTCGGTGAAAGAGTGTATGTGTGCGTGTCTGCCTGCCCCTGAACCACCAGAGATCACAGGCAAACTGCGAGGTAAGTGTACTCAAGAGAGCCCTCCTCTATTAAACAAGGGTACAAAGGCAAAATGGTGCCAAACAAACACCTAGTGTGTTTTTCAAGACTCTCTAACTGCTCACATGTGGAAATGCTGCACACATATAGTGTGCATGCATGTGTTGGATCTTTACCAACGTTCTATCCAAAGGTCATGCTGTGACGCCTACTGAGTCCACTTTTAATTATGCAGGCTGTTTATTAAACTCTACAGTCATTTTTGAGGCCATCATTTCTAATGTTGATGTGTATTATATTGTGTACAAGTTCATTAAAGCTTGAGCACCCCACTGAGTCGTATTTTGAATATATTGGATGTTCCTTACCTGCAGCAGGGGTCTCTGGACACCCAGAACCTTCATGGTATCTGCACTTGCAAGAATCTTCAAGGGGTCAGCTGTCTTACTGACTGCCTCAATTTCTTTGTTTATTTCTGTTCGCACCTAATGATTCAAAAACAAAAGTTCACATTAAATGGGGTTCTTGTGTGATCGTTGCTGGTTAAAAGGATGGTTAATAAAGGATTCTTTTGAATGCTGCACATGGTAACTTTGTCGTTTCACTAACCTGGTTTAGGAAGAGGTCGTTGATGTAGTAGGTGAGGAAAGCTCGGAGCTGGCACGGCTTGGCCTGGCCCGGCCCCATGTTCATCTCTATCTCCTGAATGAATCTGGGCAGAACATTAAAGACAGAGACATCAGAGCAGCTAGGACACATCACCAACATAACACCAGATGTAAATGGAGGCTAACATTCTTTGGAAAATTCTGTATGACCCTCAAAGTGCTTTTGAGCACCAAAGCTATTTACAGCATTTAAAAAATATATGCTTCAGCATGTATGCTCTCTGAATTCTCTAGGGAAGCTGGTGTCTGTTTGGCCATATAGGGTCAGACAGTTATATATGGGTTGGTAGAGGCACATGCACACCTCGTTTGTCAGAGAATCATTGGTCACTGGCCTCGTCCCACACACACCACAGGGCAAACCATGCAAGAGCAAGCACCTTCTCAAGCGCTCACCAAACATAAATGCACAGATAAATCAAACTCCTCACTAAAGAATTCTATGATCTACAAGACATCTAATATACTGTATATAATCTAAACTTAGAAGAGAGTACACAGAAAAGAAAAAAAGAATCATAAAGAAAGGTTGGAATCTGAAAATAATACATGACTGAAGCAACAAAGATGAATGCAGATGGGGATTTGATTGGACAAAGTCATTTGTGAAAAGCAAGAGGAAGACTTCATTGCTTGGAAACAGTGTTTGTGCTCTAGTAATGTGAAGAGGAAGTCAGGATAAGGGAACCGCAGCATTGTAGACAACCACGGACACACAGGTTTTTCATGAACTATAGATCAGCGGGGGTGGAGGATTGATTAGGATAAGTAAAGCTTGCATGTGTATACACAGTCACACATAAAAACGTATGGAAACAGACAAGAAGCACAAGCTGTAAGATCACACTACTCAGCATCTATACCCAATTAGTCAGCAAGAGCTGAGGCGAGTGTGTGTGTGTGTAGGTGTGTGCGTGAACGCTTGTGTGACAGAGTGAGCAAGAGAAAGACAGAGTGAGCGAGGAACTTAAACCCATTCTAAATCCCTCATTGATTCCCACTGAAACTCTACAACAACAGAAAGTTAAGTAGGAGAAACTCTTCTGTGGCCTCATTAAAACCGTCAAGCTTGCAAAACAATGGAGTCCGATATACTGCCTCTGTGTATAAATATGTAGAGAGCACAACTTAAATGCCCCTCGTTTGCAAGAAAAAATAAAACACAACTGTGGCTGACAACTTCATTTCCAGAAATCGATCAACAAAGGTTGCCAGTTTAAACATGCATCGTGTTGTTCTGAAATCCATCTCGTGATGTCATTATTGTCATTGTTTCAATACACGTGTCAAGATGATGGATCTTCAAGTTAGTGTGTGAGCACAGATGGATTTTTGTAGGCAGGGGTGATAACATTTGAGTAATGTAGCAGCAACGAGGCAGTAAAACGGCTTTGTCTATCCAGACGACCATCTGGAGTCGAGCCACAGGCCCCTTCGTGGCAACGCTAAGCCCATGGGTGTTGCAAGGAAGTTTAGACAAGGCAACTGGGCTAAAAGCATTGTTGGGGACCTAAACTGCTTCAAGACCACATGTTAGAAAATTTACATTTTAAGGACATAAGACGAGTTGAGTGCATTAAACAGAATGTTCTGAGGATTCAGAAAAATCTTTTGGAATATGGAGTGGTGAGGCTCGTTAAAATGCAAATGGATAAATAACATGGGGCAAAGCACAGCAGAGCTTAAAGATTTCCAAATGGATCCTGAAAGAAAATCTATCTCATCACATTATCATTAGTGCCACATCTTCCAAACGTCTGCCTTGCTGATGGCGTGACATACTGTACAGAAAATAACAGCTTCTGGTGATGATGATGGAGGTGATGACAAAGAACGGCGAACAAGTTAACACACACACACACACACACACACACACACACAACCAAAACACTCATGCATATACACCCATTCAAAAGTCATAAAAATGTCTTAACTCCAAATGAATCACAAAACAGACAACAAAAACTCAGAAGAGTACTGTTAGCACACAGCACAAGGTCATTTGCAGAAACTTGTAGTCTGAGCCAAACCTCCTACACAAAAACAGACAGCCTGACCCCTTGGCGAAGAATGACAGTTAGCCTCTTTTTATCTACAACAGAGCTTGACTTGACTTTACAATGGTCTAAATTGACATTTTCTCCAGTTATCATGTGCTCTCGCCTGACACATCGGAAAATGACATGGTTTGATTGCTTTTCAACTTATCTGGCTGAAATTCCTTCTGTATTAGTGATGGCAAAAAAAAAAAAACGTTTTGTTTCTCTACATTAAATAGCCAAAGCATATTTCAGACATATTTTAAGGGCAATATAACACAGTTTTATAAAAGCATGCAAGTTTAAGTCCTTAATGTTACTAGAATAAATGCGCCTGCTCAGTTATATAGGCAAAATCCTGTCATTTTATTGGTAAACAAATCCAGAAATGGAAAGCATGCCTTCTAAAAAAGCACCCTCTTGTTTTAATGAAAAAAAAAAATCACTTATTCAAAGAATGCTTACAGTCCATTCAAAACCACAAGAATTCTGTAACGATGTCTGCTTCATCTTACGAGGCTGTTATAATTGGACCCAATGTGACGTTAACAATGTCAGTTTCATTGCCAGGTGACAACAAAACACACCAGCCAACCATATGGCAGCTGTACGCTGCTGAGGTGTCAGCCAAGTCGCTAAGGAGACACGGTGGCAGCGCTGCAGAGGCACAGCAGCAGCAACACAGTGTGAACTCGCCCCTGTGTGTGAAATCTTAATAACCTTAAATAATCTGCTTATCTACCTTCTCACACACACTATTTCCAACTGGCCTAAATATTACAGTGCCAGACATTTACGCACAGACTGGCATGCAGCAAAGGCTGTACTAGTAGGCATCAGTTGCATGAAGAGAACGAGATTAGATCATTAAAAAGGACAACAAGAGACTAAAGCAGAGCACGTGTTTGACAATACGGGCCCTCTAGCAAAGAGACAAATCTGCTGAACTAACAAGAAACACTACTGCCCTAATACTCTGAACAATATATATGTGGAAGACTTGGTTGGTTTGAAGTTTGAGAATTATTTAATTAAACAGTACGGGATGTTTCATGTAGGTAGAACTGAAACAATTAATTTGTTAGTTTGTTTAAAAGTAATTCTTTAGCATTTTATTTAGCAAAAAACAAAAATTCACTAGTTAACAATTCTAATGATTTTCAGCTTTTTTTGTCTAATGAGAAAGTGTGTATTAGCTTAACAAAACATGCCTTTTGAAAATTGTGATGACATTTCTGAGTGTTTGCTGACTTTTGGAGCTGATGATTAATCTATTAATTGAGAAAATAATTGGCAGGTTATTCAATAATGAAAATAATCTAGTTGAAGCACTACATTTAATATGACTAATCGATGCAGGTCCTCTCTTTATTTTATTGAAAAAAATGTTTAAGAATTTCAGCATTAATGGTACAAACACACTTGAGGTCGGTAGGACTTATGAAGAATGAAGCTTCGGAAGAACATTTTTGTCAGTGCAGTGTCCGTCCACTTAGTGCATTGGCTAAGTAGACACAGTAAACCTAGTCACAATCAGTTTGTCAAACTTGAAGCATCTTCATACCGGTACTAAGGACTCATCATATGCACTTTCAAGCTCCTGGTATGTGCACAGGTAAACATACAAAAACACATACACGCTCAGGCTTATATTCAAATTCACAAGAAGTGGGCCATAACATTTCCTCATTTCCCCCCAGGGTGTGTCATCTCCCCTGGAAGTAACAAGGCTTCACCAGTTGTACTCCAAACACAGTTTTTTTAGCAGCAACTGCCGATGATTGCTCTTGACAGCCTGCAATTATCTGTCATTAGGAAACAGATGTCAGAGCTTAGGTGTTGGAGCTTGGTAATTGTCAATGCCATGCCCTGTGTGTATGTATGTCAAGAAATAACATTTCTGGATGGCATAATGTACTTCTACCAACAGGGATTTGGCTAATGAGTGAATACATTGCATGCTAATGGCTCTTTGATTATTCCGAAAAAGCAAAGGTTTTATGTTATAAGATAGCTAAAACAATTTAGAACAGACAGAGCAAAGATGTTTTATGGCGGCAGCTCTGAATTCATTTCCCACTGGAAACTAAACCTAAGGTAACAAATGCTCCTTTAAATGGAAAGGGTAGGGATTCCATCATCCATCTCTATCTGTAGCAGCGGCGTAATGATGCCGAAAGAGAAATGGGATAAAGACAAAGATTTAGGAAAGACAGCAGAATAAGAGTGTGCTAAGATCGATTAGAGACTCAGCATTTTTAAATCTCCCAGAATTCCCCTCAGGCACGAACCTATCAGCTATGGCGATATTCTGATTCCACTGCCCAGAGAGGAAGGCTTGTTCTGTAAAGACCTGTCACACACCAAGGACAGGACACAGTGAACCTCAGAGAGAAGGAGGGAGAGAGTAAGTGCTGACATGTGCGTGCGTGCATACCTGTGTGTGTCGCACATACTAAATCAGTCTGTCTTTGCCACACTAACACACACTACGGACATTCATAGACTGACATAAATATATACAGCCACACGTCAATACGCCAATACACCCCATCCAGTGACACTTGAAAGCACTTATCTATAAGCAATTATTCTTACCCACAGCACTATCCAGTCACTTCTGAGAGACTTAAAAGTCATAAAATGATTTTAATGGATGGAGACATTTTATGGATTTTATGGCATAACCAACATTAGCTTTCATTCAGCTTTCATTCCAAAGGATCAGACAATAAATGCTAGAATGGCAGCTTTTAATTGTTATTCAACTGAACACTGAATATTGATTCTCTGGGAATATTACACATTCTAATACACCCTACTTACTTATTTCTACAGTGGTACTAAATGAATGAAGTCATACCAGAGAATATATAGACCTACTCATGAGAATTCAAAGCCCACAGCTGTAGCACAGCATTAGCGAATAAGAAAAGAAAAACCACACTGTGAATTGTCTTGATTCAGAACAATGTTTTGTCCATAATATGTATTATGAATAAAACATTGTCCATATGTGTGGGATTCTTTAGACAGAGGCTTAATAAATATACACATACATGTCCTGTGAAATGTTTTAAGACTCTAAGCAATTACTAGCACAACCACTGGATGTCACTGTGTCAGCTTTGACCGGCTGACTTTAGTCTTTTGTCCTTCTCTCACAAACGGTTTTGTGGAAGAAGTAAGATTCCGGTCGGTGTATTTGCTGCACAGGTGTGGGAATACATACGACATACTACAAAGACACATAGAAAAAGATGGGTGAATATGTTAGTTTTATTTTCCTTTTTTGATGTGACAGTACTGTGTGATTAAGTGTGCATGTGTCTGTTTTAATCAGTGCCTTGTGAAATGCATATGGCCTTCCCACGCACGGCCCACGCCTCTGCCAGAGTCCCTGCTGTTTATACCCTGTTCTTGCCCCTGATGCTGCATCACAGCTTTCGTTGTGTTTGTACATGTGTGCGAACATGTGTGTCTGTGAGAATGTGAATGTGGGTGTATAATAGGTGGGGTGGGGTGGGGAGTGGGGGGGGTTAGGCATTAGCAGAAAGAGAAGTAGATGAATTATGTAAATGATGTATGTGTGTCCACATGCTTACAGCAGCAGGTACAAATAAGATTTCGAACCAGGAATTTATCCTTAGGAGCAATGCATAGATGTTATCGATTACATTCATTACATGAATAAGTCAATTTGCATGAACGTGTTAGTGTGACACTGTTTACATTCATCCTAAATTATGGCAGCTCCCTCTACCTGTTATGCTGATGTTGCATCTTTAGCCCAAGAAGCAGAAACAGTATTGTCAAGTGTGGGATTCTTTAAACAAGAGACTTAATAAAATGGTTCTCTTAACCTGACATCACCACAGCAGCACAACTGTGCCTCTCGACCCCAAGAACCTAACAGAAGATGCCCTAAACCAATGCAAACAATGCATTCCCATTAATGTTGATCTGTAGGGACATTTTGCAGCGCATTTTGGATTACAATCAGCACTAGCTGTGTTAACATCAGTGTTCAGACTCTCAGCGATGCATGTTTGGCACGTTCGGGGACAGAGTGTAGTTCATCTGCATTTCAGAGACCAAAAACATGTTAACTGTTGAGTATTTAGTTCACGAGGCATTTACGTGAATAACAAATTCATTAACCAGAAGAATTTGTTCATGGCATTTTACTAGCAAAGTTTTTCTAAAGAACATATGTCGACATGTCACAGTATGAAGAGAATGGAAGTAAATAACAAAATGAGTGTCTGACTTCCATTAAGTTGCTCAAGATCCTTGTATTGTGCTATTGTCACCATTTACATAATACAAGTGTAAATAACCACACTGTGATATGAGCAGGTATAGAGCACTGAATGGTGAAGAAAAGGAGACAAATCATGACCTCTTTGGCTTTAAATTATCAAGACATGCAGAATATAATGGAGTTCTCATTAATGCTATAAATCTCTGACAAAGCTAAAATGTCTGATTCAGAACAAGGACCAGGGATGTTCTGGTACCACCTAAGAAGCAGGCACAAAAACATTCTTTGGATTACATCAACACTACAGCTTGTGTCTCAGTTCTTCTACTTCAACTACAACTTGTTCTGACAAAAAAAAAACCCAAAAAACTTGAGATGTAATATAATACAGAAGTAAGATGTTGATTATTTTAATGTGTATTGTAGCTTTAAGAACAACCACTATTGAGACTTATAAACTGCTTCTTTGTATTGACATTACTACATTGATTAAGTAAGGAATCAACACCTAATAAACATTACACATCTCTAAAGACACTACTAGCATGTAATGTTAAAGATATGCAAGTGCCATAAGTTACACAACTTACCAAAATGCCACAGAGTAAAACTAGGTTAAACATAAGGAAATTACTGTGATGCCCATTAGTGCTTATCTGTGCCTGACATAGAAGTAAACAGGTGTATATCTGTATATTTACAACAGATGTTCTGCATGTGCATCAGTGTGTATCCACACATGTACTGCTTGCGTGCACATTTGCTGTAAGTCTCTGTACCTATTTCTGTCGATGTGAATGTGCTTGTGTGTTTGTCTGTGTGTACTGGCCCGTCGCAGTGTGGTGCAGACCAATTAAAACAGGGGAGATTGATGACCAGGGGCTGCAGCAGCAGTAGCGGTAGCAGACAGCTGCTTCCTGCAGACAACAGGAAATGAGATGGCCTTGTTTAGCTGACGCTGCCAACACCAACGGTACAGAGCCTCAAAGACAAATCACCACCTTGCTGCTGCTACTGGGCTACTCCTCCATCTTCTTAAAGCATGCTCTCCACCCTTAACTCTTTATCTCTCTCTAATTCCACCCAACTACCTCTCTCATTAGTCTTTTTTTTTTCTGAGAGTAATGTAGTCAAGGTATATTCAGTTAATACAGTGCAGATGCTAAGAATAGATGTGCACAGGCAGATATTAGGTCTGTTCTTTGATCCGAAACTGCCACACAAAGCTAGGTCATTAGTAACTTGGCATTTAGGGCGGGCGAGTCAACTTAAGTTCAGGAGAAATGTAATGTAATGAGAATCACTTATGTAGTCACCTTAGTAATAGAGAAGCAGTGGTTAGTACGCTTGAGCAATGACCACAGCATATTAATTGCTTCCAAATTTAATAGTATCAGATTCACTGTCGTGTGTCGTGACTCAAAAACAAAAACACACACAAGGCAAGGAAATCAGAGCAGCAGGGGAACAGAACTGACCACTGCTAGTCTGTTTCTATTCACAACAGTCTCAGTTCTCAGTTTATTTGTTTTGGTTTGTCACTGAAGTGGGACTTTATATAATGGGGTTATCTTTGCTATCAAGACAATGATAAGTATTCGGATTTGTGGAATACAAATTGACACACAGTGAGTTACGCGTCAGTCTGTAATGAGTGGGGAGATCGACACAAAGAAACAGGAATATCAATGGAAAATAGAGACAATCATATGCTGAATAAAACAAAGTCATTGTTTGTCTTAACGCTATATGCTATAACGTTTAGACTTTCAGATCAATCCCCTGTTCTGCATTACCCATAGAGTTTTGCGTAAATCTCTCTCTCTCTCTCTTCAAAGCACATCTTCCACTTATTTCCAATAGCAGCTAACTGTTGTAATTTTTGTGTTTTCTATTCAGTGAATACAGGACGAATGTGGGTTGCAAAGGGAGGTTCACTTTCCCACACGCTACACTGAGCCATTAGGACCAGTGAGAGACAAAGATGCCTCACTGTCACAATAGCCAACTACCGGGCCTAAATTACTGCTTTTGTGAGACTGTACAATGTCAGTCAATATTGAGAGGCAGGTGACGGCACTGTTCATAGTCGGCCCCTATTGTTTGCATGTGTGCCCCTACAATCTCCTCTTTTTTTTGTTTATTTTTTTAAATAGCAGTTCCTTAATTCTGAAACACACACACACACACACACACACACACACACACACACACACACACACACACACACACACACACACACACA
>JAUYWH010000015.1:9243769-9313532 GCA_034779795.1 Ctenopoma multispine | reverse complement strand
ACACACACACACACACACACACACACACACACACACACACACACACACACACACACACACACACACACACACTTCCCTAGTCAGACAGGCAGGTGCAGACAAAAGCTCTATCTGGTTTGATTGTCCTCTGTTCAATGCTTAAATATTTAAGTGTTCATCTCCTTCTTATAAAACTGATTAAAAAGCTAAGCTCTAAGTGGCCTCCCACAGGTGACATTTACAGAAACAGGGGGAAGGAGACTGCTTTATTAAAGTATGACAGGAAGTAAAAAACAAAGCTGATAGAGCAGAGCACAGACACCAACAATAAATTATTCATAATAAAGTGACTCATATTATTACCTAAACTGCATCCACGGTTTACTTAGATCACATTTATTTCAGCAGTTTGCACGTCTATTTGTTTATTTGAATGTTTTTTCTCGAATTCTGGTATAAGTCATACTCAGATTCACATGACTGAGGAAGTTGTAAAGACAGAACTGAGGTTTGGACTCAAAAAGTGAACCCAGTGTAAAAACAGTCTTCTAATTCTAGAGTGTGTATACTCTCTTTAAAATGTGGTGCCCATCCAAAAGTATACCAAGGTGATCCTCTGTGAGAAACTTACAGTTTATTGCCAACGTCTTTGGCATTTCTCTGTGCGAGTCGCATCTTTCTTTCAGCAACAGCTGAAAGATTTAAGGTCAAAGGATGAAGATGGAGAGGGATGGTGTGGGCCTAATTAAAGCTGCTATCTACACTATGATTTTTGCAGTCTTTACACAGAGCCAGAAAAAGCCAAGAAAAACATACTTTGTGTCAGCGGTGAGCTCATACAACATGGCATGTTTATCTGGGCCAGTGAAGCCTTGATTAATATTTTCCACCTCTGAAAAAAGTCATCACACAATCTTAACTTTTTATGTCGTGCTGCAGTAAGAGAGCAACAGATAAAGCTCAGGAGCCCAACTCGTAAGTGTTAAAGCCCATCTTTTCTCACCTTCATAAACACCGACACACTCGTACACACATTATGTTCTTTTGTAATCAGAGTTGATAGTGATGACACAGACCTTTTGAGTCACTGGAGGACACGCATGGTGAATGACTCAGCGAGACTGAAATGGCAACTATCCCTGAGAGAGCTAAGTGCAAAGGCATTTTTCCATTCCCCTGAAGACTGAGAAAAACACTTAACTTGCACACATATAGAAGGACATAGTTTACTGTGGCCCAAATAGAAGAGTGAATAGAAATTTGCCCTGAAGAAAGTAAGCAAGTCAAGGTCAGGAGGCGATGAAATGGGCAGTTGTTTGTGATATTTGGCCAAAGCTGAAGCAATGTCATTCTATATTCCCATTTCAGTATGTCTGAGCGTTATGTATTGTTTTCATACCCCCCAGCCAGCACATACCAGCACAGTGTACAAGCACTGTATAGTATTATACACATTTAAAGGTTAAATCATCCCTTCCAACAGTTGCTAGGTGAGCCACTTCGCATCACAATCTTCTCTGACTAAAACAAAACACTTTATCAGCTCTTCTCCTTACTGTATGCCCTTATCTCCTCTCTATCTCCCACCCTTCATTTTACTCCTTTTTTCCCCCCTCCCCTGCTGTCATGTTTGGTCTCTTATCCCCTGTAACACTTCAGACTCTTCCCTCTCCCTCATCTTTCTCTTAATTCCCCTGCCTCTCTCTATTTTTACCACTCCATTGCAGTTACCACTCCACGGCACCATTTCAATACACCTCCTCCCCTCCTTGCCATATCTTTCCTCCATCTCTCTTCTCTCTCTCTCTCTCTGTGTGTGTGCTAGCCTTCCAATCCATTTAGACCCTTTTTGTTAGCATAGGACTTTCCATCCTGTGGCGTCCAGGTAGTAAATTGAAATGGTTCTAGGGATTCCGTTGAAGCCTGATTGAATTTAAAAAGAGAAAGTGCCATAAAGAGAACTAGTGGTGAGAGGTCTGTAACACACTGAAGGGCTCCCCAAGTTATGACAGTGTCGACAGGGAGCGGGGGAAGGAGGGGGGCACTGCAGGTGAGGATAGGTGAAAAGGAGAGAGGGAAGAGAAAGATGGAATGAGGACAAAGAGAAGGTGGAAGGGAGCAGTTGAAGGAAAAAAGAAGAGGAAAAAAGGGGGATGGAATAAGAAGAGAAAATAGGCAGCAAGAGTAGGAGGGCGGAATGACTGAAAATGTATAAAAGTCTTCATCGGCATGAAAACCAGCCTATTACCCATCGCACATAAGCACATAGACAGAAACACAAAAACCCTCACAAGCATGCACCCTTGATAGTGACACCTCACAGAAATGCCTCAATCACGGTTTGCATGGCCTGGAGGGAGCAAGGTGACAGGTCTCATATTGGAGACGGCCAACAAAATGCAATTCCAGGAAGTTCAGCTCTAGGGCCGTGTGTCTGTCATACCTACAGCTCTGATAATACTCCCACACATCAAACTGGCGAAATAGCCACCTCTCAGCATATAGCACATACGTGAAATGAACATGGAAACACGGCATACACACGAACAGGCACACACATCACGTGCACCTGCTGGTTTTCTGTATAGATTACTGCCAGGGGAAATGTGATGTGAGGGGTTAAATTATTCATTGATCCTTTTCGTATCCTGTCCAAGCCTACTTGTTGTACTGTCATGTCTTTGTCTGTGTGTCCACTTTAAAGGGTTCTCTGCGGAGAGAGAGAGAGAGAGGGAGAGAGACAACCTTGAGCTAGCAATGACCTTTAACTTTTTGTGTTTCACTTCTTAAAAGTGACAGATGTGTGTGGGTGTTGAGTGTAAGGGGTGTGTTTTCATTTACATGACCATATGGGCAAATCCATAAAATATTTCAGGTATCTGGATGAGTAAAGGGAAAAAAAAGGGGGGGGGGGGGGCAAAAGTAAACTTAAGGATGCAAACAGTTTCCAGATTAATAAAATGATCACAACCACTGAGTGAATTGTAGTAGTACATCAGAACAGTTATAACTTCAACAAGATAATTAACTAACTATAATTGAAATAAATTAGCATAAAACATCAGTACAAAACGGTATTTATTATTTATTAAAGCAGACAATAATTACACAATTAACTAATAAAAGGATAAATTAGAGTCTACCGTATAAACTGAATCTGGCTTGGACTACATTTTATTTAATGAGCATGTGTGCAGGTGTTGCAACCGTCTGTCGTGGAAGTGGCAGCTCGCTGGTCAGGATCGATGCCAAGAACAGTTCAGAACTGATGTGACAAATGTAGGGTGGCCTTGGAATCTAAACAATGACCAATGAGCAAAGAAAACACATATTGTGGTTACGGCTGGTTGTGGGGGCGTTTCTCTATTAGTCATGCCTGGGAATTCTTCAATTACTGGAGACACTGTAAGAGTTTGCACTCTGAGTGGTGAAGTGGGTATTAAATGGTGATGCTCCAGGTGATTAACATACCTGGTCGCTGTTGGCACAGGTGTACAACTTTGTTAAACATATTGGTTCCATGATGAACTTAAAATAGCCGCGTCTAGTTTTGGGAATGTCTCATCCACACAAGTTAGCTATAAAGCTAATTTTATTATTAACCTGTATACTGTTCATACTATTCAACATGAGGAAATATATGGTACCCTGAAATATACTGCATTGCCTTCCGTCTGAAACATACTGTATGTGAGAGCAGTTAAGAGACTCTGTTGGGTAAAAGCATGTTTCTTAAAGGTCAACAGAAAACTTATTGCTTTCTTCAGACTGAACAAGTAGAGAGAGAAAATAAAATGACATGGGAAAAACTTGTAGTTGCTATCAATATTTAAACCAAACACTGAATTCTAATGGCATAACCAATAATTCTCCTGAGAGGCAAGCTAGAATATATAGTGTCCATCATTAAAAGATGCTGAAGATTTTATTCATACCAAGTGTCAGTGTATTTATTAAAGTACGGTTGTACATTCTGTCTTCGTGGGTCAGTTACCCTGAAAATGTACATTTACTGAATGTGAATGAGAACACTTCCAGTTAACATTTACATGACAGTTCTGCAATTATTCGTTCAGAGTTACCCCCGTTAAACTCATGGTTGTCTGCGGTTTCAGTAATTACAGGGAAATTTCATCTTTTTGTTGTTTCTTACAGGGGAACATTAGCCAGACGTCGATAAGCCAGTGAGAGTAAAATGAACAAAGAGGGGAATCAGAAGAACAAGGAGAAATGGAAAGACAATAAAGAAGATTAGGCATGAGGAGTCAGAATAATCAGAATAATAGCTAGAGCAGAGATACTGAAAGACAAACAGAAAGAAACAGAGACAATGAGAGAGAACGTATGTACTGTAAGCAGTGTTTAACAACTGGGGGCAAAGATCTGTGGCAGATGATGAAATGACCTGAGTCACGTTATGTATGAGCTGACTAACTGACTTTTTTTTTTTTTTTAAAGATGTACAGCTATAAAATAAAGTACATACACATTTATCACCTTTGACTGTCTAGCAGTCTACAGCATCTGTGGTAGGCCCACAGTTAGAGACCCTTAAATGACATATGCATAATATAAATGGTGGCTGAGTACAGTTTATAAACTACTAGAAATGTACCTTTTATGAGGAATTCCCTAAAGCTCTCCTGATCTGGCATACATCAACAGTATTGCTTGATTCTGGTACTTAAAATGGCTCTCTTCTAGACACATGCATTTCCAATTTTTCTATATGATATTATTATCAATATATTTAATATGAGGTATGAACATTCATCTGTAATAAGCAGCTGTTCTGTCCTCAGTTTTTTCCTGGAAACTCCCCCTTTTGCTTTTATTGTCTATAGCAACATATGGTACATTTTCAACAACATAGGAAACAACATAAACTACTCCTTGCTTATTCATAATCCAAGTATGAAAAAGCAAAGTGGTAGTGTTATCTACTCTTTCTTAGATCAACTAGACCCAGTGGACTTACTCTTAGCAGTTTTTTTTTATTCATCTCACTCTGCTGTCTTTCAGTGTAACAAAGGCTTTTGCCAACCTACGTCCTGGAATGCTCTCATTACCTTGGTGCAGTTGCCAAGGGAGCCAGTGTGATATTCAATACTTCTGTTTCCCATCCCTCCAATCTCATTTACACTTGACACCTGACATTTGCATAATGGCCTTGCTCTATCTCCTATCTAGTGAAATACAGGGTGGAAGTAAGCTGGTGTGTGAGTGTGCGTGTTTGTGCTCATGATGAGTACATATCCCTATCTAGACTGTGTTTGTGCGTATGTGCGTCGCAGGCAGGGGTTAAATGACTTCCTTCTTAATCTAGCTCATTAAGCCTGCAGAGAGCTCAGAGTGCACCACATTGGCTGATTTGGGACAATTTGCGGAAATGCTGGCAGGAACACGTAAATGTGCATGCTAATCAGGGATGCCGTGACCCCAATCAGTCAGCGACAGATATTAGGGTGTCAGGAAAATTGAAGACGAGCATAAGTCTTTGTCTTTTTTATAATGTAAGCAGTGGGAGATAGTGCCATGAAAATGGCACTGTCAGACCACTGGAGTCTTACACCAGACTGGTGTGTTCATTCATCACAAGTGTTGGTGGAGATCATATTCAGAGCACCGCTGTGCCAAGTGCTCCAAGAACTCCTGGCTCTCCTGACCAGAAAAAAGCTGCTGCAGACTATTCTGATGTCAACAAACTAGTGAATAGTACTGACATGTGCTTTAGTAATTAATTTCCTTATTTGTTTTGTTTTTCCTCTGCACTTGTTTTCTCTATGTGCATTTAAAATGACTCAGTGTGACATCGATATCAAAACTGTAATCTCGGCATAAGTGACATTCTGAGTTCTTAAGTGCATTGTTGATAACAAATATACTAGTGATGCTACATAATTTGCCATTGAAACAAGTATGGTAACAGCTAATTCAAAACATGTTCATTGTGTGTTTACTACTCGATGAGACATTGTGAAAACGTCATGTAGATATGTGTTATACCTCACCACGTTATAGGATACACACACAGGATAAGTAACTATAAACAAACTTTAATACACTTTGATAGAATTTTAAAATCTTAGTTTCAACAAGATAGGACAGAACAGACTCTTAACACATTATTGAACAAATCTCTCTTTCTCATAATATACCAATTTGTCACAAAGGCTGTGCCTCGAATATTTATCATCATATCTTTATGTAGCGCCACAAAAAAGGAAAAATAATATAATCCAACTCCACATCCCTTCTAGCCAGAAAGCTAGTGAGCTGGAGAAGAGTGAAACGTCATCCTTAGCAAATTGCATTTGAAACCAGGGGGGATAAATACTACAGATAAAGACTGTTCTAATGTGCTCAAATCCATTAGAAATCTCATATTCACACATAGCAAAAATCACATTACAAGACGCCCCTAATGTCATTTCACAGGGTTTTTCCACCAGCAGTTGCTGCCAGCATCAGACACTAACATCAAACATAATGGATTATCGCCTTTTCCCTTCACTCCCCACCTCCCTTATGTTGCTCATTCCCTTTTTAGAGTCTGTTGTGTCCTGTTATGCTTGAATTTCCCCTCCAATCTTCATTGTTGTAGATGCGAGTTCTATTTTGGGGTGGACGTAATGAATTTAGCCGAACAGGTTTCGAGAAGAGGCCACTTACAAGCAGAAGGGGTTATAGGGAATGTGTTTACACTTTTGCTGCTCATCAACCCTGAAGGAAAAGCCTGGCAGTTCAGTGCTGTTGCACTTTATTGCAAAAGTGTTTCAATCCCTTGACTTTCCATGCTTCACTTATTCGAGTGACAAACAGGAAAGCAGATAGTGCAAAGTGGATAAACCATGTGTACTTCTGCTGGTTCAGAGAACTTTTAAAGGGAAGTGATGAACATGTGCATCGATTTTTCTTCTTCTGAGCCAGAATTTAGAGCTCCGGAAGGAAACAGGATCATTGCCTCAGTTGTATGCATTTAAATTTGTTATGTTTAAATTTTAATACCATCTGAGGAATGCCCTTGTGAGAGTAGAGTAGAGTAGAGTAGAGTAGAGTAGAGTAGAGTAGAGTAGAGTAGAGTAGAGTAGAGTAGAGTAGAGTAGAGTGGGCTCAATCAGAATCTGCCAGTTTGACTTTACCTTTGGCTGCACACTCAGCCGGTACGCCATGAGTCGGCATGACTGGTTGAGAATGAAACCATTCACTGAGAAGTGGACGAATGTCCATCACTATTAAAATGTATGTTGTGTTCTTTTCAGAGGTTTGGTTTTCTTTCAATCTTGCAGTTTAAATTTTTAAATCACTCATTTTGAACACAGGTGACTCACTTTAGGTTATCATTATATTCAGAGTTGGAAATAAATCATCTCTACAGGGCCAGACTTAAGGCACTTAGGGAAAAATAAATGTTACAATACACAAAAATGATCCTTCAAAACAACATGAACATGAGCAGAGCCCGAGGCAAAATTACCCAAAATGTACAAATTGAAGACAAGAGTAGCAAATAAACTCTTTGTCCAACAACTGGTTTATTTTGTTTCTGCTCATACTGAGTGCAGAATGAGTCAACTGTGGCCATTATGTGAATAACCCAATAATAAGTGAAGCAAGCAAATGAGTTAGAATAAAACTAACAACATGATGTGACACAAAAACACAAACGTAACCTCAGTTAGCTTTTAAAACTCGATTTTACACACATAAATAACAAACATTCTCCAGCTCCAATTATTAACTGTGAAATGGTGTCTTTTAGAACTGCTTGGAGTCTGTTTAGCCACTATTGGATTAAATGCTGTATTGAGCTGAGACCATCTATGTTTGGGAATAATTAACTCTCCAGAAAGACTAACTTACATAACCGCCAATTAGGAGTTCACAAACAATTCTTTTAAAGACAGTTGGAGAATTTTAATGAGATTTAATGACTTGTTAATTGGTTGGTGGGGTTTGTTTAGAAGGGTGCACAGGGCAGATGTTCCGAAAAATGTAAAAAAAAAAATAAAAAAAAAAAACTCCCTTCTTAATCTACATCATCTACACACCTTTGGCACCTACTGCATACTATGCAATAACAGAAGTGCGTAGTTATACATGTGCACGAGTTTTGATCTGTACAGAGTTGAGATTTTTGTGTCTATGTCTCCGCTCGTCACTTCAATACATACACCCACACACAGACACACAGACACACACACATCTGTGAGGCTACTTCAGAAGCCTAGCCCCAGACAGGGTGAGCAGATCAATCAATTACATCTCTGCTCCAGCAATCAAACAAGGTTATTATCAGGCAGCAGCTCACCGACCTGGAAAGGCCTGGCCAATCAAAGACTGCTGTGATGTGGGGGCTCGCGCTCGCTCATGTGACAGTAACACAGAGTGGCAGCTCATGTTGTCAAGGGATGGAAGGATGGAAAGAGGAAAGACAGACGTCTGAGGCTGAATTCAAAGGAGAAAACAGAAAGAAATGTGTTGGACAGGAACAAGAGAATATCTGTAAATCACCCATCTCTGGCACTCTGTCTTCACCTTGACATTCCTCTCCAAAGGACAAAATAAGCTAAGAAAGACATTTCTTTATAAATGCAATACATCTTTTGTCAGGATTTCGGTTTCTAGAAGGGTAGTAAAAAGTTTGTCTTGTTTTTCTACCTCTGTTTAGCTGATTACATCCCCATAAAATGCAGGAAATGCCAGAAAAAAGGAGACAAATAGAAGGCAATACATGGTGAAAATGTCTCTTCATTGTGGTGCAGTAATTCTCTCCTTGGCAGTGGCTCCCTCTGGCATTCATGCAATGAGCATTAAGGGCATTCTGTCCTCCCACTTCTGTCCTTTCATAGCAACAGGTCTGAAGAACCATATTAGGCTTAATTAAATTATTGTACACTCAAGAAAATGGGGACTTTCTTTTCATTAAATTATTGTTGGTAACACAATACACCAAGACACAAACACACACACAGACCTACAAATCTCCTGAGAACACATTCTAATCTCTTTTTTTTAAAAACAACCAATCAGAAACAGGCAGGCACCGTGGGGTATAACATTGATGGGGACAGCATGACTGTGTGAACATTTTTGTGATTATGACATAGTCATTAGGAAAAGTTTCAAAGACATGTGTATGTGTTTCTAAAGTATAGATAAATGTTAGTCTTTGTGTTCCAGCACAATTTCTGTCACAATTTCTCTAATCTGACCAACATTTCCCATTATTTTTCCCTACACAAACCTAAAAACTCGGGGCCTTCAAAGCCGACTTCATAAGAGGTCTACCGCTGAGCGTTCAGATAAACTAGACCCCCGTTAAGCTCAGACTGACGACTGTCTGCTTGACAGGAGTCTGTTGGACAGGTTGCCCAGAAACCGAGTCTGATTCCATTATGGGATGGATAAATACAATCAAAGAGTTTATCCACCTTCTATAGCCAGAGAAAAGACCCCTACAATGAGGGCTCTAATCTCCTGCACAATATCTGGTGTATGTGTGTGGCTGCAGCGTTCATGTCTTCAGTCTGTATGCCTGTCTCTGTGCATGCATGTGCTCGTACGACACGAGCAGATTGAAAACTCTGCACCTCACTAGAAAGTGGCTGAAGTTGCACTTTTGGGAAGTGATAAAACCAGCAGTATTATTTACAGCATCGTGTGTATAGTGTTTGTGTGTGTCTCTCTCTCTGTGTGTCCTGTAGGGAGGGCATCATTCGGATAAAAGAATAAAGATACGATGGTGCTGCTGCTACTGACAAGTAGGAGCACCTGACAGATTCATAGCTAACTGGCATTGTGTTCTGCAAACATCCAGCAGGTTACCTTCTCAATGGACACTCTTTTTCTCTTAATTTTAAATCTGTGTTAGTTATAGCTTTAGGCAAGTTGCTGCACGATTTACTATTTAGCTTGTGTATGTATGTATCACATTCAGAGTTACTGTTCATGGTCTCTTTCTTTCGTCAGACATGTTAGTAGCATTAACATTGCATACTTTATGGCTAGTGTAAGGCTGATAAGTGATCAGTCTAACACTAGCAACAACACTGTTACGAAATGAACTTCCACTTAGTTAAATGATTTGGAAAGTTCGTATGTTATGCAAGACATGAAGGTCGTGGTGTCTAAGTGGAACTTTTGACAAGAAGGAGACTGAAAACAAGCAGACAAGAAAAACAACCATTACAAGAAAAAATCTATTGACTTTTGATAAATCCACAAAGTACGCAGCCAAACCTTTTTCTCACACTCCAATCAATACTTAACAACAATGCACACACATACAACCAACTTAGACCAACATAGACTCGTTCCTTTCATCTTCTCCCGGTGTACGGTACACTATACTGCAGATACGTGAACACTGTTCATGTGCATATTAAGTCACCTAATGCATCTAAGCTTCCACACATCTGCCTTTTCTTTCTTCCCCTTAGGTCTTATCTCACCCATTTCTCATTCCACCTTGTCTGTTTGGTGTCTTTTTTTAGTCATCTTTTCCTCTTTGTTTTTCTTCTATTGCCTCCCGTCTGTGCTGTTTTCTCTGTTGTTGGTTTCTTTCTTCTACCTTCTTTATCTCTCTCTCTTTGACCTTTCCAGTGTAAAATCCTCTCTCCCTCTGATTCCCAACTATACTCCCAGTTTTTAATGGGTGTGGGCTAGAAAGAGAGAGAGAGAGGTGCTATTTACTGAGGAAAATCCTCCTGAACGAGAGAAAAGATTAGAAAAGAGAGCAAAGGCTGGCAGAGAAAAGCAGTACGTGCTTGTATGTGTGAGCAAGACTTAAGACAAGAACTTCCGTGCTGCATTTTAATAGCCTGTGTGCAGACACCTCTTTGAGGCTCACTACAGATGTTATTGTTGAAGGAAAACTGTATTCTTCACCACTAATTATGAAGCTGCTGCTTAACTAAATGAAGGTTAGGGTTCAAACACAAATTATTTTTGCCATTTTTCAGTTCTGCCACAGCTAGAAACATGTTTGAAATAGGTCACTGAAAGGCCAACTCAGTGTGCTACTACAAACGCTAGCCTTGTCACAAATTGATTTTAAACATTTACTTTTTGATCCAACAAATCATGTTTCTATTATATTTTTGAAAAGATTTTTGATTCCATGCTTTACTGTCTTGTCCCTTACTGAGAATGTAGCTGCTCGTTCTGACCTACAAATTGCCTAGTAGATCGACATCTTAAAAAATGTGTAATCTTAGGATTTGTATGGATTATTAATATCCGCGTAATGGCTGCTATATTCCATGTTGCAGCAGGGAGTGTGTGAACAATGACTAGTTCAACAGAGACAACAATAAAACTTGCTCATCTGTTTGGTCATCATTAGAAAAAAATTTAATATGGAAAACATGCCATATCTTATCTACCCTGTAGTATACTGCCTGTTTCTATAGCTTGTCAAATCATGCCATCATATATCTTTTGCAATACATTTTGCTAACTGTATGGAGTACTGTATTGACAAAAAAAATATGATGAAGGTGATAAGCTGTATATTAGAGCATCCTGTAAATTAAATACTTTATTTGGGTCACACATGACATGGATGATATGTCCATAAAAAGAGAATGCAGAGTACAAACACTATGCAGCCATGTCTTTAACAAAAGAAAAAAATGATACCACTGAATTATAACAATTATATCAATAATAAGTATGGTAACTGTTGGCTAAATTTGATTAGCAAGGTGTGTATGTCTTTACCAGTAATAATACCACTTATAATTACAAATCTCAATAAACTCATAACAATATTTAGCCTCTTAACATAATGAAATTCAGCAAAGACAAATCTTCTAGAATGTCATTAGGGATGTGGAAAGTCAAAATGTTAAAGCTCAACAGTGCAAGTCTCAGCTAAATCTTTTGAGAAACCTTTTTCCAAAACTTCTTCAAAGATACGCTATTTCACCTCTAACTCTTGCTCTTACTATTTGTCTTGGTCTGTGTGTGCAGCTCAGGAGGGGAGTTAATGAGAGTGTGAAATTAGCGCAGAGTCATGGTGTGTATCGTTTTCACCACATGCTACAGCGGTGGGAGGCAGAGCCCTTCTGTCCTTTTCCTGTCATCTTGCTCTCCATCCACTCCTTATTCCTTTTCATCGATTGTTCCATTGTCCTTCCCTCTGTGCTCCCCCTGAGCACTCTCTGTCAATCTCCGACCTTCTGACTCTTTTCTCTTCTCGCACTTTTTCACTTGACCATGAACACTTAGAGCACAACCAACTTTAAGCAGACCTAGCATGCTTTTAACTATCTGCACATCAACTCAAGTACTTAATGAGAAATAAGCTATTTCTGTGGGTGTATACAGACATCTGTGTACTCAGTTGACTGTACAGTACTCACGTATTTCATCTGTTACACCTACCAGTCTGATATTATGTGATACAATGCAGTTTGGTGCTGCATGGTCAGGCCAAAAAATAACACACACTCCATAAAGGGAGTACAATTCTGAATATGATACAATAAACTAAGATGACTTGAATTCTTCAAGCGCAGCACCCAGAGTCAGACCTATTAACCCTTTCAAACCCTGTAACTCTTTCACCATTTGCGCAATAGAAAAAAATCCTTCTAAAATGTGTATACATGTATACTTATTTAGTTATAATGTGTAAAATTACAATTCCGTTTTTTGTTGTTTTCTGTTATTACACCCCATTATGACACCTACAGCATACAGTACAACAAAGCAACTATCAGATGTTGGAAGAAGTAGTACTCGTGAAAAGTGGACACAAGCACATACTCACAGCAGATTTTATGACACTTTTACAGCTAAAACAACAAAATAATTTCAGGAAGTCTGTTCAAATTCTAGGGTTCAAAGGGTTAACTAAACCTGTGCCAAACCAGGCAGTGTCTACACAGGGCCTCAGACTATTTCAAAGGAGCAGCACCTTTATAATACCACTGGATGGACTCCAGAGGGTTAAAGACAATTTTGGACTTGGAATATGTCTCAGATATTTTACTGTATCTGGCATTTATGGGAACATTTTACTTTCCTACTTTTTTTTCTTTCTAGATATAGGAACTCTTCATTCAACTGAGAATTATTGGGGCAATCATGGTGCTGAAAACTCAGGTTTCACCTTTCCACGTCAACCACCAGTTGGTCATCATTGTTGTAACCCTCATTTTCCTTATTTTCTGAAATACACTTTTTAAATTAAATTGGTTAGTTACTCTCTTACATGCCCAGGCCCTCAAGCACACGTGCACGGAGCACATACTGTTTACGAAGACTGTTTCTCCCACTTCCCTTGTCTGCACAATGAGCATTCGAAATTTCATGGAACAACTAGGTGGTTTTGTGTTCACAGCTTTTTTTGGTTCAAATGGGTGGAAATTGTTAGTGCTTCAATATGGCTTCATATCTCCCTCACTGATCTATAATAAGATATTTTCTGGTTCTAGCATAAACACTCATCCTCTGTATTATAGGCAAGCAGATGACATAATCTGAACTGTGTTTCAGCAAGAAGCAGATAGATAATTTAACAATGGTAGGGCATATACAGTCCCCTCCAACAGTATTAGAATGGTAAGACTTATTCACTTGTTTAAGCTGTACATGCAGGACATGTGGGTTGATTTTCAAGCATAAGTATTGGAATAGATGATTTTGAAGTAAATAATACTTATTTAATATTTGGTTGCATTAAGACCATCAAGCCTGCGATTCACTAACATCATCAAATTGTTGCTTTTTTTAAATTTTGTTATGGTTTTCCAGGCTTTTACTACAGTCTCCGTGAGTTGTTTGTTTTACAGAGTTTCTCTCTTCAGTCTTCTCTTCAGCAGGTGAAACACATGCTCATTTGGGCTAAGTTGGTCTGGTGATTGACTTGGCCAGTGTACCACCATTTTTTCCTGCTGATGAAGTCTTTTCGTTAAGTTGACAGAGGGTTCTATATCATTGTCTTGCTGCCTGATGAATGTCCTCCCAATTAGTTCCGAGGCATTTCTCCGTAAATTGGGAGACTAAATGTATCTATACATCTCTGAATTAATCCTGCTGCTGCCCCCGTGAGCTATATCATCAATAGTGATTATTCAGATCCAAAAGCCAGTGAAACTACATTCACCTTGATTCACAGACAAGCTTACAGTATATGGTTTCGAACATGAGCAGATTCTTTCTTCTTACACACTTTGACACACTCTTACACATCTCTTTCTCAGAAGTCCATAAAACTTAATTTCAGAAGTTTTATGGATCATCTCTCTAATTTTTTGCTAATTCCAACCTAGTTTTTGTGGATTTTTACTGCTTATGAGGGGTTGGTATCTCATGGAATGGCTTCTGTCTTTCTGCTCATGGAATCTCCTTTAAAATAGTGGACTGTGATAACTTTACCTCTGCTCTGTGGAGATTGCTGATGTCACTGATCAGTAAACCTTCAGTTCTTTCTTCTTTAAAACATTTCACATTGTTGTATAGGATATGCTGAATTTTTGTGCAGTGTCTTAGATGATTTTTCTTTCTTTTCCCAGCTTCAAAATGGCACACATTTCTCTAATACATAACTCTCTGTGTCTATGATGGTCAGGAAGTTCAGGATTGTTTCAGCATGGCCAACATCTGAACGGTTATCTTATGTTGACCTTTTGATCTTAAACCCACATGTCTACAGTGTACAGCAATAAAAATGAATAAATGAATCAGGCTTGCTGTTTACTTTTGGAGAGGACAGTACATGCACTTCCCAAACTAGGAATCAAGGTGAAAATTTGTAAAGTTGCCCTTTTATAGTTTAAAAAGGCACAAAAAAACATCATAGATGATGTTTAACAGTTTTAAATATGGAAGTGTTTGTGTGTGTGAATGCTTTGGCTTTAATTAGACAGTGATCATGTGGTGTGAACTGCATCTGTACATTTACCTGAACAAACACATGAATTGCCACACACATACAAACACAGCAAACACACACACAAGCAGTAGAGGCATGGCAATGCCTGGCCATCCTGTGCATGGGGTACAGGGAGAGATTAGGGGTCTGCTGAAGCTTTTCAAAATGCCAACCTCGTCCAGAGCAAGGGGTGTAAATGCCACCCAAATGTCAACAGGAGACCCTACAAGTCAAACTAAATTGGCTGCTACATGCACAAACACTCCTCTATGTCTGCCCCATATCTGTGAGCACGTCTTTACAGACATACACTACACTTTATGCTCTGATACATTTGGATCTCATTGTATACTTGAGGGTAGAAATAGCCAATCTTAGTCATTCACTTAATACTAACCCTAACGCGACTGAGCTTAAGAGGGACATGATAGTCATAGAGGGAAAATGTTTTGGGCAATGCTGGACAATATCATGGATATCATGAAGCTCATTTTAAGTAGACTCTTAACATGACTCGAGATAAAATGGAGAAAGCCCCTGGGGAAATTAGGTTAATACAGTAGCAGAAAGTAATATTCAGTGAGGCAAAGATAAAAGTTACAGAACACAATACAAACCAGACAAGAAATAAAATTCATAGATAAAAACGGTTGGAGTTATAAAATAAACTCTTCAAATGATCTGATTAGTTATTAGGCAGTCTGTTGACACGTTGATGTGCTCCCCTGAAGTAAAACTGCTCTAAGGCAACCATTTGGCTTAGGTTACCACGATGAGCTATCCCAATTTAAAGTGATCTAGCTCAAGTCCAAAGATAGCAGCTGGCTAACCTACTTATCCCACTTTGCCATGTGTCACAGATGCACAAAAACAACATAAAGTACATTTGTTGTAAGGAGTGAAAAAGAAACAAACCACAACATGCAGAAAACATTTGCAATCAAACATTAGGATCCTGTGTCTCATACTCCCACAGATTTTCCACACACACCACTGATTTCCTGTGCTGCAGCCCCCCCAACTGCTTTTGTCATTAAAGCTGCCATGACTTGCATGGCTGGCTGCAGGAGGTGTAGTGATCCATCAGCAAAGTGCCAGAGCTTTGTCATTAGAAAACCATCTGCAAGCAACAGTGCTCAGCTGGCACTAGAAGTCTAGAGAGGGCAGGTCGGAGGGAGGGGAAGCAAGAAGAGAGAGCTCTGTGTGCAAGGCACTTTGGTGTGATTGATATGAACCATTACAGACAACATGGGAGAGGTAGGCAGAGAGCTAGTCACGGTTTTATTTTTGGTCATTTGTACAGACAAAAGCTTGGCCAGACCCACAGTGACCACAGGTGGACAGTCAGCACGTGTGTGTCAGAGAGAGAAATTATGTGTGTTAAAGAGAGAAAGAGCAAGATTCAGGACCAAAGCGTCAGGGGCCCAAACACACAGGCAACCACCTGCAAAGAAAGACATTAAAGCATGCATGAACACATGCATTCACATGAACTTCAACACACACACACACACACACACACACACTGTAGACATCCTTATTCTCTAAAACAAGCAATATACTTTTAAACAGCATCAATAAGTTAATAAAAAAAGATGACAGCTTGGTTTAGCATATGATCAACAGCAAAAATGGATCCAATAGATGAAGTTTGCTAAAAAGCTCTTTTATGAATTAAAACATGCACCATCATGTTAAAATTGTAGAAATGTATGCCAAGCACTATAATGTGGAAGTGGGAAACATCTCTGTTTAATGGATCCTACAAGGTAGTGTATCACTGCACACAGGCCAATTCAATTACACTGCTTCACTATTAGATTTACAAAACTCCACTGGGACCACAGGGCTGTATAGAAAATAGCCAGACATACAGAACATTACTACAAAGACAAACCTTAAAACCCATGATAAATGCAAGTGTGGCAGTTGATCCCAATTTCAAAAAACCTTTTTGAACCTAAGGTACAGTATAAAATATCGTGTTTGATTTATGACATCCCACTGCACATTAAAGAGGCTGCATCGAGAGAGAGTCACTAACATGTTTACAATTAGTTTACTGGTATTGAGTCATGTTCCACTCTTGATACCAGTATGACACCACTTTGTGGCACTTTAACACATACATTTTGTAACGTTAATGGAATCCCAAGCTAGTCCTGTGAAGACGGGATTTGTACTTTATTTTAATCTGATCCAATTAAATCCTATATTACTGGAAAACTGTGTTGTCATCCATCAGTATGTCTTGGTGTTACGCATGCTGAAAGCAGCACTGTGATGCTTTTGTCCATGCCACGATAGCACTTTAGTATTAATATTACAACATCTTTGGTAGTCAGTGTGCCATGACTAATTTACTCGCATTGCAGCACTGGCACCCAGATCAAATTAAAAGTAAAGGCTGTGTGAAATTATAATTTGCCAACACTTGAAAATGTTGAAAATATCTTTTCCTGTGGCTCTACTCAGCCCACTGTCATAACACTAGTACTTTAGTTGTTACTCATACAGTGACAGCAACACACCAACAACTGAGATCCTTGCAATGTCTCACCGCAGATGAAAGACTATATACTTCCTGCTGTTTAATGTTGCTACACACATTCCTGATTAAAACTACACAATGAAATCCAATTCAAATCTATTTTTGGCTGGATGTTAAGCATATCATTCAGTGTACCTGAGAAGAGGCTGGAAGATCACAGTGATGTTCCTCGCTCCCGGCTTACACACAAACTTCATTTCTCCCCCTTCAATCAGGTTGTCATCAGCACCACCTAAAACACAGGAACCAGGACCCGACTCAATCAAAATGTCAATGTAGACATATACAGACATTCAGTCACCTACACATAGTAGTGTCGAATTGTTGTTTGTGAAATGGATAGGTGCAGATCATATATCACTGTTAAGCTGTGTCCTTTAATAAAATACCAAACCCCACCCGGCCCAAAGGTTGCTTCTCTTTAGGTGATCCTGAACTCTAATCTGCCTGTATACAGGGAATGTAACAAAAGTGTTTCATCGTTTAATCATTATGTTTTAAAATCTTTAGTGCTGGGCCGCGATTAAAATATTTAATCGCAATTAGAACTTAGAAATACAGCAGTATTCACTTTACACAGTAGCAGTTCAATATTTCTTAAAAATGTATGTAACGAAATTAAATAAACCAAAGCTATTTTCCATTGCCAAGACATTAACATCTAGTTTGTTATAAAAAAAAAAGATTAATTACATAACGCATTGCTGTGCCCAGCCCTAAAAATCTTAAATTATTGTCAAACATGTTTAAATATTTAATCTCTACAGGAGTACATTTTCAGTCATAATGAACATATCACTCACTCAGTGTGTCTCACTATCACATATCTAAATGGATACCACATGCTCATGCCATTCCATGCCCCTGCATCACTGCATGGGTGAACCCTACAGCTAACAGGGTTAATCAGAAAATAATTGCCATGTAACATGCTCAGAAGGGGTTGTGGGTGGGAAGGGGAGGGTTAGACAGTGCAGTGGAAAAGGGCTGGGACAGCAGACAGTGGAAGCGGGGAGATCATAGGGGAGAGAAAGAACACAGAAGCTCATTACCTCCACTCATCCTGAAGTAATCAATATAATTGATGGAGAAGAAATTGCTTCTCCTTGTCAATACAGCAAACAGCAGAGGATTTTCTGTCTATGTGTGAATGTGTGCGTGTATCCATAAAAGTTTTTAGAAGAATACTACGCATGAATGCATGCACATTTAACTTAAAGGTTTGTACATTGTTCACAAGCAAAGTGTGATAGAGCAGCAAGACGGCGCCTTTCTTGTTTTCATGCAGTCAAAACAATGTTATTCATTAGAGCTCCAATGTCACATGGTAACAATACAAATAGAACAATAAATACTAATAACTTTCTAGACTCAAAACCAAGGCAGTCTGATGCATGACGAATTTATTTCGGAAAATCTAAGTGTAAGATTGTAGAATAATGCCATCAGCTTACTGACTGCATGTTTCTGTTACTTTTTGGTCAGTTAAAGTGAGGTGTGATATGATGTTGAGAGAAGTGAGTGAGTTAAGTAGAAACACTGGACATAAATCAAACAAGTCTATGATCCAAGGTATGTCGATAGAGTTTTGAACGGTAAGGGTGCGTAAGCATGTGTGTTCTGAATTGGTGAGGTTTGGCACAAAGCCTTGGTCTGCTGTTTTCATCTGTTTCATTTCCATGTCTGATACGGCCTTGCAAAGCTTATGTGTTACAACACAAAGGGTACCTTGCCACAGTGCGAACGCCTGCTCTGCATTACCTGAGCAGCCTGCCTAGCCTTGCATTCAAATGCATATGAACCCCATTGTTCCCTGTGCCGGGCTCTATAATATATTTCTAATGGAACAAGTTTCATTTGAAAAGTGGGGGAGACAACACTCTCCGTATTTTCATTAAAATGACTAGGGAAGCTTTCATTCCATCCGTAACTTTCAAATCAAGGGTTTCTGATTCTGATCTGTTGCCATGAAATTTGCTTGCACGGTAAGCTCACTTTCGTGTTGCTAAGTGGAGACCGAGATGAGGTCCAATTCACTCAAACTCTTTTTCTTCATCTCACCATCCATTCATACTTCCCTAGGTGCCAATTCAATTAAGACTCAATTACTGGCTCCTAAACAAAGCTGCCGCCAACACACTCTCTTGCTCATCCTCACTCGGTCATCAACTTCTCTTTCTCTCTCTCTCTCTCTCTTCCTCTCACTCATCATAAATGTAGAAAGAGCCAGCTAAACTTTTGTTTCCTCGTCATCAACTTGCAAACACTCAATCTCCCATGAATAACATCAACATGTCACAGACTCTGGAGAAGTTAGCGTTACTTGTTTGCTCCAAAGGCTACAACTAACTGGCAACTACTCACAAACCCAAGCACACAAAAACACACACCAAATTGAGTACCATGCATGTATTCCCGATGACAGTGACCAATTTAATTTCATGCTCTAAACATCTGCATCCGTGTCAGACAAAGGAGTGAGGAAGAGACCTCATTGATCCATGGGGTCTGCGACCAGCTGCCAACAGGGCATAGCACTGATGAATATTAAATAGGCAAGCATTAATATGCATGGGATTCTTCAGAGTTGTCTAGACGTGACAGGGTGGCTCCGGTTTCAGGTCAGGATGCCACCAAAACTGCTGCCAGTCCTCTCTAGACACAATGTGTAAAAGTGCAATGTGTGTGTGTGTGTGTGGTTTGATCCAGGATTAGTGGGAGGGGTGTGTGGAGGTGTGGTGCTCAGTGGGACGGCAACTGCAAGCTGGGAAGGAAGAACTGACACATTCTAATGTGGCCAAATCTGCCTGAAATCCCCCTCGAGGACCACAGCTCCCATCTGCAACACACACCTAAGCAGACATGACACACAACTTCTAGCCATAAAAGCATGGGTTAACGTGTTTTTTTACATGGATTACAGGGGTGCAAAACACACACACACACACACACACACACACACACACAGCAATACATATAGTCCTATACTATACACTATATACAATATATACTGTATATACTATATACTTATACGCTGTTTGACAAAATGGCTTTAAAAACACAACAAATGGATACACATTTTTCACTTACACACTTACACAGTGGCACCCGTTCAGCCTTAGCATGTGCTCCCCAGCCAACATGTAATCAAGTCAGGCAGTGACTTAGTGAAATTGTATTAGCTACACTTTCCTGGGTTTGATGAGAAACGGGTTTGATCCTGTGATGAATTCTGGGCTTGCCTAGATTTAGGCGGAGACAGAATGAACGTGTGATGCCTTCTTTAACACACTTCGACATCTCCTGGGACCAGTGTGTTTCTGTATGCATTGGTGAGTGTGAGAGAGAGCGCGATGAGGAAATCTAGATAGACGAGCAAGGGAACAGCCATAAACCCTAAATTACCTGTGGTTTGAATCAGTTCTACACGTGTAAATGTGTGTGTCTCTTTAGAAAAAAGGACACCAGCAAACACAGTGCATCCAGATAGTGATACCTTAATGAGATGTGGAATAAATGTACATAAATCTAAAACAGATCTTGTAAATATCTATTCATGCCATTTCCAAATTTTTTAATCTTCTCAAGTTCTATGTTGCTAACTGCTGCTTCTAATATTTAGACCTTCAAAGAGTAAAAATCCTAAATGTGTAAAACCTGTGTTTGTTCATGTGTGTCACTACAATAGCCATGTCACCTTGTGATCACAGTTGTAATCTCTCAATTATAGCCAGGAAGCCTGTGTCCATGTGTTAACAAAAAGGTCAACTCAAGACGATCAAAGACAACTGTGATCACTTTGGCTAGATTCTGAATAGGACTGGCAGGAGGGCAACCGGATGATTGGTGTAATTGACTCTCAATCATGTCCCTCACACAAAAACATACAATGTAGGCTCAATAAGCTGTAAATAATTGGCTGTGCTGGTCAAGACAGCATGAGCAGAATTTAATGGTAAAATACAAACAGTCAAACAACCTTAATGCACTACATTACATATCCAAGTCAAAATGTGACAGATAGGATTCCTTAATATCTGCACATTGTCACAGTACATACAGTAACTGTCTATAAACAAATAAGAGTGAGGCAGTGCTCTTTGTTTGATCGAAGCCCTTAATCTGTGCCGTTAGCCAGGATCGCACATTGCAAGCTAAACTGTGCAAGTAGAAAAAACACATATACAATAATCTAATTTTCACCCTCGATGGCCTCATCTGTGTGTGGCTGTCATGCTGTGAAAATTAGCTTAGGAAAGATCTGATGCTCTGTCACTTGTATTTAAATGTGGCTGTGTATGTGTATGTATGTGCACGCTAGCAAAGAAATCCAACTGGCAGTCGGTTGCATATTCACAGAACTGAAACCCGCCGATCTAATGAGATCGGTTTCTATGTCAATAATGTATGAATTTCCGGTCAAATCCGGGCATCCCATTCCACTCAGACTGTCTTCATGTCTGAATGGGTCTTAATGAGAGTCTTCTATTATTAAAATTAATTTGATGGGACGGTGTCTGCTACTCCACCAACCAGGAGACCAAATTCACCGCTCAGCTGAGAATAAACGGTATAAATAAATGACAGTATAATAAATTCAGGTGTAAATTGAGTTGAATTAATTATTAAAAGTGTCACTGTAGCATACAATGTGTCTCAGTGGTCTTGAGTTTAATGAATGCACATCTGTCAGTGATGGTATGACAACAATGCACTCCGGTAACAAGATGAATATTAATTGTGCAGGATGTGTCTTTAGAGACATGAGCGGGTGTCATCCTAAACACGGGACATTTTGGGGTGGAGTATTATTTGAACAGCTGGAAACGTAAGGCTTTTGTCTTTCAAACTTTAGTACTATCAGTGCAGTTTAAAGCTGCCAACTGCTGGTAGAAATGATGGAAAATCTATATCACATGGTCAAAGAATTAACCAAAGAAAAAACTGTCTTTGTTCAATACACTGAAAAATGTGACACATTTTTCATTAGATTGTAAACATTGGGTTTCATGTAAAGCAAAACCTCACATCTGATGCTAGATTTTTAATCTTAGCTGAAGTATTATCTAACTTGAATATGATCTGCTACTATATCTTTTTTAATTCCTAAAATCAGGTAAAACCAGTATCATGTTACTGGGAAAATGTTTAGAAACTGCAGCTACAACCTGCAGGTTAGATCTGAGCAGAGTCTGAGCAGAGAGAAACATGAAATGAGATTAAATATTTATGTAACACACAGAAATACTCCGTTTGATTAAATGTTTCACACCATGGTTTCACAATCGTCTGTGTTTGCAGTCCAGCAACACCCACAGTAAAAAGGAGCAGATTACTTCTCTACTCTCTCTACTAGTGGGCTCTGTCATACCTTATAAGAAGGAATGTCAGCAAACCCATTGCTTATATATAATACTACACTAACCACAATGATAACATACAGATTATTCACACACATGTGGATGTACTGATTGAGTACATCCAAGTGTGTGTGTGTGTGTATTACCAGGAGGACTAATTGGCCAAAAAAGCAAGTTATCACTTCTTTGATTGAACCCAGCAAGGAATCAGACCACACGTTGTACTCCCTCTACTTTGCTGGAAGAGCCCGTTGCACACTGGTAAAGGAAGAGAGGTGGGTGTGTATCTGTCTGGCAAGTGAAGCCACTAAGTGCCAAGGTCTCTAAAGCCTCAAGTCTCTTTTGTTTTCCCCATTTGCTCATCCCTCCATCTTCTCCAATCAGCAGGTCTGAGATTAAAAGTAAACAACGTGGTGGCAGCGAAAGCCACCAATAATGACAAGACCAATGTTGATTAAAATTAGCCTCAGGTTGTAAAAACATACCAAGCTCTTTCCCTCTGATTAAATGTCCGCACTGTGTAAACTATTTCAACCTTGTTCTATTCTTCTCCTGTTGTCCTCTGTATCCCCCTGTCAATTCTATTCTTACAACTTCCAAATTCTCATTGCATTTGATGTCAAGTAAATATTGACGTCAAGTGAAAATCTCACCAATCCAATCATTTAACAATGTCTGATGCATGGTAATGACAAATATCTCTCATTTCTCTGCTATTTTTCTTTCAAGGCCCTTTCTGCAGGTATGGAATGACACATGTAGTGTTTATTGTGCTTTCGTTTATCTAATATTAGTTGCAGACATCCAGTTTTGTTCCTGGGCTTAGTTATTTCAGCAGGTCTTTCTGGTGTATATTTGGATGATCATCTGTGATTCACATTTTGTCTAAAAGTAAAAGACAACAGAAACTAAATGAATTGAAAAGACAAGGTGAAATATTCTAGGATCAGTTTTGTAAATACTCTGTGAAAGGCCACAGAGTCCACAAATATTAGACATGACAACAGTGAGTCAAATGCTGCCAACTCTAAAATATCTTTGAAAAATCTGCTGTCTTCTCCCTTATAAAGATTCTATCTAGTTCACCTGATGAGTTACACTACACTAAAAACCTGCTCCACACTATCTCTGTGCTCCACAATCCTTAGCACTAGAGAAACTGTAATTGAATTATGGGTCGCAAAAAAGATGAGAATCAAACTCAGTGGATTTACAATTTCATAAAGCATTTAGATCCCATTCACTTCTTGCATGCTCTCATATTGTAGAGTACATGTTAAATGGAAAACACACTGAAGACGCATCTCAAGAGGAACTTGTGGTCAGGATTCACTTGCCCACAATTTGGAGTGCCACAGCAAAAGGTGTGAATACCTCAGTCAGGGAGACATTTCAGTATTTGAGGTTTAATAAATTTGCAAACATTTCTGATTTCTGATTTCACTCTGTTGTTATGAATTACTTAGCACCCACTTATGGGCAAACGTGGCGACTGTATCAGGACGCCTGCCTTGAAGGAGGAAGGGGGATAACATCTCTAGTGTTTGTGTTTGAGTGTGTGTGTGTGTGTGTGTGTGTGTGTGTGTGTGTGTGTGTGTGTGTGTGTGTGTGTAGATTTTCTCCTCAATATGCAGGATTGCTGCATATTTGCTTTAATGCTGAACACAAGTACCAGCTTTTCACAGTAATAGCCTGTCAGGTAACCAAGGTACCTTGCATTTTATCTACAAGCCCAGTTATGTTGCTGCTGGAACAAGCAATTCATAAATGTCTGACACTGAAGCAAGAGGGGAAACATCATTCTTTAGTGACACTCTACATAACTCGTACACACTCAGTTAAAACATGTCATATATGTATGACATAACTTGGCATGCATACATGTAACCGACACATTTTGGCCAGTATTAATGCTTTTGTCATTGATGTGACGTTGTCTTTCATCATTCAGCTTCATGCTTATTGTTTTATTATGAATAAAAACATTTGAAGGGCACTTTACATAAAAAATGGTAAACCTAATGACACTTTCTACTAAAGCAACTGAAATGTTCATCAAGCTTCAAATGGCGCAAAGACAGTTTATAAATCTGTTAAAAAGTAAATCCAACTCTACAGTCAAGTTTAACTGTCTATGTATCAAGAACTCTTATGTGTAGACACATTTTATGTAGTATTTCTCTGAGAACTATGGTGTTATTTTTAAATTTGTTGAAACCATTTCACTGACATTTACTTCTGGTGGTTTCATATGAAATCCACCCCATTGCTTACTCTAACAGGATTTAATTTGCTTATGATTTGTAGATCAAGTCTTCTATGTTGAAACACCCACACACTCACGACCTAATCTATTAAAATATCATTCGTCAAGTGGCTAGTGAGCAAGAAAGTTGTAACACACGATCACGGTACATGAAAGACACCAAGAAGTGGAGGGAAGAAATACAAAGACAGTGGCATCAATCATAGCTAAGCAGGTGTCTTTCACCTTTCCAGCATCATAATCCCCCAATAATTATTGACCTTTTTTTAACTGACAAAGTTTAATTCCGTCCATCCATTTATGAATGAAATTCATTAAATGAAATACATCATAATTGCAAGGTCAGCGGAAGTCAAGTATTGATCTCTCTACAAGATAAATGAACAACCAATAGAGTATGTTTGAATCTTGACGGCAAATGAAGAGAATTAATTATTGGAAAAACAATAATTGGAAAAGAAAGTAACTGATTTTACAATTAAAAAGGATTTAAGGGCCATCTGGAGAATGATATGAGAGTGAGGAACAAATCTGACAACTGAAAATAAGGTCATTCCCGGAAAGAATTGATTAAATTTCTCGAGGTGCCGTTTAAACAAAAAATATGCTGTATTGAGGAAAGTGATGTGACTCTTCTTAGCATTCTATAAGCTTTTTTTGAATTTCTATAATGAGACCAAAACGGACCTTGCCCTATATAATCACAATCCCAGTGTGGCCAAGCGGGCAACATCACACATCGCTTGGCAGGAACATGCTGTTTCTGCTACTTCACCTTACAAACACACACACTACTCTGTGAACACGTGGCTATCAACATCTGCCAGCCCCACCCAACATCCCACCCACTAGCACCTCCACCCCCACTAGACATTTTTCCACTTGCACCTCTTCTCCTTCCCTTCCCTGTTGGGGTGTACAAATCAGCTTGACAAGGAACACCACTTCTGGTCGCCCCCAGCAGTCACTCTTATCTTTCTCCCCCTTTCCCTGTTCCTTCCTCTCTCGTGGGAACATGATGCTATTATATATAAACAAGAAGCCCCTGAAACAACACAGGCTCTTTTTTGTCTACCTTAGAGTGAGCGCCAGGTTTTAAGGGCTGGGTAGGAGAGTTGTTTGTAACTAAAATGCTTACATAGATGACTCAGACTGGCTTTCCCGTTGTTTGCTGGACACCCTGTGAATAACTCCATTTGATTATCAAAAGGAAAACAAGGAATGTGTGAAATGAGTTGATTATGAATACATTGTAGGAGAGGGGTTGGGGATCAGATGTGAGAGAGAACTGAGAATAGGAGTACATGTATGTGTCTGCAGGGGAAGGAGGAAGTTTGAAGGTTGAATGTTTATTTACGCACATACCCAAGGCAAGTGTGTGGTAATAGGCAGGCTTTGTGTACAGCTGTCACATGGGGGGATGTCACTTCAAACGTGCCCTGGGGCAACGCAATATTGCACCAAACACAATGAACGGTCAGAGCACAAAGAGAAATAAAATCAAAGAAATGCTGTAAATGCATTACTAGCTCGGCATGGTGCAAGACTGCAGTAGTTATTGAGATATATTCACACTTCACCTCCCAGATGACCACGGGGGCACTCCGAGTCATCCACTGCCTACACACACGATGTAGACGCAATAAAAAAAAGTAGAGGGCGAAGACATAAAATTCTGGAGGTTGGGAGACATTCAGAGGACTATGTTGGGCATGGTTTCACATCTATAACTAGAATATTGTTATTTTCATTATTTATTCATAGGAAATGTGATTGAATCTGGATGAAGGTCTGTGATTCTAGAGCAGTGGTTATGCAGAGGATACAAACACACCCACAAACAGTGTTTACACATTTAGACAGACAGCTGAGGATCTGCTGTACATATGAATATATACTTTGCAGACTCCCCGCATACAGTACCTTTAGAATAATTATTCCAGATGCAGCTACATATGGAGCTGTAATAAAGTCTTTAGATGATGCATTGGATTAATTGAAGTGTATGAGATGTGCTTTAGTGGCGAAAGCAAGCGATTAAGCCCCCTGTGTGTTTGCATGTGTCTATGAGGCATGTGAATATGCGCCTGTGTAATGATATATGGCAGTCCTTACACTCAGGAGACACAACGTACAGATATTACAAATTCATTTATAACCCATTAGAGATATGTGAGTTTTACAAAGGTTACAAAATCATTACACATTTAATAATACTGTTGCTCCGGTTTTTCTTACACAAGATCTGAAAACTTGTACTAAATCAATAATTATCTGATCCCCTGCTAAATGTAAGTTCATTTATGAAGAAATTAACAGTCTCTAATTTTATGGTAGTTTCATTTTAATAGAGAGAGACGGAATATCAACCACAAATCCAGAAAAAAACACATGACTATAAAAGTTAGAAATTACCATAAAATTAGAGACTGTTAATTTCTTCGTAAGTGATCGAACTTACAAATTCAGCAGGGGATCAAATCATTATTTCGCCCCCCTGTATATGTAAAATACTACAAGCTCTCAGAGGTAGAAAGTGGATTTTATATGGGTATGATCACGTAAAAATTCTGAACAACACAAACCGCAGCAAATATAAAGGCAACTTCTGCACAAACGACTACCAGCTGTAGTTAGAAGTTTGTATTCTATTCAGAGCATGACCGTTTGTTAAATGCGCATAGCTGGATTTAAAACGAACAATCAAACTCTTATTTCCAAAGCTGTGTTGGTGAGCGTTTGAGTTAATAACTATATTGACTTGAAGCAGACCGATGAGGAAAAAAAGAAAGAGTTAAGGAAACTCCAAGTGGAGAGACTAAGAGACACACATGACTAAGCTTTAAGTGTTGAGTAATCCCATAGCCAGGAGAACTCATCAACTCAATCTCTCATTTCTAACTCTTTTCCTCTCCCTCATTCCCTCCCTACAGTCAGTTTAATTTGAAGAGAGAGAAAAAGTCCCTTTCCACACCATCTCAATACATATTTTTCTAATTTCTTCCTTCAGAAATCTCTTAATGGCTTCTTCGCTGGACCCTGATGAAAACAATGACTTTTAACCTTCCTCTCCTTCCCTCCTCCTCTCCATTCGTCTTTCCCCCTCCCTCCATCACAGTAGACTTATTTCACTTTCTAAATGATTTCTTACTCCTTCAATCTCTCTGCAGCCATTCAGGCCCCGGCCTGGGCTTGTGGCCGGTGCTACGCATTGTGACAGGTGAAATGAAAGCCCGGAGAAATCTCATCTTCTTATAAACGCTCCGAGGCATTCAGTCAGTCAAAAAAATATTCCCCCACCCCCCCCCCTCTTCTTTCAGAGGCACCGACAGATGGAAGGAGAAAAAAGTGAGCTGTTATTTGAAGACCATTTGGGGTTTTCCTTTATCCACAGTTAATCAGTGTTCTTTTTGTGAGCTGAGGCAGTACATTTTGCATACATTTACAGGCCATCTATTGTATGAGTGGCGTTTCTTGTCAAAAAAAGGTTTACAACTCGCATTGAATTGTCCTAATTGGAGTCGTTACTAATGTTGTTACTATATAATATAATATAATATAATATCATTGAAGAGTCAATACAATTACTGATGAAGACTGTCAAAGCACTATTTTTTTTCATGCGCTGTAAGCTGTACAGATTAAATGCACTTATTTTCTCACTTTATCTCTTTACCTTATTCTTTCCTATGTTATCCCGGCAATGTCAATGAAGAGTTTGGTGTGAAAAAACGGAATAGTAGCAGACAAACAGCGCTGTCAGGCATTGCTGATTGAAACCTCAAGGTCACAGGAAGAGAAACAGAAAGCCAGAGAGAGAGAGAGAGAAAAAGAAGTAGCAGGAGCAGTACAACAGCCTAGACTCTCCAGGGTCTGGCTGTGTAGCTCACTCACTGTGTTCTTTTGTGCGTGTGTGCGTGCGTGTGAATGTGTCAGTGAGTGAGAAGTTTTCAAGGCCTCTCTCCCTGTAGGCAAATCCTGCAAAGTCACCCCACTCTCTGCCTCTCGTCAATCTCTCTGTGGTTGCTTCCCTCTCCCCAGCGTTGCCTGCCCTTCTTTTCCTGAGTGTAACTTCTTAACCTGCAACATGTCCTTCCTATCACCACAGCACCTGTTGTTACCTCGCTCTTATATTCTCTAATCCACTTCTCAATCTTACAAAATCTTTCCCTCGCTGTTTGGCTGGGTATTTCCAGACCCTTGCCTCCACACTATCTGTATCCTTTTGTTACTTAAGACAAATACACACCTGTATGCCATCTCTTTATAATCTCTCCACTCATGTATATAGCTGCACTTCCCTGTTATTTCTCCCTCTATAGTAGAGGATTCTTTCTCGTCTTTTTTTTGTGATCCAATGCATCTTTCATTATCTCTGTCATATTTTCCCTTTCTGTCACCATTATGTTGGTATTTCTTACACCTTCTGCCCAGTCACCTCTTTTTCCCTCCCTTGAACCCGGTAACAATCACCCATCCAGCTGTTCAGAAGTCTTCTGTATTCCCACTCTCTCTATCTCCTCTCTTTGTTCCGCAGTTCATCTCTCCGTTCCCATTCTCACCTTGTAATTCTCCACTCTTGCTGTAGAGTTCTCGCCTCTGCTCTCTCAGGTAGGCACTCATGCTGATGGCATGGGAAGATGACTCAAATCTACAAAACACACAAGAGGTTCAACAAGTGGGCACACAATACAGCAGTGCAATATAACAGAAAGCCACAGACAAAATGACAAAGACCACTGACCTTGAGTTTAAAATGTACCCTTAAATATATTTTTGTCTTTTGTGGAATTTACATTAAGCATGTGAAAAAGCTCTTTTCTTATTAACTTGGAAACCTTTCATATTTTACAAGTGTAAAATAAGAGTAAAGGGTGTGATCCTTACTTGAAGAGAGACTGCTTGGCACGATGTGGCTTTTTCTTTGCAAAAAAAGCAGCAAACTCACTGCCAGTGCTGGCATAGGAGAGCTGAGCCGACGGCTCTGTGGCACTGCGGCTGTTCTTTACATCAAGATACTCCATAAGCAGAACCTAAAAAAAAGAAACCCCACAGATCCTTTGGTCAAACACAGATTGATCAAGGTGTTATAAAGATCTCAGTATTATTTGAATGTCAATTGTTCTATAAATAAGTGAAAGAGGGCCAAGATTTTGCCTTTCCAAACACATATTTATAAATGGAGCCTAAGGAGGAGTGAGACACTTTTTCTCAGGGCCACAATTAAAAAAAAAATTTTTTTTCAATGACTAAAATACATCTTAAATCTTAAACACATCAGTACTGATGTCAGATTGCTTAGAAATTGTCAAAAGAATGTGTGATGTGTAAATGTGAATAAATATGAGGTGAACTGAAACAGAGAAACCAAAATAATTGTGTGTTCTATTAACATATTTAACATACAGTATGATGATAAAGAATTATAAGGCAACAATCAAACTGGATAAAAAAAAGCTTAGTTACTGCTAAATTTAATAAATGTATTCACACTGACAAGCATCAATCAGTGCATTTACATTGCATTTTTTGTCGGCTTTCTCATCTAAGCTGATTTCTTAACTCTCATGTAAATGGAAAACCTAGCTTCCACAATCAGGGTAATAGATTAGAGAAACCTGATTTCCCCAGATGGGCTTCTCTCTGAGAACTTAGATTTCTCTGTCGTGTATACGCGTAACCATGTTTCTTATCGACTTTTTGCCAGAGCACATGTGCACGACAAAGGGCGCAGACACTCTTTAAAATCAACTCCGCACAAAATGTAACTAAAACTCAAACTAATGCAAAGTGCCCCATAGATGTCTAAATAAGTCACTTTGCACTGTGTATGTACTTCATTCAGAAAGTTTGTGCTGTGGAAAAGAGCGTTCTCTTACTTTAGTGCATGTAAACTCAGTCAACATACTTCCTCTGAATGACACTCTAAATACCGTAACAAGTTTAACAACTTATTAATAACTTTAATAAGTGATAATAACTTTTCACATATCCTGCAAAATGTAGGTACCTGCCCTGTTACCTTCTCATGTGAAGACCTTCTACTAAGAGTAAAAAAAATGAAATAAAACACTTTTTAATGTCCCTGTGGGACTCATTCTAATACAAAGCTTAAACCAAAAATTACCATAGTGTGTGGAACTGCATTTGATTTGAATGTTTGGATTAGCCTGCTGGTGTGATAATGACTAGCACCCCTGCTCATTGAGGTGCTTTTCTTTCATGTGTCACTAAAATTGTATTTGTATTTCCCTCTTGCTGTACTTCCAGTTGCTTCCTTTCAAATTCCTGTGCTGGCGATCTGTTCATTCTCAACATTACCAGTCCAAGAACATTTCTGCTGAATTATACTTCTACTTTCACATTACATTAAATGTGAACTTACAATTAAAGGAGCCTCAAACAACTTCTACAAGATCCTCTTAAGGCGTCCCTAGACGTAGCACAGTACCCATCATAGATTGTAGTATTACAAGTATCTCAGTTATTGGCAACACATAATCAAGTCAATGCAGAACAAAACAAAAGATAATCAAAACACTGAAATAGAAAAAGGCCACTGACATGACTGAATGCTTTTGACGACAGCCGTTAAAATTCTTGTCTCCCATTTCCCTTTTCTGTCTGCATGATCCATGGTGAAATCCATCAATGTCTTATCATGCTTCATAAAAATCTTATCAACTTCTAACAATAGGACAAGCACATTGAAACTCTGGCCAGATAGAGAAAGTTAACTTCCTCTACTCTATCATTATATCTGTACATTCCCTCTGTTGCTTTTATTGGTTCTCATTTTTCAAAATCTCTTAGTGCTCAATCTCTCATTTCTCACATTTCTATTTTCTCTCTCCTGCTCTGTCTAACTCTGTTCATCAGTCCCTTTCTCTCGCACCCTTCCTCATTCCTCTCACCGTATGAATACATATGTTCTAAAATAGCCTCCCATATCTAATAGCTTCATAATTTAACAGGGCCATTTAGCCTGTGTGTGTCTAATTCTGAGGCGCAGTGTGGGTCAGCCCAGGATGGGACAGGAGTAATGGCAGAGCAGATGGAGATCCATCCCGACCATAATGGTGTAATTAACACTGCAGAGAGCACCCCCTGTCATGCATGGGAAAGCCTTCACATGCAAGCCCTGATACTAATTCAAGTGCACATCTGCAGCCAAGAAAAAAATGACACAAAAGCAGGTATGTTGGGTGAGTTTTAAAAAAGCTTATTGGTGAGTTCAGAGGCTTTAGTGGAACATTTTTGTTCAAAATAACAGGAAAAAAACTTGAACTTTGTGACTTAAAAATGTCATGTTGAATTAAATGAGTCTGGGGTCACAGTACATGGTTACAAGAGTAAATATGCAAGTTAAACATGCACACTGCATCTTTTACCACACACACACACACTGTTATTCCCTAATTCACTTTCCTCATCACAGGCAGTGCTGGAGGCCATATCACACACGCCCTCTCCAACTGGCAACACCAGGGCCTCCACTTGCCACTAGCCTCATGCTGCAGTTAATCCTATCAGTGTATTAATTACTAATGATGAGCTGATGGAGCAAAACCCCGACTTGCTTGCAAGCTAACACCCAAGTAGACTTAATGAAATGCCATTGCTGGTCTGATGAAGGGGCTCCGACCCTACTTAAATTGCATTAGCCCTGAGACAGAGTGAACTTTGGAGACAATTAACAAGGACAGAGAGGAAGATAGAGGGATGGGAGGCAGAGAGTAACGTAGAAGGAGAGAAGGGCAGATAAAGGTGGAAAAGAGTTGTGGGGAACAGAAAGAGCAAATGATTATAAGTGGAGGGAAAAAAATGGCACACAGATTGCTAATGAGAAAATGGAAATGAGAGGGCGAAAAAGAGAAATTAAATAACCAGGTGTTGCTAATTTTATGCCCTCCTCACCAATGACTGCATAGCAACACGCAGCTCCAACATCATCATAAAGTTTGCTGACGTTATCACCATCATCAGCCTGATCACTGAGTCAGATCCACAGAGAGGAGGCAAAAGCCCTGACACCGTAGTGTAGGCAACAACCTCCATCTCACTGTCTGCAAGACTAGGGAGATGATGTTGGACTTCAGCAGTTTATACAGAACACACAGCCCCGTCTCCATGTGTGGGACACCTATGGACAGAGTCAAAAGCTTCAAGATTGTTCATATCTGTAGAGGTCTTTACTAATTAAAATGCTGCCTCCACAACAAACTACAGTAAATATGTATTTATATTTTTCTTCTTACAAGAGGGTAGATCAACACTGACTGAATACACTAAATCTCACTGCGCAGTTCGACGGCTATCAAAAACAACAGAACAATTTCTGAAGCTGAAAACTTGCAGTGAGTGAATGTCATCTCCCATTGTCAGCTATTCTATTCAAGTACTGCTGGGCAACTAAAAATCCACAAACTACAATCTACACAAGTTAAGTAAACAACCACCCACACTACATTCACTGGCATCTGCTCCATACAAAAAAGGTACAATCTAGTTGCCTAGCATTGAATGTTCCAAATTTAGCATATTGTAGCCTTGTGCATGCAATCCTCATTTAACTTTGTGGGTTAACACTGACATTAATCCCCACATTACTAGTAATCTACTGTACTAAATTGCTGCACCATGATGAACATTACCTGTGGAAAAGGTTTGAAGGAGGAGTAATAATTTTCAGGGTGGTAAGTATTATCACAAAAAATAAAACAGTGGAGCACTGGTCTTTATTCCCTTGAGCCTCTTACCCATCAAGTCAAGCATATACATTTTTCTAATTACTATTACTCCTGTCAGAATGATACTTAAAGTATTTTGGATTACAAACAAGAAAAAAGACAAAAAGATGCCAAAGAATAAGTGAGAAAAAAAAGATCAAATAGGGTGATTGAATAGGTGAATGAGAGCGATGCATTGAGACACATACAAAACAGTGTAATTAGGACACAATGGTGACAAAATGCAAGAACGTAAAAAGTCAAAAGTGAGAAAACAAGCAATGCTGAACAGAAGAGGTTCATCACTGCAGTTTAAAGAGTTGGCTCAGTGACTGCAGCCAGAGCATCGCAGCCAGACTAAACAGCACCGATCTACAAGTGACAAAAAAATAAACAAATTAACAATATTAATTAGCCGCGACCCCTGGAGCCCATTTCCAAAATGGGAGCCACTTGTAATTTAAAAATGTGAAGCACTGCTAATGTCTGATGTAACTCGCTTTGCCATCAGGTGACGAGAAATGGAAATTTATAGAAATTACACAAATATAATGTTAACACACTGTCTCCCACTCTCAACGCCTTTAACACTGGCAACAGCTAGTACCAGATGGAAACAAACTCACGTCTATTTCCACACGTCCTCCTTTGTTTGAACAGTTCAGACTGAAAATCTGGCATTTAAACACCAAAGCATCACTGAAGCAACGTCTTCAGCGTAAATGGATTTGATAAAATAGCGCAAAAAAAGTATCTCTCCATGTTGCATTAGTTCACTGAACTTCCACCGTGACTTCTACACAAAGGTTACAGAGAGTTGATGAATAAACAGAAAGGGGGGGGCTGAATTCACAAAACCTCTCTATTTATGGGAAAATCTGTGAAACAGTGAACGGTATGCAAAGATGTCAGACATCGCAAATGGCTCTTCACACCAGATAATAAATCTAAGCTCAAGAGTTCATCTCAACTCGAGTGTGTGTCTGTGTTTGTTTATGTGTGAGTGGGAGTACATGCAAAACACATCTCTCTCAAGGGTTCCCCTGACTAAATCATTTCCACCACAACTATTCAATGTAATTCTATCAACCAATCAACCTTGTTCTGCACTTGAGTGGCTTGGGCCTCATCCCAAACTCACATCAGTCTACTGGGCTGAGTGCTAAGTTGTATTAAAAAAAAGGAGAAAGGCTTCATGGACGTCTGCCTTTGTCATTCATTACCAGCACTCCCATTTATTTGTTCCTAACCAAATGTCACCTTTTGTGCTCAGAGGAAGTGTATACTCATCTTCCATTCTTTCCATTAGAGCCTTTACACCAAACAAATCACTGCAATTAAGAGAACATCACTCAAGGCTTTGCAGGTGAGCACTTGGCATTGGTTAAATTCAGCAGGCAATTGGCTACAATTAAAGAAATAAATATCACTTAATATACCGCTTTCCTTGTTTCCACCCTCCCCTTTCTATCAAGTTGTCTCGAAAGCAGCCGAGAGAACAATCTCAACACTTTGTATTTTCTCAAGGCCTTATTGAAATCGGCTGTTTTCCCACTAAATCCCCTGGCTGGTGTCTTGTCACAAAACATATTGACTGATATCCCTTGATGCTAGCTTGATGTTAAAGCCCAAAGTGTCCTTGGCCATCAAAGAAAGGCTTCTGTATACACCCTGTATTGATTGTGTTCCAGAAACTTCAATAACCTTCACAAGTTCTGACAGAGCTTCAGCTACAACTACTCCCGCAGCACTGAACTACCGTTAACCAGTGGGGGTTCCCACCTGGAGTGGGCCACATCTAGTCAATCTTTTGAAGGCTATCTTGTTGATGGAGGTAAGGAAGATGTGTCTGCATGTTCACGAAACCTATTTTATTTCTCCCCATGTCCTTGCTGTGTCCCCAACATACTTTTTTTTTTATGTAGCAACATACAAGGAGGAAAAATAGAATAGGTGTTTCTATTAGATTAAACATTTACGTTTCTTTGATAGTAAAAGTAGTAGAGCAGTGTATATGCAGAAAAGGCAATACCTGTTTTAACAGGGACGAAACTGATTAAACATACTAAATTATATACTAATGATAATATTACTATTCATCATAATTTGGTTTAAATTATGGGTGAACTTTTGAACAATTATGGTAACCTTTAAATTAAAAGTCATTTTTTGTGAGTTATTGCACACTAAATGGTGATGATGGTGAGTATTCTTTATCTGATTAAAGTTAAGTGTGTTGCTTAGTCACATATGAACCTTTCGGATTTACTTAATAGTCATCACAGATGCACTCTGTATCTTGGAGAAAATTGAGAGAACAGTGGCGATCCTAGACTCGGGTGGGGGGGTGCCCAAGGAAAGAAGCCGTACTGTAAATGTATAAAAAAAAAAAACTGGCTAGCCCTGTAACATCTATGCTCAAAACAGTGCAGTATTAATGATCTTCCAAGGGTTGGATAACAGCAGTGACTTAATCTGGGGAATTTGTTAGTTGCACATGCCTCCACATGGAACCAGTTTCATAAAATCCTCCATTTATAAAAGTCTGTGTAAATCCCATCCACAGGCTCAGTCTCTATAATACACGATAGGTTACCGCTGCTGGTGAACCACGATCTAATCTCTTCAATAAAATCTGTTGCCACACACACTCTCTCTCTCTCAATCGCTCTCTCTCTCTCTGCTGTTTTTTCTGGATCAGCAGAAAATAAGTGTTCTTTTGTTTCTGCAAAACAAAGGAAAAACAAGGACTATTTTAGTCAGGTAAAACATCTACATCCTTTCAGTTTAAAAGACAGACTAACGCATATCTGGTCACCCACAATCATGAAGTAAGGCTGCCATTTTAACTAAGATCTTGTGCTTTTTCTTCAGAGGCAGATACACAAACAAAAAAAATATAAATTCAGATTTTAAGACTCATCTAAATAGCCTGACTACACATATGCATTTTAGTTAAAGCTGAAGGCAATAGTATTTACAGAAAAAATGGTGTGTATGCTTTTGCAACACAGAATAATATAAAATGTATCAACAGGTCAAGGAAATTGCTTAAAAAAATATACAGCAGCCTTTGATTAAGTCCCTGGTAATTTTGAAATAATAAATGTAAATGTCGGATGGTGCTGAGAGACATATGACTTTGCAACACTATAGACATAGAGATGATAGACTTCACTGTGCTCCAGCGATTAATAAATATGACAGTGCTTTGGAGGGCAGACGAAATGTGACACATTGATTAAAATGTTGGGCAAGAACAACGTAGAGTTGTCTGTGCTTCATATCTAATTAAAAGAGATCATTGTCTTCTGGCTGCTCTCTGGCAGTTCAATTCGCCTCGGTTTCACTCTACTGAGGAGCAGAAAGAAGATGGTGCATATTTAAGCCACTTATATATTGAAGAATGTGGCACAAATATAACACCCCACCTTTGGGGTGGTAGTAGGTACAGCAGGTATAGTTGGAAAACAAGCAGGACAGTGTCCCTCGAGGACCAGGATTGGCAGTAAAATCAATTATTTATGATGTTGATTTATTACGCTTTGTGCTCTCTTATAAAGCAAAAAAGAGAAATGAATGGGAATGTGATCAGGAATACATAAACATTTGCAGTGGATATAATATAACTATTACAATATACTCTCGATGCTAAGAAAAGAGAGAAAAAAAAATTCTATTTATTACATGCATCCATCTAAACCACTTGTGCTATTAAGGGTTGCAGAGGGTGCTGGAGCCAATCCCAGCTGTCACTGGGTGAAAAGCCTGGACAGGTTGCCAGTCTATCAGGGCTGACATATAGAGAAATACAGAGAGAGATAACCATTCACACTCCCATTCACATTCACAGTCAATATAGAGTCACCAATTAACCTAACTGCATGGCTTTGGGCTGGGGGAGGAAACTGGACTAGCTAGTGAGAACATGCAAACTCCACAAAGAAAAGCCTTGAATAGATACCTTTTAACTTTGAGACAGCATGTCTACCTGTTCTACCATCACGCTGCCTCACAACAAACAATGCCAGTTGCCTAAACATCAATTTAATTAAAATTTCCTTTTTAAATTTTTACTTTTCATTTGTTTCCACATGGAAAAAAACTTGCTTTATACCTCTTGTTTATGTAAAAAATGTTACTATGCATTTAATCTTCTGGTAAAGCATCTATGATCTAAACATCAGTTCTTTCAGAAGACTGATAGTCAGTATCCATCCATAGTTATGATTGCAAGTTGCAGAGTTTCTTGTCTGCAGCGAGAAACTCATTAAAAGCATGATTTGCACTCTGGTCACACACTCCATGCAGACAACGGCAAGCAGTCCCCCCGCCACGAATCCTTGAAGAATGCGCAAATGGCGAGCTAATTAACAACCTTACACACCTGAAACCAAGTTGCCATCAAGGTCAAAGGGTGCTGGACGTCAGTAGCCAGAGACACTCGACATTAAATAACACCCCCACTAGGTGGTCTTAATGAAGAATGCACGGACAGGTTTATGAACTGTCGTCTTTTATGAACTATGTTACCCAATTACCTGATAATGTGTTGCAACTTCCATCTCATTAATGATTCAAATGAAACTTGTGGGTGTTCCAACTTGGCACATAATGTTGTTTAAGCTAACATTTTAACTCAGAGAACATCACATTAAACTTGCCAAACTGACAGGTTGTCTTAATTGCGTGATGGTGCTGTGCTGCGATTTCTGGAGAGGAAAAAGAGGCATATAAAACATTTATGGATACACACAAATTCCACTCACTCTGATTTCTTTGAAAAAGCAAGACTGCTTTGAAGAACAGGATAGTTTCTGATGGCAAATGGAAAAAGACAGCAGGAGACAGACAGACAGAAGTGACGGCATGCAATGGTGTACACTTAGAAATGGAAATTCAATAATGGTGTGAATAATCGATGTATACTTATACACATTCTACTGAAAGATGCTTGAAAAATTATGAAGTGGCAATAAAACACTCCTTCCAGCATCAATACTACCGATTACCATCCACTCTTTTTTGCCTCGAATCAATACTTCCACACTGAAATGAACAAACAGCAGAAGCATCTGCACCGTCCCTTAACAAGGACTGAAAGTAATACATGAATCTTGACTTTCAAAAGCTTCTTTACCTACTCCCCATTCCAAACCTACCGGGCTTCAGTCACACATTGATGAACGTCGTTTCTCAGCCAAGGCCTTGTAACTGGGCGCACCCCGTGTTTCTGTCGGTTCTTGCATCTGTCGGCTGGCATGTCATGCGTGGAAAGGTCAACCTGGTTTCTCCACCACTCAAAGTGGGGAAAAGATAACACCTACCCAAGAGGTTTCTGTACTTGTCAAAGATGTGAACTGCAATAAGTAATAGGCATACGACAGGCAGGCAGGGAATCAAATGATTTAACTGTGAAGGAGGAAAAGATACTAAAACACAGTCTTTTTAGTCAGTGGAAAAGAGGTAGAGAGAAGTTTCAACAGTCTCCATGACAACCTCTTTGGACCTTTTGGACCTCTTGTAAATACTAGAAATTGTCTTTGGCTAAATTGAATTAATAAGTCAGTCCAATCTTGCGGTAGGCAATTATGTTGTTCATACCTCATGTAGAAGTAGACCTTTTAAATTGCATATTTTAAAGACAATATTGATCTACTGTTAGAGAAAAAAAGAGCTAGAGTAGTTATTGTAGAACTGAGTGAAAAACAAACAAACTTGACACTCAAGTAGAGAGACTAACAAAGAGACCATAACCCAATTCTGACCAATGTTGAGTAGGTTTCTGCCCCTGTGTGGGTCTTAAGACATGAGATAAGAACCAGCTCAGTATCCAATAAAATTTAACAGAGCCACCGTGGGAGCAGCAGGAATTAAATTTTTCTTACTGCTGATATGTGACTCTCTAAGACAGAGAGGGCTAAATGAAGGGGGTGAATGGGAGCTGTGAAAAAAAAGAAAGCAAGATAATGAGATTAAGAAGGAAATTACAAGGAGCAAGAGGAGTACGCACAAGGTATCGGGAAATTGAGAGCCTGTAATACGGAGGCTGTAGGAAGGATACTGAAGAAGGAAGGAAGAAGCAAGGTAAATGGAAGGGGGAGAATGGGAGAGCAAGACAAATCAACAAGCAAGAGATGAGAGAAATGGCGAGAACGAGGGAGAAATGGACAAGGGGCCTTCATATTGATACAATCTGGGAGGAAATAATAACACGAGTGAGTGAATAAGAAAACCTCATTTCACGTAATGAGCATTCTAATCAAGAGACTACATTATCTCACATCGCAGAGAGAGTGGAGCCCTTGGCAACTGGGTGTTGGCAGTGGTCACAAGCTGGGGAATAGCTTAATACCTTCTATAACCGCACTGGTACAGGAGAGCTATTACAGAACATGCCTATGCACATTCACAGCCTCAGATACACACATACACACACCTAAACACTCTTTTTATTTATACATCCAAGCATGCCAGCTGGAAAAAGCTGAAGTTATTGGAAGCAGATGAGCCATGGTCCATGAGCTAGAAAAAAAGATCGACTTTCAATTTAATTGGGCAACAGTATTATGTGCTTTTCTTCATTTTTGCACTTTTATGATGACTACATAACAATGACTATGACTAAAAACACTGCTGTGTGCAGAAAAAAAGAACACATTTAATTACTGTTCTTGCTATTAATTACCATCATGACAATGGATGCATTTAGGAATTCCCTCTGAGATCATTTGCTTCTTGCTGCAACTCTTTTGTCCTAAAAAGTCCATTTCCTATGTGTCTTTATAGATATATATCATAAAATAAATGAGAAAATGTGCAAACCTCTTTAAAAGAATCAAACTCATAACTGTTATATATATATTTTACAACTTCTAGTGAGGGAGCCTGAGAGAAATGTTGCTTTCTAGGTTAGGAACAGACACACACAGGGAGACACACACAGGCACGAATCGCTCTGAGAACAACTATTGACGCAGATTTTCCTCCGAGATTCACAATAGGTCAGCTCAACAGCTGCTCATCCCCTCAACCAATCAAAGAGAAGAGAGGGAGCAAGAACCCAGCATAAATAAATGCCAATTAAAGAACCTAAAATGAATCCAACCAGTCAAGCTTCCCGTGTTTTTGTTGACAGATGAACACTTTCCATCACATTGCTGCCAGTTTTTCTACTGATTAATGTGCTGTAAGAAAAGGTAATTCAAAACACTATTTTAAAAAAAGGAGTAGAAGATAAATGAAGCATTATCACATCACTAAGGCAGTGAATGAACAATAAAGGCCTGAGGGTATGCCAGCGAGGGAAGACAAAACAAACAACCCTGAGTGTACCATGAGAGCATCTTGTTACAAGGTGTAGAGCTACAAACTAAGAGCAAACTAGTTTCTATTAGTTTGCATTAAAGAATATATATTGTTAATGTTTTGCCCATAGATGGATACATATTCACCAAATGACTACAATCTACTTGACTGAGAGACAAGACTGAGTTTAACTCCTAGTAGGCCGGCCTCCCTACACAGATCACTAACATATCACTAACAAACTTTTCTTCATTATTATCTATAAGGTTCCAACAGTCACTTCATGTGTGACTGTCAGACATTTGCCCCAAACGTCAATGCTACTTTCAACTGCACTGTCCACATCATGCCTACCAGTGGTCTGGGTGCATTCATTCACTTCAGCTCAGAACTGACCTGCAGCACTGTTTGGATTTTGGCAGAAACATCCGCCTGCTCATAGAGTTTGATGCCTTCTTCGTGGGCCCCGCCAGGACACTGCACCGCAATCTCCTGCAGATGGGCCAACACCACACCATGAGCCTGGGCCACTGCCTTGAATTTATCAAACAAAAGCTCCAGCAGTTCCAGCAGCAACCTGCAGAGGGAGCCAGAGAGAGAGAGCGCAGAAAAGGAGAAACAAGGAACAGAGAGAAGGAGAGGGGGCCAGCAGAAACAGAGTGGAAGTTAGTTAGTAACATAAAAACAATACATTTCTAAATAACATTCTTCATAATTTTTGGGATAACAACAATGTTATATATTATATTACAATAATATAGGTATTCTTCCTTGAATATCTCTTTTACAGGAGCTAAGAAACTCATGCACTACATTTTATTACTTGAAAAAAACTACTACACTTGCTCTTGAGCCACCAAGAAATACGGCATCTATTTGAATAATAGACACAGACTTTTGAGCATGTGGTGATATTGCCAATGCCAACCAGCATACCAGTTAACAGATTTTTTCTTATTACCAACATGAAAATGAAAAGTCTACTCACTACAGTACTGACACAGTTAAAAATTGCTTTCTGAATTCATAATATCTATAAAGCAGCATGATTTTATAACAACGCATCTTTTGCAGCTGAAGTGTCCAGTATATTAATGTAAGAAGACTTTTATCAAGTTTTTGCTCAGCCTTGAGTTTTGTTTCTCATATTCATTGTCAGCCTGACCAAACTGTGTGCCGCCAGGATTGACTACAAGAAAACCTGAAAAAAAAAAATCCATGAGTACGTAGGGAAGATGGCCCCCAACTGATGACGTGTTTAGTCGAAACCTCAGGTAGCAGAAACCTGAGGAGGAAGAGGAGCAAAAACAGGAATCCTCATGGAAACTCAAACTCTGAACTCCATGTACCACTGAGAATGAAGGCCATAGTGACATCAGGACAACATCAGGATGAAGGAACATGAGAAGCTCGAGAAATAACAAGGCCTGAGACAAGAGCTAGAAAAGACAAGGAAGGTGAAGGCAACAGTGGTCCTCGTGGTAACTGGAACACCCCAAAATGTGAGAGTGACGACTTCCAAGATCTCCTTCCAGGAGTGCAGTGGAAGGAACGGCCAAGCTACTGTGCATGACCCTCAAGCTCCCAGACCTCTGGTAGAGGACCTGAGCTTGATGACATATTGATAATCTACGCTACATGTAGCACTGAGAGCATTTCATGTAACCAAATACCAAGGTACTGCGGTTGCCCGTTTTCATCCACAGCTTCCTGTTCAGCTGAAATTCACAGATATTTTCCTGTAATAATAAAACAACACCTAGATTGGCTATTAAAAAGTAGTGAGCTGCCCAGCCTGGACTCAAATGAACAGCCAGTGCCATTAGTCCTAAAAGGCACTGGCTGAAGAATAGAGTGCAGACAAAACCAAACTGACCTTCCACTTGATCTAAGTGCTACACTTTGTATTAGAAACTCACAGTTGCCTCATCTACACTAATGCTTTCATGCAGACTTTGCCATACCTGCTTTCTGTACAAGGACAAAGCTTTCAAAGCAAAGGTTACATTAACTGAGTTTGAATGAGTAACCACTGCAACCGTGCCAGTGAGTGCCCACTTTATTTTAGTGGAGATATTACAGTTAATATAAATATAGTCACATTGTTTGTCTACCAACAGTTTTTTAATATGTTCTTCTAGCATTTCAACTGGCTTCAATTTAATTGGTAGTAAGTTAAACCTTTTTTTTGTAGGTTACTACAGTGTACAAGCTGTTTTAAATCTCTGATGGAGCTAACTCCTAATCAGTGTTTCTACTCATTTAACTGAGAAAAACAAGTTGGGTGCTTAAATAAATATGCATTTAGTCTCCAAACCAGAAAAGCTGTGACTGTCAAAAACAAACAATTTTCTGTTATGTATACTAAAAAGCACCAGAACCCATGCCTTATTAATGCAAATTCAATACAAATCGGCACAGATTAAAAGGCTGCGAAAGAAAAGAACGCACCACAAAAGTTTTGGGAAGTGGCCAAGGTTTCATGTGAAGGTATAAGGATAATGTAGAGGCAAGATGGATGTTTCACTAGGGGGCATTTTGGTTGGCTGTCTGTCACTACATTGGCAGTAGCAGTGAGTAAATGTTATTAATGGAGGGGAAAGCAGGCACAAATCACTATGAGCTATAACTCAGAGAATGGAAGAGACGCAGAGAGAAGCTGTGAAATGCCAATGAGTGAGGGCATCTCTCTCTCGTTCTCTCTGTCTGCCTTTCTCTCATGTATAAACATGAACAGCGGAGAAGAAAAAGGATAGACCGTGAACAACAACCTTCAGAAATGGACAAACAATACACAACACACGTATGCCTGCATAGATGTAGACACATGCAAAATTTACAGCTCTGACCTTGTCGCTTCTTCTTTTTGTTCGATCTCTACAACCACTCCAACTGCAACCCCTACCTTACCCTATAACACACACACACACACACACACAGAGTGTGAAGAGCCCAGTTGTCCTCATTATATCCCAGTGGATCCATGCCATAGGCCGTACAAGTGTGTTTCACTTTGGCAGGACAATGACAGTGCCCACAATATATTATCATTAGGTTACCGTAAATAGGTGTCTATAGCATCTACAAAATCCTTTAGAAAAATTAAATGTCTCATAAGAGTAGAAACGCATTCATACAAATTTGCTCCACAGACTTTCTCAGTGACCACTCGCCTTAACAGGACAGCAAAAAAAAATTACATCAGAGTCGAGCAATCAATTTTGTGATCAATGAGGTTTTCCTGTTTATAAATTAGATTTAAAATACTTTGCTTTTTATTTTAATGTTCTTTGAGCATTCATGCATGTCTTCATTTTAAATTGGCTCTCTTTCTGAAGCATTCAGATTAGATTCAGAATCTCCTATACACCAAAAACAAAGAAAAGAGTAATAAGACTCGTCTTTGTAATGCAAAAAGAAAAAAGGGGAATGAGTTCAACAAGTCTAATATGATGTAAGTTAAACAGAAATACTCACGGATCAGTGATGCATGCAAATAACTTTAGTGCACTCTTTGGGACCCTGTGTAGAGTATCTTTGTCAAAGTAAGATCAAGTTAGAGACGAAAATGCCTCACCAGTGCGGCTGATCACAGAGCATATGAATGAGAACATAAACCTCTAAAAGCAAGCCAGACACCACTGTATATGCTGTAAAGTGCTTAAGTGTTCCCAGCCAGTCTGCAGTGCTATAAAATATAGTGTGCAATATGCAGGACCCTTGTTCCCTACAAGTGGTACATCGGTTGGAGTTTCCATAGCAACAAGCCTTGACTTTAAGTTGAAGTGAACATAGGCAGAACAAGGTGTGTATGTATCCAAATACAAACACACGCACACAAAGCTTTAAGTGTTGTGGAACGGAACACTGCACACTACATTCTGACTCAAATGCATTATTAGCGCAAAATACAAAAATACATGCACACACGCAGGCAAACGTAAAACAATCTGTAAGGAGTAGAGATGGGGATAAGCTAAACGTGGCCTGTTGCACTGAGGTCAAATGAGATTCAGCGAACAACAGGAAAAGGACAGCGGACGAGGCTGGAGAGAACATCCCTGACAGAAAACAATACGTTCCTCTTAAATGGTTCAAGGTCGGTGGACTGAGACCTGTGCTTCCCAAGTTCGCTCACTGTATGTGTATGCCTGCAGGAGCTGACGTGACTGCTTTTAAAATGCAGCAGTCCTCTACAGCAGGTGGGAAGTTGTTTGTATGTGTACGGGTGTGTTTAACCATGACTTGTCTAGGTTTCAAGCAGCAGAGTATCTGTTTTCATGGTCTAAAGCAGGTATGTCACCAGGCCTGGCTTTTACTGTGTTTCATACTTGGTTGACTGTCTGACTACGAACACCCTGGGAATGCATTCAAAACATGCTGTCTACTACTTTCAGTGTCAACTCTAAATGTACCTAAAAGGCCCACTGCATGTGACACTAAACCTGACTTATGTAAGCAAATTCTATAAAAACTATAAAGTATTAGTATGAATCCTTAGGGAGGATTAGTAAATTCCTATCAAGAAATATTAAGTTAATACACAGAACTTCACCAACCATTGAACAGAGTGGGAACGACATAGGAAGACTTAATTCTAATGGGAATATAACACCTACAGAATAAGCAAGCAGGCTGCTTTAAAAAAAACTATTTTGCCTAGCTATTACACCGAGGGGGCTAGTTTTATTAAGTTTTTCTCTGTAGTAACAACAGCAGCTGTTGACACTGATCATTTCTGGAAACACTGCTAGTGCTACTTATTGTTTTTATCAGGCAAACATAATACTTTCAAAAAGACAGGTTTAATCTTCCACAGAACTACTTATAGTTTCCAATTCATGACTTTCTGCTGAGTATACTGACTAATCATTTTTAAACCTCCAATTTTCTCTTGTTTTTAATGATCTGCAGCCACCTTGTTCTTCAGGGGATTGCTCTCCACTCTCGGGAAGCCATGATATTGTAACATAGTGCCTTCCCTCTTCAGTGTACTTGATTTATCTTCCCTATCTCCATGCTTTACCTTGACTGACTGTCCTGGGCCAGGTTTTCCCCTCTCTGGTAAGCATGGTCTGCTATCTGAGTGGTGGACCTCTTGACGATCTGTTTCAGCTCAGGTTCCAGCCGCTCCATTATGGCTTTGATGGTTTCTGGAATTTTCTTCAACTTCGCTAGAGCCTGAAGAAAAAAGATAATATGAACATCTTAATTGAAGCCCTAAGACTTCAGGGACACTGGAATAACAGCACAGAACACCAAGGCGAGGTGTTACAATTCACAATTAACTGTGTGCATAGAATTCAGTAAGGTTCATATACAGTATGCACCTTGATCAGGATGCCCATGAACCTAGCACTGTTCTCTTCTGGATCCACTTCAGAGAGGTCGGCTTGGTTCAGTTCTCGCATGTCCTGCTGCAGCTCACGCACTAAAGAAGGGAGATATATATACACATACGTTAGCACATGAAGGAATGTAATTAAATGCTTATGAAAGATTTACATGCACAAAAAGCCAATTATCAGAGAAATGAAAAAAAAAAAAGATATTGTCTTGCTATTCAAGGTGTTTTAAAATCACCTTGCTCTCTAGTCACAACACCAACACCTTAGAAGCCTATAATAAACCTAGTCACCTTAAATCTCACGTATCCTTTTACAGCACCATCTATACAGCATACATAAATGAGTATGTTTTGTGACACAGTGTGGAACTACTACATCTATACAAACATCAACACTTTTTTAATAATTCAACAAAAAAAAAAAAAATAGTTTTAACCATATTAATATACTCAATCTCTCTCATTTAAACACACCTGCGTCTATCCCGTTACCTCCCCTCCTCTTACCACATGACTTAGCCACATTAGCAGCTAAATTGAGAGTGGCAGCATCAAGTGATGCTCTAATTTCCATTAGATGGGCCTCCCAATTCCCCATCAAAGCGCGTTAGGAGAGTTAATGTTTATGGCAAGTTAATGGACTTTGGGTGTATTTCCTCTTTCCCCCCATTCCAACTGTAGTTTGTGTTAATAATTATGACAATTACAAGCTACAAATGAGGTGCTCTAATGCTATTACACAAAATGGCAAGCTAGGCCACTGATGGAAGCCGGCTGCAGTGTCGTGACCACAGTTGTTAGCATGACGGTGTATAGGCATTTACCGCCTGGTGGTAGCTAATTGTGTTTTCTCTTTGCATAATGTGGGGCAAAACTGTGGTTCAGTTTTTACTTTTAGGCATATGGAGTGGATAAATTGAACAGATATTTATTGTGCATCAAAGGTAATTTGCACGTTTGTGTGTGTGTGCGTGCGTGTATGAGGTGATAGCACACACATACATGATGATTCAGTGAACTGAATGAATGAAAAGAGGCACAGTAGACGACAGATAACTGAAATGACAACTGTAGCCCTTAGGTAAGTATGAGTTAAATGCAAAAGATAAAACGACACAACTGTAACTCTAATTAAACAACTACATGATGGCATAGAACTGCAGGCTCTGTCACGTATGTTTTAGGGAAACATAACTGGTGGGAGCCTGGGCTATGCTTATGCTGTCACGCTGCACTAGTAAGATGGCAACACAGTGTTGTCAGACATTAACATTATCACATTTTGAGGAAAATTATCGTACACACAAAATTTGCATTCTAATGTGGCTCAGACGATGTGCTTCAACAACACATTATCATAGACTGTGCATATTATAGTTTATAATGCAGTTTGTACCTACAGAAGAGTTGTAAAAACCAACTCTGTGTGTGCATGAAGTATCCCACCGTGTTTTGTCTGTGGATTCTGAATGGTACGGCACAATGTATAGTAGCCTATATACAGTTCTGTGGTATCCACAGAACTAAAATGGTGAGTCACTAACTTAGAATGCTAAGAGTGGGTGGTGAAGAAAGTGGCAGGCTTAATATAAAAACTCCGAAACACCAAGGGAACACCAAGTTATTGCAGGATTAACTTTTTTTCATTATCTTCTTGTTTGTGTTCCTCTGTGCTCTGCCTGGAAGGAATGCAAGGCGGACTCTACGCCCCTATAATCAGTAGAGAATTCATACGTTTCCGAATACAGTTCTAGTCTGTATATCAGTCTCTGTTAAAGTGCTGGTTACCAGTTTGAATATAACGAACTCTGTTCCCCTGCTGTGATGACAGAAATGCGCGGTGACTAACAGTAAAGATAGGGGGGACAAGATAATTAGAATGTGAGCAAAGGATATGTATATTATGATCATAGAGATGTTATGGTAAACAGTTCAATGAAAGAAATGTGGGTGTATGCTGATGTCTATGTGCAAGAAGGCATCAGTGTTTAGTATTTAATCCTTTGCACAAGAGTTTGGGTCAACTGTTTCTGTGTATATTCAGTAACACTAAATGCTTATGCGTACTAAATCATGTGCAAACTTAAAAACACCTGCAAAGAAAAGGCACAAGCTGATTTATTAAGGCTGCACATTCAGAACTGCTTCTTTCAAATGGGCAAAATAGTGCATGCTGTGAATTTTTCACCTTTGCCTTCATAAATATACAAAGTTGGACATTTTTGCTCAAGCTCTCAAAATACAGGGAGCAGAAAATGCAAAGGCATACACTGAGCTGACGCAGTGTGATTTATCAAGCCTGAATATGATTCCGATGACTATGACTGTGTCTGTATTTAATACTTTTTAAAATACGAAATTTGCTTGTGCACAGATGGCTGATACATAGAAGAAATGAGAATGCGTGTATACCACTCATTAATATATATGAAATGATGGAAGCAAAAAAATTACAAGCATATTGTCTCTCTGGTGATCAAATTCCGGAGCTATTGGGTGACCACAATACCATGCCAAAACATCCCGGCATCAGCAAAACAAGGAAAAGCATCTTCGGGTCATTGCAGTGCACTGTAGCTGTTGCTGCTGTGAGTAGGTTTTCATGTGTGTTTCTGCACACTCAGGACACACTGAATGACGCCAAACACGGCTTTTAGGCGAATGCGGGTCTTCCAAGAGTTAGAGGAGCGACTGACTACACACATTTGGAACTTGCAACCCCGCAAACAGTGAACATGTGTACATTAATCATAAAAACACACAATATTTGAATGTGTAGATCTTTTCTTTCCCCCAAAATAACCAGAATAAATACAAAGTAATGTCTGTGATCACCTCTTACCCCACCTATACAATATAATTAAAGGATCATACCACTGCTGGATCCAGGTGTGCTAAACTGTGATGAATCCAGAATCTTACGGGGGGTTGACAAGCTGCTGACATCCAACACAGGCATTGGTGATGTGTCTTTGGCTTTGGAGCTGTGTGGAGAATAAACTGAAATTATGGCTTCTTACACATATACACAAGTTTAGGAAGCACTAAAAGAAAATACCCACTTACCTTTCCCCTTCCCTAGCAAAAACAGTCTACTGTTATAACACTGAACTCTGGGTTGGACTGGTGCTGCTTTCCAATGAGCCATTTATCAAGCTTTAAGATGGAGGTGGAAGCAATCCAGGTTCTTTAAGCTGGGTGGTATAAACACAGTGTGCCTGCTAAGTGAGTAAGGTATATGGAAGCCGGCTTGTTGTTAGAGGCGACCCAATGCAATGAGGCCAAGACCTGTCACTGGCTCACCCTCAGTAATAAATCACTTTAACACACCAACCCGCCACTACTATAATTACACCCACACACAGACACATGTGTAAAAGTGCAAACACACTTAGCCTGAAAGCATTACGCACAAGAGCATCAACAGTGTGTTTGTACCACTGTGCCGCATTATCACTAATACTTTATACGACTGCATCATGAAACTAAAGAACTGGCTTTTGGGTCACGGAGGCATAGCTTAAGTTATTCTTCCAGTGGCTGCAAAATCACTATTATTTGAAGAATTACTGGTGTCACACAGAAACTGTGGATGCTGCATTCTATCATTTTATTTTTTTATTGCTAACAATTGGCAACTGACGTTGTCCCTCACTTTTAAAAAATGGTTTGCTTCCTGAAAACCAAACAAAAACAACATTGTGCATATTCATGCAGTGTTTTTATTGTAGCACCTATCGTGACTCTGGTACATCCCTCCGAACACCCTATGAGTGAAATGAAGTTGTTTGCCTCTTCACTGTGGGGGATTTTTCATCTGTTTCTTTGGAACTTCAGAGCACAAAGTACAAACATGAAGAGCAACAAGTTAAACAAGCTCTAATTGTTTTTGTCAGTAATTGGCTTGGTTTCCATGTAGTAAATAAATAACTGGCAAGTTACACTTCATTGTCCCAGTAGTAAAGAGCTTATAATGAAGGCACATCTATACAGTCTAAACTTTTCACAGAAGAAAGCTCTTTGAAGGCAATATTTCTGTTCACTACATAATACGCAAAACAATAAAGGCTTTTGATACAGAGCAAACAATCTGGTTAAAGAAGTATTTTTATAACACTCTATGACTATGTTCACCCTCAATCCCTCTGTCTCTCTTAGCCTTGAACCATTTTATATGGTATATTGGTAATACCATGGAATAAATAAAACATAAATTAAAACATACATTATATATGACTTTCAGAATAGGGAAAAGAAAATTAATGAATTAAATGCGATCAAGAAAACCCCTTACCCTGGAAGGCGAGCTGCATTTTTGTCCTTGTTCTTGTGTCCCAACCGACTTGTGGACTTAATGTAGAGGTGTCGGTGCAGCTCATCAATGAGTACAAGATGGATGTTGAGCTTCTTGCTATGGAGCTCTAGACGCAGGTCTCCAAGCCCTTCCACCTGCAGCAAGGGGCCATCTAAGGAGTCTACAGCTGACACCTGGATATGACAACATACCAGCCAAGAATTGGTTAACCTTAGATTTAGGTTTTCACAAGGATGCTGATACCTTATACTACCCACATACCTGTTGTTTGTGTTGTCTCTGTACAAAGACAACTGACATTTCTGTTTTGCTTTGCCAACAAAGAGCACATATGACACTCCACTGTATGGTGGGCATCTAAATGTAACTCATTTTGTAGCTGTTCTGTATAAAACCATCACAGCACATTAATCACACAAACAACATCTGTTTACATGTATTGTAATAGTAGTTACGTAATCCGGAGATCATTTTATTTTAAGTTACACCTCTCATTACAAGCATTTTATTTGAAGAATGTTTTAAAATGTTATTTTTAATTGATCACCAAATATATGTACTGTACCATGCAGGGGGAATATCCTTCCCTCCTCACGCCCATTTCACACTATCCATTTCTCCTAATGGACTCATTCTGCCTCCCCGCTTTTCTCAGTTTTTATTAAGATAAGCAGCAATTAATAAACTGTTATGTAATTAAACTAAAATGAGTGTGTTTATGTGCATTCATTTGTGTGTGTACTTCAAGGACACTAATGGCCAGATTTCAGCACTGCAAAGAATACATATTTGCATGGCCAAGAAAGGCCAGAAGGAAATGGGTAGCGGGGGAAAAGATGCTGGGCAGGGGGCATGGGTCAAGTGCATATTGATGCAAATGAGTTCCACATTAGTGACAAGATGAGCTAATGCGCTGCATGATCAGCACCCTTTGGCTTAATAGAATAACTTGGCATGTCTGCATGGCTTTGCATGTTCTGTGTGAGTGTGTACACACTTCTCATTTCTCTGTATGATTATATGTGTGTGATCATATGACTGTAAATCATTTAACACTCATGTGTTTGTGAGTGGGGGGGGGTATCTCATTACCATTGAGCTGGGATGACAGAGGAAGGCTGGTTAACGTCGTTAGGGGGCCAGGCCTGTCAGCATAATGAGGGATATGAAGCCTCTAGTGAATTTGCTTGGGAGAAATTGAGAGTGAAGAGCGTAGCTCTCAGCAGTTGCATGTGTGTGTGCACCTGTGTTTTATGAAGCTGTGACTTTAAAGAGAGGAGAGGAGAGGAGAGGAGAGGAGAGGAGAGGAGAGGAGAGGAGAGGAGAGGAGAGGAGAGGAGAGGAGAGGACCAGTGTTGTTTTTAACCAAACCCACGGGGTCTACGACTGCCATTCAATAGCTGACAGATAGCATAGTCTGAATTCTAATTGTCAACCCTTACAGATAAGCCTCACATAAACACGTGCAATGTTATAAAGAGCACCCAACAGTGGATAAGAGTGATATGGAGGCTAGGAAGAGTTACATGTCCCTGGCTTGTCTTCTCCTGCTGTAGTAATAGGAAAAAGAGTATACTGCATGTGTCTGTAAGCACAGAACATTACAACTTTTGTTAAAGTGAGAAAGAAATAAGTAAGAGAGTGAGAGAGAGGAAGCAACAGAATGTGAAAATCATGATGCATGTGAAAACCAGAGAGACGGATCAGTGCTATAATGAGTGACAGCATGATGGGAATAAGCACATCAGGGATTCAAAGAAATAATACAGCCAATGTGATGTTACAGCAGAGACACACAGTGTGGATCTTGTGAATATAAAGTACAACACAGAAACAAATGAAAATGTTTAACCATTTGGAATTTTCATTATAATCAAATTCTCATATTCTGTCTAATAATATTTTTCAAAAACGAAAAAGAAAACGTTTCACATGGGGTGAGTTCAATACACACTAAATCATCTAACAACATTTTGAGGCACATTATTACTTTGCACTGACACAACGAGTCCAGCATGTATGAACTGTCATTAGGTGTCTTTATGCCGTCACGTCAAAAGTATAGAAAATTAGAAATGGATATGGAAGGTTGGTGTAATCATTTACACGCCAAATATGTTATTTCAAGGATTGTCAATTTGACATTTACAATAATTGCTAACATCCTCTACTTTGGCTTAAGTGTAAGTTATTTGAAATAGATTTTTTATACATTATTTATTCATGAACTGCAATAATGTGTCACCAAAGCAAAAGCTCAAGTGACTGAGGAATAGCATTTTGATATGTAGAGGCAAATAAAATGAGTGCTTTTTTACGTACAAATGAAATTGCACCATCCTAATCAAGTAAAGCACATTTGAAGTTTGCAAGACAGAAGCAAAGCGTCCAACTGACTTTGAACTTTCCACAACCTTTCAAAACACGCTGTACTGACTGAGCACAGGTTGAATGAAGTTTCACTTCTTCCCGCCCCCACAAAGAGGGTTTTTGATGGTCCTTTGGGCGCACTGCCAGCCCTCTTTCTTTCCTCCTCCTCAGATAACCCTATTCTAGCAAACTAATTATTACCAATGTCTGAAGGAAGATGTGAGGGAGTGACAGAGGAAGGGAGAGCAGAAAGAGAAGGAAACGAAAGGAACAGAGAGATCACAGAGTCTGGTCATTTCATCCTCAATGCCATCCTTCAGCTCCCCTGTTGTGCACACTGCAAAACACACATCAAAAGAACAAGAGCACATGCATGCATGCACACACACACACACCTGCAGCATCCTCACTGCCCTCAGATGACGTTCAATTGAAGTAAAAGATTTGCACTCACTGGACTGTTCAACACTAGAAAGTGATTCTTTAAATGGATGAGAGGCACCAGGAAATCAATCTGAGCAGCAACATTTCATAAACACTGGCGTTTATGTAGGTGCACTGTGCACACCACGAGTCTCCCATCAGAATTGCCTCTTATGCATTTACATATGTCAATAGGTATCCCATAACTTCAAACCAAGAAAACAATCTATTCTTATTCCATTTCCCACTTTCCTCAACTCATGTCCCATCCATCCAACCAAGACAAAACACATTTGGAAGAGTACATCTATTTTACATTACAGTTTTTCCTCTTCCAGTCTGTCTTTCTCTATCTAAAATACTTTACAGACACACAAAAGTGCTTTTATACTGGCCATCAGTCTACTCACCAGCCTATTTGTGGCATGAAGGTAGTGCTTGCTTGCCATATAGGCCTCCAGCTCTTGGGGCACTTGCTTGATGCTTTCAATTTCATCTAGCAGCTCGAGGACATGCTTGTGCTCAATGCCTTCTATCCACAGCTTTCTCAGTTCGTCCCTTTTGCAATGGAGCAGCATCTTACATGACAGAAGGTTCTCTTTCACCTGCATAAAAAAGTGAGATGAAGTCATACAAATATTAATTTCATAGAGCCGAATCCTCTGTTTGGTTTTTCAGTGTACCTGTTTGATCTTGTTCCGAGAGCTGGTGATGCGCTCTGTGATGCTCTGGTAGGTCCTGATAGCAGTGGTGAGTTCAGCATAATGCTGAACGATCAGCTCATCTAAATCTCGGTCGCATGTTTCAAAGGCCTCTTCCAGACGACCCTTTTCTGTCTCCCTGTCCTGCACGTCATCACTGTTGGACAGAGTTCTGCATCGGGAACAGGAAAGACAGGATTCATCTCAATAACCAAACCTACATCATCAATCTGAATGAAGCATCAGTGATGGATTTGATCGAAGAGACCCAAAGGAAATGACAATTACAAGGTGATTTTAAATCAGTGAAGGGAATGAAACATAAGGTTGAGAAATAAAAAGACTATGACAGTAAAAGCACAAGAGCTGTATGCCAACATACCCCTGCAGTTTAAGCAGCATGGCAAAATGCAATAGTGGTATTGTGAGTTATAGCACATATTCCCATTGGCCCCATGTGCCCATCATTGGCTAAAAATAATCTATTTACATTACATAAGCTATAGCAAACCATTGTTGTATTACATACTGAGGACCAGTTGGACCTCAACTTTCGATAGACAGAATTACCTTGTGCTACCTTTCTTAAATTACACATTTGATAGAAGTTTCGATGGATAGGATCAAATTTTAGAACACAAGTAGCATGTGCCTCGTAGCTGATTAATTGTTTGTAATTTTTTACAATTTAGATTACAACCACAAATGCATGCGTGTCTTGACATAAGCCAGTATTCCTATAAAACAAAGTCTAGTTAAACATTAAGCAAAACAGCAAGTAACTTCAGCAGTATTCAGCGTTAAAGTAAAAGAAAATAGCTTGTTGCACTTGTCGAGCCACCACGAAAATATTTACACTGCTGTGCAATCGTTTGTATTGATACATTTAGTTACTTAGTTAGTAATTTTTGGACAGTTATACCACAACAGTGCGCTACCCTACTGGAAATAAAAATAGTAAGTGTGTGTGCTTTAAATGGTTTCATAAAATTAGCAATACAGGAAGGATGTTGCTAATAGCTAGCATCCAAAGCTACCTGTCAATCCGTGTATGAGAGCAAACGCTAAACGCAAACGCTAAAGCTGCCAGACATTTTACCAGCGCTGATAATGTTCTATAAAGACTGTGACAAACATTACCTGATAACAGAGATGAGCAGACCAGAAGGGTCTTTGTTTTTGCTAACAGCACTCCTATATCTCCCTGTATCAGCTGCCATTTTTCCAGCTGCGGCACCCAAACAGGAAGACAGGAAAGGACGGTTACACGACGGAATTATGGGAGCTGTAGTTTCAGCTTCTCAAGTAGCTATGCAACAGTATGTAGACACTTAGCCTGAAATTAATATCCATGTTAATAAGTATTTACAGCCATATACCAAAATTTAGTGGACTTTAATAATATATTATGATATGTAACAATATAATATATTTGTTTTTATTTATGTTTAATCATTGTATCCTGTATATTGATCAGCATCATCAAAGATCATCTGCAGCCTGCTCGGCACAACATTACAGATGGTAATAATGATTCTGTGGTGTTAGGATAAAGACTAGATCATTTTAAAATGCAATAATGATTTTTTAAGTATTATTCATATATTGTAGGAATAGTAGGGCAGAATGAAAAAACTGTTTCACGGTAACACTTTCAATCCAGTCCTCTTGAGACTGATAAAGGAATGGTTGAGCAGAGAAGAAAGGCAAGTGACAGTGTGTGTCACTGAGTTAATAGCCTTTCCCATTTAGAACATACTGTGCTGAATTTGGTGGGGTGCTCCTACACCATATCTCTGACAATCACTGCTGTACCAATGGGAATAGGAGAGGGCATTGATTCTGGAGCAAAGGAGGTCGATTCCCAGCAACCTGGACCTTGATTGATGTGGTGGTGGACTGATGAGATAACATTGTGGGTGATCTTTGAGTTTTTAAAAAAAAGAAAGAAACAAACGTGTCACACAGGAGCTACTGTTTTTCTTTTGAAAGCTTCCCAGGTCCAAGTTTAATTTTGAAATTCTTATCACCCTGCAGGGCGATAACGCAGCACCAAGGTTATTTCTTTCAGCTTGGTGCGTGTTTAGACATTAAGTGATTTCTGTGACTGACTGACTGACCTGTGTGTGGAATAAATACAAGGCCATTAAGGTCTTTGCAGGACAGCTCTTTATGTTGTGTTGATCTATGCATCTAAATGACAAAATTGCATTTTAAATAACTTAAGAGTAAATTTTGACTTTTGCAGCACTTTAAATAACGGTGCAGCCACCAAAACAAATAGCAAACAGTGGATTATATGGATTAAAGATACTGTTTGATTCTTGTGGTCGTTAAATAACTAAAGTTCTTGTGGATAAATTTTAATGTAATTCTGTTATACAGTAATTAACACATGAATCACTGTTAATGTATGATAAGAGCTTTAATAATTATCAGAAGAAAAATACAACAGAAAGAAACAGAGTGAAAATATTTTATTCACCTCACCAATTACTACCCTTGGAAATTCGTAACAAAATGCCATCCCTTGGTGATTAAGGAGAAGCTACTTCTTTACTTGTTTCCATGGAAATGTGGTTAATAGAAGCAGAAAAACATTGTATCTATTGAATGTTTTCTGAATTTTTCACATAATCTTGAACTGGATCAAACAAAACATGATTTATATCTTCAACTGAATGCATCGACTGCTTAGATACAGCAACCTCAAACTCATTTCATATTTTAAATTTCATGCCATTTCCTTTACAGACATTCTGGGTTTAGATGATATCTTTACTGAGTAGAGCACTTGATTTTACTGAAATGACACAAAGAGAAACAAAATTAGATAAAGATTTATGGATGCATCAACTCAAATGTCACAAAATCAAGATTAAGTAAGAGATCTTGTCAAAAAGCAACAATAAGATAATAAAGCACACAGTATTAAATTTTATGAACTTAGTAACAGACTAGTGTTCAACTGACCATGTAATGTCTGGACTTTCTGTTTGTTTTGTGAACCTCATCTTGCAGGAGAGTATTCTCTAGTCAGGATCTAAAAAGCAACTTTCTGTGTCAACTTTGTGTATATAAATATGCTAAAATGGATGCAAAGAGAACATCCAAAGCGTGAAAACAAGACAATGGTAAACATGTAAATTATATTTGTATCATAAGATCCCTAGGTGGCAGTAATATATGAGGACAGTGAGTGTGCAGCAACCAGTATTCTCTCCTCAGCGAACGAAATATCATAGGTAAATTAATTACATCACTGTGCAGCATAATTGCTCAGTATCAAAATCAGGTGTCAGTTATAATAATAACAATAATATTGTTTACTACAATAATGCTGTCATAAACAGCAAGCAGTGCAATTCTCCACATTTAATTACGTCTCTGTTCTATAAACACTATTCAGCACAGCCTGAGGCTTTTCAGAGATTGTCCTTGGGGCATTGCTACACATTCTAATTCTTTATTATGCAATCTGATCACAACAGAAATGAAAAACAAACACAACCTCATGATCTGCATGTATTACACTGTGCTGTGTGATTAAATGTATATACATTTATAGGGATAGTTTAGTCGGCCCAAATTAAATTTGATTCATAGCTCCAGCGTGTATGGTTGCCTGAAGGTCGAGTCATTACCTCAGACAAACTTTTACTATCTTTGATCCCAGTGTTAGAATAGCCGCTTCATGTCATCTACTGTGAAGTTAAATATTTCAAGATCCATGTCAACATATTCCCAGTGACATGGTATTCTCAACTCTAAATTGATAGAGGTGTGACATCATTTAAACCTCTATCTCTTCCAATTTGCTCATATATATATATATGAAGGTTACTGTGTGTGTTTCGTTTTATTATAGGGTTGTCAGCCATATTGGTAAATAATTGTTTTTGATTTGATGAAGGTTTTTATTATGTGACAGATTTGAATGTGAGTCCTCTGTGTTTATGAAAATTCTCAATAACATTGCAGCGTATGCAACCACAGTGAATTCTTAAAAAGGTTTTTATTGGTTTAAGTTTGCACTGAGTCCAAAACATATAATACAGAAAACACAAACCCACAAAATCATCAGAAAAGAGCAGTATAAACATATTAGGTTGCAGTTTATTAAGTTTAGACTATGATTCTTATGAACAGTTGTTCCTTATAATATGCTCTCCTCTTGAGGCATCAGCTACAGTTTTATGCCCTGCAAGTCTGTATGAGTTTCTAAAGTGCATACTGTATATTATAAAATTACAAGGAAACAATTATAAAGAAAATTTGTATTCTCTGAACACACTTATTGATTGCTAATTAATGCATACTGTATGTACATCTCTGTTTTAGTGTTGATTAAAGAGCTGAAAATAAGTAGATAAACCTGACCTTTCTTCCATTCATAATTGATGATGAAGTATAGGCTATAATTTTTTGACGCATAGAAAGCCTGGTGAGTGATGTGTTTTATATTAAAAAAACAACTTTGTGTTACAAAGTGCAAGAACAGCCTACAACTGGAAGGAGGGCAGAGCAGGAAGAAAAATGAATACCATTATTTAGACACATTTAAAAAAGAAAATCAATAACAAGAATTTCCAGGATTAGATATTTTACCATACAAATATCATAGAGCTGCACTGTGAAATAATACAAAGAGTTAACTATTAAGAAGAAAAAACGATGTTGATGAAATGAGACTCACCCTCTTTCACCATGTCTGCAGTGATGAATGGAAAAGACAGAGGAGTCCATAGTCCACGCAGACCTCCACAACTCTAGCGGAGGTCTGCATGGCTTGTGGCTCCTTTGAAAAGTCAAGTATTGCATTTAGCCATGCATGAACAGACTGCTTGGTTAAATTTATGTAAGAAGAAGAAAACAATACCAATCAGGTGCCAAAAGCCCACACTCTAGCTAACCCATTCAACAATGAGAGCGAGTCTTAGGGACGAACAGTATGAACAGTTCTGGAGCAAAGGTTCTCAGTCACAATATAGCCACTGAATTTGGCAATGTAATGGGTCTTCCATTTCACTTCTTTGCAGCTCTATTTCCATTTTAGGAGCTGTCTTTGCTTTCCCTGATGGGTTTGGCAACTCATTATGCCAATCATGCCATGCATATTTGAATTCAACCTGATGATATTGGTCCATTAACTCGGCCACATATTTCACCCATCCCATCTCTTCTTCTCCCCATCGTTCTATCATTTTGCTATCATTTTGCTATTCTCCAACACAAATAACAAAGAAAAACAGGTTTGTGTTGACTTCAACCACTATCTTTATCTTTATCTATCTTTTAATCTAGATTTCTCGTAGTTAAAATGCTATTCCTCTGCTTCATATTATTTAACTTGAAAAATATATTACACGCTGCATAGCATTGTGCAGATATATGGAGAGTATACAGCAAATTGTCAGGTCTGTTTTGATTTATGGGATATCTAACTTAGGCCTTTTGAATTCAGACAATATTGTATATGCTAAATTGTAGCACTTAGTATTAAAACTTTCAAGCAATTCATGAATAGACAACACCAAACTTTAGTCAAATACTTATTATATATTTATTAATTATTCATGCATATGCATTTATAGCTTTGTAGCAAGTTTATTTCCATGCTCAGCAATAACATGCAAAAAATAAACCATAAAAACTATTTAGAGAATACAATAAGCCATCATACAATAATCATTTTGACTGAATAGTTGTTGTTTTTTAAATCATACTCATCATAAGTAATCATACTTATACCTTTGGAAATCATTTGTGATATTTAGTTTTGTAAAAAGCTTCTGCTACACATGTTGCATTCAAAGTACAGTCTATATTTGTATTTTATCAAAATTTGCAATTTCCACTAATTACGTCAAAGCATTGATGCAATAAGGAGAACACTATATCCACACAGAAAAACTGGTCCATAGGCTAAATTAAACCAACTGTGCTGTCAGTGTCACATTCTTACAAGTAGTCCTGGTAATCCCGGCTGCAGACGGTGGCTTTTCCACTCACAGCCTACCGCCTACAAATGATAACCAATCAAAATAGCCGATAGAAGAAGTTGTCACGGTTACGTCCAATCACCTCACTCGTTCTTGAAGTACGTCATGCTAAGGAAGTGCATACGTGCTCAGTCAGTAGCGTGAGGGACTTAGCTATATATACCTGACTCTAGCGCAAGTAAACTGTCCAAAAAACACAAGTGGATGCCAGTTTTATATTTTACACGTAGAGAACTGACACTCTGACAGTCTGAGAATGGGAGCGAACAACAGTACCCGCCGTGTGTCATTTGAATCAGATGAGAACGAGAACATCACGGTGGTGAAGGGCATACGGGTATGTGATTTACAAAGTTGCTTCGTGTTGGATAAACAGGTGTTGCATGACTAACTTAGCCCGAGATCCAGTAATGCAGTGGTGAAATGTGCTGTAAACTGCGCAGCGGGTCAATGTAGTGAAAAGTTTCCAACTTAACCACATATAGTTGCACACAGCATCTGAAGCGATTATGACATGTACTTTTGGCAGTGTTGACGTTGACGTCACCAGCCTCATGCTCTGCTGCCAGAGTATGAATGAAACCTAAAGGCGTTTGCTTTCTTGGTTGTAGATCATGGAATCTTTGGGGAGTTTAAGTTTTATAGATGAAAACATGTACAAGGTGTATGTGGAGTGATTGTGAGTTTCTGTTGTTAGACGGGTGTTGTCACAAGTTCTCCTATGTCATTGTGAGTTGATGTTAAATATAGCCTGAGAGGCTTTAGCAGCAGTTAAGACTTTAGTTGGCATTGTTCTCTGTCTATTATTACTTATTTGGCAACCCAACCAAATGATGCTAAAATTACCTTCAGTGATGTGTCTTGTTTATGCCAATGCTGTAATGTGTAAACAGATATTAATAATTGTATCTTCCTTGTTTAAGCACCATGCATATTATCCATAAAAACACCAATATGAGTTTTTGTAGGAAAACATTCATTCATTATGTTAAACTATTTTTAAAATCTTTCTCACTCTTCCTCTGAAACATTTTCCACTCTTCTTTGCAGCTTTCAGAGAATGTCATCAACCGCATGAGGGAACCTGCATCTCCTCCTAAACACCAACAAGGTCCCTCTCCGCCACCTTCCAGGGCGCCTACCCACACTCCTCCTGTCCTGCGCCCAGTGCCTCCCCTCTTTGATCCAGTCACCTCCTTGCCTCCGCCTCCTCCTGTTGTAGAACCGGTTGTACCTCCTCCACCTCCTCCTCATCCCTCTACAGAACAGGTAGCAGCACCCAGCATTAGTGAAATGGTGCCCCCATCCTCATTGTCTTCTGCTGCCGCTAATACTGTTACTGCTTCTGCTTCTGAATTTGTGGCAACGCCACATTCTCCTCCTCCTATTGCTGCTGCTGCTGAGCCGGTAACTCTGCCTAGATCTCTCCCTTTTACTTCTCCTCCTAATGATCCCCTAATTCCTGCTCCCTGTCCTGCTCCGGCTGTGGTGGAAGTGATCATTCCGCTTGCTCCTTCTCCCCATGTTGTCGAACCCTCTTGTCCTCCTATAAATCACTCCATTGGTTTTTCTCCTCCAGTAACTGAATCTATTGCCCCTTCATATGTAGCTGAACCCATGCCACCTTCTTTTCCTATCAAGATTGAATCTATCACTTCTCCCCCTATTACCAAACCAGATCCCCTCTCTTCCCTCACTAGTGAACCTGTCACAATCCTTCCACCACATATGCCTCCTTCAGGGGACACTCTGACCTCACACCGTGCCGAGCCATTAGTTGCACCTCCCCTACCTGAGTTTACTGCTCCTTGTGTACCAATTGCACCTCCTTCTCAGCCACCAGCGAAACCAGTTTCCCCTGCTCCAGTGTCCGAGCCAGTGCCCAAGACAAGTCCAGTTACACCTCCTGCTACACCAGCTGGTGAGTAGTTTTCCAGGATCCTGAAAATAAGTGTTGGTAAAATATTTAATACATCACAATGGGATAAGTTGTAGAAAAGGAAATAAATTAGATGTATTGTTTTGTGATGTATGTTGTTCAGTAATATTGTATTGATTTGGATGGTGTAATATTCTGTTGGTCAAGGGTAACTTAATCAATGCAGAGGAACACATAAGCTGAGAAAAAACCCACTTCATATAGTAGCGCAGATGGAAGAGTAGTGTGAGGATTTAGTGAATGATTTTTGAGTTCAAAGCTAATACAGCACGAGACCAGAAACATTTTCCATTTCAGACTGTATTAGTCTTTGCTAGAATTATGCAGTTGTGATGTTTGACCTCTGAGGCAGCCAGACAAACAGTCCTGTTCCTTGTAGCAGGAGAGATTGGACGCCTATTTATAAAAACTTGAGAAATGAATTGTTCCTTCTCGGTAATGGCTCATTTTACCCTGGAATGTTTTCTTCAGTAGCATGGTTAATTAGAAAGTAAAGGTTATGAGGGAATGAACTGTCCCAGGATTTAATTTTAAGTCCAGCTACATTGAAGTATAATGATGTTTATTGTGTGACTGTTTACTTTAAGCCACCTTAAGCTTTTTGTCTCAAATATTCATTCAGATTGTAATTAGTCTTCATTTTTAAAATAGGTCTCACGGTAGCCTTGGTCATATTATGATTCATTGCCATCCCCAAACTGTTAATGAAATGATTAATTTTTTTCTTGTAATAATGTTAATAAATTGATGCTGTAATTAGTGGAGCTCCTCAGCCACTATTTCTCTGGATTCTGCCTCATCAGTGTGGAGCTGAAGCTGTCATGATAACTCTTCCCCTTCTTGCAGGTTGTGAGAGGACTCAAAATAGTGAGGCTTACCTCAGTAGAGGCCTCAAGTTTTTAATAATTTCCCTTTCAGTAAAGCAGTTGTTATCAGTATTTTTTACTTTTACAATCCATCATGACAGCTTATATGTGTAAGGAGTCACTTGTGGGGAAGAACCATCTCTTCAGCTACTGTCAGCTTTACAGAACTTTACAGCATTTTTTGTTTTTATTATCTGGCTCCCAGCTTTACTGTCTTGGTCCAGTCTTACGACTTTCATCAGTGTCGTTTTCAGCCGTAGCAACCCATTGCAGCTTTTAAAAATCCATCACACACTACCTGTCCAACACCTTATAGCAGATAGATAAAGTTAGCAACTAGCCGGTAACTGTAATGGAGCATTCAGCTGTTTAAGAGCCAGATATTTCCCTGAGGAGCTGGTGGACATGAAAACTCATATTGAACTTGAATTCACCAAGTGGCCAGATATGAGTCAAGATGAATTCGAATGTTGTCTAAATTGTGGTGGCTGTAGCTCAGGGGATAGAACATGTTGTCCACTAATCCGAGGGTTAGTGGTTTAAATCCCAGATCCACCGATTCACATGTTGAAGTATCCTTGGGAACAACACTGACACGTAAGTTGCTCCTGATGAAAGCTGTAGTTTCTCTTTAGTGTGGCCACAGGTCTCTTATCAGTTGACATATCTGGCAGAGGACATTTGAATGTCACCAGTTCATTACACAGTACAGAATGGGGTGTGGGTGCAGATTCGTTAGAGGGCGGCATCCAAGGGGTGAGCAGGCTTCCCCATCCTTGACTGTGCTCAATCAGTGAGGTAATTAAAAGAGGCCAACTTATGCCACGCCACACTGACTCTAGTGATTAAAACAACACCTCCACAGTTTCACACAACAGACCACCAGGCCTCATTAAGGGAAAGGAGGTGGTGGGTGGGTATGTGTCTGTGTGTTAAATTTGTATTTGTCTGTCGGGCTTCCATTATGTGACACTGAGTTTTATGTGAGCCACTTACTTATTTGTTTGAGCACATTAGCAACACAATTAGACAACTCAAATAAGTTACTCATGTACATTCCACAAAAACACTTTTGTTGTCAGTCTTACATTTTCCATTAGCTCTGGGGGCACTGTCAAAACAGGGTTTCATTTTTCTCCTGGTTGAATAAAATTATTCCTCCATTGTTTGCACTAATTGGTTTTCAGATTAAAAGATAAATATAACAATATCTCATTTAATTTGGTTACAGGTGTTCAGTGTGTTGGCTGCAGTTATTATGAAAAAGGTCTTTTCTTTTGCTTTCCATTTTGTTTCCATTTGTTTGTTCATACAGTATCTGCAGTGTTCAGGATAGTAAGTATGTTTGTTTTGTTTGTATTTTTAATATTGCTACACAGTCACAACCACAGTTTAGTTTTTTTAATGTATATTTTATTTTATTTAAAAGAATGCAGCTGCCAGACATTTGGTCTCTTATTTGTCACACAGCAATAATCTGCATTAACAATAACTGAGGTACTGAAATCACCTTACAGCTTAGTATGTAACAAACTTACAAAGTATTTACAAGGAAGTGGGGGAAAAAAAAAGTCAACTTGGACAATTGATCAGGCGTGTTCTTTTTAAAGAACCAAGCAGAAAGGTATGATGAATGTGAATGTGAATCTTGTTAAAAAGTTGCAAAGTTCAGGCCAATCCTGAAAGGGTACGCCCTTAATGAAGCGGACATTGATTATGTGTGTCCACGAGCGTTCGAAATCGAGTGAGGCTCTCAGCAGGTCCACTGTCTCTAAATCATGACCGGAGTCAGTATGTGTGCTGATTACACCATTGTCAAGGTTGAACCTCCTACACTTTCTCCAATGTGCTATAAATATTCATATGGCGGAGCCCACACACTGCGCTGGACTAATAGCCTGCTTAAAGATGTCTCCCAGGTGCAGCATAGACAATAGGAAAATGGGAGAGACGTGGGTGACTTAGTATGTGTCTACATAAATGTGAGTGTGAAACTTGTGAAATATATCGCTCTGCATTTAAAAATTTACTTTTCTTGTTATCTTGAGAAAATGTGACATGATCAGTTATGTCCTCTTCCATAACATGAGATTGAATTAACAGAAAAGTGTGTGAATAAAAGAGAATCAGAAATGACACCTACCCGTCAGGGCTGGAAGCTTGCTGCCGGCACTTCTCTTTTTTTTTTTTTTTTTTTTATTCCTTTCCTATTTGAACACAGTGAAAGGTGTGTGGTGACTCAACTAAGTGCAAGCTAGAAACGTGAGGAAGTGGTAATGTTACAGATTATGCCCTCCACGCGGGTCCTGGGGTTAATGAAAGTTCTGATGAGAAACGCAATTTGCCTTCATCTATTATCTCAACTGCCAATAGCCTGTGCTTCACCGCCTCTCCTTCTCCTTTTCCACGGGGGTTAGTGATTGGTGGAAAAGGAGAGGAGGGGGATATATCTAAAAAGATGATGAGTTTTTAATCTTTTTAACATTTACATGTCCTACTCAGGATTGACACAGGCTCTGTCAATCTGGAATTGTCTCTGACCCTAACCAGCCTCCCTCAAGGACCCCAGACAGTGTTTATCATATCAGAACCTGTTCTGTGGCTGACCCTGTGGGCCTGCTAGCTATCTGAATCCTCTCTCTGCAGGTGCTAAAGAGGATGTGCTGATAAACGAGGAGTTGCTTAGGCTTGCCTCAACTTAAAGGACATTTTTACTTTTCTTAGCACTGTGCTAAAGGGTAGACACCGATCAGCCACTACAGAACACAATCTGGTGGTTTTAATACCATGGTGGGCAGGGATCTGAGATCAACAGGTGTCAGATTACAGCTTGCCGCTTAAGCCACAAACTGGTCGGAGTCCCCATACTAACCCTTGTCCATCACAACATAAAACCACCAGGTTGTGTTATGTAGTGGCTGATCAGTGTATATTTCCAGTGTAACTGTGCCGTGAGTAAATGTCAGTATTATCTGACAGAAAATAATTTCATAAGGACATGGCTTGATCCAAAGTGCCACTTGAGTTTGGTGTCCACTACACACTGTATCCATCTACTCCCGTCTGCTAGTTCCCTTATAGAAAGAAGTAGAATTATCCTGCACACATGCAGAGCTGTTGTGAGCTAGAAGAAATGCTTAAAAGAAGGGTTTGTTTTGTTCCTCAGTTAATGAAATATTACCGTATTTATGGGCTAATGTCCTGATACTTTGTGGAGTGATCATTGCTGCTGTCAGACATATTATTAATCATTAGCAGTATGGGACATGAGGACATGACAAGTACTGAGATACACTGTTTATTTTACTCAAGTTTGGGGAAATTAATTAAATTTTTACTTAATTAAGTTTTTTTTTTTCAGTAGACATCAATATATAAAGCAATGCTAATTAATTCAGTTTTGGCCCAGGGCAGCATAACAAGCTGTAAGCACTGACATGTTATCACCTCATAAAGTGATGTAAAACATGTAAGTGAACATTTGCACATTCAGCAGTCATGGAGCAACATTAGCATAAACTATGTCATGTTTTAGCCTCGCTGGTACATTTAAGTCCAATATTCACTGTCATTTCAGCCTTGGTCTTGGGTTTTTGTGGGAAACGAGTAGCTCTTTGTCTGCTAAATGCTCAATAAGTTTGTCTGTCTGCGGTTTCGTGCTGAGAACTATACAAAGGTTTTATTGTCACCTGTAGCTGAAGTACATATTTCTACACATCTAACGGAGTTATCTTTAAGAGAAAAGTATCACAGATCAGCATCGGATTTTTCTGACATAAAAAAGTTTTCTTGTTACTTCACAGATGCCCTTATGGCAGAACCTTTGTCATGATTTTACCCTAACAGGTTGTCATTCTGCTGTTATTCTTAACAGAGTTGTAATTACACTCTTCTCTGCAGAGAGATCAATGATGCTTCTGAGTGCTGTCAAACATGATGGATATTGTTTTGCTCTGGACAGTAGGTGACAGGAGTCCTGTCTGTTTTTTGAGGATACACTGTGCAGCAAAAAGTTGTCAAGTTGTCAGTCATGTCCTCTGTTTGCACTAGTGTTTTTTTCCTGAAATCCTGTCATACTAAACCTTCCTCTACCTGACGCTTATTCATTCTCTTTATTGTACCAAATAGTCAGACTCAGAATTCTTGTTATGTGCCTTTCACTGCACTGAAGAACCAGCTGCAGCAAGTGGAAATCAGAGAGGACGAAGCTAACTGTACACTCTTTGTATGTTTTAGCAGGAATGTCACTTGAGAGCATGATTATTGTATTATTTATAGTGTGGGTGTGACAGCTGCTGAAAAAGTTCAAGAAAACTAAAATGGTGCCGGGAGAGAAGTCAGCAGACGTTTTGTTTATCTGCGGTATGAGTTGCATTATATTTAGCAAGCTCCTGGCAACAGGTGTCAGTTCAGCAGTATTGTGAACTTTGTATGTGAAACTAGTTGCAATTCAACCGGATCATTTTGCATCTTCACAAAGAGCACAATAAATAGAACACATTGGGATTTTTTTTACAGGATTTATGCACATGACTGTTATTGGACATGAGCGTTAAAACTAGAGAAAATAACAATTTGATAAATTTAAAGCAAATTCTGTCTTCTTTTTTTTTCTTTTGCTAAGAATACTGTAGTTTGTAGTTCCGTGTCCACAAGGTATCTCAAAAGCCTTAAATAGATATCTATAACAACAGGCTTATGGCCAAGTTACATTTAAAACATTTAATTAAACCATGATATTGATCTGGAGTTAAGGGGTTTTACTTTGAGACAATTAACTTTTTAAAAAATCAAAACAATAAAACTAAAGGAGATAGACTTGATTCCAATTCTTAAGGGTATATTATTAAAAATCAATTTAAATTCCAACTGAGTGAGGCAAATTGAGGAGTTGTTTATCTTTTACTGCATCCAGTTGTATATAGAAAGAGCTTCATTTAGAAATTAAGCCACCACTAACACCACAAGGATGTAAGGAGGAAATCGTGGCTATAATAACACTTAAGCACCACAACAATTTAAAATCTCAGAACGAACATTTGAACAAAATATACGGTGGTACTGGTGCATATGGTGAATTTCCTTTACTAATTTTTCCAAGAAGTTAGAAAAAATAGCAACTTTGCACATTTTGGATTTTACTGTTTATCTGATTTAGCTGGAATTCCGTTTTTCTTTGTGCACGTTTGCCTTTTAACTGTGACATTGACTCTGACAATAGGGATTATACCATCTAACTAATGCAGTGGTAAAGCAATCTTGACACACTCAGACACTCCCCATCACAGTGTCACGGCACGCCACATGACATTTCTGCGTTCAGAGCACGTCTTGGCCTGGTCGCTGACTGTCATCTTTACTTTCATGCTTAATTACCTGCAAAGATAGACCAGTGGAGACATAGAATCATACATGTATGTATGTTGCTGACATGAATATATGTATAGAGGGTGTATATGTAGAGTGTATTGCTGTGATTTGAGCATGGGAAATTGTGCCATTTTGTGCATGCGTTTAGACATATTTCTTTTTGTAGATTTACAGGATTATTGAAACATACCCTAATACGACAAGTCCTTGCCGAGGTGTGTTGTTGCTTTCCAAGCGCGCACACACCTCATATTGCATGGAAGCCTGAGGGCCAAGATTTCTGTCCCAGCTCAGCTCACTCACAGCAAGCATGATCAGCACAAACACTCCATTACATTTAATAGCAGACAGGAAATGTAACACCTTCAAAAACAACTCAATCGTTAATGTCTAAATGTTTATTTTGAACAAAACATGTTTTGATTATTGCAGAATTTTAACACCTGTTGGAAAAACACCTACTGTTGTATTTTCCCGTATTCAGTGTTTAGTACAGTATGCCTGTCAGCAAACAATAGCTGTTTACTTAAAAATCACCCTCTCCAACTCTTTTCTCTTTGGTTCTGCTTCTTTTGGTCTTTTTGCCCCCCAGTTGACGAGGAAGCCCTGAGGAAGAAGATCACTGATGAGCTGTATAAAGGCCTGGAGCAGGAGAGAGCCAAGACAGAGCAAGAGCTGCAAGCCTGGTTAGATACACGCACACAAACTCACACATGTACACACATACCGCTTTAGCCTGCAGTTTTTGTTTGTACAATGCACGGATGGTTGGTGATGTTGCAAAGTTGTTGTTATTTCATAAATAATTTATTATATATTTTTGTTGTTTGGAGTTGAAATTAAGAGTTGGTTTGCTAAAAGCCAGAATTTCTGGTGTTCCTTACATTGTGCACATTTCTGGATCCGTCTCATTGCCTCTGTTCGCATTTTGCTCTCTCCCCTACCTTTTTCCTTTTGGCTTAAAATAGACTGGATCAGGCTACTACACTAGTGTGAATTCCTGTTCCAGGATGTCATGAGAAATCGAAGACATTTTCAGATGTGACCATTTTCTCCTTTCATTAATAGTCAAAAAGGTCACTCTTTCCGATCCCCACTGTTTCCAATCTACCTCTCTTCCGCAGCACATCAGCACTTTTTCCTTCCTCTCTTTCTGCTTCTCCTCTTCTTCCCTGGTTCTCTCCAGATCAATTAATCATGCCTAAGAAAGGTGTGTGCTGTCCTGAGGTAATTTCCTGGGTGTAGAGCGGGTGATCCATTAGCCTTGCCTGATGAAGAAACACTCTCTCCTCTCCTCTCCTCTCCTCTCCTCTCCTCTCCTCTCCTCTCCTCTCCTCTCCTCTCCTCTCCTCT
>JAUYWH010000015.1:9207864-9233659 GCA_034779795.1 Ctenopoma multispine | reverse complement strand
GGTATACTATTACAAATAAAACTGGTTGTTGACATTTCCAGTTTGGATCTGAGAGACTAAGAGTGAGGCTCTCAAATAAGAACCTACCACTGGATAATTACTGCAGTGATTAATACAGTATGTTTCAACTGGCAGCAAAATGAGGTCAGCTGACTACCTGAATGTACTGAGTGGCCAGTTTTTTCCATCAGTGGATTTTTTTTTTCTTCCCCAATGACACAGGCAAATTCCAGGATGACAAAGCCAGGGTTCATCTGGCTCTGATTGTGAAAGAGTAATGATGAGAAATCATTTTCACACATGGATTATCCACCACAGAGTCCAGGCCTCAACTTGGCCTGATAATATTATGTGCTATAGAAGTCTTTATGTGGTTGTCTGATTACATCGTCAATACAAGATCTTGGCAAGGAATTAATGCAAGTCTAGAAATAAATGTTGTGACATTCCATAAGGCTTATGTGTGTAACTACGTAGTGTATTTTGTCGTGATAAGAAAAAGGCAAGTTTTCTAAACCCCTATAGCTGCAAATATATATATGAAAATAAAATTTAAGTAACAAAGCTGGTCAAATCAAACCAAAAGACTATACTATAATGAAGAACTGTATGCTGTCATGTGGTTGTTCTGAATAATTTATGGATTAGTTTGATTTAATGAGTAGACTGTCTGGAAGAACACATATTGGTGACTTTCCATGGTCAAGATGGCCTCATTATCATCATTATTTGAATATTACTTAGTCAAATCATTGCATCATTACACACAAATAAACCTTTAATTAGATACCAGGTCAGTTAGCACTTAATTACCCAGCAGCATCAATTAAGAATATGTGACTCTTTTTACTGGATATCAGCTGAAGACAAAGCAGAAAAGACCTGTGGACTGAGCTCAGTACATGAATGAGTCGCGTGTGTTAACTCTTCTATTCAGTCTACATCCATTTATCAGTCTGCACATCTGTGTTTTAATGAAATCATAGGCTTCTGCCATCCCCTCTTTTGATTTTCGAAGACTTTGCTCCCCTGCAGTGCCAAACTGGCCCAGTGGCCAATCAATCACTGGCCACAAAATCTCACCCAGACACAAGCTCTAACCCTGAGGCCGACTTTTCAATCAAACCTAGAGTCATCAATCTTTCCTAGCTCCAAACAAAGGCCTGGGTGGCGTCTACCTGGCAGCGATGGTTTTGTCTAATGTTGTCAACTGGTCCAAAACACTTGATCAGATTTTACATTTACTTCTGATTTTCTGAGACCTTAAGCTGATACTGTGATGGGGATCTAAGAAATGTTGCACAATATATAAATATGTTGCTGTTAAGCTGTATTGCATTATACAGAGAGGTGGTTTTGTTTTATAACTTATCCCTATTGATATAAATGATGTGGACAACATAATACACCTGTATAATGCAATACAGTTTATCAGAACATTGTAACCTTTATAAAGACAGGATTTTTTTGAGGGCTTCACTATACAGGTATTTTTTACGCCTTTTTTAAAACATCACCTCTACATTTATTAACAACAGATTCTTGTTCTCTTGACCACCTGACCATTAAAAATTGATAGATTCATACAGTATATACCTTCAGAGTTCATTACTGTGAGAAAAGCTGTATGCACAACATAAAAAACATATTACTGATATGATGAGGTCCAATAAGAGCATAATGCACCATGAGCTTCAATCCAGAGCCATGTTCCACTTATTAGCCTTGTAGTTGTTTGTCATGGTTTTATTGCTCTCTCTGTCTTCATCTTTATCTCTTTCTCTCTCCCACACACACACACACACACACACACACCTCACGCATACCAGTTGCTAATGTGATGTTCTGTGATTTTTCCACCACCTCTGCTTTCACAGCAAGGGATAACACAGCGTACCAACAATGTTTGTTTGCTCCATACACACCCATACGGACACACACATTCCGTGTACATCCTGTCAGAGCTCCTGGAGAAAATCAGTACCTACTCTTTCCCTTAAACTGTGTTCCATTTGATGCTTGGCTGGCTTGAAAATGACTTTGGGTAAAGCCTTAACATTCTTAATGCAACAAGCACCCCCCACCACCCGATCACCACAGTACTCCACTACATTCCACCCCTCTAAAAACTGCAGTCTCCAGCAAATGTCCTGCTTGTTTGGGGAATCTTGTGTACTTCAGTTGCACGCTGTTGCACTTTAGATACAGACGACTGGACCTGGCTGATAATGGTTTGACAATTTAATTTCCCAGGTATTAAAGGAGACTGCTGGGTTTTCAATTGTTGCCTGTTGCTGGTGTTCAAAAACTTCAAAAAATTTGTTTTTCTCTCAACTTATTATTCTCTCCACATCTCAGAGTTTAAGGAACATTGAGAGAAAAAGGGTTCTCCTTGTCTTTTTACTTTTGAAATAAAGAGAGGTAGTCGTACACTGATTTACATATAGTTTGGATTTGCTCAGTTTGTTAAGTGCAAATTGCATACTATCTCTAATTACAGTTGTCTGAGCTAAACTGAGTAAGAGTAACCCCTGGCAGGGTTGATATAACTGGATTTCAGAGTGCTGTCAGTGTGGTCGTTTATTGTTAAGTGTTTTACTGTAGGATTACTGTAAATTAATGTGGCATGGATTACAAAAACTCAAGACATGTTAGACATGTACTAAACACGTATTGTGTGACTTGAACTGTAGACCACACACAAATTATTGGAAAATAACTTTTTGGGAACAATAAATTAATTTTGGTGCATGAGAAAGAGGCATGTTTTGTATTTGTGTGAATGTCACTTTGCTTAAGGGATAAAGCTTAATTACTTGTTTATATAGTGTAAGAAGGCAATGTTACTTGCTCTCTACTATGTACTATACAAACAGTAGCTGAATCTGTTTTTTCTTCTTTTTTCTCTCGTTTTCTTTGTAATAATCTCTCTCTGGTCTTAAAGAGAGAGTCCACTCACCATTCTTTACGTATCGGCGGCCGTTCCTCACCCCTTCCCAAGCTGTGACACCCACACACCGTGCCAGTATTAGGGTTAGACGGGAGGCCAGTCTCTAATTGGCAGGGCCTGTGGCTGGCACTCTGCACCAGGCCCTCACCCTGTCAGCTAATTGGCTCTGCAAGCGGCCAGTGACAGGGCTGGGGTACTGCAGCGCTTCGATTGATTGATGGATACTGGTGTCAGGAAAGCTTCGTTCTGACGAGAGCTTGTACAGTCAAATTACTGCTTCAGCCTCACTGGGCAGTGTATCTATTTATGTATTTGTCCATCCTGTGTGTGTTTGTTCTGAACAACTCATGTTCATTTTTCTGAGAAAGTGTGTCTGTGTTTTGAGCAATGAATTGATTTTGCTCATGTAAACAGACTAACCGATAGAATTTTAATAACTGAAAATTTGCGAAAAATGCAAAAAGGTTATTTTTTAGTCTGACCTTTGTCTCTCCTTAGTATATTCCACATTGCTACTGTAATAATTAATGCAACAACTTGTCAGTTCCAATGATAATGGAACTGTGTATTATTTCACTCTCTGTTTATACAGGTGTTCTGTCTTTTTTCCTCTTTTCACTTATGACAGTGTAATATTATTATTTTTAAAGATGGTCATTTATTCTAATAGTTATGACCTTTATTCTGCACGTAGTATTATTGGCATTAGTTTTGTAATATTTTAGGTTGGAGAAATAAGTGTGCTGTGTTAACCTTAACAAAAGTGTGTGTGTGTTTTTGTGTACAGTGTCTGAATGCATGTAGCCCAGCTCAGTTCAGTAGATATGTTGGATGTGTAATATGACATTTTTTTTCTTTTGAGCTTGTCCCTTTACCTTTACTGGGTCTAGCTCTGTGTTTTCTCTCTTGGCTCTGACAGGAGAGTGGTGCTAGAGGGAGAGATTTTTATGGAATGATGGAAGGAACTTAAACATATGGAGGTAACGAAGATTAAAAGGGAGTCAAGAATGCTGTGAGCGTTAGAAAATTTGGATGAGATGTAGAAGTGATAAGAGAATGGAAGGAAGATAAAAGAGGGTGAAGTACATAGAATTGCATAGAAAACAAAAGACCAGAAAGAAAGTGATATTGATTTACAAAGCAGTTTTCAAAACAGGGTTACAAACTCCAATTAGAAAATGGATCGATTGAAAACAGCCCTTGAATAAAAAAAGTGTAAACTTTAAACAAAAGCCAAACAACCTGAGAGGAATAGTAGAAATAGAAAGGAATAGAATAGGAATATATAAGACTTTATCTGCAAGCAGGAATAACTTTAGATGAACAGATACTCTTTGATGCACTTTGACTAAAGGTAAAAAGGATCATGGAGTTTGAATATAAATCATCAAAATAATATACAGTAGAAATAAAAAAGCTAAACTATGATTTAAGAAAAGAAAACATCATCAAATTGATCTTATCTGTTTGTCCCGTTGTCCACGTTGGCTGCCAGTGACAGCTATCATTAGGTAAGGGTGTCAAGGCAAGGAAGAAAAGCGTATATTCGGCTGAAGAGGTTAGTAGATTAGACGTGAACCTGGGTCTTCTGACATCGGCTTGATTGACAGAAGCTGAAGGTGCTCTGCGGCTCCTTTCCGGCTTCATCAGGCCTTGGGACATAGCCTCTTATTTAAACATACACTTACACTATACTGAGACGCTCTGATTCAGATAGAGATTTAAATGAGGTGGGTACATAGACAGTTCAGACACATGCAGCTAAAGCTGTCCATAAGGTCCTATGTCAACAATACACCACGAAGCTTCCTCCTTTGGGGTGGCACTAGCTCAGTTGATATAACAGTTGTCTGCCAACACCAGGGTCATTTGTATGATTCCTGGTTACTCCTGATTAGATATTGAGGTCTTTTTGGACAAGACTTAAACCCCGTAGTGCTGCTGACATGTACTTTCCCAGAGGGGATCAGTAAAGTATGTGATTATCATTATTATTATTATTATTATCATTATTATTATCCCTGTATGACTTCCACTATTATTTTCCTTTTATATTCCTCTAACAACTATGGGTTGTTCCTGCTATCTTCCCAGCTCACTTTGCTCCCCAGGGACATCTACTGTCCACAGGCAATATGCTTCTCTCGTCTTTCAGGTCACTCTGTCCTTTGCTGTCAAGGAAGAGAATTTGGTTTTTTGTGTCTGACTAAATGCAAACTAGTATTCTCCACACTTTACATCTGCCACCTTCTGCTCCCTGTGTTCTTTCACTCTTTATAGCACTCACTGTTAAACATGCATGTGGTGAGGGATTTGTGTTGTAAAAAATAGTATATACAGTATCTTCTTGTTGAGTGTCTGAAGAGCTCTGGTGTATCATGATGATCTGACTCTTTAGATTGCTTTCTTTCTTGTCTGTGTATGGACAAGATCATCATCATGCTATTCTAGGCTTGGCCACACTTATTTCTCCTTTTAACTTCATGAAAGTTTGCATCTCTCTCTGTATGTATGTAAGCACCAGACCATGTTCTCCCCTCCTTTGATTCTCAGCCTCTTTGTCCCCATGTTACTATTGTTGTCTCGACATGCCCCCTGTTCCCATCTTGGCCAGGAAGTTTTCCATACATGCCCCCCATGTCTTGGTAATGAACCCACGGCTCTTCATTTCCCCTTCGTCTTCTCCTCTGTGTTGGACATGACAGATGACTGGCGACCTCCAGAGGTTCGCTCTCCAGGGCTCTAGATAAAGGCAGCTCCAACTGCGAGATGATCAATCAATCAGTTTACACCGCAGGTGCCTGATCAGCCAATTAATCAATCTCTGAGCCAGCAGATGTTGTTGCTGTCCCTCAGCGAAAGAGCTGGCGGTGGAGTGGTGGAGATGGTGTCTCCAACAAAGGCCGAGGGGCCTGAAGTGTCTGGGAGTAGAAAGGAAGGTAATTTTTCATGTTTCTAGCAGGATTTCAAGCATTGTGGGCTCAATAGTCCCATTTGTTATCACTAGAGGATCATTTATTTCATAGTTTTTCTGTTATTCCCTTCCTTTCAGCCCTGAGAAGATCTTACAGAAAGTATAGTCCTAGTTATCTTTGATAAGCTTATGATTACCAAAACAGCACTGTTTATAAATGTGCTATAAATAAAATACATTTAATATTTTTTTAAATGTACAGGTTTAAGAAGAGTGCAAAAGAATATAAATCCAGGGAATTGGGACTCCTCTGTCTCAGCATCATTAAGGCCAGCTGGTTCGGATCAAGCCCTCTGTTGACCTCTGTTCACAGTCAATGAGCTGCAGACTCCACAAGGACACTTCATTTTAATGTGCCCTTAAACAGCCAGCATTTAAGATACACACGTAAACACTGAGACACCCACACTCACTACTTACACTTCTTGGCCTCTGGTCCCTGTTCTGGCCCCTTGGTCCCTGTCTTAGCCAGGTCAGTCCTTTGACCCTCAAGGTCACTGAATCATTACTCAACGTGCCAAGAGATCCCCAGGGAGAGTAATTCTGTCTGCAGCCTGTGGCACTGATGTCTTTTTCTACAAGGATGGTCCATGCTTCAGTCATCTGAGCAAGATCAAGTTTAGTTACTAAAGTTTTCGAAGGTATACAAGGCTGTATTTAGAAATGGCATACCTGAATACAATATATACAATAATAATTTTTTTTTTTGCAAAAATAACCTGCGTAAATCAGATTTATGTCCAGACTTTGACTAGGCCATCAGATCATTCTCCTGCTGCATAACCCAAGTGGACCTGAGCTTGAGGTCACAAACTGATAGCTGGACATTCTGCTTCAGGATTTTCTGGTAGAGCGCAGTTCCATCAGTTATGGCAAGTTGTCCAGGTCCTGAACCCCCCATCCATCACACTACCACCACCATGTCTGATGTTCTTTTTATGCAGTGCTGTGTTAGTTTTATGCCAGGTGTAACTTCCAAAATTTGTCTCATCAGTCCACATTTGCCCAATCCTTGGCATAATCAAGGTGTTTTTTGGCAAATGAGAGACAGGCCTTTGTGTATTTTTTGGTCAGCAGTGGCTTTTGCCTTGGCTCTCTCCCATGGATTTCATTTTTGTTAAGTCTCTTTCTTATTGTAGAATCATGTATACTGACCTTATCTAAGGGAAGTGAGGCTTGCAGTTCTTCAGATATTTCTGAAGGTTCTGGATTATTTTATAATGTCCTAATAGGCTGGCCACTCCTGGGAAAGGTTCACCACTGTTCCTGGTTTTCTCCATTTGTAGGTAATAGCTCTCACCGAGGTTTGCTAGAATCTTAATGCCTTAGAAATGGCTTTGTAACCCTTCCCAAGCTTAGAAATGTCAATCACTTTGTTTCTCCTCCTCTCTGAAAGCGTTCCAAAAAAATTTTAAGTTTAAAAACAGGTTATCTTTGTGTAATATTGAAAACAGTTTGATGTTCTTTAGAATTTGAGTGACAAATATGAAAAAAAAAAAAAAAAAAAAAAAAAAGCCTTTTCACAGCACTGTACGTGTTTGACAGTGTGTGTCCTTTAGTGTTATCAGTCAAGGTTAAGCTCGTTAACTGATCACTCTATATCTGATACAGTCACATCGCCCTTAACCCTACCACCTCCCTTGAAGACTAATAACTAGCCTTGAACCTAAGTGTTATTGCTCTACAGTAAAACCTCATGATGCTGATTAACCAACCAATCAAAAGTGAATGGTTTACAATGGACTTGTACAGCTACGGCTACCAGGACTCAAAGGGTAATGCATAATACTGCCAGTAAGGTCTGCATTAGGTGATATCATATTACACTTCCATCACTTAGATTTGATCTACCAGTGATAGCTTTTTAAAGATAGAGTTGCAGTGGTTTTAGAGGCTGTTACAAGATGATGTGTGGGAGGCACATGTCTGAAACTGAGTTTTGAATGAGCTTTTGTATATATTTCTCTGTGCTTGCAAAAAAGTAAGAAATTCTGTACCTTTCATCAATGCCACCTTTTAAAATATTCTCAAAGGTTGATATGACACTTCCCCCTAACAACTAAGTCATTCCTATTCTACCGAGATACTGCCTCATCTTTCTCCCTCTTTTTCATCTTCCCTTCCCTCCATCCATCTCTAACCTCCATTCATCTCTAACCCATGTTACCAATACCTCTGCCATGCCAATTAACACCAGAGCACGGTCACATTGTTCTGCCCTTTGACCCCCCTCTGTCTATTGGAGCACACAGGACCTGAGGCCCTTGGCTTCAGTATTAGTTTGTCACTGGGACCTGTCTTGCAGGTCTGTGATAGATGGACCATGCTGAGCAGCTCTGACCCACCATGCTGCTACTCTCACTTGGTTGTTGTGAGGGAGCATTGATTATGATGCTACTAGTGACAGGGGTGAATCTGGACGGAGCTTATGGTGGCAGCGGGAAGACAAAAGAGACGTTAGTTAATGTGAAGAGATCATGGCAATTCACAAGATATTTTTTTTATCTAGCATGATTTTGCATGTAGTCAGCATACAGTGTAATGGGTGAGTCGCCTCATTATATCACATTTGAACCACTGATGTGACATCAAAATGTAATATGTGCAGAATTATTAATAACCTTAATCTGTTTTTTCCAACTTGTAATAAATAGTTTTTTTTTGTTTCTTGTTCTTTTTGTGTTTATGTTGTTGCAACTGGTACAGTCATAAATTGTATTCAAGAAGATAATGTAATGTGGTTTATGTTAATGGTTCCTGCTGATACAGCAAGTCACATTTTTTCATTTAAAAGCTGTCAAATGAGAAATGAGACAATTTAACAAGGAAAAACCACTTTGGTTAAATTTATAGACGTATCAAAATTGCAATGATAGATCATATGTAGACATGTTAGGGGGACACAAGCCAAAATGGCAAGGTTTAAGTATTTACACTGACAGTGCTAGTTCAGTTTTTTACATAATGTAATATGGATAAGACATGGTTGGGTTTAGGCTCACAATGATTTGTTAATATATAGGGAACAAAGTGGTGTTTAAAGTGAAAGGCCCTTCGCAAACTTTATTACTCTGTAACATCATAGTCTGACTTCCTCCTTTGCCCTCATCAAGATTCCTACAACCATTAGAGGGCATTGTAAATTGAATGGCAAGGTACTTTTGGGTTTCTTTTGTAGTGTCTGCTTTTTGTGTGTTATTTCTGTTTAGTATAAATAGTTACTTCAAAAAGGACAGCAGGAAACTATCCAAATATGACATACAGGGTTATAACTCTATTATTCCCTATACAGTATGCTTTTATTTTAGCAAGCAGTCTCACATAGTATAGTATATATACATACTCACACATGCAGTAGCTTGGCAGGAGTTATTTTTATTTGTGTCTCTTTGAATTCTTACAAAGAAAAAGGAAAAATGTCATGGGAGACTTTAAAAGAATAAGCAGGTGTGAAAGAAAGTAGAGTGAAAGAGGAGCAAATCAGTGAAGGAACAGGCGGTGGGTGAGGGTTGCCTGACGCAGCAAAATCCACCTGTTTTTCATCCCTCTTCTATCCTCTTCTCCTGTTGGCCTCCCCCCTTCTCCTTCTTCCTTCCTTCTATGCCGCCCTCACTCCCAGCTCAAACTGCGGCAGTTGGCTAATTAAAAAACATGGCTGTTCTTAATTATTCAGCGGCTGGCTAATTGATATTCACAGAGGCGTTCACCTTGCCTAAACGATTCGTTTAATCTGACCACCATGGTCTCACTTGCAGCCGCTTGTCATCCTCAACCATTGTGCTACTGTATTTAATAAGAGACCAGGGGGAAGATGGATACAAGAAGGGGAATGTAAAAGTTAGCTGTAGATGTTAATATGGTTTCCTTAGCTACTAAAGAACACTGTGTGGAGAGTATTGTTGTAAATATTTGTATTTTTCCAAAGCTATTTTTTTCTAATGTCAAGGATTGCTGCACAGGGAAATTAGACAGAGTGGGGTTGTATAAGAAGTAGTGAATTAGCCTAAATAAATTACATCGTCCTGTGTACTTTAGAAGTTTAGAAATTCCTCATATAACTGAACTTGGGAAAACATTCTGAGTGTGATTGCCAGGAGAATTTCAAAGCTGTAATTTGTACTGTAAGGCTGTGTTCAAACTATCCAAACCTGCCTGGCCCTATAAGTAATTTCCTCTTAAATGTAATAACTGGTTGTGCCACCCTCAGCAACAACAACTTCAATCAAGCATTTGCGATAAATGGCAATGAGTCATTTACGTCACTGTGGAGGAATTCTGGACCACTCTTCTTTGCAGAATTAGTTTGATACGGCCACATTGGAGGGTTTTTAGCATGAACTGCCTGATTAAGGTCATGCAGAAGCATCTCAAATTGAATTTAAGGCCAGACTTTGACTCGGCCACTCCAAAAATCTTTTTTAAGTCACTCAGAGGTGGACTTTCAGATCATTGTCCTGCTACAGAATCCAAGTGCACCTCAGCTTGAGGTCACAAACTGATGTTCAGACATTCTCCTTCAGGAGTACAGAATTCATAGTTCCATCAATCAAAGCAAGTTGTCCATGTCCTTCCAAAAAGTTAAACTTTTGTTTTGTCAGTTCACGGAATATTTTCCCAAAGTCTTGGGGAATATCATGATTTATTTTGGCAAAAGTGAGAGGAGCCTTTATGTTCTTTTTTGTCAGCAGTGGTTTTTGCCTTGAAACTCTGACATGGATGCCATTTTTGCCTAGTATCTATCTCATGGTTGAGTCATGAACACTGACATTAACTGATTCAAGTGAGGCCTGAAGTTCTTTAGATGTTCTTCTGGGTTCTTTGTGACCTCTTGGATGGCTCTCACCATGGTTCATCGGAGTCCAAAAGAAAGAAATGGCTTTTCTAACTGTTTCCAGACTGATAGATGTCAGTTACTTTGTTTCTCATATGTTTCTGATTTTTTAGGTTGAGGCATAATGTCTTCCTTTTTTGGGATCTTTTGGCCTACTTCACATTGCCTGACAGGTTCTAATATGTGATTTCTTGATTTAAAAGATTTGGCGGTAATCATTCCTGTGTGTGACTAGTGAAACTGAGTTTAGCTGTCCATGAAATGCAATTAACCATTTACTTCATGATTTAACAAGGGGGCAATTACTTGTGTACATAGGACCATGTAGGTTTGGGTAGTTTTTCTTCCTTAATAAATAAAATCATCACTTAAAAACTCCATTTTATGTTTACTTGGGTTACCTTTAGCTAATATTTAAATTAGTTTGATGATCTGAATCATGTAAGTGTGACAAATATGCAAAACACTGTAATTTGTGATAGTCAGGGAGCTGCTGTTAAAATGAGGGACACTCCCTTAACTTCTGGGAACATAAGATGTTTGTTATTCTGGAAGTTTGCTATACTGTTTTCATGCTTTCATTTCACATATAGTATATTAACAGGTCAAGTGTAACAGTGTACAGTTCACACTGGTGTACCAAAACAATTTTTCACATTTATAAGCTGTAACTTTTTGTCGCATATGCACATGAAGCACTCGCAGTGTTTGGCTGCTTATGTGTCTGCAGATATTAAGTGAGTGCAGACATCGGTTCATGCTGATTAATTAGAAATAACAAAGATTGGCCTGATTAATTGGCCAACCGATCAACTGTTTGACTACTAGCTTTAAGGGGTCTTAAAGTCTTAAAGTCTAATAGCCTCAGGTGTCCCCCTTTTTTCTGTTTTTGACACTTATCGTCTTCCCTTACTGTACTGTGTGATAATTTTCTTCCTTGAACTTTTTTCTAAAGTTATAGAGACACACTAGGCTCAGACTCCGTGTCCCATATAACAGTTCTCCATTCTTGACACCAATGATAAATCACCTTTTATTGTCCTCTCCTCTTATCTCTCTGTGCTTTCTGCTCTCAAGTTCACTTCCATTTTCTAGTATAATTCTGCACTTCTCTTCTTCCTCCTCCCCCATGCCTCCCCCATATCACCACGTCCACCCATGACCACCTCTTCATTAGGGGAACAAAAGATGTATGTGCAGTGGTGAAGTCTGTCCCATTGTTTGGCCTTTGGTATGATTAGATTATCTTTAAAGTGTGCTGAATGGGGTTAATCAGTTGGAAGTAATCCCTGTGTGTCCGTGTATGTGGTCAAAGAGGAGGGCCAACCTGCATGCATGGAAATTGGACACATGCATGGGTGCATGTCCATATACATAGACACACACATACACACAAGTGAGCAAAAAAGAGAAAATCCCTGAGTACACATTTCTGTCACAACCTCTCCTCTTTTAATGACCCCTTTAGTCTCGCCTTCAGCACACATTTATCTCTCCACCCGCTCTCTCTGGGTACAGCTGCTCCGGCTGGTGTGAGTGTGTGCATATGTGTATCTGATGAAGTGTGCATTTCAGATCAGTGTCTGAGCTGTTGTTTGTGTCTGTGTGCATCTTTTGTCTTTCTTTACAAAGCTAAACTCTTAAGTCACCACCTATCAATGTAACATTGTGTTTGGACACAACCCCCAGCCAGTCTTGTCCTCTGTTCTCCTTCATCCCATCATCTCTTTTCTCCTCACCCTAAATTGAGCTGTTGGTGGGAGACAGTTTTTTGGCACCTCTGCCAATGTACTCCAGCCTCTCAAAACCTGTGCCATTTCCTTCTATTGCACGCTTAGAATCGATTATACATTTAAAGGTCATAATAGTACTATTAAAGTGTCCTTTAAGGGTGAACCTCAGGGTACCTTCGCCCACCACTATCACTATAACATGCTGAAGTTCAACTTGATTCCATCATGAAGTGATGGCAGTTTGCAGTTTAGCATAACACAGGGCAAATAATGGAACTTAAGATTGGAAAAGGGATGCAATAAAGACAATTATCTGACCGCATCAGTAAGACTGTTTAATGTTAGATCGTGCTGAGTACAACAGAGGCTGCAGTAAATTGGTAACGCTCTCAGGAATATGAGGAAATGGTACTCAAAGATGACATAATGTGGTTATGCAGGTGGTTGCCAATATCTTGGTATATAAGCTTGGAGCGTCCTCTTGGCTTAACTTAACTTTCCACAGTCATTTCATACAAGAACAGTCTCTCCTGCAGTGCATTAAGTAGCCAAACACAGATGGTTATCAGTGCAGTGCAGATTGGATATATTTCTCTCTATGCATTTTTCTTCATTCTCTATCTCTTTTGACATTCTGTAGTGCTAAAAGCAAAAGATTCAACGCTCCATCTGCGTGGCTGCTCTCCACGGGACAGCTCTTTGCAGTATGGTGGTGTGTGTGTGTGTGTGTTACTGAGTTCTAACTTATGTACCTGTGCATGTGTGTATGCACTGGTGTGTACAGTATATATGCCAGTGAGAGAGGAGATTGAGAGGGTGAAGTGTGAGTATTCAAGCAGAACAGTTCGGCAGCCAGTCACCCCTAGACTCTGAATACTAAACCTCTCCAAATGTCACTTTGAAGAAGTTGGATGAATCAGTGCCTCTTTACACTCTTTCTATTTCTTTCTCTCTTGATTTCTCTCAATGCTTCCGTCATTCAGGACATTGAACGAAAGGTAAGTCTAGAGGATTTTACCATGTCTTAGACTCTGCAGTTTTCTCCCACTGTTTCTTAATGATAGAGCCGGTGATTTCTTTTCTCTTTCAGTCTTTCAGAGACATGTTACATGTTTCTTTCCACTTGGTATTTCATCGTCTCCATATTTCGATCATTCTTTTTTACAGCTCTCTTGTTCTAAATGGTTTGTGGATTATAGATGGCAGGATGATTTTTTGATTCTGTTTCTGAAGACGTACTAAAAGGAAGGAACATTAATGAAATTTCTTATAAGCCAAAGAGGTCATAATTTGTCTCCTCTTTCCGCACCGTGCATTCCCATCTGCGTTTTATAGCCGTTTTAATCTATTTTAATTTTATTTAACGCCACAGAAACAGTATTCAGCATTTACAATCGCAATCCTATGCACCACCACTCATGTCAGCACAAAGTATGCTGGGACAGCAGTCAGCAGTGCTATACCAGTGAGCTGTGTATGTGAACGCCACCCTGTATAGTCAGTGAAATCACACATTGGCATTTGTTGTCATGTAGGATGGTGTTCATATTCACACAAGGAATTAAACTGCAGTTAGCGTTGCCATTCCAGCGTGCTTCATTCTGGCACACGTGTAGTAGGGCATGGAGCAGCGTTCTTACACATCACCCCATCACACATTATAATCCCTAGCTGGTGAAACTTATAAAGGTATAAAATGGCAATTGACATGGAGAAATAAAAACAGACCTTGGTTTGTAATAGAAATGGAGCTTAGTTTATATTATTCAGTGAATATACAGAGCTTATATCCTGGGGTTGGTTTTAGTTTGTCCACATTCTCTGGTAAAAGCAAACTTCTCATCTTGTTGATATTGAGTTAGCCTTTGACAAAATGCACTCCCAGATTACCAGAGTGGACTTCTGTCGCGTCTCTCAAATACTGCTCAGTTGCCATTCATGTTAGTTGTGCAACCGCAGTAAACCAGTTTCAAATGGCATATTTGGCACTCAGCTTGTGTCTCATCATGGTTTGAAGTGTTTCCACCTAACTGCAGTGAGTGAGAGGGATGTCAGGCTCCCAAGCTGAGATATAGCCTATGTATTTGCACATTTTAACAGCGCAGTTACAGCTAAATTATTACTGATATCATTTATATCTGGTCCTGAAAAGTGTTGTCCTATTTGTAAGGACAGTTAAACTTTTATCATGAGAAATAGATTAGAGTCGCTACTCCTCTTTTCATGTCCAAAAGGTGTTTGTTTTTTTATTCTCAAGTCTGAGAGCAAATACATCCAGGTCTTATCTGCTTTGTGTATCACTCAGAAAGTAAGCGGCACATTTAGCCAAGGTCACAGTAGAAGGGAGGACAGTAGGGATAGGTAGGCTGGCTAAATATATACGCCAGACTATGCTGTTTCTCCGTACTGAGAACTGATGTTATCCTCTTGGCCTGATAGCAGTTTGTCTGAACATTGAACACAAGAGGACAAAGAACATCATACAATACCTGCCAAGGCATGACCAGTCACACACAAATGGACACACAGGTGTATTTTCTAAACGTTAAGCAAAGTGAGCACATATTCCTATAGGTGCAAAACTTGTTGTTGTGTATGTACATGCTTACATACACAACAACAACAGCACTCGTATAGTTTCTGTCTCAGCTTTATATGCACCTTTACAAGTCCTGATTAGTTTAAATTGCTCCATAAATAGCGTTTTCTTCTCATGTGTTATGTATGCTTTATGTGGTGCTTGATGCGTGATGCTTTATGCGTACATTGATATGTATGTATATGTGTGTGTGTTTAGGCCAAGCAGCTAGAGGCCAGAGAAGCAGACCTAAGGAAGCAGGACGCTTTCTACAGGGAGCAGGTGGCCCGTCTGGAGGAGAGGGTAAGAAATTGTAGCACCACACACAAATCAAAAAAATGGACATGACCAGTATAAATGCATAACCTCAGTCACATAACTAGGTGATTCATCTTATGATAACGATTTATTTTCATGGTGTCACTTTTAATCAATTTGACTTTTATAACCCTTCACTGTGTTATTAATTCTCCACCACAAATGGTGAAACGAACACAGATACAGATGGAAAAAAAATAGAAACCAAACAATAATGTAACAGATAGGGCCCAGCAGGCTGCATGCCATATGTAGAGCTGTACTTACCATACTTATTGTACATGTGTAGTCATTTTTCACTGCTGTAGACTAATTTGCTTTAAACTAATCTAATTTTAGTGCAAGAATGATTAAAAACACGAAAATATATGGAGCAAAGCAAAGCACGGTATATTTTCAGGTAGACAATACTGTATAATATAGGTGAAGCACAGGATATTTATATACACAAAGGTGCAGACAGATTTGTGCATACAATTCAGCCATCATACGCAGCACCAGGAGACTTACCTAAGTACAGTGACATGTTTTTTTTTCCTGCCCCACTGTTTTTGTTATCATTCTTCAAGTCAAACTCTGCATGCTTGTCGCAGCATGGTGTATCTCTTTCTCTTGTTCTATGCTTCATTGTAGTCGTCTCTCTTCTACTCTTTTGCTCACATTTTTCACCTTATATTTCCCCACCTCAAGGATAGAGGGTTAAATCACATTTATCCCTGTGTGTGTCCTCATGTGCCTGAAAATGATACTGGCCTGATGTTCATTGTCAAATCAGTGCCCTGTGCAGGGTGACAAGGGTCAGCTGCCATGTTTAGCACTCTTCTAATGCCAGCTCCATGCTGGCCCCAATGAGAGATGCCTGCAAGGCAGGGGACCAGGGTCAAATGCCCTGCTAAAGTGTGTTTAAAAAGGACGCCCTCATGCTGCTCTGAAATCGCACATGTATCTTAGGAAGGATACAATGCCCTATTTAATGTGCTTAAAGTGACACCTTCATGCTGGGAAGGAGTCTTCTCCCCTTTGGAGAGCGCAAAAAGTCAAATGCCCTCTATAGTGAAAACCAAATTGAAATTTCACACTGTTATGAAGCCAGATATTCACTGTGCAAGAAAGAGGCACTTTGATATTCTTATTCTTAGAAGCTCACATTAATGCATTGTAAAATATCACATCTTTTTGCTATTTTATAAGTTTTCTTAGATGATTAAACAAGCAGCACACTTCACTTGCAGTAGCCATGCATGTTTCAAATGTTTTGTGTGGATGTGCTAGTTCCCATTATGCACAAGGCAGTCTCCCTTTAGGTCAATAAAGCTCGCAAATTTTCATTCCTTCTCTGAGGATGAACTCTTAAGCCAAGCCAGTGGGTATTGAGTGGTAGTGGTCAGTAATTGGAAGTGCATTGGTCTGTACAGTTTTGGTTCAGTAGCAGAGAGGAGAGGAGACCATTTACTACCTTCAGCAGAACGTGATTGACGGATCATTTTCTAAAAAACCTGTAACTTTTTTTCTTTATTTTTTTATTCATTTTTTTAAATTCAGCAGGTTAGTGGCTTGGCAAAGAAAAGAAAAGATGAATAGATCTGAGATGTAGGAATGTTCCCTGTGTTGCACTTGAACTTGCACAGAATCATCTGTACCACTGACCTCTCTTTTAATTTGTGTTGCGGTGCTACATCGTTGACTATATCATACTGTATACGAGCAAATTTGATTTCTGATTACTATCGACTTCAGGCACTAGTCATCCATCAGTCTTTTTGGCCTGTTGTCAATATTTCTTAGATCAAATTGTCAACAAATTGCCATCACACCTCAGAGAGAGACAGAAGACTGAGAGAGAGAGGGATGAATAGATAACAGGGAAAGAAATACTGCAGTGAAGACAGAGGCTAAATGAATGAAAAGAATCTAGACTTTCCACACAACAAATTACCAAATAGAAAACAAGACTATACCTGAGAACGTATCAAAAGAAATTATAATAAATAAATTATTTATGAGTGAGTTGTGAGAAATTAAGAGCAAGAAAAAACATTATTAAAAAATAAAGAGAAAGAAGTGGAGAAAATGCAAAAGTGAGATGCTGGAAAGGTCTGTGAAAATTAAATTGATTTATTTATTGAGCTATGTGCAAGAATTAATGATAAATTAATCATATATCCAAATCACTTTATCCTGAATATCTGCACACAAGAACAACATTTCAGTTTGCAAATGATTCTTTCATTATTTATGGCCAGTGTAGGCAAAACACAACAGCTGTGGCAATTACGTGTGCATTTTGTGTGATAGTGTGTGATCCTGAGTGTAGCTCCTGTGTGTAACTGAGGATCAATGGTGTGCATATTGCATGTTGCCCCTACTGTGTAGAAAGTGGCTTGGGACTCCATAGGGAGTGCAGTTTGTTTGGAGTGTGTTAATAATGTTCCTTTTTCTTGTTCTGGCCACAGCGCCCCATTTGGCACTCAGTCCAGCCTCTCTTCACTGCCTGTTCTCTTCGTCCATCATAAGCACAGCAGTATACAAAAGAGAATCACTTTTGGCAAGTTCTGTCAGTGTACTCACTGACATTCCCACTTGATTAATAGCAAAGAAGCTGAATTCATAAGGACAGTACCAAAAACAAATTTACAGGAAGATATGGCCATACAGCTAAGCAAAGAAAAGCAGTTATATACTGTTCATGCATGCAAGTAGGCCTGAAAGAGCCAACCGACTGGAAAACAAACACGCAATATCAATACAGATGTTTTTGACTGCACATTAAGGATTTTGGTGTAATTGTTCCGTGCTGTACGTTAATTGTAAGATTCCATGACGGCGCAAATAAAACATATTTACAGTACATGTTTATGGATTAAGACAAATAAAAATAGAAAATTCTGACTCTCTGTGGTCTCTGCCTCTGCATAAAAGTGAGATAATGCAGAATAATTGCAGAATTAGGAGACAGGATTTACTTAATTTGTACTCTCATTAATATGAGAGAGATGATGTGTGTAAAAGTTGTTCTTCTGTCTAGCATAGTGCTTTGTTGCTTTGTAACACACAAGTGCGGGAGTTGAATGGTTTATATATGTTGACCAGCTTGCATGTGATGCATGTGGTGGGCAGTGCACAAAACTGGAGTTGCTCTTACTCGTCTGTCACACTGTAGCTATCACACCCCACTGCTATGTCTCTTTTTGGTGGCAAACCCTCAGTTTTTCTAGCACAAACGCACCAAATTAGATTTCAGTTGGAGTGAACTGCCAGCTTAATATTATCTCCCATCACATTCTTCACCCTTCCTCCGTGCCTCCCTTTACCTCAGGATTCCTCAGCTTCTCGCAGAAAGAGGCAGACGGGGGAGAGAGAGAGAGAGAATATAAGTCTGATATATATTACACGTCTGTTCCAATCCAACATGGCCATTCATCAGTGGGGCTTCCAGTGACAGGCCATCACGAGGCTCCCAGACAGCTCAGCCTGCTGCCCGTGCTGCTCCTGTTCATTGGGGCCACAACTACCAAATAGCCCCCTGAAAAACAATATCTATATATTTATTACATTTTCACTCAATACCTGCCCTGCTGTAAAACAATCTCATATTTAACAATCAACTTGCCTGTTTTTTTTTCTTGACCATGTCTCATTCCCGCCCTCCCTCTTCAGTTTCTCTGTATCTGTCCCTTTTTAGCTTTTTTGAGTAGTGTGGGTTTTTTTTCACTATGCCTCAATTTCATTTTTTTTTTCTTTTTTCTTCTTCTCTTTTTTTGCTATCTTTCTTTTCGCCTTGTATATCGATGAAATTGGATTTTTCTGCTCTCCCATGGAGGACAATCACGGCAGCAATTGCCATCTCATAGCGAAGTTCCACAGCACTGTGAAAGGAAGAAATACAGGGGAAAGAGCATTAAAAAACAGTAATGGCTTCTCTCTCTCTCTGTCTCTGACTTGGTATCTTCATCTCTGTCTCTGTCGTTTCAGAATCTCTCCTGGTCCGTTTTTTTTCAAAGGCTTGAGCTTCAGTCTGAAGTGCATGTGTGTGTGTTAAAGTTCCAAATTTGAAAATGAGAACAGTTGTTTGTTTCTTGCCTTTCTGCTGTATTATAAGGATAAAGATATTTTAGAATTAAAAAGAAATCAATATAGTGTCTCTGGCTTTGCTGGTTGTATAACTGGAGACGCAGTAATCTGAAGTGAAAACATGTCAGTGTGCTGCAGTGTTAAATTATTGTGTCTGAGACTGTTTGCTGTTATAGCCGCATGATGGGATTCACTGGGATTTAACGGGAAGTCTTTTCATGGTGATTTTACAACAACACAACAGCATGTTCATTTAGAAAAAGAGAGAAAAAAAACTACAGCAGTAAGGCTCTGCAAGATAAAATAATGAATGCTGAGACCCAAGTTTTGAAATGTCAGCTTATAAGGGTTCATTTTTTGTTCAACCTAAGTCACAGAGATTTTGTTTCAAGTAATACATTTCAGTAGGCCACTGTTGTGGGTGGTGGTTTTGTATTGGACAGTATTATTATAAAACGCTTTCTGTTCTCATGTATGAAATTGAGGATTCACGCATCTCACCTGAAGGATAGGTTGACAAGTTTGTCTTAAAACAGAAGTCAGGTTGCTGTAATACAAACTTTTGAGAACTTAAAATGTTTCCAGTGTAAGTGTTGGAGGGATAAAATCCACAGTTCTCATCTGTGCAAAAAAAAAGACCTTTCGAGTCACATTAAGGGGATATCTTCCCAGGTTGCTGTACTTTTTTGTATAGAATTCCCTCTCCTTGTTGCAGGAGAGGGAAGCTTGCAGCTCCACAGAAGAGCACTGTGTGCGATAACTGGACTGGTTAATTTGATTAACTCAGACTGCTGAAGCCTCATATTACTTTGAGAGATGCATTTCAATTGGTTTTTTTGCACAAAACAAAGACTGTGAATTTCTAGTGCTCTAAAGAGAATGTGATTTCAAAAAATTAAAAACTTCAGTAATAGTTTGACATTTTCTTTGCTTTTTTGGCAAGTTAGATGTTGTGAGGTTAAACCATCCTTGTGTCTGTACACTAAATATGAGGCTACAGCCAGCAGCTGGTTAGCGTTGCTTTGTACAAAAACTTTAAACAGGGGGAAACTGATAGCCTGGCTCTGTCAAAGGTAACAAAATCAGTGAGTTTCCCAGGCAACAAGCATGAAATCATATCAAACCACTATACAGATGCAGCTATTACTAATACAGATATTACATTGTTTATGTTTTGGCAACCCTGATTTAACCCATACTCTCAAAGAAAAACTTTAAATATTTATTCAGTTCTATGGATGCAGAATCTGCTCAGTGATAGTTGCCCAGCCTCTTTCTGCCATTTTCTTATAAGCAAGTAGACGTCTCATTTTCTTTAGTTCTGCAAAACCATAATGTTCGCCATGGTGGGGTTTCTCACCATCTCAGCCCTCCTGCTCAGCAGCAGATAAGAGAAAGAAGCCATCAGCATGAATAAAACAAATAAATCCCTGATTTATTTGTTTTATTCATTAAAAATTGGAGGCCTTTCTCTAAATTGAGCGGGTGCCTGTGCTGGGGTGCAGCTTCTATCTTCTCTATATCACTGCAGCGCATTAGCTGTAATGACTTAATTTGTCTATGACACCCCCCACCAGCATTTTGTTTGGCTCCAGATGAGCTAAAAACCTAGTGGAAAACAAATAGAGTAAATAGGATAAAAATGAACACAAACAGCATTTTATTCAAGAGATGGTAGATACTCAGTTGTAGATGAGAAAGTGCACGGTACCAGGTTCCTGTGGCGTCACAGTTTTGGTTATTCATTGACAAAGAGTTGCTCAGCAGTGATCAAAAAGCATCTTTCTGAGAACTATAAATCAAGGTTGAGTTTTATAGTCGCTGAAAAGATTTCATTTTGGTCAAGGGAATAATGTTTTCAGGGAAACCAAGCATGGTCTCCCTTCGCTGGTCTAATAAAAGGTCAGGGCTACTCTCTAAATCAGTTGGGGCAACAGCAGGAAATCACAATTTGAGACCACTCAGTAATCACACAAATTGCACTCTTCTTTGTCTGTTGGGGAGTGTTTTTATTCCTTTTTTTGTGTGTCACTTTTTATGTCTAACCACCAGGGTATGTGTAGATGCTTTTGGCCATGTACCCATGGCCGTGTAGCCAGTACCTTTGTGTGTGTGTGTATGTGCGTTGTTTGTGTATGTTTAATTTAAGTGATTCTACAATCATTGTCACACATGGCATTTTGTTCTCCCAGGTGGATTAGTGCACTGATTAGTGCCAGCTCTGCCATTTAGGCAGGTATTATTACCTTATACTTAGTATTCTAGACAGAGACCCAAATCCAGCTCTTTCTGTCTCCCTCTTTCTCTTCCAATGGCTCAATCTCAGCACCCAGGAGAAGTCTTATTCTTGCCTCTTTAGCAGCTCCCAAAATCTCTTTAGTCTTTTTATCTGTGAATAAGCCTCTCTTTTTAAATCCTTTTCCGTAGCTCTTGACAGTTTCTTTGTCTATAATGAAAATCGCTTGATTCAAGGCCAAGGGGGCACAGATACAACACGAGCTTACAAGTTAACTCTTAAACTTTGTGTACACTCCTTTTATTTGTTTTTTTACATACAAACTTCTGTCTGCCCTATGGGACAACTGTATTTCAGTATTTCAGTATTTCTGACCATTTTATTTTTTTCCACATTTTCTTATGTTTTCACAATGTGCACACTGTCCCATCATGACAAAGTACACTTGTATTTTTACATTCTCTCGCTTACTTACACCCCCTGCAAATTCATGCCTGAGCATATAAGGACATGTAATGTGGATTTCCTGAACTTGTGAAGTACTCATGGGACTTTTTATAGATATCAATAATTTCCAATCAATTATATTTCACATCCAGTCCTAAAATGAATACACTAAAACTAAATGTATCTATAAAAGTAATACGTAGTAAATATGTACATAAAAATGTTCATAGTTTTTTGTTTCTGTATAGCATATCATGGAAATCAGTGTGCATATTCATGTAGAGAAAAAGAGCTTTCAAATTGTGCCTATGCAGTGGGGAAAAAAACGTGAAAGACTGTGAAATCCTTTCATAGTCTCTCTGTACGAGTGTCTGTTCACATGAAGAGGACTCAAATCTGTATCAGACCTTTTGTCAGCGTTGTCATGTCCCATCTTCTTTTAGCTCTACAACACATGACTATTGATCTTTTTAGCAGAGCAGTTCATTCCCATTGATCTTTTTTGAACTATGATGAATGTCTTCCCTGTAAGGAGGTTAAGTTAGGACAGAAAAGACCAAGAGGCTTACATTTATCACATTTCTACTGTAGTTAGAAATCATGCAAGATCACTTTTGGTTTTTGGTTTCACATAGGTAAAATAAAAATATGAAATTCATTGCATCACAAAGTAGTGGGTTTTGCATATCTGCTTTGCTTGACGTAATGTAAAACACATGGTTTCTGATGTGCAAGTTTAAGTATGATCCTTTGTTAATCTGAAGACATTGGCAGCGGTAGACATTTCCTAATTTCCCCCCTGGATTAAATCTCTTACATCTCTCTCAATCAAGATATCCATCACACTTTACAGGCTCTCACCATTTTATCATAAATGTGCAGAGCAGCCACAAGATTTTTCTTGAATCATATAAATTGTGTAGGAGCTGGGTTATATAGCTGTGTTTGAAGAGGTAATTCAGGTTGAGTGGTTCCTGCTATGAGTTCATTCGCTATGGGTCACTGGGGGATTATGACCGGTGGCCTGTACGTTGTTGACTAGCAACCCTCTGACCTTACAGGATGGCTGGCTGTTATTACAGAAGACCTTTGTGAAGGGAAACACATAGACACACACATACACACAGAAATAACAATAATTCATAAACTCACATGGACGCAGAAACGAGCAGTGTGAGCATGCAGTAAAAAACACATTGAAATCTTACCTACATACAGTACAGAGTTAGCTTCCATGTTATGGGAAATAAACCCGACTAATGATAAACTTCTGCCCTCAGTATCACTCTCCATAAAGTTTTAGTGAAGTTTGAGTGGTGGTAGATGAACCAGGGCTGTGTAGCTATGAACTATAGAGCTCGGACTATATTCGATCTAACCTGTTAAGAGGAGTCACTCTGCTGAAATTTTTTTTTTATTATTTTCTTGCCTAAATAGCTTCAACCTGAAAGGAGCGGAGATATAAGAATAAATTGGATGGACTCTTTATATAAGAGATTACAATCATTGTGATGCATTTCTCTCACAAACTGGGTCCTCAGTCTCTCCCTCTTTCTCCTTGCAGAGTGCTCAGTTCTACAAGGTCACCACAGAGAACTACCATAAAGCTGCAGACCAAGTGAATGCCAAGTTCAAGTAAGTGCAAACACTTGATCCAATGAAGTTGATCCACTTTAATTAACGTTTGTAACGATTAAATACCATATTTTATTATTATAAATAATGTTGTTATTAATAATTCTGTGTTTACCAAAAAATGACTGTTATGCGCCGATGATCTGTTATCTTGTTTAACTTTGGGTGTACTGTCACATGAAAAAAAAAAGACGGCATTAAAATTATGCTTTCACAAAAGAAGTCCACATGGAGCAATGAAAACAGTATTTAATTATGCTTGCCACAATCTAACCTATGTCATTCAATCAGAACCACATTAGCCCGGGCCATTAGCTGATACTGATGATGCAGTTTACTGATAAGCCAGATAGCATGTTTATGATAGCTGATGGGTTTTTTCCCTGTGCTCTTTTAATATTTCAGTTATGTTGCAAGACTTTATATTTAGCCAGGCTTGGGCTACCAGGATTAACCATAATTCATAGCATTTTTTTACATGGGTAGCATTCAACGCATTAAAATCAATGTGATAACCTCAATTCAACATTGACTTCATAATAGTTTTGATTAATTTTTTTTTTTTTGTATCAATTAGATTTCTGGCTTCTGTTTTTATCTATAGTGCATCATAGTATTATGGGTGCTTACATGTCAGTTTGTGACACCTTAACACTGCTGTACTGTACACTACAATGTGATCTAAGAACAAGTTACAACGATTTCTCAAGCTGTTAGCAGAGGAGATGGGATTAAACATCCAAGTCGTTGTGGATGTAGCACATATCCAACACATATACTGTGTGTAACCCAAGAAGATGTAGAATCCCTCCCCATCCGTGTTCCATCTGTCTTTCTAATAAGAGACCATTAGGCTCCATAGTAATGTAGGGAGAGTAGATGAGGAGCCCACAGGAGTTGGGGCAAGAATGGTCTGTGGCTCGGAGCTATACTCCGGGGAGGCTAGGCTAATTGTGTTAGCTTGTCATTAGCCAGCGCTAACACTGGGATCATTGTCTCCCTCAGAAATGCTGGAAACTGATTAGCCTAGCCCACAGAGAGTTTAGCGCTAGACTAGTGGAAGCTGGAGCTGAGACTTCCCAAATCACATTAAAGAAGAAAAAACACTCAAATAACATTAGTGCCAAATGACAATGCTAACTGCAAGCAAACGTCGGGGCTAACATGCGGGTAGTCACGTGATACGGGCTTTTGCACAGAGAGTAGTGATTGGCGGATTGAATTATCAAAGCTGCATTAGCAGGGTTGTGACTGGATTACAGAGGTGGAAAAGTGGGGGGTCTGTACTGTGTGTGTGTGTGTGTGTGTGTGTGTGTGTGTGTGTGTGTGTGTGTGTGTGTGTGTGTGTGTGTGTGTGTGTGTGTGCTAATGAAATGGCGGGAAAGTCTGGTGTTACAAGGCATGGGCAGGGGTGCATGGAGAGGATCAGAGCAGGGAGTTAATCGAATTTAACAGGGCGTGTTTGGCCCATCTTTGTTTATTTGTGTGTGTTCATATGTGATGGTGTATGTTTCTATGAACTCACATGTTGAACTTCTTTTGTTAACATAATGTGTGTGCCTTTCCTCAAAGCTCTCTCTCATACGACAGAGACCCTACAGAGATAAGATGCTATCTGTGGCCTCTGTTGAATAATAAGAGGACTTTTTTTTTTTTTTTTCCTCAAATAGGCTTTTGATTTCCTCAAAGTTGAAAATGTCCCCCAGAGATAAAAAAGAAAGAAAAGCAGAGGTCTTATCCATACTTGATAGAATTAACATTTGATATGTTAATGTGAGTATTTTATAAAGTGTGGGAGATGACATCTTTCTTATTAGAATGTCTTCATTTCCCCATTCTATCTCATGTCAGCTGTAAAGAAAGTGATAGTGCTCCAGGGATTGATTAGTGTTATGGCTTATATTAGGCTATGGATTATTATAGTAAAGAAGAAGAGGAGGTTGTCTGTAAAGGGTTATACCACACACATGTGTGTATATATATATGTATATATATATACACACACACACACACATATATATA
>JAUYWH010000015.1:9160947-9207764 GCA_034779795.1 Ctenopoma multispine | reverse complement strand
TATACATATATATATGTATATATATATACACACACACATCAGTAGGGTATTCAAAGCAACTGTCACTGTGTTACTTTACGTCTTTATTTATTAGTATCAGGACAGTACAGAAAAATAAGGTCTTGAGTGGATAGGCATTGGGAGGAATAGTTGTGTCCCAGGTATTTGCAGCACCTGTTACACGTTCGTTGGGTTGTTGTGTAATAGGCAACTTGGGGAACAATTATTTTGGTTTGAAACAGAATCAGCAGTGTAAGTGGATAGATGGGTCCAAGCACAAAACAATTTAATGAAATTACACTGGGATTAAAATTAAATTTCTGTATCACCTTCTTGAATTTGTTTCTCTAGCGTCAGTAACAATCTCACTTTTTTTGGGTGAAGCTCTGTTATTCTATGTGATTTTTATCCATCGTGCATGTTCCGACCATACAGCAGCAGCAGCGGTACAGTGTGGTGAATTTCCTTCGCAATGTCAAAAGAAATAAATTAAAATGTGAGCTGTAGGTACTCAAGGGAGGGGGGTTGTTGTGTGTAGTTGGTTGTGTAGGTATGCAGTACAGGTGTTACCTGCGGATCTGCAATATTCCCGCCAGAGCTTTCTGAGAATGATAGAGCTCTCCCAACCAGAACGCTACTGCATCACTGTGACCTCATTACATCCACACGCATACAGTCGCACAAACACATACCAGAAAACCTGCACATACAATGCCTATTAATAAACCTATATTTAAGGTTAAAAATATTCAAATGAATGTCTTGGTGGACTCCCTCACTAGTCCCTTCTCACGTGGTCACACAGTTTTTGAGGACAGCCTGCTGTAGTCTTCCATTTCTTATGATGGATTTTATTGTGCAGAGAGCTGTTTTCCAAGTTGTGCTTTTCAGAAAAGCACAAATTGGGGACTTTGAGTGTTCTTGGAGTGTTCTTTTGTCTTCACGGTATAGTTTTTTTTGCCAGGATTCTGCTCCAGATATAGGTGTAATTGTACTATGATCTACATTTGCCTAAGTGTGTGACGTCTTAAACTGGCTTCTCCAGTGATAATTTAGGTGAGTTAGGGGGATAAATAAATGTATAATATGTAAATAAATGTATGTTATTTTATAAAGATCTGTTCACTATTCTAAATTCACTGATTCTATATTATAAAAATAAAGGGTGAAAATGTCCGACGGGGTTGAAGAGTTTTTATAAGAATTGTACATGTCTGCATTCACACTTTCAGACTTTCTATTATTATTTCTATTATTTTGTATATAAAACATTTTATAACATATAGCAAATATTTTGTCATTTCTACATCATGCTTCAAAAAAACAAACAAACAAAAAAAAAGCCACTTCAATTTCACTGTCTGAAATTGTTTCTGTCATAAAATGCAGGGTATCAACCCAGCCTAGACAAAAGCCATTTGTTGTACAGTTCTTCCACATATAGATGAATATACGCAACATGTAGTAGATAATGTAATAACACAGTTTGTTAGACATACAGGCATACACGTAGGACAAAAGCGTTTATTCACTCTCTCTGTGACACTGACTGCAGATAAGAGTTCCCACTTGCCTGTGGAAAGGAGGCTATCTCTCTCTGCACCTGATTTATATGCTGCCACTTTTCACCACTAGTTGTTTATCCAAGTCTGATGCATTATCACTCTGTCCAGCTCAGAATGTATGACCTTTACTGCACTACATGTATGTAAGAGTGCTTATGTCTGTGTGCTTTTCTATATGAAGATGAATGCATTACAGTGTGCTCACGTACACAGATGTGTATGTGAATATCAGCACTGGACTGTGTGTGTGTGTGTGTGTGTGTGTGTGTGTGTGTGTGTGTGTGTGAGATGTCTCGACAGGCAGTGACCCAACAGGGCTTTAGTTTGAAATGGGAGCTGACAGGTATAGAAGAAAATGATAGATGTGAGATTATGCGAAAAGATGGAATGGGGAATGAAAAAGCGGTGGCGTAGTCCTAAGCTCCCCTGTCAGTGCTAACCTTTGGTTGGGTTTGGGGCTTCTTTGTTAAAGCCAGTCATTCTGTTTCTGTCCAGCGTCCCTGCAGGATTGAGCTGGGACAGAGACATTACATATTGGTGAATGAGTGGATCTGATAAGCCTGTGTAATGCTGTAAGGATGGAGAACATCGACGGTAATGTCTCCATCTTCCCTCTGAAGTCTGACAAACTCAGTCTAAGTTTTCTGCCTTGATTTGACATTTGTCACAAGATCAGAAAAAGCTACGACGCTGTTTTTTTTTCTGTTTTACAGTTGTGTCTAGGTGTGTGTCAGTGTGTGTACACTTTGCCATGGAGAATAAAATCTCATTTTCGTTTGTCATTTCACTGTCACTCTTCTCCTCCCTCAGGCTACACACTCACTCCCTTTCTCTGTTTATATTTTAGCTATTTTGAATAAATCTTTTTTAATCTCATTTAATCCAGTTGACAATAACAACAGCCACAGTCCTCGCTTTGTCTCTCTGCACGCACACACACACAAACACACACACACACACAAAGGTGGAACAAGTAGGAGTGGAACAAAACTTGTTGAATGGTTCATTGTTTTGCTTCACAGCATTTTGTGTGCTGTACTGTCTCGGTCAAGAGACCACACCTGACAATCTGTCTTCTTCTTCATACCATATGGGAGAAAGTAGAGCTCAGTTTTCCCTCTTCTAAACCATTATTCGTTTTCCGCAATAAATTATTTCACCAAACTGCTGAACTGCTGTATTTATTTATCTATGTTCATACATTGTGCAGTAATACCAACAAACGTCTTACCAATTAAGTTGCTTTTGTGTATCGTACTCTATGTTTACCATATAATTACAGTAAACATAGAGTATGGTCATGTTTATTAGCAGCAGTGTCACGTAAGACCTAATTTCCTTAATTTTCTACAAACCAATAATTTTGTCTGAAGGTTGTGGCCACAAAAATTTAGTAATCAGATGGAACCTAATACAATCTAACACAATACCCCTGCAAGGTAGCGTTGCAGGGCTATTCTATTGTGCATTTGTTAAATTCTTCACATGCCTGAAGAGGATAAATAAGCTGAAGGAAATCCAGCAGACTCCCTGCAAAATCCACCCTGCTGCCACAAAATGTAAATAAATAGTAGAGGCTCCCTATATTCACAGCAGTGCTCCTGTTTGTTTAAGGGAGAAATGCTTTTACCCCAAAATTAATTAAGTCATGATTTATTAATGTTTAATTATCAAAAATGACTGGAAATAATTCAGCAGGCGAGTTACTGCCAAGTACTTGACGTGTTGCTGTAAGGCTGTTTGTCTGTGAAGTGGTCAGCAAGGTAAGAGAGACTAAGTAGTGCTTTGACCCCTCTGTCAGGTGAGGCTGAACTACAATCCCATAGCCAGGCAACCAGGGCACAGATACAAGATGGTGGTCAGCTGAGGAGACAGAAGTCAATAACTGCTTTAAAAGCTCTTCTTTTGGCCTTAAGAGCTTTTGCAGCTGTAAAAAGCACATGGAATTCAAGGGACCTGCGTGGGTGCACACATGAACACACAATGCACACCTTTTAGCGGATGATTTAGTGACTTTGGAAATGGTTGAGAAACCCACTCAGCTTTTATTGCTTTTCTGTGTTATTTGTTTTTTTTTTCCTCACATACTAAGAGTACAGTGACACGAATGATTGAACACGAAAGTGACATGTACCATTTCCTGGATATGTATCTACTGCCTATTTACACAAACCTCTACCACTTACTGTTTTGAATGAACCATGGACAGTCATTCTAAGGTGTGCATTTCAAATAAGCACCCCTGAACCAGTCAACATATTTCAGCCGAGCACTATGTTAAATATCCCGAACACGTCTTCTGCATGAGGCGAGACACATACCCTCGCTTTCTTTTTCTTCTCATTTCTTTGATTCCCTCACTGCTCACTTAGGAACAGAGTTTTCTGTCTTAATTTAAATGTCTCTCACTCACTCCATCTTTGTTATTGTCTGCTTTTGCCTTCCTCACTCACTCATGCGTTATCTCTCCCAGTTCTTTGGCAGTCTTTTGTCCCTGACGCATTCTTGATTCTGTCTCTCGTGCTCGCTCTCTCTACCCCTCACACTCTCCATCCTCTCTCCCTCATTTTCTCTCTCTCTCTCTCTCTTTTTCTCTCTCATTCAGCCTCTTATCCATGCTGATGGATTTCACTGCAGGGGGTCACTCAGGTCTGCTTTTAAAAAGCAGCGTGAGCGAAATGTGTGTCATTTTTCTCCTTAACTGGATCATTTGTATTTATTTACCCCCCTTGGTACTGACGCCTGCTTTAACTAGAGAGAACATGAGGGCTTTTTAAAGGGAAACCGGCACCCGCCCCTTAACCCTATTAACCCCTAAGTGGACCCAAATGATGATAAATAGACAATGTGGTGATTGGGAACTCAATCTGATGGCAGAATAGAGTACTCCATACTGCTGATGGACATGCAGAATGTGTTGTTTTTAGGGACAAAGAAATGGGTTAGACATGGAGTAAGTGGATTTCTGGCAACGTCTATGAAAGCTGACTAAATCAGGCCATAAAATGACTTCTTCCTGTTTGTGGTCAAGTCATTTTTAATCATGACGAGATGATAGCACCATTAGTAGTCATGTGCCCCTGCATCCAAATCCTCCATATTTTTGTGTATGCATGCAAACCCCAGGCGTCTGTGTTTGTGATTTTCTCTGTCTTTCTTCAGATTTGTAATGTATATCTAATTATGACAGAAGAGCGTACATCTTTCCAGATGTGTCCGGCACTTTGTTCAACTATTGAAGCATGTTCTGTTCTTAACAGAGATCTATGAACGATATTTAAGCGGACAGCTCTACACTGTTACAGCAGATGGTAGTCATGGTCGATATACGTTGGTTTGAAAGATGGACTAATAGCACTCCTCGCGCTGTTGGCATAACACACGCATATTGCATGAAAATTTTAACGTAGATCTCAGTACGTTCCACTGCTTGCAGTCAATAAGTTCTTTAAAGTATGAAGCTGTAGCCATAAAGCCTTCAGAATATGTCCCCACCATGGAAATATGCTGACTGCTGCAGCAGAAGGCTTCAAAGAAGGGATTGTATTAAATGATATAGGGACACCTTGAGGAGGGAGACGGACAGTGAGCAGGTAATCTGTTCTCTTTTATTACATGTTAAATGGGACACATTCACCCTGTCATATCATTTCTGCCCTTCCTCTCAACCTCGTTTTCTGTTCTCTCCTAAAAGAAAACTTTGCAAAGGAAGTGAAAAGAGAGAGCTTCACAAGTTTTCTCTTCTTGCTCTATACCTCTATTACATCCTACTCTTTACCTCTTCTATCATTTCTCCAGTGACACAACTTTTCTGTGATTTCTTTTCTCTTCTCTGTTTCATAAACACATCTTGGCTCCCTCTGCCTCTGTTTGTCTAATAAAGCACATTTTCTCAATGGAGTGCCTCCCCACTCTCCCTTTGTCCAGTGTCTTTTTTCCACTCTGTCCTTCCCTCTCTCTGCTGTGTGATTTATGGCGCAGAGCTGTGAAACTGTAATATAGATATCTAAACGAGCCTTGCTCCTCCCTTTCATCCCTCCCTCTGTCAGTGGATCATAGCAATATGGACTTGGTTTGTGTGCGTTGGGGGTTGGGTTGGATGAGGCGTTAAGGAGAGACCTTTACTGCTACTGATGGCATGAGGCGAGACCCCTATATGACTGTTTAGATTTACTGTCTCTGGGGTAAGGAGGTGCAGCATGCACATTTTCTCTATCTTTCTGTCCCTTACTCCCACTCATGCACACACACACTGAAATAAATAACCTAATGTATCAGGCTAGATGTGTCTGTTTGTTTTAGGTTCCCCTTCCACATGGACTTTTATTAAATATTCCAAGAACCTCTGGGGATTGAAGGAGAAAATAAAGGAGGGAGAAATAAAGAGGCAGTTTAAAAAAACAGAGCAGGGATTTGGGAGCTTTATTAGTATGTCTGGTTCTATGACCTGTGGAATAATCTTTTGAGTCATGTGTGTAGACACTTACACTGTACTATTTCTATCAGTATGAGCATGCGTCGTGTGAATGGTTAACTGACAAACAAGTGCGTGTGTATTTATCTGTCTGTGTTGGCTAAATGTGTAAAGAGCAGAATTGTTGGAGTACCTAGAGCGCTAAATGTTGTAATTGTTGCATCTGTCGGTTCATTTGAGATGCTCCCAACTCATGGGCACATACCTATGTGAGGTACCATCAGGGGTTGCGTCGTGAAAAGACAAACATCCCATACCACTCAAGTCTTCTTCTGCTATCCAACCCTGTAGCTCCACAGTTAGACAAATCAGGGCCCTCAATGTCAAAAGGCTTTAGACCTCCCCCTCCCTTTTTTTTTCAGTTCACCAGCATAATTTAAACACTTTGTGTCCCTGTTGACGAAAGCCATGGGTTACATGGGAACTGGATGATTCATAGTCCTTTTTTAACTACATTTATAATTTTAGCAAATGACTCCCACAGTGGAAGGATTTACGGTGTATTCACTTTGCAGCATAGCTCCTGATACCTTGAACTATTTTGGTATTATTTCAACAAAAGCAGCCTTAGGAATCTAATGTTTTGACATGAGCAGTTTTAGCAGATTTCTATGACAAGGCTGAATTTTGGCAATTTCCTGAGACGAGACTAGAAAGGGACTTGTAAAAACAACCAACATCTATTTTCAAGTAGTATTAGTAGGCACATTCTAGTATATTTTTAAGTATTATATTATTTCCTATCATATGTTGTACTTTTTTATTAATGAATGTCTCCATTATTTGTCATATTTGCATCTGCTCATTCTGCTGCACGGCACTATAGCAGTCATACTGTAGTAAATGACATGAGGGCACCTAATGTAAAAGTGAAGAGGAGGGAGGGGAGGTTGTAGTCTTTTCCTACCAGCTCCGTGTGGTTGGCAGCAGGAACTTAATGTTAATCTTAATGATAGATGATAGAGGATGCAGCGTGCCGCCACAGAGTGCGTGTGACAGTGTTATTGTCTCCATGATTAACTCAACCACTGTCTCAGCCCCTTCCCCACACTAAACATGAGAGCAAGCAAAAATAGAAGTGCTACTGTCTGGTTTCTCATCAAGAAATGCTCTTCATTTATATCCACCTCTCTTCCTCTCTCTCACTTCCTCTGTCCTCCTTGCTCTCTCTCAGAGGCCATTAGTGGTGATAAACACTGTGGTTTGTATCAGCAGGATGCACCTGGCATTAACGCTAACGCTTAAGAAAGTAATTAGTGGGTGTATGTGGCTTCTTTCGTCCCTGTAGATGCCCATAGGCGGTATAATAAATGCGAGCCAGGATCCATAGGATGGCAGCAATTTCTGCTAGCACTGCTGTCATTGTTCAATACCCTGACGCAAAGCGATGGCCTTGTCATGCCTCCGAGCAAATGACTGAATTTATCCCCGATGGGTCCACAAATGCAGAACCTTCTCGACACCCAGCATCATATTGTTCCAGTGTGCTCTCAGAGTGGTAAATGTCAGGGCTTGTCCAAGGCGTAGACCTATCCTGGGATCAACCAACATTTAAAGGAAACTTATCTTCCTTTGCACAGAGTTGGTGAGAAAATGATACAGCTCACAGGTCTATACAGTAAAAACCATGATTACGGCCAGCAGTCTCTTAGTTTAGCATAAAGACTGGATACAGGCGATCCGTGAGCCTGTAGCACCTACTGAAAGCTCACTAATTAACATATACCCAAAAATTAAAGAAAGTGTAAATAGAACAATTAGCAGTTTTATGGGAGTTATGCGTCAGACTGGTTTTATTCTTCGTAGTATTGTTTGTTGCTAAGCTTCATATACTATATTTCTTCCCTGTTTGACCACTTAGCAAAGACGGTGAATGACAATGTGTGTTTATTATTCAAAGTAGTGTTTAAGTAATTGAACATGTGAAGAGCACCTCTCCTGTAGTGAGTGACCTGTATATACAAGGACTATAGATTTTTCTGGCATCCAAAACAAATATGACCATGTAGTCATGCACCCATCTTCACTGCACTGGGTTCCTGCTGCATTAGACCCTGTGTAATGACCCATGCGATCAATCCCCTGCTTTGTATCCAGTGGGGGATAATTTCTCACTCCAGGGAGCAAATCAAACATCCAATTCTGACAAAAGGGGCTCTGCTTCACCCCCCAATATTCCTTTGAGATCTCCAGAGTTGCTGACGGGCAAAATCCCTTTCTCTATCACACACATGCAAAGCGTGTTTAGTGGGGCAGATGGAGTGTCCTGGGCACTGGTGTGAACAAAACGATGACACCACCATTAGCATAATAGCCTTTACACGCGCATGTGTCGTCATTATAGATTTTTATGGAGTATGTGAAGAGACAGACAAAAGCAGTTAACATCGGGCAAGACATCAGTGCTGGTGGTGTGTCCCACTGCTTAGATTGGCAAAAGGATCATACTCTATACATCTAATGAAAGCACTGAAGTTTAGCATAGCATCTGTAATTAGAAGTGCTAGAATCTAGATCACAGCAGCAGTAAAGCTATAGAGGACCCTAAGGACAGACGTGAATGTGCTAAGCCTAACCAAAGTTCTTAGAATTCATAGTCTACAACAACAACAACCTCTTCTCGGATGCTTAAAGATTGACTTTGCCATTTAAACCAGTGCAAGGCAATACTTTGTAAATGGTCAACACTTTCACAGATCCATTCTGTATTAATGAATGGATTCCTTGGTTCCCAGTAGAGTAATCAATACTCTCTTCTATGAGGCTCTTTATAGGATTTTTAGTGGTAAGACATAGGAGGAGGGACTAAATGATCATGAAAGTGTACTTACCTTGCAGGTAATTTTAACATAATTATCATCATCACATCGTAACAAGCAAAGATTATTGCTCATCTAGATTAAACCTGTGCTCTCGTCTTGTTTCGCTCTGCGCTACACATTGATTTGCAGAGTTGGCTTCTCTTCCATACAGTCCCGTGACACTGATGGATCCCCCTTTTTAGAAGCTGAAGCCATTATTGCGAGCTTTATTTGACACTTCTTATTATCCTTTTTCAGAAACCCCTCTGGCCTCTGCTAGCATGTTATAATGCATGCATTGGTAGAGCGGGATGGGGAGGCTAGTTTGACTTTTGACCTTCCACCCTGCAGATATAGTATTGTTGAGTTTTTCTTAAGGTGTTTTGGACTGCAAGGGCAGGAGCAATAGAAAAGCCAGGCGTGTACACACATTGTTGACTGCTATATAGCTCAGTGTGCAGTAATAATGCATGAGCTCTCTTCAGATAAAATGACTATGAATATGCTCATTTTCCAAACCAACAATAAGTCCTTATTCCTATTCTTGTCTTCTCGATTTCAGTATCTCATTCTCATTTTGTCAAACTCTCTGCATTGCCCATCTATATGCACTTTCAGTCCTCTAATTCTACCTTTTGATTCTCTTTTCCCTCGTCTTCGTTTCTTCATTCCTCACACTTTTTTTTACCTGCCCCATCTTACTGTCCTCTTTAACATCATATTTTTCCTTGTCTTGACGCTATTTCTCTCTCTCTTTTTCACCTCTGCAGGCGGTATGAGGCTTATCCTGTGTGTGCAGACCTGCAGGGCCAGATCCTTGCATGCTACAAAGAGAATGTTGGAAAAACCCTTCACTGTTCCAACATAGCAGCCCTTTACCTACAGTGTGTCAACAACGCCAAACAGGTATGTATTTAGTGCACTAAGCTAATCATTTTGTATCATTTGTCATATTTTGTAAGTATAATTTTACACACAACACTAGCATCTCTTGCATATAAAAGTTATGTATGTGTTGTGTGCTTGTTAAGTGAAATGAATGAGCATTTCACTGTGTGTTTACTGTACACAGAAAATAATTATGTATAACCAGAACTTGAATCTTTAAAAACCCTCTAAGATAATGCATTTTTCTCCCCCTTAAGAATGACAAGTATGTGCATGCACCGTCACGGACAGATGATATGTAAGTTGTAATGCTTCCAAATCCTGTAGTGCAGCTTTCAGTTTAATCAGTGTGTGTATTACAAAGTAGCTCCGTGGATGTTAGCTATAGCATACGTCATTCGGCTCACTGATTCGTATGGTGGCTATAGTAGAACAGCCATTCCCTTTTTAAATGTCTAGATCAATTAATATAATATATACAATATGTACCACACACACATATATAGTAGAATCCATTTACATGTGCTGGCTCCTTGCTTTTAGACAGACGAATGTGATTTCCACTAGTCTACTGGCGCCTGAATAAAGCTCACTCTAAATAGCCAGTTTAAACCTTACGGCCTATTTCCATAATACCTGCTGACACAGGCGTTCCACCAGCTGTCTCTGTGTGTGTTTTAATGTAATAAGACCAAGGGAGTAGCCGTTGCTACTTTCATTGCCAAGTGCAAATGTTTCTTCGCCCTCAGTCCCATGCGGTCAGACACTGGATAGTTATAGTAATGTCACCCAGGTTGATATTAACTTGATTCCCCCGCTCTCACTTTGCAATATGTAACATCCATTTGCCTCAAAAAGACTCAATTTACATTCATAGAGCTTTTCTATTAGATTTTTTTACAATTGCATTGTTTTGCCGGAAATGAAGAAAACTGAGTTTTGTGTCTCCCACTCACTCTCGTGGGTATTAGTATTACATCTAAAAGTCAGATGCAGGCAGATTTTTAAGCTATACATCATGTAAATTGCACAATGTTTTATTCATCATGTGGATTTCTGCGTGTGCGTGTAAGAGAGCTACCTGTAGCCTCGTCAAGATTCAGCAAGGGTGTGTTCACAGTCCGGATCCTGTTATGATCTTGTAAATTGTTTGGAAGCAAGCCTGAGACGATATGGTAATCCGCTTGTGTTTATCACCCTGCAGCAATCACAGCACACTCCTGTTCATCTGTGCTTATCTGTATAAGACTTGCTTTTAAAATCATTAGGTGCAAAAGAAACAGTTCTGTGATAAGGCTTTAAAGGAATAATATACAGAATTACACAGCCGACAAAACTGGGGAAGGAATGAAGGAGGACTGAAATGAGTTGATGCAGCTTGATGATTAGGATGTTTACACGGCTTTATCAGAGCCAAGCAGGAAGCTGCTCAGAGAAGAAATGTTAAAGGACATGACTTTGACCTCTGAAGGTCAGAAGATCCAAGCATACCCTCTATACCAAATATCTGTCTCATCTTCTTACTCTCCCTGTCAAAGACACCTGATAGCAAAAAGCAAAGTCTCTTTCCCCTCCTGTGTCCTTCCCCTTCAAATTTTAAATTCCACTGAAGACTGCAGCACCGTGGGTCTAGGTAGGTCCAAAGCACCGTCTCACTGAGGATAAAAACGAAACCCTTTCCCCAAATCTCAGGTTTACAAAACTGACCCCTCAACAGCATCAGCTGAGACAGAGGAATTGTCAGCCACCTGGCCTTTGTCGCCGATAATTAGTGCTCTTATCGCCACAGTCAGCGATAACATTTAGACCCACTTTCACTCTCTTTTGTGCCCTCTTTGCCCTACCGTCATCCCTCCTTCACTCCCTCCATCCACTATCCCTTCATCCCTAGTCACATTTCTAATGCATTCCACTTACCACTTAACAGGTCTAGATAGCAAACAGTGAGGAAGAGGCGGTTGAAGGACAGATAAAGTCTCTCTTTCTCTCTGCCTCTCCCTCTATGAATAAGACTTTATCATGGAGGCCAATCTCTCCATCCGCTGCTCGTCTCCTCATTCCATATTCTTGCCACATGACCGCCTCTTGCTCCCTATCTTCATTTTTTAGACTGACCCTTCCATCTCCATTTTAGTCTCAAAGGGCCAAGCTAGATTGTGACTGTTTGTGATTTTAGAGGGTGTTATGTTTGCAAAGATTGAAATGAAGCAGAAAGGAGCAGGCTCGCATACATGCATAAATCGTTTATTATATATATATATATATATATATATATATATCATTAATACACTGACTGTATTACAATCAATACTGCTTTTAAGTGCACTTTAATGATGTAACACAAGTTTTCCTGTGCAAAGGGGAATTTGATTGAAGTTTCAGGTGCAACATTGTTGAATTGTTAACAACCTTTTCTGTATTTGAGGGATGTATCCTTTTTTTTTTTTTTTTTACATATACACATCTTAATATGGATTTCAGTAATAGCAAGCCGAGGGTATTTCCAAATATTCAAATTCTGTATACAGCACCACACTGTATAGCACTTACTGGGATGCTTTCTGTTTAAGATAACTAAGGCAGGGAAGGAGGAACTTGAAAACACAGTCAACAGTTGGCTGCGACTCAGTGAATAACTGATACTGAATAAAATGTATTTAATAAATTTGCCTGAAATTTGCACTACAGTAATACTGACATAGAGAAGCTGTTTAATGGGGACAAGTCAAGTCATAATGGAGCCACTTAAAGCTACACTGCTCAGTTTTTTAATAACGTTTAGCATCACGGATCATTGTTTTTATGAGTTTTACCTTTAATAATATTTAATAATATTAGTATCTGCACTCATGTGATTTGGATTAGTGTGTTTGTAATATTTTTGCCCCACTGGAATTCATTGTACTGATGCTGCCGTGTTCCCAGATCTGAGATGTTACCTTGGTGCTGTAGATAGTGTTATCATAACAAATAGAAATGATGACAGCCAGAACTCCAAAAATAAAATCTGTGTTGTGAAAAAAAAAAACATCCCTAAAATGTTTTCTTCAAAATCTGAAGATGTTTTTATCGATTATCATTATACGGTCTGATCAATAGTGTAGAAAATAAACTCTTTTTAAGAGGAGTTTTGAGTGAAATGTTACTGACATGAATTTATTCGATCCACAACACTGTTATCAAGTTGGTCAGTGAGTGAAAATATATTTTTCTTTCCTACTTTCTTAACTTATTCCCCTCCTTGTACCCCTAGTTTTTTTTCTCCGTTTTCTCATCTTCTCTTAGACAGTTTTCATCCAGTGGCATCAACTGCAATTGGCCGGTTCAAATGATTATTGACAGGGAGTGCTGGGGATTTGTGGTTGCACTTATCACTAACATGGAATCCACTGCCCTCGGGTCCTTTCTTTACTTCTTGAACTTACTCCAACCTTTTACCTTTTATTGTACTCTCAACCCTTTCTCTCTCGTTCTCATCTATCTTTTGTGACATAATATCTTTCTCTTCTGTTTGTTTGTCAGTTTTTATTTATTTTTTTATTATTCGCTTCTTCATCTCGCTAATGCACTTACCTCTTGTGATTTCCTCTGCAGAACAAGTTGAGGACCGGAGGTTAAGGGGGCAAAAAAGGGAGCAATGAAGAGTTTATTGTGTGGGATTACTGATTATCGACCGACTGACAGACCAAACCAGAGTGGAAGAAGAGAGGAATGAGTCAGCACCCAGACACACACCGTCAAAACCCTGTGGAGAACTGAATCGAACCACCCTAGAGGCACCGAACACAGCATCCTAAGCGTGAAATAGACACCCTTTTCCTCGATTCTTATCTCCTTCCCGTCCTTTCCTCTTTGTCTACCTCTCCTCTGCGAATGGCAGGGAGGCAATGATGCTGTCCGCCATTTTGGCGACACGGGATAGACCTATGCAGTGACCCAGTGACCTTGGTTTGTCGAAAAGGACAATAAACCACCTTAGGAAAGCCAGCCACCTCTGTCACAAGCCACTTGGACCCATCCCCCATCACTGTAACACCTTTACAAATACATGTCTATATTTGCTAATAAAAGTCAGTCTTGTTTTAATCAGCTCCAAATGCTGTATCCTGTACACATACACATGTATCCATCTGTTTCTCCTGTGCATCTGTGTGTGTAAGTTAGTGTTAATGATAAAACAATCATGTAGAGTATTCATCCAACAGCAACACTTGTGACATTGTCTGAGTAATAAAAGACGAAACGATGCAGGAACTGTTGTTGAACTTTTCTCCATAAATATTCAGCGGTCTCTTGAGTGTGTGTTATGTTAATTACAGCAAGCATTGTACATCTTTGGATACGCAGCCCTCGTGTTGTCGCGACGACATTTTGCCAAATGGAGCAGATGAGCCCAAGTGAGGGCGACTGAATCGCGGGGGAAATATTCGTCCCAGATGTTCTGATTTGTAATCTATGTTTCCCTCTGTTTCTCTGTCTTTTTTTCTTTCTTTATATAGTTCTGTTCTATGAATCTTATTTGCGTTGTAGTAGTTCAGTGAAAAGAGCAGAGATCTCTACATCTTCCTCATCCCCTCATTGTCCCTCTTCTCTCTTATCTACTTCTCTTTGTCTTTCTACTTCTTCTCTATTTACTTTCTTCCTGTGCATCTCTCCTTTGCTCAGCCTCCCAGGCTAATGTTGCCTTGGAGGAGACAGTTTCTCCATGCTGCCTGCACCCTGCTAGACTCTCTGGGTTTCGTTTAACTAGATAGACAAATGCTGGATGCATTTATGTGTGTTTTTTGACAGTGTGTATGTGTGGGTGAGGTACTAATGCAGATATCCACACACTTTTATTAGATGCAGTAACTCTGTGTGTGCGGATGTGTAACGCCTCCACATCTGAGTATGAGGGACCCGGTCGGGGTTTGACGTGGAGGCAAGCAATTGCAGAAGAGACAGTATCTTAATTCAGCATCAGAAGGAGAAAGTGTGTGTGGTGGATAGAGCGTACAAGAGAGTGAGGGAGAGAGGCAGAGTGTGTGTATGTGTGCGTGCAGGCGTGTGATTCATTGTGACTAATCCGCGTCTCTCTGTCAGTCAGCTGTCCTTTTGCTTTTTGACTTTTGGAGTCTCAGAGGGGTTAGGGGTTGACTTCTATTATACATCGGGGTTGTGTGTGTTTGTGTGTACGTGTGTTAGAGGGGTTTTCTAAAGGTTGGGGATAATGGACATAGAAGTTCACAGCAGGTGTTTCTCCACAGAGCAGCATAAGCCCTATTTCCCCCCTCATCTAGTTCCAACTTGTTTTTCCTTCTGTGCACTCTTTGACCCAGTATCTCAAAGCAACATAAGTGATTTAACAGTGTATTCTGTTTGTGATGAGATTATATCCCCTTTAATATTATTACTGCATGATTATAGAATCGTGAGATCTAAAGATGGGGCTGATGTTTTCCTCCAGACCTTCACCACAACCTCAGCAACCTGTTTTAAGTTGTCAGGCTTCTAAGAAAATACTCAGCTTTATACGAAGGGTCGCTAGTGCATTATCTTCTAAAGGCTACAGAGAAAGATCAGTTCAATGTAGTTTTTTGTATTAGGGAAGGACATAATGCAAGAATGGAATAATTCAAAATTGTAGTTAACATACATGCCTCCTGAAGGCATCGCTAAAATGTTTCATTCATCCGCTAGTAATGAGATTTTGATGTAAAGGAGCAAGTAAGAGTACATGTTCATAATACCAAAATGGACTGAACAGACAAAACATACTTTTTATTTCTCCCAGTTGAGTGTGACTGATACGTCCTTGAGCACTGAGCAGCTTGCAATTACTGAAGTGAAGCTGGTACACTGGTATCAGGCAGTGTTCAGGTTGGGTCAAAGTTCTCGAGGGGTCTCAAAGTGGACAATAACCTTGTGCAAAACAGAAACGTCATTTCAGGATATTTATTTATCAAAACTATGTGATCTGAATGTAATTTGTCCTTAGTTTAACTTCCATTACACAGTATTTAAGCCTATTTATATACAACAGCATAGTCATAATTTATATATATATAGATTTCGATTTGCCTCACTTTTCAAGCTTAGATTTAAATCTTGACTTTCATTGTTATATCTTTGCTGTTGCTAATATCTCAAGAAAAGCTGGTATCATGTTGTCCAAAATGTGCCTAAGTCTTGTTCTGATTGTTCTTTCAGTCAGCCATGCAGTGCCCAAGTGATGTACCATGACTTATGCATCTACCCAGTATAAAGAACACCTTATTTTGCCTGCGATCCTTATTTTTTATGATGATCTGTGCTCAAGACAATGCAAATTGTTATGACAACTTTAGTTTGGTAGATAAGAGCATGTGTGGGAAGACATAAGAGAGCCAGCAGTTGCTGTCAGACATAGATGAGAGGTCTGTCTTGTTATTAATCGCCAATTTGACAAACCCGGAAGATGCCAGGAGAGCATCTTTTCACAGCATAACAAAATACTGATACGTTCAAGACGTGCAATGCAGGAAATGTGGGCAAAAGTCAGAGTGTTGCAGTCCATCTCAAGAGAATATCAGCAGTGAAACCACTTCCCTTTAATGGAAGGAGGCGTGTGGTAAAAATTCTGTCAACTAATCTCATTATCAAAATGGCATCCAGGCCAATCTGACTGGCTACAATGAACTTAAAGGGTTGGTAACGTCATTAATATCTCATACCTGTGAATTTACCTTCCACCACATGAACTTTCATTATGCTTCACAACATTACATAGGACTTTGTGACTTTAATAAATGCATGTGCACTCAAAAATGAGTCAAACAAAAAAGCAGATGCCAGAAATGATGTGCTTTTAAAGTGGCTGTGGTAACTTCCACAATCAGTTTCTCCCTGTGAATGAAGAACAATATTCATTCCATTTAAACAGTCCTTTTACTAAGTTGAGCATTTGTAGAAATCTACCCATCTTCAATTTCCACCATCAACATTTAAAATAACTTAGATATTTGAAATAACTTGTCAATGAAAGCACAACCTACTATTCTAACCTTACATAATGTTTGACATCATCAGTAACTGTCTCTGCTGCGTCACCTGATGTTTGACAGGTTTCAGTTGATGAGTGAAACACTCTGATCAAAGCTGGTTGGCTGCTCCTTGCTTCAGGCTCAATACAAAAGGAGAAACTAAACTTTGAATCTCTCTCCCATTGGACTTCCCATGGGATCTATGGATACTATGGACACCTTTAAAAAAACAGTTCATGATCCATTTGTAAAGTTTTTAGCATTTCATGTTCTGCATGTTTAGGGTATTTTTTTATACTTGTATTTCATGTTCACTTCATTGAATGTTATTTTATTCTTGTCTGTATTATGAAGCACTTTATAATGATGAGTGTTCTTGAAAGGTAGACATTGGAAAGTTTCCTTCCAAATGGAATTAAGACTCTTATAATTAGTTAATGCTGTTTTTTTTCTCATATTGTATTTTGAATATATTCCAAGACATTTGACTCTGCATCTCTAACTCTACCATTATGGCGTTATTTTGGTCCACTCTTCTCTACAAAAAAAAAAAACACAATATCCTCCACAATGATGACAAATCACATTCAATTTAACAACCTCTGAAGAAAAAGGAAACATTTTCCCTTTAACGTTTACTCCACACATTCAGTCTCTCTCTACTTCTTTCTTTTTTTATCTCACTCTTTTTTCTTTTTTTAATCTTTTCTTCTTTTTCTTTGAGCGCTTCTTCATTGCTCTCATCATCAAGGTTACCAAAGAATAGCCTGGCAGCCTGAGGGGTGGATCTGTTGGCGGTGATTGGCTCTCCGTGCTTGCCAATGAGGTGTGAAGCGTCTGCCACGCTGCTGTAACTCTTCTCTGAGGGCCACCCTCGCCTCCTTGCATGTCCACACGCGCACACACACACATACAAAATACAAATTAAGCACTTGACAAATGCATTAACCCACACAAATGAAAATTCAACAGAAGAAACTATGAAAATGTGGTTATGATAATGACAAAGACATCTCATCCTGTTTGGACTTTACAACACACATACTCACACAAAGAAATGTTCTTGATTGCCAGTGATGCCAGTGGGGCCCACAGATGAGAATAGAGCGCCATACACTCCATTCTAGTAATGGGTAGGCAGATGGCAGGCTGCTCTATAGCCTCTGCTTAGGCTGATGGCTCTATTCATCAGGCTGCTACACCCTCCCTGTAGCCCTGCGCCGGGCTACAATTTATAGAGTTCTCTTTGCCTCACACTCCTCTCTTCTATTCTCGCCCACTTTTTTATTTGTTCTTTTTTGTTTTCGTCTGCACCTCTTCTCCTACTCTCTCTAAGTCTGTGCCGGTGTCTGCCATGAGAGACTGTTTCATTCTAGCCCAAACTTCTGCAGCTTGGGGAGTATGTTATTGGCTCAGTGTTACTACCTCCTTGTCTTGTTTTTATTTTTTTTGGCAGACTGAAGTTTTGGTCATGTGCAGTGCATACTGTATCTGCTTGGTGGCAGAGAAGAAAAAGTCTCATTGGGCCGAGTCAAACTTTAATAATACTTAAGTCAAAACCAGTGTACTGCAGTGCAGTATAACTTGGAATAAGAACAAGAAATTCAACATTATGGAAAGGACACTAATGTGCTTACTTACCAGGACTTAAGGAGAAGATCTGTATTCTCAACATAATGGTAGAGTCAGCAGCTGGTTGGTTTAGCTTTCTTAACATATACACTAAATACAGTAATCTTTGTGTGAAGTTAAAATGTCCCAAGCAGAACTGCAGGACTATTTCATCAAGTCAGTGCTGGATAACAGGAATTAACCTGGCACCTAGTCCTACGTGTAACCACAATTTGTATCGCTTTTAGTCTTGTATAGCATAGAGAAATAATAAGTAAGTTTAAATAAGTCTCTCTTTCACCAAAGCTTAGTTTGACCCTACAACAGCTTTTTACAGCTTTTTGGTAACAGTTCTGTTATAAATACAACATGCACAAAATGTCAGTTCGCATCAATTATGTATAAATCACAAGCTTGCTTCCCTGATGAGGACAAGTTTAAGAGATGAAGAATGAAGAATGGAGCAAATGCATGTTGATTTCTATCACAAAAGTTGTCAGCATCAGTTGTGGTGGTGGTGTGATGGATAAATGGGGAAGATAGAAGGGGAGACACATCGAGGCAGTGGGGGAGAGGCTGACTTTGACTCTCTAGAAATAAAGTTAAGAGTAATGAGGCCCTGAGCCGCCATCCTGAGGAGAAAGTAGGACCACCGCGGGAGCAGGATGACCTTGAAGACTTAAGTATTTATTAATTTAAAATTGCAGTGACAACTAACTGTTCGCACATCCAACTGGAAAAATACTTCTGTTACAAAAACTACAATGGTGCAATCCATTTCAACAGTCCTGCAATAAATTTGATGCTAATGAAACTTAAATATTGAAATCTTTGTTGAGACTGTGGCAGGGATTGGTGATTTCATTTTTTAAGTTTGATGGTTTGTGGTGGTGGGGCACTGTAAATACAATAATTAATGTCCATCTTACTTGAGAAGTCAAAGATAATTTATTTGTATGAGTATAAATCTCTTCACAAAGAAGACCATACCTGCTCTACCATCCTTGCTGTAGTTTTTATACGAGGTAAACAACAGACAGCGAAAGTGTCTCTTCTTCAGAGAGGCAATACCTTGTACACAATATTGAAGCAAATCTTTTACTTGCTATTTTCTAGGGTTGTTGAAAGACTTCATTCAAAAAAGCAGCTTGACAATAAGGAAATTCCACAACAAAACAAACTTTGGGTTTGTTTGTCTTCACATTTTAAAGTAACTGGAGCCAGCATTTGTCATACAGTCAATAAATAACATTTAAATGTGTAAACTTTATAGTATGTTCCTGCTTTGTTGCTTAATGTTATTGGATAGTATTTATAGTACACTCCTAGTTAGTAATTACAGTTCATCATGAGATAATTGCATTTTTATTTTTGTGCCAACGAAAATATACCTTGATTTTTCAAGTATTTTTCATTATATTCACAATCAGTGATGTTATTATTATGTTATTTTACCTATAGTTTCACAATGGATTTAACATATGGCTCATTACTATACTGAATACTGAGAAAAATGTAAACAGTCTCACCAGTTTAAATGTATTGCTTCATTGTGTATGTTGTCTACTCTGAAACACTACATCATAGTACTGACTAAATCACCATGTTTTATGCTTTATCCTTATAACAATTTTGTAAAGAAAGTACCTAAATGTAATATACAGTACCAATACAATAAGTTATGCAGGGAGTTATGAACATATGAAGGTGACAGTTAGATACTCCCTACAATACATGTTAGAAAATCATATGCCATAAGCCAGTGGCTTCTAAACCTGTTACATGGCCCTGCATAAGCCTATCCATCCGTGACCTGCAAGAAGCCAGTTTAGACTAATCCTCACAACTGTATAAAATGTTTTCTCACCCTTCAGAAGAGGATTTAAATTACTTTACACTTACAGCTTGCACTCTGGCTTGTCTATGATTTGGCCGGCAGTTGGTGCCTGGAGTGTTTCTGATGTTAATTTTGTCCACAAGCCCAATACCACGGACCATTTATATATCTTGTGCTCACTTGGTCCCTTCTGATAAGAACGGCACATGCACGAACTGAAATGTACTGTAGACTACTGTAGCGACTTACTGTAGTACTTTATATTGTCTTGTGAGATGCTTCAATACATAGAAGTGCAACAACCGCAACGAATGCAGTTGAGGTTAAACAAATATACACACAAATATTATATATGTTCACAAAAACACAAGCAACAACAGCAGGTGACTAGAGACACACACATATGTTTTTATTATTTACGGTACTATAGCATACACACAATGCAACCAGAAGGCTGGAGGGCAAACAGGAGATGCAGCTCATTAAAACACATACATAGACATGGATGCTTTCTGTGTCAGACCTCATTGTCCCCAACACTTGCCTCAAGGCATTTACAACACAGACAGACACAAAAATTTGATTATCTCTATTTGATGTAAGTGACTGGGTCCTGTTGGGATGAGTGACATCATAGAATCATGTCTCTCTCTCTCTCTCTCTCTCTCTCTCTCAGACACATACAGACACACTGGCAAACAACTCCATAACCCAGACACTAAAACAAGATCAACAATCAATCCAGTGGGGTGACTTGGAGTATTGCAGGTTGGCATGAAGATGCTGCATGGATTGGATATACAGTCATACCCAAAACATACACTGGGCTAGAACCACGTGAAACACCATAATGGCACTTTAAATTAGTACATAGTCAGTTTTGATTTAAGAATATGAATCCCTTTTATACATTTTCTCTGCTACATTTTTGGATTTCTTTCATCTGCATCATCCTACTCTACAAACAAAAAAATTATAAAGCAATGGAAAGCAAACACAGCAAAGGAAATGCTATTTATTTCTTTGGAAGATTTTTCTACAGGGTTATAAAATACAGAACTACCTGCAGTACTAACTCATGGATGTGCACCAACCGTACGCATTGTCATCATTTTGCTTTCTTCAAAGTTATTTTGTGCAACTTTTCTGCAATATTCTGATTCTGTTATATACAAGCTGATAAAGTAGATTTCTTTCCTCACCAAATACAAAACTCTTGACTTGACTCTCATCTTTAAAACATACTTCATTCAAAATTCCATTACATCTCTTTAACTTAGCTTAGCTTTGTACTGTTTACATCTATGCTGAAAATTAAACATGACTCAGTTTTCCTTTGAAAATCGTATACTTGCTTATTGCCTTTCAAGATAATACACTGTCGAAGTTCATCCCATCATACGTCTGGTGGGGAAAATGTTGGATGTTGTCACTATTCCATCATAAATCGCACTTCTGAACAACCTTGAGTTATGACCTGAATTTTTCTTGAGAGAGAAAAAAAAACTGTAAAGATCATAACTTTGAGATGAGATCTGAGGGCCAGGATTTAAACTGTGACCCTTCTTGCTGTGAGGTGACAGTGTCAACCACTGACTAACATCTGTTAATACTGTATCATGCTAAACACGATCTGAGTTAACTGTACATACTATTTTGAGGTAAAAAACCTTCCTAAAATCCTAGAAAAAGAAAAAGAATCTTAGATTTTACTGCTGTCCAGAAAGCCATCTTGGCATACTGTATTGCTACTGTATGTTGAGTTTACAATTATTTATTTTTAGTTGCCTTAGTTTTTATTATATTTATTCTGTTCATCTTGATGATACATGATACATACTTGGGTACATCCATCTGTCATTTTTGTGGATGTAATATCTCAAGAACCCCTTAAAAGAATTTCTTCAAATTTGGTATCCACTTGGACTTTTCACTTTGAATTTCCCAACAGACATGCATGATAACTGCAGCTTGACTGGTTGACGTCGGTGGTACATACAATACATTCTATAGATCGTAATTCAGGTTTAAATGTATTTATTTTTGCAACAATTCAAATTTATTTTTTCCTTTTCCTTTGCCGCATTTCCTGCTTTATTTTTAATAATATTAATTAACTACTGCTATTATCAAAACCGATCCTGTGGCAACAACACAGCCCATAATAAAGTGACAAGCATCTACATCCAATTTCATGATTGTGGTTAGTCAGAAGCTCGTGCATGTCTTGCAGAACATGTATTGTTTTAACTAAGATGAAGCTGTTGGCATGGAGACCAATCATATCAGTTTCATTATTTAGTCAGCCATTAGTACAAAACAGAAAGGCTCGCACACACACCCTGTCCTCAACAGCTTCCACATCAGGCCCTGCAGAGCTCCTCTTCATTGGAGTGAGTCGTCCTGAGTGTTGAGTAATCAAAAGCCTTTTCATTGGGCAAAGACTGATGGCTTAATTAGGACTGCTAATTTTAATCACACTTAAATATTTATAAGGAGGAGTTCTTTTGTTTAGCCTTGACCTTTTTCTGGAGCTCATTAGCATGGTTATTATTGCTGCTGGTGTTTTGCTGTTGCTTTTAAACATGACCACAACACTCACCCTGGGGCCGTTATTGATTTTGATGGAGCAGACATGGTGCTGTGTTAACGCTTTGTGTGAATGACATTGGCTTATCAGTCTTTGGAGGAGTTTAACCGTGGAGGTGTGTGACTCTTGCGTGTGTGTGTGTGTGTTGGGGCAGCCAGAAGCAATGATAGCCAATATCTTATCAATGATGGAAGCTTATTGTGTTTAAGTGGCAGTAAAGGTAATAGAAGCAGGTTCGTAAAACTAAAGGATCTTTCCTGACTTGTGTCTACTCAGCACTTTGACTGAAAATCATGATTGAAATGGAATTGTTGTTTGCAACATACACACACGCGCGCGCACACACACACACGGAAACAAAGATGACCATCATTTTATGACCTAAGTTGTTTCTGTTTCACACTCAAACAGAGCCAAAGGCAAAAAGTTTCATTACTATAGTATATACAGTGGATTGCACAGTACCTGTAGCACTTGGGTGGGTTAATTGTACACACAGAAGATAACGGCTTCTCTTCCTATCCAGAGGTGCCTATACTATCTGTAGCATCAGCTGCAGCACAGATCCAACTCCTTATTACTTTTGTTCAGCATCACCAAATGAATTTGTCTGTTTAAGATACCAGAACCTTATACAAATGGCATGTGCTTTGGGGTAATAAACATCTTATGCTCTGAGGAAAAATTATTGTGGTGTGGTGTTTTAATGAAAACCATTAATCATTCATTCTTATTGTCTCAATTTAATATGTTCAGAGTGTGAGCTTCTGCATTAACTATTTTTTCAATTCCACTTAAATTACCCTCAAGCCTCCCCAACCCCAATTTTTATCAGCACCAGATGGGCCAACAAAACACATAACTTGCACACTGGAGGCCACTGTTTGTTTTACATTCTTTCATCCATGACCGTTTCACAAGCTTAATAGCATATTTATTATTGTTATTGGTGAAGGAACACCTACCACTGCTGTGCTCTTGTGGGCTGTATCAGAGGGTTACGGGCAAACAACAAGAAGAAACATGATTATTTGAGCAGGACACTGTGAACAAGTTTGATGTACACATGAAACTGTCATAATTCTTAAATATTCAATATGTTACTAGTTTTGTGTGTGTGTGTGTGAATGAGTTAAAAAAAAAGAGAGAAAAAGAATTAGTTGTGGAATAATGCTACCAGATTGAAAGCAGCCACTGTTTTTTCGCACCTCTGTAATCACTAAATGCCATTTGGGAAGTGACCGTAAGCACTTCAAACCGCCTACGTGTTTCACAATCAGACCGATGAATAAAAGATTTGAGTTTTAAGTGCCTGCATTTGGAATTTAAAATAAGTGGGACCGTGGAACAAAGCCCAAAAAGGACCAAACAGAGTTTGTGGCGACTCCTGCCTACCCTCCTCATACTTCATACCACTTGTGGAGGTGGAATTGAAAAGCTGTTGTCTGTGTGTTGCTCACTGTCTCTGTCTTTAAGAGTGAGACAGGAGAGCAGGTGCAAATGTATTTTCATCTCTCAAGTTGTCTTTTTCATGTTTTAGTCATTGCTTCAGCAGTCCATGCGATACTCTTTCATTGCCCCAATCCCACAACCACCCACGCTCGCAGGATTTCCAACCATTACCGTCTGATCCCACAGAGATTGTTGAGATTTGTAATCTGAAGATATGCATATGGAGCTGGAAATAATAAATGCTTTAAAAGCAAAAAAATAAAAAATGCTGTCTGCGTGAGTTAAACATGAATACAAAGATATTTCTGATTAATATTTATGTCTTTTCCCATAACAACAAAAGATGCCAGAATGTCAAATATCTTAATTACAGGGAAGATGTTATTCTAAACAGATCAAGTTATATTAGAGATGGTGGCCTTTAATGTCACTGAGGATTAAATAAATGTTATTTCACTGACTACACAGCTAGTCTATAAAGAAACTATTAAAAAGAAAAAGTGCAAGTACAAGTCACTAAGATGAAAGTAAAACTTTATTTATTGCTGTTTTCAGCTCATGGGAAGTCACTGTATTCACGAGCATGTTTAAGTTCATTTATAGTAGACAAAAAAAAATATATAAATGATAAAAACATGTAAACGACCAACTTTTTTTTTTTAAAGGAGGAAGGGAAAGATGTAGTCAGTGCATCTATAATGTAGAGACATGAGAGCGATTGAGAACAAATGAAACATGAAGAGACAATGTTTTGTTTGTTCATGACTGTTTGACACCGACCTGAATGTAAGCGAACATTTCTACACACTTACAAACCAACAGACTTTACAAGATGCGTAAGTATTAAGTCGTATTATCTTTGTACTTATTCTTTTTCTTTTTTCGCCAGCAATTTAGTGCGAATTTGCCACAGCTGGCAGCTGGACAGGTGTTGAGTGGGACAGCTCTTCATCACTAATAACCACAGCAGGAGATACACACTGTCATACAGACACACGCAGACAGACATACACTCATCACAGCAGGTGGCCTCCTGTAACAGTGTCACTTTTCTTGTTTAATGTTCTGGGAATAATGTGATATATTTACAGTTTCTCCTCTGCTTTTCATTTCTTTTTTCTTTCACATAGTTATTCTTTTTGTTTTTTGCATTTTCTGATAAATGGAAAAACAGAAATGAGACACAGGAGTGTAAGGTAGCAGGTACAGAAGGAATGGTAGGTTTGATCACAGGCCAGTGGGGGTTCATATGATTGCAGAAGCAGGTCTCTGTTGTGTTTGATTTTGTTCCTTAATTTCTCTTCTACCTTCAACCACTAATCTCTCAGATTTTTCTTCTCTTTTTTTAATGTCTCAATAGGCAAACATAACATTTCCTAAAGCAATAGCCACCTGTGGAGGTACATGAAGGTAACAGAGAAGTACATTCATCATTACTTCTACGTATGTGCAGCCGACCCTGACGCTCTTTATATAAGCTGTGTGTGTGTGTGGCTTCAGTTTTTCATGGGGTGAAACACTGAGACTGTTTCTGCCTCAGTGAAATCCACTGAGGACAAGTTGGAAACTCTGTAGCCAAGGCTGCCATTACAAAGAAATTACAGGCTACAGAAAGCTTCGCAGACTTTTGATCTGTGTGTAATGGCATAATTTCCACTAAGGATTGGGAGATATGTCCAATATGAACATAATTCTCTGGAATACATCTCCTCTTAGGCTATAAAAAGTTATGGAGACAATACTTAGTACATATTTATTACATATTTTGATTTAGAGGTTAAGTCATTTTAACATTTTCTTTGAAAGGAAAATTGGATTTTTATTGTACATTGCATTGATTTTTATTGCATATTTAGTGGTTAAAGATTTACATTCTAATAATCTGCATGGTCCTGTGCGTGTCCTTGCAGCAGATTGAATGTCTTAGCTGGTGACATGGAAAGGATAGAAAGAAAAGAGAGTATGGAGCAAAAGAAGGAGAGAGAAGGTGAGAGAGATTAGGGATTGATTATCGATTGCTGTGGAGTTGTCAGGAGGCTGAGGAAAGATGGAGGAACACAGCCTATTTTCCTTTTGTTTGTATTGTTTTTTTCCTCCACTTGTGTTCATCGACTGAATGGGGGATTGGTGGAGAAATAGAGCCGTACAAAAGATTCATGTCATTTCTCCTTCATTTACCCTCTCTCTTTCACTCTCTCTCTCTCGTTGTGTTAGGATCTCATTATCTTTCCTGTGTTTAGAAATACTGAATTAAGGATGAAGGTTAAAAAAAAGCGACACATGGCAGAAAAGACGATGAAAGAAAAACAAAAACAAAACAAAGAAAAGACCTTTCCGTTTCCAATTCCCAAATCAAACATGGACTCATTAAAACATTGTCGTCCCCAGCGCTCTTAGAAATCACTTTCACATATCCCATTTTGTGGAAACACACACATTTCACCCCAAGACAGTAACCAAACATAATCATATGGTTCATTTCCATTCAAACAGGACATATTCAAAAGAATTCTTATCAATAATCACAATGTATGTGGTCCATAGATTTCTCCGTCCATCAGCATTTAACAGCATGTGTGTGTTTCTTTTTAGATGCACACACATGTCAATAGAAGTCGTAGACTTAATTATTCCATTAAGGAGACAGTGCACGGTAGCGTGCAGTGACTAAATCAACAGCCTCTCACGCACACTCACAGTCAGCTTTAAACACTGCACAGTCAATAAACCCTTTCCTGTTAAGGTTGAGTGTGTGTTTTTGCCTGTGTGTGTGTGTGTGTGTGTGTGTCTTTCTGAACAATGGGTGTTCCTATTCTTTGGTTGAATTTGTTCTCTTTCCCGAGGCTTGTCTCCTTGAGCAGTGGGAAACATAAATCTATGTTGGCCTTTGTAAGATTTGCGCATGTTTGTGTGTCAGTCACAGTGTTTGGGTGTGTGAGAGAATGTGAGCGAGAGATGAAAAACCAGCCAATGTTTTTTTGTAACTTGGATTTGAACGTGTGTGTCTATCTTTTGCTTTCTGTCTCTGTCTCTGTCTCTCTCTCTCTCTCACACACACATAAAGATGAGCACTGGTTCCTGTGTGCAGACTGCAGTACAGTGTCCTGGTCTTCTTATTCTTTTACGGAAGGACTACACACTTAATGAGTTGTCCTGGGACTTGAGACAAACACAAGTACACACATTTTCTACCTCTACCCTTGTGAGGACTTTCAGTGACATAATACATTACCTTATTTTCTATTAGTATTCAATTCAGTGTATTTATATAGCATCTGTTTAAGGTTAGTTAAGGTCAAGACCCTACAGAGTTATAGAGGGAGAAACCCAACAAATGCCCCTTGAGAAAATTACAAAGTAAAATAAAACAGTGTAACCCTCTAGAAATATAAGATATAGACTATAGAAACTTTTTTCTGTGTGTGTGTGTGTCTCCTTCTCACACAGGCAAAAAAACATAAGTATTCTGTTATATGACGTTTTCAGAAGCACATGGCAAACAACAGTTAAAGGAGTCATATCCTCAGTGTGTGAAACTGCCCTCTAAATGTCACCTTGTGGAAATGCTGTATAGACCGTGCCCGACAAACTCTGTATGCAAACACCGACACAAAAAAAGAGAGAGAAGAAGAGAGAGAGAGAGAGAGAGAGAGATAGGTATATGTCTATGTTAAAACTGCGTACTCTAAGGAATACACAGACATGCACAAAAAGCAGCAGGTTCCTACACTTCATCAATGCTTTATGCTTTTTTTTTAACTTGTGTTTCATCTTGTTTCACAAATAGACAGACACACTCTGAATCGTTTGTGCTACAGTACCTGTCAAACAGGCATCATTCTTTAAACTTAGCAAGAGTCATTCAAAACTGCAGTTTAAGTATAGCAACACACATCTCACAATCATCTCTCGAATTTAAGGATTCATTTGTATTTATATAATTTATACAGAGTATAAATACTATTCTATGTCTAATCTCTGAGTCCTCTAACAGTAACTTCAAGAACATCACCAGACTGTTTCCTTTCCTTTCTGATGTTTATTTCATTTCCTTCTGTTCTTACAGCAAGCTGCTGCCAGAAATGCATCAGAAATCTGTAGACAGGAATGTACAAACCCGAGCTTTGGCGGTATGTAAATGTGTACAATATGTGTGAGGAAGGGAGTGAGGATGAAAATGGAAGAGATCACTCACACCATCTCTCCTCTTTCAATCAATAACCCTGTGATTCTAATAGACATTGATTGCATCTGAATCCCAGATCCCAAGTCACAAATGTGATTATAAAATGGCCAGTCTTGACACTTTATTGAAAACAATGAGGCTGGAAAGAGAAACGGGAGGAGGGAGGGAGTGGGAGTGACTGGGCTGGGAAAGATAGATTAATCTTCTGCTTGTCAGCTTGCTAAAGTCTTCTGCTTCATCCTCTTCTTCTTTTGCCTGTGTGTTTACGTGCAAGTAAATGTGCACAGTCTCAACTACCCAGTGGTGGACTTTAAAGGGTTGCGGTGGCCTCAAATCAAATCAAATGAAGTCAGCATTTCCTTTACTGTGTTACTGTTAATTTGTACTGCAAACATTTCTGATATAAGAGTAGACTTTAAAAGTATCAGAAAGCATTAATAATTTATATTTAGTTCTCGCATAGTGTTAGTCACTTAATTAAAATATCTGTCAGTCATATTCAGAGTTACAGGAGATTTTCATCTTATGTTTAGGATTTTGTTGGTGGGACTGTGAGGTTTGGATTACAAATTGTGCCATTTAAAAACATCATCCATAGATGTCATTTATCAATAATTCATCTAGCTAGAAAAAATTCTATAATCTTCCTTCACATAATGGCTGATAGCAATTACTTACTTTGGTTCTAACATTCCTCAAGTCCAGCAATTGTCTGTGTTGGAATCAGTTGTTGTAATTCCTGTTTAGCATGAATGGGAGGTGAACTGATGGATGCTCTCTGTCCACAGGATACAGTGACACAAAATTAACAATCAATCAATCAAATAAAAAAAAAATCACAATTTTGCAAAAGACACATCGTTTATAGGCTGAAAACAATAACAAGTGTAACATATACAATAAAGCTCAGGATGTGCTGTGGTGATGCTATTTAAAATCTGAGAGCTGGCTAAACAGCATTTACACATGTATTTATCCTCAGCTTCAGTCCTAATTAGCACTGTGTAGTTTTTATGTGTGTCTCCGTTGTAAACCGATGACATTTCAATTCAGTAACAAATATTGGTGCGTGCAAGTGTTTTTTATGTTTAAATATAAGTCTGGTTTCACTAGATGCCTATGACTGAACCGCTGTGCAGTTTGAATGGTTCTAGCAGGTATTTTATCCTTGTTTACCGCACATAATTCTTTCAGCAATGAATGATGTAACAAAGCTATTTTCCAGCCACTTATTTGTGACACAGCTGTAGACTAAAATATCAGTTTCACCTTTCACTGCTGCACCTTGTCAGTAAGTAAAAGTAAAATGGCTTTAAAAATCAAGTTATGGTTTCTTTTCAGCTGCTGGAATTTAAACGTGAAACAGGGAAAGCTCAGCTTTTATATCACAGTTTATTCATTTGCTTCTACTCCATTCACCAGCGGCTTACACTGCTGTTTGTTCCTGCAGGAATGCCATGTGAAATGATCAGAATGGATTTCACCCCCTGGCCACAATTCTGACCCAAAAGCTTGTACTGTACACATACAGTATACTATTTAGATTTGTGTGATTGGTGCTTTTTCTTGCATTTATTAATTTTTTACATCATAAACATCACAATATAAAGTATTACTACAACTACAGTACAAACGGTCCATTGAAGGATTATCAAAAGCACAGTAGATGCAGGGTGAATGTGTTAAAAGTGACTGTTACTGTGCAAACAACACTGCATCTTAGGCATCAGTTGAATCTTTTTAATAAAGATGTTCTCTTGCATATTGTTTGACACACAGGCCTGAATGTGTTTGTTTTGATACATTTGCCATGTGCTCTCACTCAGCTTTTGTGTTATGTTTTGTTTCATATAGATGCATTTGTATCTTTGACACAAAAATATTGTCAAATATAGCAGTATTATTATAGTGTTTTGTCCATATGCCAGAGCATTCTCAGCTATTGTTTGCTGACAAAATGGAGCAGTCTCTCTGTCAAAACCTCCATGCCAAATGAATATGATATAGTCTGTCACTCATTGCTTATGGTAACACATACAGCACTTTCTGGCTGAGTGCAATGACACACCGTGTTTATGACATGTATTCATGCATGCATAATAACACCATTTACAGCTCCTCCATCAGACTTGGAAGACTGATCAATTTAAAATGTAAATGTGTTCCCTCCATGTTCAATCAATTAACAGTGAAAATAACATTTGTAGTTAATGTAATGTTTTCCCCTCGTATTCCTCTCTCATCATCTTATTACTATTATATGTCATCACGTATAAGCTGAATTGAGATTAAATGTCATGAATGATGTAAAATACATGTATTTTCAGCTACAGTCAGTGAAGGTTTGCTTGACATAAATGCCATTTTTAGCAGAGGAGAAGGTGGGGTGGAGGCCAGAGGATGTAGGGATTGTAGGATGGGAGGATTAAACAGTCACCTGCTCCATTCATGTGTCTAATGTAACAAATGTGTGTGCTTCTGGGTCTGTGATTTTTTTTGTGCTATCATTTCCTTTTTGAAATGTTCTTGTCTTTGAATATTTAACATGATGTATTCAGACACATGTCAAAATGATTTCAAGTCACACATGTTTGTGTATGGAGACTGTGTTTGCACAGAAGGCTACATATCTTTGCCTTGCATAGATGGTTTTATTGCAGGCCACATAACCCAAAAAGAAATCCATTATATGCACAAAAAACATTCTTGGAAATACTTGTTCATTAGCCAAGAATATCATAACGAGACAAGAGTATCTGAAGACATGGATCTAGAAAACAAAGCTATTATGGATAGAAGATATGACCACATACATAAATTTGGCCGATGGATTCATTCCAAAAGGAAAGAAAGAGGAATAACAATGTGTGTATGTGTGTGTTGTGTCTGTTTGATTGGTTGTCTGTGAGAAAAAGAGAGTGCATAAATGAGTGAAATACAAGCACTCTTTCACACTAGACAGTCTGGCTCGGCCCTTATCGGTCTACCTTGCCATGTGAAAAAGACAAAGATGCTGTTATTGTTTTGTTAGTGGCAAAAATAACGTAAGGTCACGACACATGATGCCGACAGCTGGTTGTCATGCAGCAGTGAGCTATTATTGAGCATGTGCATAGCCTGTAGTTTTAGTGGTTTGTCCGGCCCTGATCACTCTACCTGACCCTTAGTAGCAACTATTTACTCACTTGAGCTTACTGAATCTGCAGCAGAGGCAAATGATGAGAGGGAACTCTCTTAACTGTCTGTTCTGTCTGTCAAAATAATTACCTCGTTTACATTGCAGTTTCTCATTATTTTCCACCTTCACCACTAGTCTTTCTTTTAGCACCTATAAAAGCTCAGTTGACGAATGTTGCAAAGCTGTCTTGCATTTTTTAAAGTCAGGTTTGGCATGGTTGTTGCATTCAGTGATGTCTTTTTGTTGTTTGTGGTAACCTGCAATGTGGATTTTGTTAGGGGTAGGAAATTATCGTGATGGTTTTCCCTGTGGGAAAGGCAGAAACGTGTAGGATATAGCTGACATGAGGGAGCAAAAAAATTTGGGAATAATTTGGAAAAGATGTGTTTTTGTTAATAAAAATATCAAGGTTGATTGCAGGTTTGTGATGATGAAGCTGTAAAGGAATACTGTACCTGGCTAGTAGTGGAAAATAATGTTAACAGAGAAACTGTGAGCCCCCTGTGAGCCACACACTATTTTATCGCTTTTTTGGTTGTTGTGGGTTTTGCATGTATATTATGTGTATTCAGTCTCAAGCCCTCTGACCATCTGCAAGGCCAATCCCAGTGGAAGAGTTTAATCCTGGGGGGGACAAATAGAGGCACAATGGGAGTGGCTTGTGTGTATCTCCATGGACCTTGGAGCTTGGCTCTTTAAAAAGTAGCTGGCAAAACATTGACTCACCTGGCCCTGGAGCACACAGATATAGGCCTATGGACAGACAGACAGGCAGCTGCTAGCCTGATGGGGAGGCTGATGAAGATGATGCATGGATGAATAAACACACACATGACATGGTAGAATAAAAACTGAAACACACAAGTACACACATTTTCACAAAAAGCAATAGGTCATCAATATGCAAAATAACTAATTATATGACTAAGTGACATATTCAACACACCCATCTATCCACCCCCATACAACAAACCATACACACACTTACACACATAAACACCAGATATACAGAAATGTCACTTTCAATATAATATACTTTCTGGTAGCTCACGATAGAGACGGAAAATTGAAACCCTATTTACAATCCAAATCAATGGGATATCAGAGTGTCATTCATTGTGTCCCTACAGCACATAAAACTTCATTAGCTCAGCGACACACTAATAGATTTTCTACAAAAATTTGATATCATGGATGAGGCTGACATATCCAATGTTTCTGTGTGATTTAAACCAGGAAGAAATAAGCCTTTGAGAGAGTGAAGAGAATGGGCAGATGCTTATGAAGACGGACACACTAAATCCGGCATCAGCACTGGCAGCTCATAAATATAATCATCTCTGGAATAGAAATGACTTGTAAACTGACCATAAGGCAGCTTTATTTACACCCTTTGTATGCGGGATTTAGAAACCTGCCGTACTGAGGGATATAGTGTAACAAATATGTGATGATGTGGGTCATGCAGTGTGTGTGCATGGTGTGTGTGTTGGGGCTTGCAGGGGTAAAGGGGAACACCCCCGGGAACACTGTACCACTGTGGGGTGATCTCTGTATCCCCACAGGCTTAAGATAAACCACGTACAGCTGTGTTTAAAGGGGGTTTGCTGAGTTAATTCAAAAGGACACATGGACACAATGCAGCCTTATGTGTGGACACCCAAGTGCATACATACAGTTTTACCAAGATGAGGAAAGCTGCTGAAATAACACTGTGCCAGCTGGCAATGGGGTCCACACAAACACAGAGATACACACGTACACCTCACTGCAACCCATTTGACTACATTAAAAAGGAGGCTTCATCAAAGCTATTCATATTGCCTCCATAAGTCATCGTCTCATTTGCAAGACAAATGGAGAAGTCAGATTGGTCAGTGCATTTTAATAAAGAGTCAAGCACCGAGTTAGCATCTTTTTCTCCTCTGCCATCGCAACACAGGCTTTCACACAGCAAAGGGGATTTGCTGAACTGAATAAACCAACTTTCAAATTTATATTTAATTTGTACTTTATATTTATAAAATATAAGAATATCCTAGAAAGTCCTGTTCCCATTTTTCACTATAGCTCTAATTCAATTAACTTTGCATTTGAATTTATAAGCCAACTGTTTTTTAAAATGCTCCAAAAATCACTACTTGACACCCACTTTGGATATTATCACTCCATTATCTTATTTGTCATCGTAATGGATGTGGTTTGTTAGAACACTGCTTCACCTCCTAGTTTGCTCAGTAAGTCATTATCATCTTGGAATGTACCAGGTTTAGACACAAAACTACTTAATTAGGTTTAGGCACAAAAGGTACTTGGCTAAGTTTGGGGAAAAACAAATCTTGCTTCTATCAAGGAATTTCTTTTATGCCACTATTGGACCAGATTCAGAAAATAGTAAACCCTCTTAAGAGATTGATGCTGATATTTATTTTTGCCTGCAAACACAAAGAAGTCCTAAAGAATTACTAGCACCAGTATTAGTGTATATTTTTATAATGATTGTTATTTTTGATATTTAATGTCATGCCACTGTGTATACAAATTATCAGTGATTTAATGAAATATAACTACAATCATAATTAATACATGTTTAACCAAGTATAAAGTAAAAAAAGACAAGATTTAAGGATTCTAAACCAACCTTTGTGTCCTTGAGATGAATTAATGCATGATCATGCAGCACCCAGATAGCATGTTTCATCTATGATAAAAAAATAATTATACAGACCCATTATCATTTGCTCCAAGCATGTTTGATCTACAGCTGGACCTACGACCTTAACATTAATTTCATAAGGTCACACAATCTTCACCCTTGGTGGAATTACTATTGTCACTGTAGATTGCAGCAGTATTGATTTGCTGTGCTTTGAAAACTATCTGATACTGAGATACAAACTGCTGATTTTGCTCTTGTATTGTATTGAATAATTAGATGAAGACAATAGGTTTGTTGATAATTATGCATTTTCATCCTTCAAATGACTCAAAGAGAGCCTGTCAGGAACACCAAAGTATAATAAATGAACACACATCTGACACAGACTAAAATCAATGGGCTGTCTGTCAAACAGATGTTGGTAAATAGAGGCCACACAGCAATTGTTGATTTATTATTTGAATTGGTTTACAAGGGGTCAGACTTTTTAGAGGTGACATGAGCTCTAAAAAGCTTTGTTTTCACATTTATTTGTTTACAAAACGCAATTCTCTCTATATAATTTTACAGCTATTGGCCTAATAACCTCTTCTGGTTCCACCAGTGGGTCTATCCTTACAAACTCACTTTTGCATTCATTTCAGTCATTCATTTCACTATGAACACACTGGACAACATTTTAAATCTGTTCTCTAATACAGGCTACTAAATAAACCTGTATATGTATATAATCACAGTATCTCCATTTGATGTGCCACTGAAGTCAAAGCATTAGAGCGAGCAGATGCACCATGGTGCTACACACAGTGTACAAAAGGTCCAGTTAAGTCCGCAGGCTCATTTATAGTCTACATTTTATCAGCACTGTTTGCATGAAGTGCAGTTTGCATACCGTAAATCAGTTTGGCTAAATAAGCTATAGCCTCTGGCTGTAGAATATACATGCTAGTTGTTGACATGTAGCATGAAAAAAAAACACACACAGGTGGGCAAGATTGCTGTCACGTGACGACAAGATGGCGCTAATTAGTGGGCTACTGTAGCGCTATACTGTTGTTTACAATAAAGAAATCTCTTCAACCTCATTACTGTTAGTTTAAAGACCTTGAGTTGAAAGTACTGCTAAAGATGCATTTGAAAGTTGAAGCGCACTTATTAGTTAGACAGCTGTGGAGCATATTGGAGGTAAGGAAGTTATTTTAAGGGTTACTGGTAGTTCCTTCAGTTCCTCCAGCGCCATTTTGGTGATGTTTAGGAGTTAGTTGCCATCTACTGTACGTGATCGTTTTTGGACTCTAAAAGAGTAGCATGTGTTCCACTCGACCTTTTAGACCTCCTTCCCTACCCGAGAGACCAGTGACTGGCGAACATCCTCGTATTACCAGAGGAGATATTTGCTTTAATTTTCACCATGAAGTAAGCCCTAATATTTATCAATTTCTTGTCCTTCCTCTTTTTATATTTCCTGTAGGCCTATGTGTCTTGGTTATGATGTTTGTATAGCTTAATATTTGCATCATGCTGGAGTTTGCAGACTGTATTGTTGTCTTATATGGTCCCAGTGCTCTGCAGAGCCAGCGTTATCACTTTGCCTTGGTTTTTATTTGTCAGTGTCAGAAGCTGTGAAGTTTCTTTGGCCTGTAGGTGGGGCTCTGATGCAGTGTTTCAAAGCCCCTCTGGAAGTGACAGCAGGGAGGGAGGGAGGGAGGACAAGAAGGAGTGAAAGAGGGACTAAGGAGGGAGAGAGGTTGTTGCAGCAGGCATGGATGTCTTCCAAAAAGACATGCTTCTGCATTGAGACATCCTTTAAACAGACCGTTTAAACTAATTTAGGAAGTTGTGTCACTAGATGGAAGTAAGTTAAAGTAAAGTTGTGCACAATAGCAACTTGTGTTTTGCCTTTACACGAAGATCTATGAGCGCTATTCAAATCTAAATGTAAACTTAATGGAAAAGGTGTTAAACCTGCTCCCCCATGCTGCTTACCCTCTGTCGTTAAAGATTACGTAATTAGACTTTAAGAATATTAATTACTTAATCTATGGCTGCCGAAGCATATTAAAATATCATCAAAGAAAGAAAAAGCAGATTCTAATGCCCTGCAACTATGCAAGTGTCGTAATTATGATGCAGCATTACTTAATCTCTGTCTGTAATTGATCCTGAGATTAGAAATTCAGATCTGATGATCTGATCATTTCACCCCAGCATTTCTGGCATATTTGTGTAAATTTACACTAATTCCCCTTTGGCAACGCCAAATCCTATTCTCACTGGGATGAATGCATTACATAAACCTTTGCCTGTCTGCGAGGTCTCACTGCATAAACCTAGTTCAGCAAAGCATAAGCTTGTTTTTATCTCATATGTTGTGTCATGTACGTGTGGTCTTATGTGGAAAAACACCCGATAACGGTGGAAATTTAGAAAAGGAACTTCTCAAATTGTTGTTAAAAGCGTTCAGTTTGGAGATGCATGCACTGAAAATTAAGGCGCAACTGCAGTGCCCATAGTGGAGTTGTCTCACGTTATCTGTCACTGTGTCGCTGCTTTTAAAGGGAATTTATTCATAAGCGTGTTTATGGTAATAAATCGCTTGTTGAGATGGACATTGTTTTGTATAGTGCTCATTAATGTGCATTAAGCCTCTTTAGGGTAGTTGCCAGGGACTTCAATGTAACCAAAGCGCAGCCCCCTCCATATCCGTGATGTTACTGCGGGCGATTCAGGCTCCTTGGTGAAAAACAGTCGCCTTTTGCTACGGGCGAAGCGCCATTTACCCAGTACCTCCCGAGCCTCAGGATCCGCTGCCAAGCTTCCAACTCCGAGGCATCGCGCCTCTCTCGCTCTCTCTCTCCGTCTCCGTCCCTTCCGCACTTTCTCTCTCACTCACTCACTCTCTCTCTCTCGCTCTCTCTCTCTCCCACTCCGCTGCAGCACCCTCAGTACCTCAGTTGAGCAGGAGCACCGCACTGAATCACATCTATTCACGCACACACACACATACACGCACACACACGCACACAAGCACAGCCTCCTGCGGTATCCCATACGGCGCAGCGGCTTTTCCAACGGCATACCAAGTGCGTCCTCGCCGGGAGATGGGAGGTGCAGCTCCCGGGTCTCAGAGCGCTCAGAGCGGCGTAGTAGGGTCCTGCTGATCGGAGATGCTGCTGGAGTCTGCTGCTATTTCTTTTTCCCGTGCAGGAATTGCCTTCGAACTGCACCTCTGTCGGGGATTTAAAGTGGACAAGCCGTTTGATCAGGATATAACACTGTTCTAAGCATTTGTGATTTTTTTTTTTTGGGAGGGGGAAGTAAACGGAGTTGGGGATTGCACTGGACTTGGCTCTTATCCGCAGTGTCGTTGCGGCTGTGAAGTGGTATCTGCATAGATTACAGGTAAGCAAAGACACTTGTCACAGCGGTATTTCCCACAGCTAGGACTGTTTTTAGTGTGCCTTGGTGCCATTATAGACAGGTTTTGGGTGTGAGGTTGCCACTGCACCATCCAGGTGATGGGAGGCGTGTTGCACCTGTTCTAGCTGCGCTATGCCCGCTCTGCGTACTCCGGCGATAGGGCGGGTTTTATTCCGAACCTGTCCATTTGGATCTTATAACTAACCCCATGGACAATTGCAGAATAGTTGAATGACCTGTTATTTCCTTCAACTTGGGACCATATGACTGGACTACCTCTGTTTGGCGCCTCACTCATGCCCTTCATCCACTGTGAGCTGGAGCGAGCCACATGCTCAAATTGTGCTTGTACCTCTAGCAGCGACAAACTCTGAAGGTTAAAAACTGCAACATTTGTCGGGGACTCCGCAGTGCCTTCGGAGATAAGCCCAGTGCGTAGGACTAGCATTGAGCAGTAGACTCCAGGACTGCAGTTGGGATTTCAGTCGTGGATCGGCTCTAAAGCGTGGAAACTGATGAAACTGTCTGATACTCCGCTACACATGGTTTTGTTAATTTGTCGTATTATATCTTGTAAATTATATATAATTATAATTATATCTTTTAAATTTAAAGATCGATGGGAAATTATTGCGAATTCTGCAGTCATACGGTGTGATCCTTTAAAAAAGTTATTTAACCCATCTGGAAGGATTTTATGTAGCCCGAAACTATTCAAGCATGGTGCTACGAAGAGCCTTTCCAAACGGGTTGGTATCAGGGTTTTTACAGTTGCACTGTGCATATTTCCTCCTATTTCTCCGTGTGGACGATATGGCTTCTGTGTTTTTAGAAGTCGCAGTTGAGTCGCACATTTATTATTTTAAGAGCAGCTATTTGTGCTCTCTTGTAATTTGTAGTAGAACTCGCGTTGCTTATTGTAAAATGAATCGTGGCACATTTCTCCTCGTGTGGCTTCCAGCATCACAGGATATGACTGTCTCCTCTCAGAGCTTTTGGACTTGACCGACGTGGCTCAGACAGTGCGCCTCAGGAAAGACTGGCTGTGGGGATACTCATGAAATGTCTCTAGAGGGACTTATGCTCTGTGGTATTCAGAAGGCATGAAGTTTAATGTAGCCTTATTTTGAAACTGGGAATTATATTACTTTTGGTATTGCCATAAAATTACTTTAAGGTCATGATGGATGTCATTTAAAGTTGAAGTAGTTCTTTTTGCATATTATTGAAATAGACTTTCTAAATGACTTCTGTGATCATATTGTACATGAGAGCCAAATTTATGGGAATTTTGTATTTGCAACAATGAATTTATTTTTAATCTCATTAGAGTATTTCTTAGTTAAGGAGATTATGCATCCAGTTGTGGTGGTTTGTAAATGGTACTGTAACTGCTTTCAGAATAATGAGCGAATTCTAGTTTTAGTAAACTAACTTGGAAACTTTGTTTACTGAGGTGATTTAGATGTGCTTTGATAGCCATGATCGATCACCTTCCTTTTGTTTGCCGCAACTTTCTTTGACGAGTCGCGGAGTCACACAGAGTGAGCTAAGAGAAGCAGCGATGACCAGTTTTTCCATCAGTATTTAAAGGTTAAGATGGGAAACATGATGCATCTCATTCTGTAAACAGTTTCTTACTTTATCAACACATTGGTTTTTTCCTGTTTGTTCTAGTTGTATACACGATTAATCAACTAAGTGTATCTGTGGGTCAGTTCCTGGCATCCATGTCATCTGTACCCGAAAAGGGATGTTTGTCTCTAGACATTTAAGCAATTAACATCTTTTTTAACAGATAGATAGAAGATATTTTTCAGCTAAGAAGTGGGATATATAGGTCTTTGATTTCAAATATGGCTTTTAAACATTGTTTCTTTTGCCTCTCTTAATCACTTCCTCCTTTTTAGTCTCTCTTGCATCTCATGATCAGAAAGCAGCTGCTCCAGCCTATGCAAAATGCAGCTCTCTACAGCAGTCACGCTGAGTATTCTGAGCCCCTCTGCCGGTTGCTCCCTCGCTCTATCCACCTGCACTCTAGACTCAGTGCATCAATTCTGTATTGTCCTTACAATCCCTTTTTGATATTACCCTATGCCTAATATACAGTTATTGTTGTTATTACTGTAATATCTCACTGGAACATGAATGGTACATTTTTAGCTATGTTGTATTGATCTCATCCAAAGGCTTACATACAGTATTTGTTTAATGCACACTTAACACAATTGTGGCTGTAAGAAAGAGGCTATATGCTGGAAATCCATGAGGGGCAGTATGGCTTCACAGGCTGGTGCAGTGGATAGACTGATGCCATATCCAAGGTATACTATTTTAGATTTTGTTCCAGTGGATATATGGTAAGGACATAACATTGCGTTTTTGCAGTCTGGTTATAATAGACAGCTAAACACAAACATTAGATACTGTTGGTTGCCATTTGGTCTTATCTTTTATGTATTGTGATAGAAATGTAAAAAAGCAGCTTGTTTGTAGGGCAGAGTAACTTTACTGTAGTCCGACATTTCTCTGCACGTCTGTATCACTGTGACTGGGGTTGGCAGGCAAGCTTGTGTGTTTGCACCAGTGTTAATGTGTGTTTTAGCTCATTTGCAAATGTTTTTATGTGTGTGCTTGTTCCCATAGAGTATGTGTTCTGCTTCTGTCAAGATCTCAAGGAAAAAACATTTAGTCGCTGAGCAGTTTGATAATCCTATCTCATCTGTATCTTGGCCTCTTGTCCTTTCACCAAATTCCAGCTATGTCCTAAACACTTACAGACTGTAAGAGCACTTAACACTGCTCATTCTCCCTCCCTCTCTCTGTGTGCTATCCATCAAGGCCTGCCTAGGATTTGGAACAGCAGCCTTTATCAGCCTGTAAGCACCTCATATTGACATAGTACCCCCTGTCTGTCAGCCAATGTTAAGACTACAAGGCCCAAGTTTAGACCTGTGGAGCACGGCCTTGCCAATATTATGGCTTGCTAATAGATAAACTCCTACTCTGACCTCGGTAGACATTCTTTGCATTTTGGGGTGGTGCACTTACAAGAGTAAGCTCCATATATAATCTTTACAATATGTTCATGTCAAGTAGGAAAGTGTGAATGAATACGATCGGGGAATCTTAGAAAGATTATCCTTAGTGATACAAATGCCTAGTAGCAGTGTTGGCAAGACTGAAGCGGAAGTGTGTTTGTGTGTGTGTATGGTTGTGAATGATGCATCTGTGACTGGCCTGGCGAGGCGCTATATGAATACTCTGGTCACAGAGATGTATCATCATGTTAGACTGAATGATGTGTCTGTGGATTGGACCTGAATGGAGCTCTGTGTTTGTTCTCATTCTCTTTCTGTTGCTCTCTTTCTCACTTGATCTTGCTCTCTCTCTCTCTCTCTCTCTCTCTCTCTCTCTCTCCCTCTGTGACAGGACTACCAGACACAGGCTAGTGTTCCAATTAGACCCTCCTCCTATCCAATGCCACCAAACACCACAGAGGAGATTGCAAATTCTATTTAATTTCTATGTCACCAACTGTTCTTCACAACATAATCTGTCTCCCATATTTTAGGACAGTTAGACACATGATTTTTTTAAATGGCTTGAGGGATACAAATTGGGATGTATAATTTTCTGGGTGCACTACTCTTCTTCTTCTTCTTCTTTTTCAGCTGCCCAGTTAAATGTAGAGGGCATTGAGTTGTTTGGAAAGTGAAAAAAAATTTTTTAGGCCTTTTTTATGCTGAGTGCTTTAACAATTTGCAGTATAACTGGTGTGAAAAGTTGGAACTGTCATTGACCCCTACTTGTCACATAAAACCTTTTTTTCTGTTACCTTGACTGTGTGGATTTGTCCTCAGAGTAGGCTTTTAAACGTGGTGTGGGATGTAAGATTCAAAGACTATCATGTTGTAGCTGACACTTCATTAGAAAGATGGTATCACTGACTGCTTGATGGTTTTCATCCAAATTCCAATATTGGAGGAGGATTCCATGCTACATTACGAGAATAATTGCTTACAAGCATATAATTAACCCTTTGGTAATGCACCGTAGAGCTGCACATTGATGTTTGCCACAGCAATGACAGCAGAGATCTGAAGCGAGGATCTCCAAACAATAGATATTGTGAATTCTGTGAGGAGAAATTAATACACGTCACAGAGTCCAATTTAAAAAGAACCTTTGTTATCATCTGAATAGTTTACTCGGCATATGAATGACACCAGGAGAGAAGATGCATATGTGTGTGCGCGCGTGCACATATCCCGCTGTTCAGAACTTAGTTCATTCTGGCAGCCAGAGGCCTATTAAGCTGTCATGTGCCTTTATAATGGGTCCCAATACATGTACATGCTACTATATCACAATCGCAACACTTTTATATTCTCCCTCCAGCCTTCTCTCATGCTTCCTTTCATCTTTCTTTCTCAATCCCTCTCTTTTTCTGACTGTTTCTGCCTCCAGCCCTCTCCTCCCATATCTTTCTGCCTCACTGTAAGCTGCCAAGCACATAACTTTATAATTTTATCTGTGTGTGTGTGTGTGTGTGTGTGTGTGTGGAGCATCTGAGTGAGAAGAAATCCTGACTGTGACATTGAGATGACCTATGAGGCCAGATTAAAAGTGTGAAGTACATATGGGATGTTGCTGTTTTAGATGAGAATCGGTGAGATGTGGAAAGGCACCAAAATATCAGTAGGTTTGCCAGACTGCTCATTTTGATAAGACCATATTAAGCATTTCTCCAGGTCTCTATGATTCATATGGAGCTGTGAGTCTAATACATAAACAGCTCTCTTTGATGCAGCGGCAGATGACACGCTGTGGCATATTGGCTCTTATGTTTGTGTGTGCCAAGCCGAGCATGACAAGCAGTAAATTAGTTTTGTTTCAGATGCATGAAATGATGAGAAAATTGCAGGCAGTCTTACGGCATTTTTTTTTTCCCCCCTCTTGCTTGCTCTCATGTGCTCTCGCACTGAAGCCTTAAGTCCAACCAAGGATTAGGCCCCTAATTCTGTTTTCATCCTCCCTGTCGCAAAGAAGCATGGGCATGCATGCTTAAGTATGTATGCATGCATTCACACATGCTTTATTAACCATATTAGACAATACCACAAAAATGTCAATATTAATCATGCAACCTACAACCATGTGAGATGTGAATTTTTTCATGGCTTGTAATTCACCCCTCAAGGGCTGTGCACAAGCAGATACCAACTCACTGTTTTCTCCACTCCACAGTTTCAGTAGCAAAGCTTTAGCTGAATGACACTGCAGGAAGAAACGATACGTTTATCATAATATGTTGCATAAGCATGCAATTGTAATGGATTGTACTTGAACATTTTATGATGAGTACTACATGCAATCTTTTTGAGCATTAGGGTCTGCAGTTCTGACCACATGTTGTTGTTGTTTAGGTTAAAATAGCTTTGTTGATATTAAGCTCTTGAGTCTATACCGACTTTAACCTTGTTGACTGTTGGAGTCACATTGAAAAGCACTGTATTACAGAACAAATTAACTTGTTTCAGAGGATCAGTGCTAGGTGGTTAAAGAGGTTTAGACTGTTTTTGTTCGCACTTACATCAACCAAAGAAATAACCGGAAAATGACACCAGCATTATTTTGAAATCTTTGGTAGATACATGTGCAAAGCCTTTATTAGGCTGTTAACAACTTTACTATGGGAGAAATGTGATCACCACTGAAGTTGCCAAAATGCTAATTTGCAAAATGACAATTTATTATTGGTGTTTTTCCTTACTGAAGTCTGGTGTTGCTATTATTTACATGTTTTCAAACCCCTGTAGAAATGGCCTGGTTGAGCAGTGCTGACAGTCATACTCATTCTCTGTTGTACTCTTTATTGTCTTCTCTCTTTGTTCCCAGTGTCAGTGGTGTCAGGGGCCATCAGTATGCAGTGTTACAACAGTAATTATTAAACAACGTACTCAGGAAAGACCCCTGCCACACTATGACTAGAAAGCGGGGGTATGGGGGAAGGATCTTCTTTACTGTAATACCCTCCCTACATCATCCCCCCTTCTCTCTTCTTCCCCCACCCCCACCCTCCTTCCCTCAGGACATATCATAGTCTAGCAGCATAATGTTGAGGATGTTACATAGAGATTTAACAAGGCTTACATGGGGTTTTCATGTTATTCTCTCTGTGTGTTACTTCCTTTTGAGTTTGGGATTTTGCCTTTCTTGAGTTTTTTTTTCTTCTGTTGATGGGATTTGGAATGGCTTGTGTCTGTGTGAAAGGAGTGATTGACTCTTAGCCAGAGCCCAACTCTCGCCAAAAGCTCTAGAAAAGTTTGTTGCTCTATTGGAAAAAAAAAACATGTATCCTGCTTAAACTTTTGACTTTGATCACTGACAGGTATTGATTTATGATTGATGTGATTAAACCGGGAAAGAGTAGGTGCAACAGCACATGAAAGTTTTGCATTGTACCCCAGCAAACCTCAATTTCACTCCCAACTGTCGGTTGCAGTCTAGTAGATCATCACTTTGGTTAATCTGCAGTGCATTTAACCATGATATAATTCCATCAGCTGTGACTCATGTCATGCTTTTCCACTTTGCCCCCCTGAAGATCGTTATTATGTCATAAGTTTACTGCATCACTGCTTTGCTCAGCATAGAAAGGACCTGTTATATTTTCCTCTGTAGTGACACAAACACTGCTGGGTGAAACAACAACATTACTAAGAAAACCCCCTAAAATTGAAAAAAAAGTTGAGACTTGTGACATTTCATGTGATAGTAACTGGGCTGACAAGATGCATTAACATTTTTGTCTGCAGAGGGGTGGAAAGCACTGATACTTTTTTAAACAAAAACCCAAAGACAAGTGCCATCTATATGGACACATTTTGGCTGTTGTGAGCTTTTCAGTACTGAGCAAACATCTCCTCTGTCTTCTACTTCCCACACAAAGCATTGCTGTAGACATCAGCACTACTTCAATTCCCAGATGAGGAGGAAAGGTGAGCCAGTTTGTTGTATTGGATCAAGCATCAAGCATCCTTCTTCTTTTTTTCTGTGTGCTCACAAAAAGGCCACCCTCTCTCTGAGTCTACACGTGTTGCTGTGAAGAAAGCATCAGTTCTCAGGGAGGTTTACATTCCTCCTTCTTTTTCTTTGTGTCCATTTGATCTACATTGTCATGGCAGTCCTTCCAGCTTTGCTTTAAATGGGTTGTTCTGGGCCCACCGGCAAATCTGGCAACCAGATGTCCATATGTAAGTCAGAGTGTGTAACAGGTTTTTCTCCATGTCTCTGGGAAAAGCAATGTGAAGAGGTAAAGCTTGCAGAAAATCAAAGTCTAAAAATGTCCATGACCAGTTGCAGAGAGACGAAAGCAGGGGAGGAGGAGAGGGAGGAAAAGGGAGGAGGGTTAAAATGCTGGATAACAATTTGCATCCTCTTGCTTGCCACTGTGAACGACGGCTGGCTAGAAAGCTTGTCTGATGTGTTTATGCCATAGGCTTTGTGGGATAGAGTGAAAGGGAGAGGGAAAGTTTTGAGGGAGGCAAACAGTGAGGAGGGAGGGAGGGGCCGTGGAAAGGCTTTTAATGGAGTGTAAACCTGCCTGAACTCGGTTTACCTTCCTCTCAGGTTGAGAAATGAGTCATAGACAGTACCAGCTGATGTTCAAGGATGTAAAGTTAGATTGAACACTATTCTACTTCATGGCAAAGTTTACAGTCTAATGATCAGCCAATGGGAAGTATGCATGTGTTTGTTTTGCACAGGCTTTACATTTGCATGTCTTGCATCAAACAAGTTGAAAACAAACACATAAAGCTGTGTTCAGAATGATAGTGTCAATGTAGTATACATTTTATGATGTTGTGGCTTGTAAGCATTTTGTGTATGCGTGTAATGTAAGTGATAGAAAGTGTGAATTGGTCTGTATCTTCTGGAATGACATCAAAGTGGATTCATGCGTGTGTTAATCATTTTGTCATGAACTTGATCCCAGCAGATCTCACTACTATCCTTGTCTCACATGCCCGTCTGTTTCCCAGGACATTACAGCCTAAATGCTGACATTTGGCTTATTTGAATTGATTAATAATAGATCATGTTTCTTATACACACAGACTTTTCCACAAATTACATTTTTTTAAATATACAATAATCTGTTCGCAAAAACTGTATTTGACACATTTTTTACATGTTTATTTTGTGCCAAGATTGCACTTGCATGTGGATTAAAAACATCCAAATCATACAATATTTCAGTAATTCTGTTCAGACCAAATGTACAACAATGGGGGATATCCAGATGTATGTTTTTCATGCTCTTTTTTTTTTTATATAAACTACCTGGATGCTTTCATCAGTTCAAGCACTTCCCCTCCATTGACCTGCCAGTTTACACTCTGATTAAGCAGCATTTGAGCCCTGAACCTTTGCTTTGCAGTCCAGCAGAACAAGGGGTGCAGAAGAAATATGTAGGTGCGCATCCACGTTGTGTGTTCACATTACTCTTAGCAACACCTCACTCTTTTTAAGTGTGTAGGCTGCTAAATGTCAGTGAATGTTTTGTGTATTTAGTTTAAATTCACCTTTATGAACACAAGCTTGCCTTACATCTGCGACACGAATGTCTCCTCTTGTGCGTTCCTTTACTTCTCAATTAAATATTAACATTTTCATAACAAGCCCAAAGGAGACTCTGTTATTACTGACAATTATTGCCAATTACTGGCAATTACTACCTAATATGTCATCAGGCCAACATTAGTTTTAGAAGTTTTGATAGATACATATTTTTCTCATTAGACAGTGGAATAATGTAATAAAAGGGGATAAATGTTTATCCATATGTGTGTACAGTAGTTATGTGTTTAGAGATAATTGGTATTGATTACTGACATGTTTAGTTTGGGGCACAACCAAAACTAATTTGTTATGGTAATGACTTTAGTTTTATTTTTACTCTCTCTGTTCTATGTGAATTCATTGACTGTTGAGTTTTTCATTTTTACTTTGACCTTTTAGGGAGATGACACATTGACCTCTCCTCTTCTGCTTTATTGTCTCAGCTGTTTCCTCATCTCTCTCTCTCTCTCTCTCTCTCTCTCTCTCTCTCTCTCTCTCTCTCTCTCTCTCTCTCTCTCTCTCTCTCT
>JAUYWH010000015.1:9138199-9160847 GCA_034779795.1 Ctenopoma multispine | reverse complement strand
TCTCTCTCTCTCTCTCTCTCTCTCTCTCTCTCTCTCTCTCTCTCTCTCTCTCTCTCTCTCTCTCTCTCTCTCTGTGTTAGCTCTTTCTCACACAATAGTTATAATACGCTACCATTTGCTGAACGTGTTTAAAAATGGGGTATCTCAGTTCCTGGAAGGGCACTTCTGACACAGCCTGTCAAGCTGCTCATTTTTTAGTTTTGAGACCATTACTGCGGGGCTGCAAGTGTAGACATTCTGTCTTCACTAGTATGTCACACATCTATCCCGCATGGCCTGTACTTGGGTAATTTACATAGGATGAACATGTGAACAGGATGACATATACTTTTTGTCAAAGAAGAGTTAAATGCTGGGTCATACTTCTCTTTCTAAATGAGCCTGTTACAAAGTTAGGCGCCAAAGTACATGAGAGGTGAGAGACATGGCTGTATATGACAGTGCATCAATATAGCTGATAGACTCTAGCAGTCTGATTGAACTGTCAGTAACGTCATCTGGGTTGTAGCACAACTGAGTACCATGACCACTAGTGAAGTCAAATACAGTGTTCCCTTTTCTTTGCTGGACGCGTCAAGAAGTATGTTGATTCAATGCAGTGTAAATGTATGCTGTTGTTGCATGACCTATTTTGTGGTTAGTCTTGTTTCCTTGTCCACTTGATCAGATATGCATCAATACTTAATGTCAGTATAAAAAAAAGAAAATTTTGTTTTTCTTCATAAAGAATTAAACTTTCAACGTGAACATGTTAGTCCTTTGCATTGATTTGTTGATTTATAGTGTTTACTCAATGTATTAGGTAGTTAAATGTGTATTACGGAAACAAAGGAAATAACAATTTAAAAGGGTACTAGCCAGGCAAGTGACCTCATTCCAGCTGTGCATAGTAAACCAACAGCTGAGATCTTTAAGACTCCTCTTCATCACCACTACGGATTATAAGGGAAAGCGGTAATCCATGCGCTTTGAGCAAACCAAATCAACAACTGCACTGATGAGACTCGCAGATGTGCATAGTGCTCTTCTTTGTATGTGTAATGGAATGGAATAAAATAGGATGGATTAATATGACTGGTTTGTCGAATAGTTTATTCCTTGTCTTTTTTTTTTTTTCTTCTTCAGAAGATGGGCACACATGCACACACATTTGGTAGTACACATCAACTGACTTAAACCTCCATGTTTTGAGCTCATCTTCAGATCTTGGTGCATACCTCACAGACACCAAAAATGGAAGGAAAAACACACATTCTATAAACAGAATGAAGGATCAGAGAAGAAGCAGCAGTTTTATTATAATCACCACAAAGCCTTCTAAATTATCAAGCTTTCACGTCTGAGAAGTTAATCTCAGAGGTCATGTCTGCTTTAACCTTGTTTAGCAATAGTGAATAAAGAAGAAGGGAAAGCAGTGGATATAGACGTCACTGGAAAGAATGTATTTAGAGCAAGAAATAGAGACATACAGATGGATACAAAGAATGAATATAACAAAACTGTAAAAGTGCCTGTGTGGTCAGTATTTGGTGATCACTAGCTTGTTTGTCATTATGAAACATATGAACTGGGGCAGGTCTGATCCTGTTTACAGCAACTCAGCCAGAATACCTGATTTAGCAAAGGGTGAGTTCAGAAGCACTTATTTTGGCACATAAAGATGTTTTTCCCTGTGGCGCCACACAAGCTGTAACCAGTTGAAAATAAACACCATTGTGACCGTGAATGACAACTTATTCCTCGCCTGTTTTTTTTTCTGTTTTTTTTTGACAGTGATGGTTATTTGTTAAAACGGAGTGATTAATATGGTACATGTAAACATTTTCATGTTTGGAAAATTCACGTTTCGAAAATGGAGTAGAAAGTCAAGTCTTTCAGAAGATATTACTGTCATGAGATGCCAAGTCAGTTGCATGTCATGTTTACTGCAGCTCTTCTGAACTCTTGCGAAAGTGAATTTTGACTTTTTTATTAGTTAAACAATAGAAAAATGTGCTGTGCATGACTGTGACACACTGTCATGGGCATTTGACCGTTCTGTGGGCATCTTTGTTCTGTGTGACCACATTTAAATAAAAGCCATACACATTTGTTTTTCATGTTTCTGTTCCCATCATTCTGATGTTTTAGATTTGAGGATATTCAAATATTATGGTAATACTTTCCATGTGCTTTCCCTGAAGGTGCTAGTAGTCTGTGGGCTTGTCTCAACTTGGATCACAGATATTCAACTCTTCTGTAATCTTCCCTCAGGCTCTGAGTGTGTGTGTGTGTGTGTGTAAATTTGTGGATGGGAAGGTTGCATGTCTGCATCCCATGCTATAGGACTTTTACTACAAACCTTTTGGCATGTCATAGCAGGAAAGGCATATATTTATTAGTGATATATAATACTATATTATGATAGTAGCTAAGTTGCATTTGTCTGTTCACAGCTCTGGTATTGTTAAGGGTGGCTTATTGGCATGTCTTACTGGAACAAATGGTGCAAAAAAATAATTTTGTTAGTTACACTTGACTTCTCACTTTTTTGCAATTCCCCAGTTTTCCCTTTTCCCTCAGTGCAAATGTTTTGGTTGTGCCACAGTATGAAACATAGTAGTATCCTCAATACAAAACATTATAAGTCAAAATTAAGCCTTTCTCTTTCCCTCCAAAAAATTTTTCACCCTTTTACTTGGCAGCAAGGGCCACCCATTACACATTAACAGCTCTGTAAATGGTGACAAGTCTTGATGTCTGTCTGCATTTGTGGTTCTTCTTCTGCTGTAGACTTTAATGATTGCCATTTCCTTTCATAGTGATGTTACTTTACCATAACCCCATGTGGCTCTGTATTTCCCTAAATGGGGGAGGTACTAAAATGCATGAAAAGCACCAATGAAAAGTTATTACACTGATCATACAGCCTCCTTTCTCCTCTCAGTTTCTCCATAATTTGCCAGTGTATCAGTAGGCTTCCCTATCTTACTTACATTCCGTCTACTGTACTCTCTTACATAGCTTGTTTATTATGATTGTAGGCCTAAAGTGTGTTGTGTGCAAGTGTTATAGCAGTGTTAAAGTGTTATACAGTAATTCCTGATTTATTACCTGCTTCAGTGGTGCTGACATGCTTGGGTATTACTGAGTGAGAGGCAGGCATAAAGGAAGAGGGAATGAAAAGCTAATGTGCAAATATGCTTTTAAGATGTCACATTTCCTGAAAATCAACTTTTAGCACAACTCAACAAGGCTGACTGTATGATGATTAAAATCTCAGGGTCACACTACGTCTGTGTATGCGTATAGATGCTTGGAAGTGTTTGTTGATTACACTGGTGGTGATGTGTGTAAGCAAAGTTGTGTTTGTTATTCTGCAGTCGATTCAAATTGGAGTCCAACAGATGATCGAAATCTGAGGCAGTTAGCAATGATACTAATGAAAACATCTGAAATAGTGGCTGATGTTACTGCATAAAATAAATCTCTGATGCTGTATTGTATATATCTGATATCCTAAAATTTGTTGATAATACCATACTGACCATACTGATGTAAGAGTCAGGCTCAGTTATGATTATTTAGCAGCAGCAGAGCAAAATCCTGCCTTGAAGGTAACAGACAGCAAAGCGGCTTTAAAACGCACAGACCTACGCACACAGAACACACTGACATGTCTTGTTTCAGTGTTTCTTCTGCTGCAGTAAAACATTCAGTCATTCCAGCTTCAAGCAAACTCATAATTAATTACTGTGTCGAAAGGAAAAAGGAATACTAGAAACCAGAGATGAGACAGAAAAAAGGGTGAGGGAGCAGGATAAGAGAAAGTAGGATGAAGAGAGACGGGGCAGAAATTTCACTCATGAAGTAACAGAAGAGCTAAGGGAGAACTGGAAGGAGAAGAGGTACAGGGAAGTAAGAATGGATGGATGGAGAAAGAGAGGGAGGACGTGTTGGGACTTATGATGGTGGCAGTCGGCAGCGGATGGAAGCGAGAGCTGATTTGTCTACACGGCCCTGCATTCCTGTCTGCCTCTTAGCGTGGGGAATAAGGGAATTGGGAGAGAGAGGGAAATGGTGAAGGAGAAAGAGCTAGAGGCTTTGAATTTGTTCTATGAAAGCAGCTGTCAGACAGTGCCTAGCAACACCATTTACGAATGAGTTTTGGCCGCATTTATAGTAATTACTGCAAAATATCTCTGCCGTTTGATTCCAAACGTGTTTATATGGCACAATATAGCTACAGCTCCTCATCAGTGTAAGGGGCAGTTTGAAGAACTTCCCCTTATATTAATGAGGTACTCTTCTTTGTCAACATCAAATCTCGTGTCTTGTTTAATGTAGATTAAAAAAATTAAAAAATTTTTAAAGCTTTGTTTTACTCTTTTTAATAAGACATTTGAATGTTTTTGAATCTTGAATCTTTTTGTAAAGCGCTAATACCAATATATAATAGAAAGTGAAAGGTGTGCCACAGTGGTCATCAGCTTAACCTGTATTTATACTGTTCTAAACTATGTATTAGTCTAGTATTTTGCATCTTATACAGTCAAATAATAATAATCTTCAATTATAATAAGATTCTTCTTAATAGAATTTGTCCCATTACAGTGCTTAATGCAAAATGATGTAATCTACTTGTTTCTTCATTGAGACTCGACTGCACGTAGATCTTTATTCACTTCCCCCTAGTCCTCCCTAGTCACTGCTACAATATTTAGTTTGTGTACAATTCAGAAGCCCCTCCTACTCAGGAAGTCAGACCCAGTCTAACCCAATCAGTGTGAGTCGCTGATGGCAGGCTTGTGAGCTCTTCAACAGTCCTCCTAATGACATTAGAGCCTCTTGATCTGCACCGATGATAACACACTCCACCAACCTCATCACCCACTGCACAAAGGCCCAGCCTGCGCCAAGAGTGTGTGTGTATGTGTGTGTGTGTGTGTACACACGTATTTGAGTGACCTTACATTGGAACCAAGGACTTCACTCCTGCATGAACTGTGCCACTCCCGTCTCTCAGTGTAGTAGTGTCACTGGTGACATTGTATTGAAAGAATGCAGGGATGATTGTTTTTTTTACAGAAACGCTTCTGGAAGGGACCGACGCTGTGTGTTTTAGAAAAAGTAATGTGTTTGAATCCCATTCTAGTAAGGAGGATTAGGAAGTCTCAGATGTGAAAGAGGAAAAGAGAATGAGTGGCAAAAAATGAAAGAAAATGAGTGAAGAGAGGGGATCGGCAGATGTCAGCTATTTCTCTAAAATCCAGAGGGGTTGTCCAGTTGGATCTTTGCCTAGACCCTGCCTTTGAAATGCTCTGACTCATTCTAGGAGAGTGAAAAATAGACTGACGGATAGCCAGCAAGCTAGCAAGAAAGCAAGTAAAACACAGAAATTGTGTTTAAGCTTGACACACTTCTGGATCAGTGATTCACTGTGTTTGGCTATGATCCTTTCATACAGAAAGATGCATACATTTTTATTTTCAACACTGAAAACTCTGCAACACACATTTGCAACATCTGTCTGAAATAAACTTTTTCTTTAAGTGACTGAACATAGTGATTAAGAAAATTTGAGAACTTAATGCTTGTTAAAAAAAAAAAGCATAATGTATTATTTGCAGCACATTGATGGTTGTAAAAACTAGGTTGATTTCTACATCTGTAGTTCAGTTCAGTTTTCATTCATTCAGTTTTGGTATCATTCATATGGTATGTACTCAGTTGACAGTGCAATCCTAAGGCTTTCTTTGTAATGTCAACAGCTCTGTGGTGGATTAGACCTCCTAACCCTGAGCTAGACAGGGTATCTTGTGACAGTAATCCATGCTGCTAATCCATGTCTTGATGTAAACACCAAGGACAGCCTGCCTTCTCTCTCTATCCTCTCTGTCCTTCTTTTTTCTTTTCTACTGCTGCTTTCCTGAGAGAGATGAGTGTGCCATCTGTTTCGTGTATCAGCGGGGGTTAGCTTAGCCTGATAGGCATGTTGGACCTGATCACTCCATCCTTACTTAAGATTTTGTCTGTTTGGTCATGTTTTTATATGCTTGTGTAAATAAATGGTGCTGCCCTAAAGTGATGTTCTCTAACATTTGAAACGGAGACAACTAAGCAAGATGTTATTGCACATTTTTAAGTCAAACGTATACTGACCTACCTTCTGTGACATGCATGGTCTTAGCTACTGTGCAAGCATCTTTGCCCATGTTATTTGACAGCATGTCTGGAAATTCTTTGTCACATGTGCATACAGTTTAGTGTGACTTTCGGTCCCAGGTAATATACTTTATAATTGGATTTGCGTAAGGGAGTATGTGTTCATGTTGCCAGAATTGTAATAAAGAGTCGGGAATCCTCCCTTGCTCTGTCCCTTGCTAATTCTTTCAGGCAGGCAGACTGTACTGTTTGTGCTGTTGTTTGGGTTCTCTCTTAGCTACAGCTTCTCATGTGCTTTGTGCTTTGGTAGCAAAGACCTGTTCTGTTTTCCCCAGCCACCAACAAGATGCAAAAGCCTTGGTTAACTTTGCTCTAGGTTAAATATGATTTTTGACAGTGTTGTAATGGGGGGTAATCTAGGTGGGGTTGGTGGGCATTCTCCTCCATATGCTTGCAGTGTTTGTATGTATTTTATGCAAAAGTGTTGAGTTTGAGCATGTGTCTTGCTGTGTTGTGGCCTGCTGTGTGTGTGCGTGCATGCATTTGTTACTGTGATTATGCTGGGTGAGTGCGGAGGCACTGTTTTTCTCCAGACCCAGTGTGAGGCTACGATGCAGAGTGACGCTCATTCCTCTGATCAGTGCCAGAGCTCAGCAGGGTAGGGGCTGCGGGTGAAGGTTTGGAGGATGGGAGGGGGACATCACCACACCAGTCAGTACATCCACTGATCTGGGACACGCATCTCTGTCTAGTTGTTTTGCCTTTCTTCATCTGCCTCTATGTCACTGTCTCTGTCTTTTCTTGCTCCAGTAGTTTTTGCCCTTTTGGTTTCACAGTACCACAGTGTCACACAGACTAATATACTGTATACTTGTAGTATCAGTATATCTGTTCCTGGTATGACTACTACTTCTGCTACAACTCCCTCTGCTACAGCAAACCCTACATCTAGCACCACCTATAGCTGCTGTGGCACAAAACGTGACCCCAATAATCCGACCCAAATTGATTACGATTAATTTACTCCCATTACTGTAACTGAAGATCTCTCTACGAAAAGTGATGGCTTATGGAAGACTGAAGCAGGCTACCTGGAAAACCTCGCTGTAGAAGTTTAGCAGTCTCATAATTTTCTTTATCATAATTGCCTTAAGCAATGCTGTACTGTAAAAGTGAATCTTAATTCAATCGAATTTTGTTATTCCCACATACTCTTTTATAAACAAAGGGGCTCAGCCCCGAGTGATCTTGTATCTTCAAGAAATGCTCACGTGGTTGTCCACTACTACTACTGTGAAACCTAACTGACCTTTCTGCCTTTTCACTTTGCATGACTAGGTCTCACTTATTCAAGTCTGTTTACTTTGTTTGCAGTTAATGCTTGTGCATGTGTAACTGTCTTTAACTCACCTTTGTTTATCCTGTGACAGAGTACCCTAGATAAGTGTTTACAAATCTTTATGAATATAAAGGATTATATGTAATTACTCTGCTTCTTACTCACTCATAATCTCCTAATCCCATTGGACTCATAGTGTTTTTTGAGCATTTTTTACACTGAGAAGTTAAGCTGTTTACCAAAGACTTTGACAGTTTCTTCATTTTCAAGTCATTTCATCAGTATAAACGCCTCCCCTCTATCACAGTATAAATAGTAGGAGATTATTTTGTCAAGGCTTGCTTTTTGTTGTGTCTCCTCCAATTGTCATGTCTGGCCTTGGCTCTCCGTCACACAATCTCTGCCAAAGCAAAATGGCTCCTGATGTATCTATAATAGCTTTGTCTAATACTGTTGTCCCTGAAATTAGCTTTACAGCATCAAAATACTTTAGTGGAAACAGGGCAATTTGGAACAGTTGATCTTTGAACTGTACTGGTTGTTTGTGCCTTGTCTTATGTATTAACCAACATTTCTGACAGCTTGACTAAATATATGTGTAAGCAACAGGACAAAAAAACTGTTCCTTGGTTTAGAGAGCAGGGCCACATTTATCCTTCTTTACACACATTTTTGGTGTGTAGCCATGTCGATGCCACTGTACCTGATAGAGTTCGGACACGTCCAGAGGTACCTGGCAGTATATCTGGTAGCTAGCCTGTAGCAGCCAACTACACACACAGGTCACAGATGTGAAAGCCCTCCTCTACCTTTTCGATCTCATCTGGAATATTTGCTGGCCACTTTGTGAATGTTATACATTTTTACTACTAGCTTATCAACTCTTTAACTAAATCAACCAGCTGAAGCAAGTTTGACTAATTATTTAACTATTTTGGTATTGTAATTAAAAGTTATTTCCTGGCATGTGGTAATTTGCACTGGTTTTCAAACACAAGTTTCTATTCTACTTACCTCATTTTAATATGCATATATGTAAGTGCTGCAGAGGGAAAAGCCATGTGCTAATGGTACATAATAATTTGTGTGTGTGTGTGTGTGTGTGTGTGTGTAATGTATAAATTCTCAGAACCAAAGCAAGCTTTAATTAATGGCGCTTGATGATCAGCAGGCAAAGGCAAGCAGCAACTAAACGAGCTTGCCCCCCCGTCAGGGAGGATAATTGCATTTCACCAGCAGATTCATGTGGCAGACGTGCTGCTGTTGCAATGTAACACAGATGATGATTTTTTTTCTTTCTTTTTAGGGTGTCAGGGTTGTATGGGAAGAGTTTATTTTCCTATTTTATGTTTTGATTATAGATGTCAGCTGCGTGGGGTGTGGAAGTATTCACACTCATGAGGATAGGTGAATCTGAAGGTGGTGAAACAGCCTTTCCTTCTGTCTCTCACTATGTCTCACGCCCTTCTTTTTTCTCTTAGTCTCATTTGGTCTTCTCCCCTTTTCCAACGCTTTTTCTATTAATAATAACAGCTGAATAAAGTTGTCTGGAAATTTCTGAGGGATACTTTGTTATAGCCTTCCCTCCTGCTAGGTAAGTGGTAAGAAGTGGGAGTCCTAGTGCTGTTCTCTGTCTGAGATTAATGTGTAACTGCCTTTTTTATTTTTAGAGGAACATTATGGTCTCATTTCCCTGTCATTACTCCACAAGCAGCGGCAGCACGTTCCACTAGCTTTTGTCAATAAACCTCTCTCTGTCCCACAGATTCTCTCTTACAGTTATGTTCTGTAATAGGTGGACACATTAACAGAAACACCTTTCAGTACAATTGCCCTGAAACAAATTCAGTTTGGTGTATATGTTATTAGTTTTTGGTCAGTTTCTGTGAGCAGATAGATAGATTTAACTTTTATTTAGGGTTTTTGTTATTTTTCCTGGGTCTTATATTTACCTATTTCACTTGCCTTTTTCATATGCTGTATATAGCTATGGTAATGACTGCTCTTTGACTCACACTCATCCATGCACAAACACACACATCTGAGAGCACATGTCACCTTTTCTATCTCTGTATCAGTTTTTATCCCTCTCATCATCCTCTCTGGTCCTCTTATCATGTGCTGAGAGGCTGTCTGCTCTGTTCATTCTTTCTCTGCCTGCCAGAAGATAGAGGGGAGATTGATAAGATTGCAGTGAGGTTGCATTTGACACCACCACAACTTGTGATTCCTTGGCTATGAACCTGAGATGAGATTGGTCTCTGGATAATGTCAGGTAGCACTACCATTTATAGGTGCTAGGATTCATAGAGATCATAGTTAAAACTTCATGAACACGTTACTTGTACTATTTTTACTATTTCATATTGTAAACACTATACATACATAGGTTTATATTTTGATCACTCATAGAAACCCTGTTGTTTTTTTATTTTTAAATTTTAAATTCACTAATCTTGATGACTAAACTTGACTATTTTTACAAAAAACAAATTTATTGTAAGTATGAAAAAACTGTGTAAGCATTTTATATTATTGTATGTATATGTATTTTCATATTATTGTGGGGATATTTTGATGTTACTATGATATGGGTTGACTACATCAGAATAATATTGTGATTTAAATTAATGTTGCAGTTTTATTATTGCATCTAAAACTGATACCTAAATGCTACGCAGGTGATCACCACTCTTCATAACATCCTTTTTGTCACTGGAGAGGCCTAATGAGCAGGTGACAAACACAGGGGAGAGCCATGTTTACGTGAAATGCTGTCACTTCCTCATATGAATCCATGCTTGTGTGTCTTATATTGTGATAGTTCAACAGTTGTGTTTAGCACATGCAAAATATCTATGGGTTTACCTATTCTGTGTGTCTGTGTGTCATGGCTTAATGTGTAAAGCTACGACTTTGCAAATAACCCTAAAGACTATGGGGAAATACATTTCTGCAACCACTTGCATTTCCTCTCTAATTGTTCCTCTTCTGCCCATAAGCCTTGTAGTTTGCGTCTGTGTGAATGAGTGTTTGTGTGTGTGTGTAGGCATGTTAAAGAGAGAAGGAAGGTGCTTTTCTCTCTGCTAGCAGTGTCAGCAGGTGAGCTGCCCTATTGGGAGAAAAGAGAGAAATTGCCAAAGCATGCAAATTGCTACTCCAAGGGGAGAATCAATTAGGGGCATAGCGGCTGGAGCATAAAGGCAAGGAGGAGTGGAGAGGGGCAGGGGTCCATGCAGTGAGATGGTGCAGAACATGCTGATCACCTCCTTTTGGAACAATTTTTACTTCAATTCTGTCCTTTCCTTACTCCATGAACTGATCCTACTGACTGAACCTATTTGCACACTGCTTTTTAAATTCTCTGCTGTGATTTAGCCTCATTCCTTTTTTGTCTAGCCTATTTCTTCTCCAATTATAGATTATGCTACTGTCTCAAGTATGTGGCCTTATCACCAGTTTTCTGCTTTTTTTTCTTTGTGATGATGCTATGCTATAATCTGTGTCACATAGAATTACAATTTAGATCATGTCTTCACATGGATAGGCATGTATATCTCTCCAAAACATGTGACAGTTCCATTTGATGTACAGTAATTTATTGGTCTTGTTTGGTTTTGTGGTGCTGGTTTTCACAAAGGTTTTTCTCTTTCCCTCTTTAGGTATATAATGTCCTCCATCTCAAGAGAAGCTTGATCCTGATTGGCCAACAGTACTGGACTGTGCCTCCTTCCCACTCCTCACCACTCCCAGCATCAGTACAGCCATGTCGTCTATCACCAGGACACGGACCTGTTTTTTTGTATGCTGCTTACTGTCTAGTCTGGTGCTTCCTGTGACGTTGCAAACAGTCGTGCAAGCATCACAGGCTCACAGTGCCGGCTCCCAAGTGATCACAGCATCACTTCAGGAGGAGGAGTATGCATCATTTCGTGCTGAGAACCCTGAGTGGACATTCAACCATCTGGCAGTGGACAATCGCAATGGCAATGTTTATTTGGGAGCTGTCAATCGCATATACAAACTGTCCCCGGGTTTGGAGGTCCAAAAGTTCCATGAGACTGGTCCAGAAGAAGACAATCGCAAGTGCTACCCACCACGTATCGTACAACCATGCAGTGAGCCATTGACAGTAACTAACAATGTCAACAAGATGCTTCTGATGGACTATCGGGAGAACCGGCTGCTGGCATGTGGTAGCCTCTACCAAGGAATCTGCAAACTCCTTCGTCTCGATGATCTCTTTAAACTAGGAGAGCCCTTCCATAAGAAGGAGCACTACCTCTCTGGTGTCAATGAGAGTGGTTCTGTGTTTGGTGTCATTGTTTCATATGCCAATGCCTCTCCAGACATGCTGTTTGTTGCCACAGCAGTGGATGGCAAGCCAGAGTACTTCCCTACCATCTCTAGCCGCAAGTTAGCCAGAAACTCAGAGGAGGATGGCATGTTTGCCTATGTCTTCCATGATGAGTTTGTGGCCTCTATGATTAAAATCCCTTCAGACACCTTCACAGTCATCCCAGACTTTGACATATACTACATTTATGGCTTTGCTAGCGGGAACTTTGTCTACTTTCTAACGTTGCAGCCTGAAATGGGGGGCGGTCCGACTACGGGGTCCTCCTCTGCTGGTCGGGAACAGGTCTACACTTCCAAAATAGTCCGCCTTTGCAAGGCAGACACCGCCTTTAACTCATACGTAGAGGTGCCTATTGGATGCATTAGTGGAAACGTAGAGTACAGACTACTCGAGGCAGCTTACCTGTCCAAAGCTGGTGCTATCCTGGCACGCTCACTAGATGTAGCACCGGATGATGATGTGCTGTTTGCTGTCTTCTCAAAAGGCCAGAAGAGACGTCCACGCCAGGCCTCTCAGGACTCAGCATTGTGTGTTTTCTCTCTTCGGAAGATCAATGAGAAAATCAAGGAGAGGCTGCAGTCCTGCTACAAGGGTGAGGGCACGCTGGACCTGGCTTGGCTTAAAGTCAAAGATATTCCTTGCAGCAGTGCGGTGAGTACTAGAGTAATGTACATAAATATTTTTTGACTTTGTTAGTACATTTATTTAATAACTGCACTGAAGAACAATAAAAATTATAGAAGCCACACTTTAGATATATGTTGCAGTGTGCAATAACAGGAATGTTTTCATGCTGTGCTGTGTATGCACAACTACACACATTATTAGCGACATCAAGAACAGCAGGTGCCTAGCATTTGTTTTTAAAGTAGGATTGTTCAAACCTGCTCACTTATGAAAAGGGAAATTGTAGGACTGCATTAACGGAATCAAATGACTGATTTCTTATTGCTTCAATTGTTTCAAAGTGTGGGACACTGGTGAGTCTGTTTAAAAAAAAAAAAAAAAATTTTAAATCACCCTTTGTGGTCGATGATTCTAATGTAATGATTGTGGGAACGCTGCGGTAGGCCTTCTTCAACACAGATCTTAGGTGGGTTCATGTTCCATCCCATTATGATTAGATGCTAACCATCCACTGCCTCCTTTAGTCTGCTCACCCTTTTCAACAATGCAGCTGAATGTTCAACCAAATTAACATAATTCCATTCTCCATAATAGCATTACAGATTCAGTGATTCATTTTATTTGATTTCCCACTTTATACTCATAAAACAAGGTTAAATTGGGTGGTACGTGTTTAGATCACCTTTACAATCAGTGAAAGCTTTTTTCTTTCCTTGGTGTCATATTATGTCATTAATAAAAACTGCCAACATCAGGACATAGAAAATTACATTAGAGTATTGTGGTCAGTTATCATGTCCTCTGTATAGCAAGCATGACTAAATAAACCATGTGGTCGCTTACCAATTTTGGTTAAAGTATGACCACAATAAAGAGGTCTGTTTTTTACATCAGTTAAAGGTGTTACACCTCTCAAATATACATTAGTTTCTTTTTTGCCCAGTCAATTTGTTAGCCATGTGCACATCATGGACAATATGAATTTGACCCTGTCTTGAGTTTGGTTCTGTAATCAGTATTTATCTATTAATCTGTCTCTGGCACAGCACATGTACTGTGGAGTCTTTCTCTGCTGCTTGAGGGCCTGATAAATCATGCCTGGGGTGGAGCTGTCAGCAGGGAGAGAAAGTGTGAGAGAGCACACAGGGGTTAGCGCTGAGGAATGATGCTATTTCAGCATGCGCTACAGTATCGCCACACCACCGCATAAATTAGAGCCTGCTGAACAAATGACGATGGACTCTGCAAGAGATAGATGAGTTCTGACACACATAGATGCGTGCCACCACACTTTTAAGTGTGACTACTGCAGAGATGAAGATGCTGGCGTATACACCACCACAATAGATATGAAATGAAACGAGATAACTACGACATTAACCATTTAGGTATTACAGTCATTTTAAGCAAAGAACCTCTACTTTCAGTGGCTCAAAGATATTTGGACTAATTGACAAAATAAATATAACCTTAATTTATTAAATAATGTGATAAAAAGCTAAGCCTGGTGCCCATGAATGTCACCAAATGCTGAGCTTCCTCCCTGGAGATGCTTTGCCAGGCTTTCACTGCAGCCACTTTCAGTTGTTGCTTGTTAACGGATCCTTCTGCCTTCAGTTTTGTCTTCAGTAATTGAAAACATGCTCTATTGGGTTGAGATCAAGCAACTGACTTAGCCATTGGAGAATATTCCATTTCATTACCTTACCTTAATAACCTGTTCTTTTCCTTTGCCATACTTTTCTTTTCCCATCTTTGTGGTCTTAGTGTGGTCAAGTTTATCTTTGTTTCATCAGTCAAAAGAATTTTATTCCAGAACATGGGAGGCTTTTTTAGATGTTTTCTGGGAATGTCTAACCTGACTTTCCTGTTCTTGAATGTTACCATTTGTTTGCACCTTGCAGCTAAACCTCCCCTGAATAATGGCGTACTCTGCTTAAAGTGGCTGTAATTCCTAAATGGTAATCTCATATTTTTGTGGAACTTAATAAAATAAAGCTGAAACTCAACATTTCGATCTTATCTTGATTATTATATTTTAATTCTATTGTGGAGGTGTAGAAAAGCAAAATAGATTAGATAGAATGATTGATGGTGTGACCGTGATTGATGGTTGTCTAATATCCCATGGTTGAGTTTTATGAGTTGAGGATTGTTAGTCTCTAATTATTTTTTCGCCACGTTAAATGATGACTGGGAGTGCAGTGACTTTGAAATCATCATAAATGTGGTTTAAAGTCATCATTCACATCCTCCCCTCCTGCTTCCCTTGGGTATATAGGAAGACACATACACACACACACACACACACACACACACACACACACACACACACACACACACACACACACACACACACACACACACACCCTCCCTAAAATGTAGTAAAAATTGACATGGACAACACAAGCTGTGAAATTTTTTTAAATGGTGGTCTGCATGTCACTCTGTTGGCTCTTAGTAGTACAGAAAATGCAGATGAAAGAAAACATACTTTAAAGGGTATGACCCTTCTTATCTTGCCCTCTTTCTAGCTCAATGGCTTCTTCTCTCACACTGTCTTCCCTATTTCCTGCTTTCTTCCCAGTCCTTCAAACGCTATCGTATTTCGAACACAGTGTTTTTCCTCCAGTTAGGGAGAGGATGAACAGCACCCACGCTCATTACAGTAGGCCAGCTGTATGGACCAACATGAGCACACAATTATTTTTGATATGGATGAAACACACTCAAACCCCATGTGGATAGACCTAACCACATATTGTACACAATCTTTCTATGTAGGAAAAGATGCATGATGGCCGTGAGCATAATACCCCTGAACAACATTGCACCGCATCAGTTTAAATTTTGACAGTTTTTATTCAAACCCTATTATTTTTAGTCTTTAGTGTAGAAAGGGGGCACAACTCTTCTTTTTGACTGATTGTCCTGGACACCTAATATCTAGGTGTTTCTCTCACTTGTAAATGGGGGGGAACAGGTGAGAGTGTTTGATGATTTTACAGGAAATTATCCTTTATTAGATTAATATTGAAGTAATACATACTGTGTGGTAATGAGTTACTGTGTTTTTTAGCCATTGGTGATTATTAGATAATTATATATTTAGATTTGTGTAAATGTCTAGTTGCTCTTGAGTAGAAAACGGTTAATTCATGGCAGTATGTATTATGCGGAAGGACATGTCCATTTACAAGATATGAGCATAAACATATCTAAAAACACTTTTTCACAAACACATCAGAACTTTGTCACCTTACAATATCTCTTAGGCTTTCAGTTAGAGTGGGAGAGATGGAAAGAAGTTGAGAAGAAATGTATAGAGTGGCATAATGGGTGAAAGAGCGGTACAGAGGATAGATGGGAGGAGAGTCAGTGGGGGGGAAGCTTTCTCTCTGCCCTAAATGGCCATGCTTGGCTGAGCCACATAATGCACGCTCAACAGTATAAGTCTGCAAAAGGCCTGCATCCATAGATCATTGTGAAGTGGCATGTGACCTATAAAAAAACCACTGCGCGTTCCCTCCATGTTCACTGTGTCAGCAGAAAAAAAACAGAACAACAAAACAGCAGGATCGCAAAAATTCATTCTCTGCTCTCTCCTCTCATCCTTGATTCATTGTTAACTGCCTATGCTGCTCTTTTCTCAATCCTCAGTCTCGGTCCTTCTCCTCATGTTGTATTGAAAATTGCTGCCACCATCCCATTTTCTCATTCACTAAGGCACCACGTCCTTGTTTCTGTTCCTCTCTCCCTTATTTCCCCTTACAATGTTTTCCATAAGCATGGAGTTAAAAACAGTCTCTCATCCCCCCCTTAACGTCAACGAGAAAATTACAAGGTTGCCTGTAAGTCCCTGACAGGCCACGGCCATCCCCTCATCCCTTCTGCTAATGATCATTAATTACATGTCATTAACTAACATGCCACGGTCTATTCTTCTGCATTTGTCATGTGCTATCGACTTCACATTCTGAATTCAGTCCAATTAATTAGATTATTCTACTCTGCCGCCGCTGTTGGAGTCTTTTTCTTGGTCTCTCAACACACGTGCTCATCCCTCTTTTGTTTTATCCCTCACTTTAAAGGAAGTCTTCCAATATGACATTCCCTGTGTCCCCCACGCTCATCCCCGTGCCCATTTTCAGTAATATTCACTTTCCTCCGGTTTCTTCTGTGTTTGACCAAGCTTTGAACGGTGTTGTCTTTGCGCTGGCCTCTCCATCCCTCCTCCTGATTGCTGAACCTAATCAGTTGCTGGCCGTTGCTGCTGATGAGTCAGTCTAGGCCACATCCTCAGGAACGGAAAGGCTAGTGGATTCATTAAGAACATCCAGACTGTCCCCCCTCCCCACTTCACCCCACTCCATCCAGATATCCGCTATCCTGTTTGCTGGCGGACTCACTAATTAAATCTCCATACACGATACCACTTGCTAAAGGTCAGAATCCATCACAATATCATTATTCTGTGATTAAACAAGTGTCCACTGCTTCTTTCACCATACTCTGCTGGATAACCTCTTCCTGAAAACACTGACTGAATTGGGTGCCTTCGTTTCTTTTCTGTTGTTTTTTTTCTTTTCTTTGTCCTTAAACACTTTTGTGTTGTCTCTTTTTTCCACTGTCTTAATTCTCTCACTTCTCAGCAAGCAGGACTGTGCAATATATAAAGTAATTTGGCAAAATCCACTGAGTTGCGGGTTTTATTTTTTTTTGGCTACACTCAGCTACATGCAGTCCAGTCCGGTTGTTATGTTAGTTGTTGCTGAATTGCTGATTTGAATATTTTGCACATTTAAAGGTTAAGGTACAGTCCTGCATATAAAGTCTGGAAAAAAAAGCAGGAGAAATCATTATATAAAATGTCCCCTGTGAGCATCTTTTTTTGATCATTGTTAACAGCTGCATTGTTAATGTCATGTAACAGTGTGTCACATTTTGCAAAACTGGTCAAGTGTTTTTTTGAGTCACTTGCTGTCAAGTAAAGGTAGTGCGTTACAGCATTCTTTGACATTCTTCTCCTTCTCTGCTTTCCACGTCTTGACTGTTCTTTATTGACGTTTCAGTTTCATTCCAAAATTGTCATGCTGTTTTGTTATTTCCTGATTTGATTGTTTTCTCTAAACAATAGTTATTATACTGTAGCTGCTCAACTAATGGTTGGCAGGTGCGAGCATCCGCAAATGTGAATTTACACAAATTTATACAAATATCACAGGCTTATCAAAGCTCGTCTCCTCACATCAAAACCTGCCAACAGAACACATAACTACATCAAGTTTATTTCAAGCACATCATGAGACGTGTGTGTACAGTATTATTTACTCATACACACTCCAGATTAGGCAAATTATATTCAATATGAATATGCATTAACTACCACTATCATTCACTGCTTTGTGATCTATAACGAAAAAAATTTATTTCACATTTTCTTTAAAATGCCATCATTGTCAGGGGATGTGTTCCCATATTTATTCTTCAGTCCTAATCATTGTGACTGGTTTTCCAAACAGTCCCCAGGGCGCCATACAAATGGGAAGTTAAATCTACTTGGTGACAGCTCTTGTACTGTGGGCCTTCAGTTGTGCATTCAGACTGAATTTCGAGGGCTATTGAGTCAAAAAAAATACCCCCAAAAAATGCTCTCTTGGAATGCCCTGTGGATTTCTTAAAACAACAAAGAATGCAGAACTGCAGCATTCAGGGAGACAATGACTTCTGCTTTAACCAAGACTGTACATTTGTCTTTATGAGGACTGATTACCTTTTCAGTTTAGTTTTAACAGGAATATCATTGCTTGCATACTAACACATAAGATACCTTTTAGTTATTGTAAGAACTAAACATTTCCCTGCAAGTTTGAACATACAGCTAACGTAATGGATACCCTTTAATAGATGTTTAACTCCTTACTGATGCACCGGAGTCATACAGCCAGTGTTTTACGTAGTGAAATTGAATGTTGACATTATGTATTACAGTGAACACTGCACACCCACTTTGTCGTGACATATTTTTTTGTGCTGCCAATCATCCTGGCAGGTCAGTCATTTAGCACAGTAGGGCTGGAGGAAAATACAGAAAGTCTAAATGGGTAATTATACAAAGAGTAACTAGTAGGATATTTTTGTTTCCTTTTACAACTATAGTCTTTCTTTATACAGGAAGTTTTCTGAATGCCTATAAATCTACAGTAAAACAAGTTAATCATGAACATATAATGTTGCATGAATGGCTTTTATAATAAAAACAAAGTGCAGACTCAGCATACCAAAAATCATTGAAACTACCACATGCAGTATAATAACTGCAATTAAAATGAATAGTTCTAATGTCTTTGTGGTTGAATGTGTATCATTAACCTTGTGAACTGAAAGCCACTGGAACAGCCCTCACAAGAGTTCAAGCCCAGATTAGTCTATACATTGAAGTGCGTTAGAGAGCAAATCTCTTTCAAGATCTTTTAGTAACCACTAATCACACTGAGCAACTTTCTCTCTTTTACGTGTGCCCACTGTCCCCTCTCTTACTCTCCACTCTGTATCTGCTGATCCCGCTGCATGGTCCAGAAGAGAGCTCTCTTTGTGCTGGTGCTGGCAGGCAGACAGAAGCAGAGAGATGGATACGGCTGAGAGTGACCTGATTCTGCCTCGGTGCCTGGCCTCTGTCCAAATATAGAGACTCTGCTCTCATATCTGTCTGTCTTTAGAGAGGAACCTACGTCCTTCTCCACTGTTGGTACAGTGTGTGATGCTGGCTGAAATACCTGCAGACCTGAACAAGAATTGATTAGAACTTAATAGCCTCAATGCACTTGAGTGGTTAGTCAAGCAGCTTCTCTGATTTTGCACTGTTGTACAGATAAACAACAGATGTATGTCTACGAGCAATAATTTAAGTCATACAGTATATGACTGGGTAGGGCAGTCAGCAGTAGTCTACAAACCCCAGGGTTGGCGGTTTGCTTCCCGGTTCCCCACGATTTCTGGCCACATGTTGAAGTGTCTGTGAAAAAGAATTTCCCCAAAGGGAGTAATATAGTATCTATGTAGTAGGAGTAGTAGTAGTATATCTGCAGTACACAGGGATAGAGAAGTTTGACTTTTGCAAAATAATCAATAGAAATGAATATGTCTTGTCAAGATCAACACAGATCTTAGTAAAGACTGAGAAAGATGAAAGATGAAAGATGAAAAAGGTCTACATATAGTCAATTAATAAACTTACAAAACGCCTGCCATCAAAAATAACACAGACACTGCTGAGAGGGAGTGAACATTAGTAACCTCTGTGTGTAAAATGATACTTTAATGAGGTGGATTGAGAGAAAGGAAGTCAATAAATGTGATATAAACAATGGTAGCAGTGTTCTACTAGACAATGTCAAGAGTAACATTCATGTTATTTGGTGTTCTGTCTTGGGTTGTCTGTGGCATCAGAACTACAAATGTCATGTTTTGGTGGTGGCGTAATGAAAATGTGTCTGCATCCTGAAAGGCCTGACAGACAAAGTATATTTCATTAGATTGCAGTATGCAGGACAGAGATGGCAGCTCTGATTGGCAACCAAATAATACAGCATGTGTTGGTGGCAAGAGATGAAAACACACACATTTTCGCAGATTAAAAAAAACTCCTCTTGCACATGCATCACCCCTCCCTTAAGCAGACACACTTTAATGTGTTGACAGAAACACATAATGTGAAGCATTTTTTATTGATGAAAACCACTTTTATCTTTTTGGAAAAAGTAATCAGTCTTGGGAGAAATGGTTGCACCTTCATTATCTCTTGTGGAAGCATTCAATTATGGAGGCACCAAATACTACAAAGTACTCCATTTTGCTTCTGATAGACCAGGGTAACCTCTGAACTCTGGGGTGAGGCTTTATTATTACTAATAGCAACACAGAGAGGATGTTTTTTATGTCACCAAAACAAGGAATACGATCAAATGCATAGTAACGCAGCTTTGATGTTGATGTTGCAGAAAACACACAATACATGGACACTAGGTTTGGTCAGTGTTAGCTTGTTAATATGTCAGAAATAAAGAGGAATTGTAGAGTATAGTGGCAGGTTAGCAAAAGGTTAACACTTCAGATCATAGTGATATTTTGCAGAATGGCCATAGTCCTCACCAGAGTGGGATTAGTCTAGCAGCGAGCCACCACATGAGTTGTAGGATAGACACTCCTGACAACTCCATATTCTGAAAAGGTCGAGGGGAAAAGGCAGGGAAAGAAATTGGAGTAAAAAATGTCCACTTAGATATGTTTTTGTCGCACACTAATATTCATCTTTGTTGACTTCCTGGCTTGTCAGGCTCACAGTATTATCTATCATCTCAAGGTAATCCATCTTGTTCTTGTTCCCTTTCATCTTCATCTCAACCATCTAACCATGTGACATGATCTTGACCCAAATTCAGGTCATTTCTATCGATCATACATACCAGTTCATATAAAACTATATTATGGCCTAAAGCTGTGGCCTAGACCAGCCATGTTCCATTTGTCTAATGAAAGTAGACCCCATATTTCCTCTGTGGCTCAGTCTGAGGGTTCTGATGATGATGGCCTTTAGTGAAAGGTTGTGAAGAGACACTTGGTGCTTACAAGATTGATCGAGAGCCCAGGGGGGTACGCTTCCAGGAAAAAAAACTGAAAAATACAACATAAACTAAAAGTCTGTCTGCTCTCCGGAGTGTTCAGCCTCTGACAGGTCAAACCACTAAGCAACTGTAAATTTGAAATTATTTGATGTTTTAAGCCAAATGAAGGTGAAGGTCTTATAAGTGCATGTTCATCTTTTCCATCCCTGGCATGATAAAATGCATACATGTGAAACAATAAATGTAGAGGGGCACCTCACACAAAACACACCCATCTACTGTACTGTATGTCCATACAGAACCCAGATGACCTCCATCACGAGTCATAACTCTTCTTATTATTCTCAGTTTGTTTTTAATACATATAGATTTATATTTTGACACAGCAGTGGTTTGCCTCAGAGCTGTGTGATGGTGCAGCACTTTATTCACTCACTTCACTTTGAATCATTTCACACTGAATATCATGCTGCACTGGAAATTTCTGCAGTTGCTGTTGCATTGGGTGGATGGTGAGGAGTTGTACCTGACAGAGCAGCATCTGGCACTATTACAGAGCTAGAGCCTGACTGCAGTATACCTCCATCTTCATCTCTCTTATTTGTTTCCACATTTGCCGTTTTCTGCATGTGCACCAACAGATGCACACACTCACACATACAAATGACTAATTTCCTTATTCACATATAAAATGTCTCGTCTTTGCTGACCTCTGTGTCCATACTTTCTGTCTCTATTGGAAATCCACTCCAATACACTCTCACAAACTGATTCCTATTTTTTATTAATCTTTAGCTCACTCTGCTGTTTGGGTCTATTGTGGATTTACCTTGAAATCATGTTGCCTACTGCTAGTACACCCCTAACCCTAACCTTTCTAACCTTGTTCCTTTAGGACCTCTGTGGCATACAACTATTTTCAAAAAATCACGCAAGAATTCAAACCTTTGCCCGGGCAGTGGAAATCACCTTAAATTTGTATTTGGAAGCATATGTGAGATTGTAACATTTATAAGGCAAACTGAATCACGTTTGTGTCGAACTAATGCCTGATCTTCTCTACTGCAGCTCTTGACCATCGACGATGACTTTTGTGGCCTCGACATGAATGCACCATTGGGTGTGTCTGAAATGGTGCGTGGCAAACCTCTCTTCTCTGATGCTGTTGACAAAATGACATCAGTCATTGCCTACGTCTACAAGAACCATTCGCTGGTCTTCGTGGGCACAAAAAGCGGCCGAGTCAAGAAGGTAAGGAGCACAAGTATACCACTAAAGGTAGCAGATGACTAAACTGAGAGAGACAGAGATTTTCTTTCTCTGTGTTTAGAATGTGGAGTAAGAACTGGGAATTGGGGACTGCTGGATTTGAGGAAGGATAGTAATAGTGAGGCAGATAGACTTTCAAGCAAATCAGCTGAGTCGGCTGTATTTGTAGGAGGAAGAGGTGTATGTGTGCATGAAAGAGGAGGAGAGTGAAAAGAGTGTGTGTGTGTGTGTGTGTGTGTGTGTGTGTGTGTGTGTGTGTGTGTGTGTGTGTGTGTGTGTGTGTGT
>JAUYWH010000015.1:9114123-9138099 GCA_034779795.1 Ctenopoma multispine | reverse complement strand
TGCGTGCGTGCGTGCGTGCGTGCGTGCGTGCGTGCGTGCGTGCGTGCGTGCGTGCGTGCGTGCGTGCGTGCGTGTGTTCAGAGGTGGGATCAGGAGAGCCCCTGAGGGGGTTTTATTCCTGCAGCCAAGCCGATTTGGTATCTCTCAACATCCTCCATATCCACTGCACCATGTATCACACATACACTTGTATACACCCAATATCAAGAGTATCCACTGTACTTTTCTTTCACTTTGGACTTGAATGAAATCCAGAGCCCTAGGGGCAGATTGCAGCACACATCAGCATGTTGCAGAACTTGCTAGACAGCTCAGATCAGCATGTTACCAAATTGATTAGAAAAAGTTTTGTATGTGTTTCTTGAGGCAAATTGGGGGATCACTATGGGATAAAATACTTAATTCACTAAGTGATTTATGTACCCACGTGTTACTGTATCAGTAAAAGAGACTGTGAGAATCACTTGCTTGGCAGTTTTGTTTGCTAACTTTGTGCACTAAAATAGGTTATTGTACCATTTTAGTAATTTTCAGAAACAAAACCAAAAGCTCTGTTGGCATCGAAGGGCCTGTGGTAGTGTGTTGGGTAAAGTATTTGCGGATATATCTCACCACAACTGTCTCTCATTTGAAATACATGTCACACTCTGTGTGACAGCAAAGCCCTTGGCTAAACAAGATTTGTCCCCTTGGACTTAAACAGCACTGGATAAGCTGGGTTTGGCATGTTGTGGTTTCCACCTAAGACACCCCTCATGCCCCTGTGCCCTCCTCTGTGTGGCAGTCCTTTTCTGGGCTAATGGGATGATGCACTGCTGCTAGGTGTGATAGAAGGGTGGTAGCTCCTGTGCTTTTACACTCCCTCCCCCTCATTCATGTATAACATAAGAGCCATGACTGAGACGAATTCTTGGGGTGCTAGGCCAGTGAAAGAAAGAAGGATGGAATGAAAGCAGCAGAGAGTTAAGTTGCTAAATAAAAATTTGACATACAAACAAACATATTCCTGAAATCCCTGTGTTAAAGAGAGGGAGATAATGAGTTGCATTTAAGCAGATGAAGTGAGAGAGACGATAGAGAGGAAAAAGTTAAACAAAGAAGTGATCGAGGCCAGAGTGAGTTACTGATGCGACTGGATATTTTTTTTACCAGTACACAGACAGCCAGGAGTGCAGATTTGTACAGGGTTTGATGTTGATGTTTACTGGACCCTGCCCTGTTTGTTCATGCTGCTGTTGTTTCTCACAGCAGAAGAGTGGCGCGGGCATCAGTTCTCCATTTTGTAAGACAGTAATCAACACATAGGCAGATGTTTCAAACAGGGACTATGTAATCATATTTAATGCCTGCTGCTCATCTGTGGGGATGAGGGTGAGTTGGGAAGGGGAGGTTTTGTGTCTTTGAGTGTTAAAAGCATTACAAGCTGTTTACAGTGTTTTCTGAATAGTGTTTTGCTTCAGGGTGTCGGAAACAAATTCTGCACACTGTGATCTCTGTATTTTTTTCTTATTCTTTACTTTGAGTCTGTCCAGACATCCATCTGAAAACTACATATTGGCACTTGACAGAGTCATGTTTGCATTATTCTCATTAAGACCCATTCATAAATGAAGGTCAGAGTGCGAACATATGGTATATTAAGGCAAAGAACCCCAACAGACACACGCCATCTTTGACAAAAGGTGATCGATATCTTGGGTGAAAGCAGACAAACGCATGCTCACTAAGCCCCAGTACAACCACATTCTCCCCTCCCATGTACATACTTCCCCACCCCTGTCGTTAACAGTATACCATTAGATGACATCACAGGCAATAAAAACAACAAGACAATAAAAGGTCTGAGCCTTAGTCCACCTCCTTCATTGGTGACTTTATAACCCCTCAGCTAATGGATGTTGATTTATATACACTTCTCCACCTTTCTTGTTCCATCCCTCAAACCCCCCCCCCCCTCGTTTTATCTCAGATCGTCTCTCACACACTGTCTGATGCTTTCTGTTTATTCAGTGTTATTTATGATCGTGTGACAAGCATGTCACCCTGAATAAATATAAGCATTACAGTAAAAGACACAGACTTTAATGCCGTGTTGTTTTGGCTGAGCTAAACGTTAGTATTTACAGGCTCATTTTTATGACATCATGAAGTTGAGCTGGACAGGAAGCTGAGTGAATAAAATTCAGTTTGCTTGTGAAATAGTTTCATGTAATGGGGGTTAGAGTAAAATTTACTGGTAAGTCTGCATATCAAAGTGGAGACATGTATGTTCTTCCATACAGATGAGGACAGCCATTAGCATAATTGATTATGTTGCCCTAAAACCTATACTTAACTAGCATGATTGCATACTTAACCTCACCCCCTTACCGTAACTTCAACCTAAACTGGAGATCTGTTGAAGACCTAAAAATCAATTTACTACTGTTGAGTATCTTTATGTAATGTAGGCCCATGAAGAAAAGAGAATAGGATTCCCTGAAGGTTAAACCTCCAACAGTGTTATTTTTAACCTTAACACAAAGACCAAGTCTTTACTCTCAAGCAGTTCTTTAAAGAAGTAACAAAGTTTGTAGTACAAGACCACACACACGCTTAGAAGCACACATACAAACCAACCCTTGCCTCAGATGTCTCTGATGCTGAGTGGCTGTGCTGTAAAAAGACTGTATTGACACAGTCTAAGCTGAATTTCATAACACCTTCCTGTCAGCAGAAAACAGGCAGTGCTATCGAATCAGTAGAATTCTGTACATGCCCACAGCTACAGTCATGCCTGGCCTTTACATTCTCACACAGGGATTAAAACTCTCACATCTCACAGGGCTTATATGGTTTGAACACCTCCATGCCTTTTTTCCCCACTCTTTTCATTTCCACCTCATTTTTGTCTCTCTTAAAATGATAGAATGTGTCTTCCTCTGTACACTTCACCACTCTCTCCACCTCTTTTTCTTCCTATTTTATTCCTTCTCCTCCCTTTCTCCACCTCTCTTTGCCCTCCCTCCATAATTTCCCTCTCTACCTCCCTCAGTTTATCTATCCATGGCTGAGTGACGTTGCTGTGAGAGCTCTTTGATGGCTGCCTCCTACTATTGATAGTGAATGGACCATATGACTTCTGTCTGCCAGTCTGTCAGTCAGCTTGTGTGTATGTGTGTTGCTCTGTGGCTTAAGGAGTAGATGGAGATAGGATGGAGATAAAAAGACTGTGTCTGGGTAAGGTTTAAACCTATTTACTGCAGGTCAGTGCACAGCAGCAGGTCAAGGGGAAAACCTTAACCCCCTGCAGACTTGGGTTTAGGTTATGGTCATCTGGTTTTACTACACATTAGCATGAGAAGTACACGTCTGTGTGGACACGTGTGAGATGCGCCCGCATGCGTCAGTGAGCACTCATACCCACACCAGCCCACGTACTTCGTCTGGACAAAGACTGGCCAGGTATTTCCATGGGGCTGAAGGTGGACGAGAAGGAGGTGTGGAGGGAAGAAGTGGCAAGAAAAAAGAGGGAAGTGATGAGATTGAGGGACACATGCTGAGGTGCTAATGCATCTCCCCTCTGTCCGTCCCAATGGGGGAGCATTTGCACTCAATACAATGAGCAGCTAACCTTGAACTTGACAGAGGCACAGGAGTGAGCAAGACGTGGCATGCAAAAGTAGTGAGGTCAAAGAAGCGGAGGATAAAAGTGTGTCTCTCAGTCCTAAGTATTACCAGTTTCTAGAAAGCACTGCCAAAGGTAGCATTTGACAATACATGCGTCCTGGAGGGGAAAAGTGAAAGGGGGGAAAACATAGTTTGTTAGTTTTTGCCAAAGGCAGTGAACAGTGTTCACCTGTTAACCACTGATACTGCTTCTTTTTTTTTCTTCTTCAATCTGTCCAAGTCAGACAAGGGGAAGACAAAGCAAATACACAAGGTTTTGGTTGACAAGGAAACCTGAAAATGAAGAGATGATGAAGGTCAGTTAGCAAAGCTATAGGTTCTTGAGGGAAGGAAGCAGAGAATCTTAGTAGTGTAGAGTAGTGTAGAGCTAGAGAGAGAGAGAGAGATGTCACTTAAGGCTGTCAAGGGAGATGGCATGAGTGAGAAACAGGTCGATTCCAACTCTTAATGGTTAATTCTTGTTGTTGGGGAGGGAAAGGTCAAAATCTCACTTTTGGATCAAAGTCTGTCAATTTCCCCCTTTCGTACTTTCATATGACCAATCTTTTGACAGTCTCATTACCCTCTTTCCAGCTACAGTAATCTTTATTTTCACTACCTGCCTTTGCTCCTCCTCACAAGCTTCCTATTTATCTTTCATTAAATCTTTCCACTCATTTCTTTTCTTCCGCTGTGTCACTCTTCACATTAGCTGCCTCTCCAGTGCCTTCTATGCACGCCTCACCCCTTCATTTTCCACTGAAGATATCAATTTATTCTTCTTGGCTGTGTAAGAATTATAAAAGATTTTGGCTGAAGATCAGTTTATCCTTATTAGCAATATTATAAAAAAGGAGATGCAGATAACAGATGATTTCATTCCATTACACCAATTAAATGTATTTTCATAAAAAGCATTTCTAGTAAAAGTGGTGATTTAAAGCTAGAACTGAAAGAGTGAAAATAGTAGCAATCTACTATTTGACCAAGTCTGCAAGCAAAAGCTTTTCTATTGCATCATTTTGCTGGGGATATTTAAAAAGTTTGATTCATATCTGCTACTCAAAAGCTTTCTTTTGTGTTAAGAAACTGGCTCAGCGACGTTTTCAATCTAGCAGGCTCATTGGGAAATAAGGGTTCAGGTTGCGGGGCGATATTAGTTAAAATATTTTTTTATTATTTTACATGTGGTACAATTAACAATTCATTTCTGAGGCACTTCCTGTCTAATAAATGAACAGGGGCTGTTCTGCCAACTGACATCCTTGTCAACACAATAGATTATGAGTGGATAAATTTACTTGCACGTGTGGGTGTGAGAGCATTTGCTTGAGATATTATTGCTCTGGACCAATTCCATATGTTTTGTGGGTTGATTGTGTCCTTGTTTTGCATATGTGTGTGTGTGTGCGCGAGCCATTGCCTGTGTGTGCATGTGTGATGTGTTGGTTAGCCCCAGAAGCATATTATTGAAATGGGCTGAGCTGAGCTGTGGTCAGTGGAGCAGAGGATTAACTGCTTAAAGCTAATGATGAAATATGCTTTAGGACGAGCAGGCATCATGCTTGTGTGTCATAGACAGTGGTTTATGATTTAGATCCATTCTCCATCCTTTTTATGTGATAAACACAATACTCTTCAATGCAGGTGCACACCTTCACTCACACACACACACACACACACACACACACACACACACACACACACACACTTTTACTATCACCCTGACCAGTAGCCATTGTAACCCCACCCAGCAGTCAGTTCATTCTGCCCTCTAGTCTAAACCACTGCTGTATTCATCCAGTATTCCCAGAATGTCAATGTGCCCATACTGTTAAGTATGCCTTTGCAGTCTTCCTAGTTGCCTTGGCACTTTGTGTGCATGTACGTGTGCGTGTGTGTGTGTGTGCGCGCGTGTGCGCATGTTGCTTCTCCCACACTAGCTAGTGCAGCAGTACATACTAAAGCTCAGTTTTGCGTTGCCATGGTAGCACAGACTGCTCTACACGCTTAGGATATAATGTATAGAAGCATCAGCACAGGAAAGACGCATTGTGGTGGACAGTACACTAGACATTATGCTGATACAATGGACTGAATTCACATTAGAATGATCTGATTAGAGTGGACTTGTATTTAATGACAGGTGTGGTACACCTCACAGCTGTAAGGCTGACTGAACATTGAGCACTTCTGTCTCACTGTAGTAATTGTTGTCTGTTACCCAGTTTTACTCCATTATTTGCTGTAGAGATAGAAAGGCATGTCAAGGGGAATCAGTCAGTGGGAACCCGCTGGCAGCCCCCACCACCCCCTTCACCTTATGCTTCTTTTCTCAGCTCCTGTTTTGCTCTGTTGTTCCTAGCCAATTGTTTCTCAATGTATCTTCTTTTTGTAATTGCTTGCTGCACAAGGTTTGCTTAAGACTCCTTCCAAATTCCTATTTATTCTCTAGATTTAGGGAATTGGTATGATTGTGTGTGTGTATATATTGGCCAGTTCTGTGCAGAAAATCACAGAAGATAATAAGAAGTGAAGTTAAGTAATGGGCCGGAAAGTGGATCAGAAAGTAATTCTCCCAAACCCTACAATACATGCTATGCTTCCTGCTAACACACACAAAAAAACTCATCCAGTAAACAGGTGGTCTGACTTGGCAGCAGGTGGAAGCCATATTATGTTTAGTAAAGAAAGTTTTGGTACCAATAGATGAATATGGGATAGATTTGGAGGGAGGGAGAGAAGGAAAGGAAAGACGAGGAATTGAAGATGGGCTGGACACAAAGAAAGATGGTTTGGGAAGTTAAAAAAGGTGAAGAGAGATGCTTAGATGGATTAGTGATGTGTGATACAGACACAGAATGACAGATGGAGAGATGAGGACAGGGATGCATTACTGGAAGAGTGAATTTGCAACACATGGTGAGGGTGAGAGATGGGACGAGAAAGTTGAAATGGATGCAAAGATAAACTGAAGGCAAAATAATCCGAGAGGAACAAAAGAATAGGTAGGTGGATGTAAGAAGAGCTTAGACCATTATGAGATTTTGCCTTACGTATGCATGTACACAGACATATAGATGCACTCACCAGCCTTTCCATTTATCCATTCAGACAGACATGGTGTTTAGATGATGAAAGCAATGAGAGAAGAGGAGAAAAACAATCTCCCGTCTGATTTCTCTTAATCAAGGTATCATGGTGTTCAGCCTAGCAAAGAACAGCCAGTGTACACTCTTCTTTATTCAACCTATACACAAAGTGCCCTGATGTAACGGATGACATTGCATGTTCATTCCGCATGTTTAGCTGTCAACCTTCATGTGTGTGCATACGTGGTCGTGTGCAAAAATAGCTGTTCACCTCAAGTGTATCATTCAGGTGTGTATTTATAGATGCCATTGCTGTAGCTGGTCTTATCCCTCCTTTACAGGGTCCTCTATAATTGATGAGCTGCCCGAGGCTGAGCAGGGTGCATACTCACAAACACACACGACCAACCTTGGTAACCAGCTGGTTCACTGCAGGTTGACACCATGTTTGCACGCGCAAGCATACTAAGGCAAAAAAAAAAAAAAAAAACCTTGATTGCTTTAAGTTCCTGTATTGCTGTAGCTTGTTGCCAAGGTGAGCTTCCAGCTGTGAACCATGGTTCATGTAGTGTTACAGCTTAGATGTTGTTTATTGTTCTATAGCATCCTAATTAGCTGAAATACAGTGCTGTGAAAAAGTTTTTATTTAGGTAATCCAACAAATTTTAATATTACACAAAGATAATCTGAGTACATGCAAAGGGAGTTTTTAAATGATGATATTATTGATAAGGGAAAAGAGGTACCCGAACCTGCCGGACCATATGTGAAAAATGAACAAAACCTAATAACTGGTTGTGCCACCCTTGGTAGCAACTAGTGCAATCAATAACTGTTAGTGAGTCTTTCACATCGCTGTGGAGGAATTTGTGGAGGACCCGCTGATGTGTTTTGGATCATTGTCCTGCTGCATAACCCAAGTGTTCTTGAGGTCACAAACTGACATTCTTCTTCAGGATTTTCTGGTAGAGCACAGAATTCATGGTTCCATCAATTATAGCAAGTTGTCCAATAACTTCCTCACGTAGGGCCAGGCAGGTTTGGAACAGCTTTTTTCCCTTAATAAATGAAATCATCATTTTAAAACTACATTTTATGTTTACTCTGGGTTATCTTTGTGATTTTAAAATTTGTGTGATGACAAATATGCACATCAGAAAGGGGCCAAATACTTTTTCACAGCACTAGCTATCGGAGTGAAATTATATTATCTCAGAATTCCAACTCAACGTTAGGCTGCTGAACAATTTTAACATTTCTTCTACCTTCCTTTGAAATTGAATTAGTATTCAGACACAAGGCTTTGAAAAGTATTTTTTATTTACACATATCTTTTCTGAAATGGAAGGCAGGAAGAGACTGAGCAGCTACAAAAAGGAGGGTACGGCAGAGACTGAAAGAGTGTAGAGGGCAAAAAAAGGAAGCAGGGAGCATCAGTGAAAGCTATGGAGATGGAGAGAATGTAGCGATGGGGTGAAGGTCTGATGGGAGGAGAAGGTGAGAGTGGTGAAATAGAGTTTGATGTTCATTTCACTCTTGTGAGTCTGCACCTATTGAGAAGAGTACCAGTATGTGGCAGCCTATTGAGCTGTGAGTGATTTGAGTGGCTATTCTCCGTAGTGTGTGCATGGAGTTGAAAGGCTTGAGCCAGCAGACATGTTGGAGTGAGAAAATGACTAACTTCAGTCTGATCTTTCCGTTTCCTGGCAGTTTGAACTGTAGTTCACTATGATGTGTGGGTTAAGACAAGGTTAGCTTCTGAGAAAGATGAGTCAAGATCTGGGGACATAAACAAATCAAAGGGCTGACATGGAATCTGTAATCTCTTCTTCGATCATAAATATAATTTGCGACTCTCTTTATCTCTTTAAAGTGGATGGTTTTTCTGGAACTTCAGCAGAAAATCACAGAAGTCTCAGAAGTTAGACATTGGGAAAGAACTGTTTTGTTAGTTTTGGATTAGTGTTTCTGTATATATCCACTGTATATGTTTGCACTTACAGTAATCTTGTCATTCGTATATGGTCAAAACATGAAAATACCATGAAAACCTTTGCATACAGTACAATCATTGCCCTGCCTTTTATAAAGCTTATAACAATGAATTTTTGATGAGGCACATTCAGTCACTCAGGAAGTAATTTTGGTCTGTGCACATTGGCAATCCTTTTAATCTGAGTAAACACCTACTGAATATTTCCAGACCAAAGCAAAAATGTTGAGTTGGCTTTGTGACGCTGGCAAATTTAACAGTTAAATATGCATTCAACTTATTCATTGGTGTTTGAGACACTGGATAATATAGTTTGGCTGTGTTAAGATACAAAAACTGAAGACACAGCAAAAACTGGTATGGTTTGCAATGCAGTGACAGGTGAATTACAGGCTTCTACATCAAATCTGGATAAAATACTCACATTGTTACACTTCACTTTCCTTTCTTACTTCTACTTTACTTACTTCTCTTTAGTTTTTTTATATGTCTCCTTGTATGTTTCTGCATTTTCTAGCTTCCCCCTCCATCATTCTCCCCTTCTTTATTTCCTTTCTCTTCTCTCTGTTCTAATTAATATGTTGTTGTATGGCTGTCACTGAGGAAAGCTGGCAGCTTGTGTGTGCTTACAAGCTGCTCACTGAGGGAGGCTTTGCCAGGCGGGCATGGGGCTTGTATCATGAAGCTAGTCAGACTGTTTTGGGTTACCAGTTTTCACACTGGTTGCTGCAGAAAAAAAAAATCAAAAACCATAATTATTAAAAAAATTATTACATTTTTCTCTCCACCTTGCCTGATAGACTCCAGTCAAGAAGTTAATCAATATGACTCTTAACATGCAGCAGCCACATCAAGTATGTGTCAGGCCTGAATGTAATCATGTCCGAGCTTTCTTTCTTTATTTCTCCTTCTACTGATGGGTCATTGAGGAGGCAACCACACTCCAGCACTTCAAATATAGCTGTCTCTCACACATACACATGCTTTGAAATTTACACAGGCTTCTACTCATGTCAAAGATGAGTAAGTAGTTAAGAATCAACCTCTGTGGCTGCTGCTGAAGACACTTTTGTTTTTTGTAATGTTTTTTTTTGCAGTGCACTGGTAGAAGCACTTGGATTGGCATTAATTATTCTTGTGTAGCAGACTGTGAACACATGTTCTCACCAACACTTAATTAACAGTTCTTAAAGATGTTTTATCATTAATTAGATGATATAGAAAAAGGTTTATAGTAGCTGCAGCCCACCAAAATTACAGTGCATCTTTTTATGCACTGGCTTTTGCGTGTGTGCAAGTACCAAATCATTGCATTGCAATTGTTAATTTGTGCTCCAACAGTAAAAAATCAATACAGTGTCTAGCAGCTAATCACAGTGTGTCTCTGTATAGCTCAGTGGATAGATGGGTAGCAGTATCACGGCCAGAGCCAGAGTTTAATTTCCCATCAGTGCCTCTCAAACAACAAATACTATTGCACCCAAGAAGGACACTTAAAAAGAATACAAACAATAAAGTCTTCTCTAGCTTCCAGCACCAGCTCTTATTATTTTGTTTCCCAGTCTTAACTAAAGGTTCAGGATAAGTAAAGATTAATGTTCCCATCATTCAAGAAAGTAATGTTCTCCCTTTCTCTTTCATTCCACTCTACACAAACTTTCATCACTTTGTAAATGGATTATATCAAAGTTATTGATCGATGACTGGTTGACGCAAACCCGTTTTACAACCATTTTGTATCGGTGATATTACGTGTAGCACCCTATAATTACAGTACATACAGTAACACTCAACGAAGCCTGTTTCTCTTATCCTCTACCCTTTTCTGTCCTCTGTTTTCATCCTTTTTTTCAACATCCCTCACACAATGTGATTCATAGCTGAGTCTTTGCAGCTACAGAATAGAGGACACATCACTTCAGGTGAGCCCTCTGTCCCCCCTCATCTCATGACCTGCTTCCCTGCACGCCTGTAGCCAATCACTGCACACTGTATATCTCTTGGGGAAACTAGTGCCCCCACACACCTTTCCGTTCCTCTCTCTCTGTCTCTCTCTCTCTCTCTCTCCCCTCTTGCTTGCTCTACCTACCTTTCTGAAGAGAACAGTTTGCCTCACAACTGGGTCATTCTTTCTCTTGCCTGCAGTAAGTGCTAGCAGCTAGTCAGGAAGGCTATAGTCTATACTGCACTCTAGCTACGTAAAATGCAGGAGAAACGTCTGAGACTGCTGACGCACAAGTGTACTGTCAAGGGCGTTGTGTTTTGCATGCATGTGGGTGTATTCAGACCTGTTTACATTGCAAGTGGACTGAAATGGGAAAGTGTGTGCGAATGATGGGCATATATGAATGATACATTTCTTTTCCATCTATCTGAATGCATTTTGGTATATTATTTGATATCTATTTGAAAGCTACTGCTAACCTCCACATGTATTATTGTTTGTCTCATGCAAACATCAGCTGCGTCTCTCAACACCTGTTTGTTTTGGTTTATTTGTGCGTTCTTATATTGCTCAGCTTTTCCTGCTACTCATCTCCTAGACACAAATGACACATTCACCCTCTAATGTAGCTGCAATGGTGTCAGTGAGTTGAGATTTAGATTACTCTAACTCTCCCATTAAGCAGATGGCAGTGTAAACATCTTTAAAAGGGTCCCTGGGTCTGTATGTCTGACATCAAGACTTTGAAGTGTGCCTCAGGTACCAAAGCTGTTTCACAGACACAATGACAGGGAGAGAAGAAATAAAATAAGTTACAGATCACGGCAGCAGAGTAAAACTGACAAAAGTTAAAAAACAGCATAACTAATCTAGAATGAATCCAAATGTAGTACAAAAATATGGAATAGATCAATAGTGTTATAGTAATAATAACAATATACAGATAGATAGGTGAGATACAGTAGATAACCAAGTTTGTAAGTTCATGAGAAGCAACAACAGTCCTGAATCCAAGATTAAAAAACTGACATTCACAGGTGACATTAAGCTGAGGGTGACTGTGGTGCAGTTGTCTACGAACCCCAGGGTTGGTGGTTCAGTTCCCAGTTCCTGGCCACATGTCGAAGACACTGAACCATGAACCATTGGCACCTTAAGGGGGGCTACCTATCCACAAGAATTTCCCCAAGCGGATTATCCAGATCATTGGAGTTCGCTGGAAGCAATGGAGACGTCCGATAGTAGTAGGGACTGGTTAACCTTTTTACACTCGCCAGCTGAAAACTGTCCAGTTACAGTGAACTGGGACTGAGTTGCTTTAAGCCATGTCCCTTTCTGGTCCATGATCAGCGTGGATGACTTGTCTCACTGACTTTACTCAGCATTTCTCCTCTTTTCCACACCTCCTCAGCTCCTGGTGGATTTCAAGTCTGCTGGATGATTTCTGGTGGATTTCAGGTCTCTTTCCTGGGATCAGACCTGTGTTTTGCAGGGCTAGTAACTAGTGGCAGGCTAGCTGTTGCTGAATGTAAAAAACAATGCCGTATCCATAGTACTGTGTTCCTCCCCACAAAGATACCAAAAGTACTCTCACAAACGCAGTAGATGAGAAAGATCCCAGCTAGTTGACTTCTTCCCATCACCCCAGAAACGCACAAAACAAGAGCTGGAGGACGATAGACAACAAAGACTCAACAAAACTAACAAAAACAACACACACAGAGGAGCTGCTGTTACTGGCTGCCACCCAACAGGCGCCATTCTGACCACAAATGACATGGAAGGAGGGAGAGACTGAGACAGAAATGCTAGGATAGATATGAAAAATATGCCAGAGGCAACAAGAAATGAACATCTGTTTTTTTACACACCTGCCCTCACAGGCTTTTACTTTCGCCACCTCGCCCTTTCTTTTCCCGTTCTTAATGCAGACCCTAATAAGTGGATTTTTATCTCTGCTACACCAGCACTCCCAAAGGATTATGTTTTTTTTCTCCCCACTATTCGCACAGAATGATAATTGGCAATGTGCAGTCACAGACACTCCTTGTTTTTAAGGAATGAGGTAGAATTGGTTAAAAAGTGTAGCTTTTTAAAATGTCATTTGTTAGTTGGTGTGTGAGGCCTTATGTATCTTAGCAGCTGTACAGCAAAAACACCTCTGTAATGTACTGTATGTTCACACAGGTCTCATCACTGTCTAGAATAAGACCCATTACCAGTGGCCTGTGTCAATACATTTCGCTCCTCGCCTTTACACAAGAGGGCAGTTAGGAAAGCAATACCCCTGAGCTCAGAATCACTAGCACATAGGCACTAAAACCACAATGTTTGTGATATTGTCTGTGCAGTTGCACGTGAGACTCAATCACTACTCCTGTACTCTCTTCCCTCTCAGCAAGAGCCAGCTCTTTCCTGCTTGATATTCATCCCTGCTGTGAGACTGGACTGCAAAACAAAACGGGCCTACAGTGTGTTACTGTGTGGGTTTGAATATCTTTTTGGAGGTTATGTAGTTTGTAATGTAGTAGTCATCACTATAATAGAAAATATAGTAAGAGTCGGAGACACCCAAAACATAGTGGAAAAGAAGTTGTCAGATGAGTTTACATAAGGATTCTATTAATGTCAGCTTCCCATTTCCTCTCTCAACTGTAGCTAAAAACTAATTTTATGATCTAGTGAAGAGAAGGTTGCAAAAGAAAAAGAGGATTCTTTTCTACAGTACAATGCTCTTTTGTGAGCAATTGGATAAAAAAACCCATTGGTAATACCATGTGTTCCTCTCATATCTGCCAGCAGCACAGCCTCAGTTCAGTAAATGCCCACAAAGCTCACTATAGCCATCATAGCTGCACTGTAACTCCACAAGTTAGACCCGAGAATTGTATGTGCATGCATATAGTACCTGCCTGAATCCTCCTAAAAATCCAGCACCATGGGTATTTTTATCCTCTTCTCTACATCCTTTATACCTAACACTTCAGGACCCTGGGAAATTTGACTTCCAAGGAAACTCTGATGTGCACACCCCAACCCCAATTACTTTTTTCTCTGTCTGCTTTCATTGTTGACTAAAAACTCAGTGCTGCATCTCGTCTACTACACTCCTCTCTGGAGAAAGACGCCTAGTTTTACTCCCCACGTGTAATCAACTTCTCCCCTTTCATTAAAGTTAAGCCCTTAGCACATAGACGAAGGGGGTAAAGCTTAGTCACCGAATGTGCTGAATATCAATCAGAGAGAGAGGTTTCTTGTAGGATGAGAGGATGCAGAGATGAGTTTAGAAAGGGAGAAGCATAGAGACAAAGACTGGAGAAAATCAGCATTAAATGCTTAATACAGCATAAACCAACAGAAAAGAGAAAATTGAGATGTAGAGGGGACAACATCCCTTAGTCTCAATTCAACATTTCTGCCATCTTTTGGCCTCATCTTTGAGTAAATCTCTGTCTGTGTCTGTGTTTGGCTAACAAAGCCATGAGAGAGTTAGACAAGCACGTGGTTGTGGCCGTTCCATCTGGTTTGGCTCTCCAGATCGCTCCTTGTTAGGCCATTATTGCCGTTTAGTCTCAGCTGCCCGCTTCTACAACTGGCAAACCAACCAAACCACTGTCCTCTTCTCCTTGTGCTGTTGCTGCCCTCATCCATTGTAGCACCTCAACTGTCCACTCGAAGTCCTGTCCAATAAAGTTTGCAGTCACCAAAAATATGTAGTTGGCCTTAGAAAAAGGATTAGGGGTAGGGTTAGGGGTAGAATACCTTTTTTAAAATTGTATTTAAAATCCTAAAAACTAAAAATCTAATCATATTTAAAACAAAACACAATATACATCACTTGCATCATCTGCACATTTTAAATTTGCCTTTAAAGGTTGATGCTGGTTTAGCTCTATTTATTCTCACAAGTACCTTGTGTTGTGATACAGTGCCCTATGGTTTAGGCTCTGATTCCCAGGCGGCTTAGCACACTACAGATGTAACTGTGTGTGTTAGAACATGTTGGCAGACGCCGTGTTTCACACAGCGTGGGCTACAGACTTGGCTGACGAAGACACACTAAGGGAGACACATTCCAAAATAGAAACATGGAAGGTGCATTTTCATCTCTTAGGAAAATGTTATTTAGGCTTCATTTGTCCCAGCAGAATGCCAGAAAAAAAGTGCTAGATCCTTCCAAAAAAAGTGTTTCTTTGAATTTGTTGTATGATATTGAAGATCAATTCTGTACCCTTTACTTTTGTCTCATCCTTTTTTCCTTGCCTTTGTTGACTGTAGACTCTAATGCTCCCTATTACTTTCCCCCCACAGGAGCAAAATAAATACACACTGGGTTTGACCCATAATTGGTAATTATTTTAATATTCTCTGTGTGCTAAAAATAACTTTTTTATAAATCTAAGTCTGTAACAGAAACAGCATTTTATGAAAATTCACAGCTAAGGTGTAAAGCTACATAACGTATTTAAAGGATCCTAATATTACAGTTGTGACTTTATTAAGTAGATACATGCTGCACATGATTTGGGTTGTAAACCACTGGATGATTTGCTAACATTGGTGGATGAAGGTTGCTAAATGCTGACTATTGAGATAAACTGTTAATCTAAACTATTGATGTTTTGCCACATCACCATAACAAATGACTGTAAGAACAATTGCTCATTGTTCTGTGGCCTGAATATTATGTCCATGGTCTCTGCTCACTATAGAGAATCTGTGCTTGTTCTCTTGTGCAACACTTGCGTGTTTACATCACTATAACTCTTTTCATTTAAGCAAGCAATCACTCACAACTCCCACATAAGCAAAATACATGTGCTCATGTGTGCACCCTGAGACACGCGGAGACACTTAGCTTCCTTGTGTTAAATGGACACTAATTCTCTGTATCAGGGGATTATACATAATTGATTTATGGATGAGGAGTGAAATTACTCATCAGTTGAGAGAAAAAGGCATTTTGTCTTCAGACCGGAGTGTGCCAAACTGTATTTTGAGTTAACAGAGGAAATGCACTTGTGCCAAAGCCATCTTTACAGTCTATACAGTGTTAATACATTCAATAAATAAAAGTCCAACTATCTATGATTCTAACAATGAACTAACCAACTATGATTCTTTAACATGGTAACAAATGGCAAACCTTAAGCAAATGGCAGTAGCTGTGGCTCGGAGATCAGTGCAATCAACTCATTAGAAAGAATACTCTGTGGCTTTTTATGTGAACAGCAACACTCCTCGACTTGATGTGGCCTATAAAAATATTGATCTCAAACTTATTGTCCTAACCCTGCCTCACACTTACAGACTCTCTCTTTTTTTGTCTCTGTTGGATATTTTCCCCTTGTACCTGTAGGATTGTGTGTGAGTCAACAGAAACCTGAGACAGCACCGAACACTACTCATCGAAGGCTATTGCGTTAGTGTATAGGAGGAAAAGAATCTGTGTCTACATTACAGTTGATAGGGCAGAACAATTTTGGTAGAGTTTGATGTTTTCCCTGGGTCCTCTGTTAATAAATTCCGGCTTTGCTGAAAGTGGAGGCATTTCTCCCCTCGAGTTTCCTGTACAGTGATAGCATATCTAGACTGCTGCTGTTGCTATGCTCTGTTGCTAGGCAACAATTTATCTACTATTATGGGATTTTGAGGGCTCAATGGGGATGTTAACATGGACAATTTGGCCTTCTGTTTTGTACACTATGTGGTGTCATATTATGCATATTCAAGTTGCCGACGTGACTGTTTTGCTGCAGTGGAGGTAAACAACAGCTGCAAGTCAGCAACTGCCCACAACATATTCATGCATAAATATACAGTACAACACCAAAAAACAAAACCAAAACATAAAATGCAAGATCGTAAATCATTAAGTAGCAGGCGGTATACTGTTTTCCTCTCTAATGCTAAAGCAGTGGCAGAGATGTGAAGACCACATACTAATTTGGATCTCAACTGTTTATATGAGAGTGACTTTATTGTATCTCTTAACCTGTCCTGTCTGCATACGTGACGATGCAGGCACCGATACAGATACACAAACTCCTTACCTTTACCTGTCACTTGGCAATTGATGGTTTCCCATGTTCTCAATCCCTGCAAAGGCGAGTGTCTGACCTTCCCAGCCTGTCCATTAAAACTATTACTGTTCAGTCTAATATAACAGGATACATGCCTGTTTGCACACAGACGCCGCACACACTCATGAACACGACACAACTATCATCAAAGTGGACACACTCAGTGTCATCTCCTGCAGTGTCGGTTCACCATTGGAGAGATGATCGTGCTACAATCAGTGCTACATTTGCATGGCAATAGGACTGTGAATAGGCAGTGATGGAGTGAATGGTTAATTTCCTTTGCAGGTTCAAGAAAATCTTTTCTGTCTTCTGTGATGTAAAGGACACTGACTGTGTGAGATCTTCCCGATGTCCTCTACTTTTTCATATCAATATTTAGAATTATTGTTACTTAGAGGATATAATGAGCATTTTCTGGGGGTAAGGAATACTGTGGTTATGTGGTCCATCTGATCTAAATCAGAGGAATTTCTTTTTATCAAATTAGAATGTAAATTTTTTTATTAAATTAACATGTTTGTTCAGTTCACAAACATTTATATTATATTTGACTGATATATGGAACATATATCTAAGCAGTTATATTTGCTGAATTTAAAAGGCTTACAGTCTGCAAGACTGTTGTCTAAGGTTTAAAGATTTTCACAGGACTAAAATATAGATTAGTTTCTTTGAAAGCAGTGAGCCATAAATTTGGTTTTATTGCATATGACATTGATATGTTTGTGGGTGTGTTTACGCAAGCTTCTGCTTGCTTGTGGATGTGGTGAATCACACATAGTAAGGGAAGTGCTTTTACTGAAAATGAGAAGCCATAAAGACAATGGAAAGGAGTGTGAGTGTGTGAGTACATATGTGTGTATGTGCGTCTGTGTTTATGTTGTTAGGGCCACTGTCCAGGTGATGAACGAGCCAGGGGACTGAGTGGAGGAGAGTGTCTATAAAAAAATCTATCCTTTCCCCCCTTGACTATCCTGTGTCCTTTCATCTTTGCTCTTTTTCAACAAATAAACCCCCCCTTGTTTTCTCTGGGTCTTTTTTTTCCCGTCTCTGTCTGCATTTCTCCATGTCATGTATCTGTGTTTCACCATAAACCCCTTTTCTATCTGTGCTCCTTCAGGCCAAAGCTCTGGCAGCAAACAAATGAGTGCAATATTATTTTACGGGACAGTGACTTCAAAGTTTTCCTGTTTGGAACAATTAACAAGGCAGAGACCTGAGGGGACAATGCAATGAGAGATGAGTGGGGGAGAGAGAAATAGAAAAGAAGGGGAAGCAGAATTCTTTAGTGAGAGACAAGAAGTATGTTTTAAAAACAAGACTGAGCTAGTTTGAATGAAGGGAAAGAGGGATTGGTGAGTGAAATGTACGTGCAACATAAGAAGAGGAGTCAAAGATGATTCAATGAGGATTTTGATAAACATCTTTAAAATGTTGTCTGTGCCAATTTGTGGCATAAAGAAGCTTAGCATTATGCGTTGTAAATGCCAGACAATGCATTTGTTAGTTTCATTCAGTTTACCATTTAATTCTGGATCCCTTTCGCAGGAATTTAGCAAATGCGAAACAGTGTTCCTGGTCTGATTTGAGTTTTTTTGACTTTACTGCATTTCCAAATGATGTCTCTGATTGTCTTTTTCCTCGTAGCAATGGTGACTGATTCTCACCGGCAATGCAGGAGTTATTGCCTTACACTGCATTGATGTGAAAAATGTCATTGAGGCTAATAAACCTATATATGTAGGACATGTTGGTGGTTTTATGTTAATGAGCAAAGAAAATACAGTATAATTTAGACAGACTTTTAAAATGGGGATTTCCACTAGGGAAAACGGCTTCATCCACTTTACAACTGTGATGTGTGATTTTGTTCTGCAGCACCTGTTAGCCTTGACCATTATGGCTGTTTTCCTTTAACACTCTGATCTCAGCCAGCAGTCTGCACCCCACACATGCACTACCCAGGCGCTACATAAACACCCTCAACACCGCCCAGTTCCCTGCCTTTACATCATGGCGTCTTGCCCTTGTTTGTGCCAACTACCCCATACTGTGCTAACTAGCAACCTCCATACACACACAGAGTAACACACATAGACAACTGCTTCCCCCCCAACCCAGCTGAGATGAAAAGGCTGTGGATCACATAACTGCTAAACTTTGATCAATTTGGCAACAAGTGTAAATAGGATCATTAATAGAGATTTAGCAGGGGGCTGCCGTCTGCGATTAGACATACGCAAACACGTATCCTTTTTTTTTTATTTTTACAGCCGCTTTTTTAAATAGCTCTCTTTGCTGTGTACGTGCACACACATCGAGACACACATGCACAGACACAGTTAATTTTTTCTGTTTCCAGAGACAAGCTGCAGCATGCAAACAGGGTACCAACTGGGTCTTTAATTGGGGTGTAATCTGAAAAGTGTAATTGCCTAGAGTGGATAGAAAGATCTGACAGCAAGAGTAAAAGAAGGAGGAATGGGAGGAGAGGATTGCTATGAAGGAGAAAAGGGGGTGGAAAACAAAATTGGGAGAATGAATAAGATGAGAGCATGGTGGCAGGGCATGGGATGAGAAGCACAAAAAGACAAATGTGAAGAAAGTGGGATTCAGTGCCAGAGATTGAGGGGAAAATTAGTCAGACAAAAAAAATTAGAAAATGGTGCAAAACAGTGAGCTCCGTGTATTTTCCCAATCTCACACACAGCCTTACTCAGATTACAGCCAATTGCCACATTAGATCTGATTCTACACAAATCTTTATCCAATTCAAATCCACAAATCAGTGAGTCTTTTCCTCGCTAAACTCCTTAGATTTCTATTGCCAAAACCTGATTACATCGCTTTTCTAACCCACCAAACCCGCCGCTGCTGGGGCTTTCCAGTTGCAAGCCTCTTATCTATCAAAATGGACTAATGAGTTTGTAACTGACCATTACTAAAGCCAAGGAAAGAGAGAAATCTGCTCATATTGTGCTGTGTGTAGTTGTTTGATACCTCTTTGGAAATATGACAGAGATCATGGAGATAAAATAGTAGGAAAACTGATCTCCCAGCAGGGGCGAGTAAAGACTGCCATTTAAAAAAATCCGGCTTGCTTATTCTTTCGCTCTTGCTCCCATCCCTAATAGCTTTTTTCCCCCACTATCTTTTTCTTTTTTTGTAATTTAATTTCTGAGCCCTTTCTTTGCATTTTTAAAAATATTCTTCATCAAACTTGATTAGTCAAATTTGATTTGTGATATTGACTCATTCAGTTGTCAGTTTTAGGTCCTGATTGGAAACTTCAAAATGCACCGTAGCAGTGACTTTATTGTTCTATAACAACATTATCTTTATTCATTGGCGCTGGCTGCTCCTCTGTGTTAAGATTAATTATGATGAGCATGTGTTATCCAGGCAAGGTCCTAAAGTATTGTCTATTGTTGAGCTATTCAAAATAGCTGTGACCTCAACCATCACCTTAACCTTCCACCTCGACCCCTGATCTGTGACCTTGTGGTTGTCTATAACATTGTCCACTGAGCAATTGGAAAAGACTGAGCAGGGTGCTCAGCTGTTGCTGTTTTACAGAGCTACTTAGGCTTTACAAGTTTTAAGTTGTTTCATTTTGAGTCTTTGTTTTTTTTTTTACTTGTTCTGTCTCTTATTCATCTCTTTTCCCCACCTTTGGATCCCCCTTCTTCTTAAATAAAATGAGTCTGGCAGTTGGCATTTTGCTTTTTGGATGGTAAGCTTCTCCCCCCGTGTTCAATTATTCATGGTGAACTCCTCACTCCCCACAGCTTGGGAAGCTAAAACACACACACATGTGCACGCACACACACACAAAGCTCTGTAAATGCATGTGCCATGTGTTGGCAGTGATATTTTGGGGCTTTGTTTTGGGAAGGGGAACTGGCAGCTTCAGTATAGAGAGTGCAATACACAAGTGAGGGACTATTATTGGAGATGAAGGCAAAGGGTCTTCTCTATCTCTCCTCTTCTCTCTGCTCCACCCTTTTATAATGGTTTCACGTCGTTTTCTATGAGACTTCAGACCTACTCTCATATAATCACAATTCCCAGTTTGTTTGTTTTTTGGGCTATTTGAGGTTCTTGTTTTTAACTCTTATTGTCCTCAGTCTTATATTTATGACATTCTTTTATTTATTTGCCAATCTTCCGTAATAACCATCAAACAGTGCATCTCCATTGTTTTTTATACAGGTCCCCTCATTTCTCATTCATCTGTTTTTCCTCTTCAGTCCATTTCATTTTCATGCTCTGCTCATTTTTTGTTCATTTTTATTTCCTCTAAACCCCATTCATCTCAGTACTCTCTCCATCTCTCTCTGTGTGCAGCTTGAAGTCCCTCCCCTTCCTATCTATTCTCACACATGTTATACTGTCTCGGTGCGGTGGCAGTGTCTCTTTCAGGGTTAGGTAACAGTGTGCAGTGTGCCCTACTGAGCCACTGTAAATAATTCAGTCAGCAGGACATGAGGCTACACTGCTATGTCCACTGGAATTTAGCAAAAAGTCATCCTAATATAAAGTATATGCTCTAGCAACTTGTCAACTAGACTTCAGTATTATGATCATAGTATGCTGTTACTGGTAATCGAATACACTTTTGAATTCATTGTTTTGTGTCAGTGCTTCATTGAACAGGCTGCCAAACAGTGTGTTATTTATATGTGCCGTTTTAAGTAGGAGGGTAGAAAATACTCAGTCAGGGCTGTTGTGTCACCAGGATTGGTGGTGGAAGATAGCAGGAAGAAAAGCATGTTTAGGCAGAGGAGATGAATCAGTGGATGAAAGGAATCTCAGGAAGAGGAGGAAGAGAGCACAGCAAGAGAAAGAATAAATGGGAAATCTAGGTGAATTAGGAACCAAATCTAAGATTAAGATTAAATAAGGTAGGGGGCGATGAGAAAGGAGAAAACAAGGGACCAATGAGTGAGTGAGAGAGATAAGCACGGACAGAGGACTCCTGATGTGAGTCATCCAGCCAGTGAGAGATGGGTCACCATGGACACGGCCAGTGACCCTGCGCTGATGCCCGATCTATTGATCCCATTAAAGCTACAGCTCTGTGTTTCTGTTCCTGTTTTTTCTGCGGTTGCTCTCCTGTCGGACTGTATTAATCTTAATGAGATCAACAACTTTGCATCTCTCATTGCCTCTCTCATGTCTGTGGCGTCTGTTTCTATGCATCAGCTTCTGTCTTGCTGCCAGGCTCTCTGCACATCTGCCTTCCTATTTTAGCATATATTTTGTTCTTTTAATGGTTGGCTGCCTGTGGTTTATAGTTTAAATGCCACAAATAGTGAGCATTATGCAAATCATGATTAAATACATGAAAAGGAAATAATACTATAAGATAACCTAATGAATACAAATGTATTAGGACAAACATACAGCAGAATCAGATTGTGTCCACATTTTATTCCCTATGTTTTGTCTGATTCTTATTTTGTAGCCTAGGGCTTCTTACATCACTAAACGGATCTAGGATCAGATGAATAATGCTGAATGTGCTAACCTTGGATATGGTTATCCAGTTATGTTGGTTCTTCAGACCAAGAAAACCTGAGAATGAACCCTTTACTGAGTAGATTTTAGACTGTGGTTATGCTGCCAGGGCAACAAGCTCAACGTGACGCTGGAAGAACAAACAGATCCGTGGTCATGTGACATTGTCAACAATTTTATCTGGTTAACCTGTTACCCCACGTATGGACAGCAGGGCCTACTGTAGGTTTTCTTTCTTTTTCTCATTTTGTCTCTTGCAGTGGGATCAGTGCATCTGTAGATTAAGTAAAGGCCTAAATGGATGTGAGTTTAAACACACTGTATTCTGTATTTGCGTATTGGTAGGATAGAAACAAGTCGGGGCCCATTTATGCCAGTATAAATCATTATTAACCATGTGGTGATGCATATACAAGCACATGCATATACAAGCGTCTTTATTTAAAACCATTAAAGTTATTTCTGTGGGACACAACAAAACAAGCTTAACCATTCTAAATAGAGACTTGATTAGATGTTGATTTAATTCTCCTCAATGAGCTCCTGTTTATTTCCAATTAGCATGATGAATACAGACCACAACATACTGTCTTCCTCTTCTTTTTCCCCTTTTCTGTCTCATACCTGTCTCAAACTTCCTCTTTTTAACTTAAGCACTTCATTTATTGGATGGCGCTTAGCATAGCATAGTGAATGAACATATCATTTTTGTTGATAGCAGTTAATGGACATGGTATTCGAGCCATTTATTAAATTTAAGTCCACGTATTTTGATTCTAGCTTATCTCCACATGTCAGACAGTATGCACCCACACAGGTCACTGTAGCTTTCATTACATATATGCGCCAGACAGAGTAAATAATCTTGTAGTAGTTTCCTGTCAATAATTTATATATTTTAATTTTCTGTAATCTCTATCAAACGTAGATTCTGGCATTCTACACAGGGAACTCCAAGCTATCATTCTGCCACACATTCACCTTGGCGCATCCCATCATTTAAAATCAGGAGCACTCAAAGCTCTATTTGCAGGCAATGAGGGATGGCAATTTTATGCATTTTGATCTGAAACTTGAACAAGCTCCTTTTCTCTCCATGCTGGCTTTCAATAAATTCAGATGATTTCCCGTGTCATTAAATTCAGAATTTGACTTGCAAATGGCCTCCTTGTGCTTTCTATGAAGACGAGATGAATGCACAGTAGACACACACACTCGTATATCCAGACATACACAGGCAGACAGACTGCACTTGCGTAGCTCATGTTTAATTAAGCGGTTTGTCTGTGAGAGAGAAAGTGATCGGTCTAGTATACTGTTACCTCACATGTGTTTTCTTCAATAAACTTTTCTTTTAGCTACTCAATATCCTGTGGCCCTACAGGGGGCAGTACCTATTAGTGGCCTCTTTTGTCCTCTGTCAGCATGACCAAGGTAAACATCCTCTTGGATTATCTCTTTCATTCTTTATCTTACTCTTTCCTCGTTTCAGCCCCCTTTCTTCACCCTCTCTCCTGCCTTCTCATCCTCTTTCACACTCACTCCATCTTGATTCTGTCTCTTTTTTCTGTCTCAGAGATGAAAGCCTCCCCACAGCTCCTTTCACTTCTCCTGAAGCGGTCCAAATGAGGTAGCTTATCTGATGACTGGGGGGGGGGGGGGGGGGGGGGGGGGGGGGGGGGGGGGGGGGGG
>JAUYWH010000015.1:9095020-9114113 GCA_034779795.1 Ctenopoma multispine | reverse complement strand
CTGAAGGGGTCCAAATGAGGTTGCTTATGTTATGAATCCCCCCCCCCCCCCCCCCACTTCAGACAGACAGACGTGTGTATACACACACACACACACACACACACAAATGACTTGCTAGCTTACACTCTCTCAACACTGGCTCACAGCTATGAAGAAGATCCACTTTGCACATGTATTAGGTGTCCACAACTCATGTTTGCGCCATATAAACATATGCATGGGCGGATAATAAGTAACACCCACACAGACACACATACGGTGTGCCCAGAGGCATGGCAGACCTGGTGGGAGATCCGGGGGCCTGGCATCATGGTATGAGGTGCCTGGCGTCGGGTCCCTAGGGGTGGCGGGCTGTCTGTGATGTCAGGTTATTGGGCTCTGCTCAGCAATGCCTTTTGGTCTGCTCCATAGGGGGGCATCAGGGAGTGCATGCGTATGACAGCTTTTATTAAACAGTAATCCCAACAGCTGTTGTTCAGTCAAGCATTTCCCCTTCCCCCAACTCTCTTCCTATGTTCTTTCCTTTTTCTTCTTCTTTCCAAGCTCCTGTTACCTCTGTAAGACATATCCACTTTCTTATTAATGTTATGTTTATATTCAGCACATGTTCATTAGCAGTAAGTCACTACTGACTTGAAACAAGCTGGAACACATTGACTTTTCTGTATTAACTGAAGCAATAATTCCCCTTAACCTTAACCTTATCCTTAACCTTAACCATAACCTTAACCTTATCCTTAACCTTAACCAAGCCTACACTTAACCAGATTTTTATTAAAAAAAATCTGCCTGTCAATACAATTGTGCACCAGCAGCCAAATGCAGTTAGAGATGTTTCTTTTTATGTGTGTTAGTAAACCCTTTAATGTAGCATGACAATTAATGAGTCTGAGTGCAAAGGGTAGAAGTGCAGCTGCACACTGGCACCTGCACTCCACACCCATGCAAGTACACACGACCACTCTACCTGCAGCTGGTTACTGATTGAGCTGTTCCCCACCCAAGGGAACCCTTCAATGAGGGACATGTGTGTCTCTCTCACTAATTACACCCCTAACACCAGCTTGCCAAGTGCTCACCCCTTCCTCCTTTCCTGGTTCTTAATAGGAAGAAAGATACTGTAGTTTAATCTCTTCCCCCATACATCAAACAGTGCCTTCTTACTTCCTTCTCTTGACTTCCTTCCCTCCCTCCATGCTGCCTGTCTATCACCCAGGATGTGATGTCCCACCCCAGCTCTCTCCCCCAGGCCTCTGCCCTCTCCCCTGGGTACCATGTGGAGGAAGGGCTTGGGCTTTGTCTTACTGTCTGGATCCTGACACCAACCACAAGGGGAGAAAACTTAATGATGGGTTCTGCAAATGTGTTTACTGGCTCTAACCCACATGGGTGTGAGTGAACACAAATTTTTTTCTCCTTTCTCTGCCTTCCCTTCTCCTTTTTCTCTCCCCTTCTGTATCACTCTTTCAGTGACAGGAATGACAATGGGGCCGTCTGTTCACCATATCATTAACATGTCCCCTGCTGTAGTGTTTTGGGGGCACACAATTAAAGATTATTTTAATCTATTCATCAAACATTTTAAGCTCAGTACTAAAACTTGTGGGCATTATCCACACTGTAACCAACTAATCCAGAGGCATCACTTTTTGACATTAGTGTTTCAAAGAAGCAGAATCTTTTTTCAGAAATATCTGAATAATGCAAGTGAATTGAATCACATGTAAGTTTCATGCAAACCTAAAATCATTTGGATTCAATTTAGATTTGAATAAAAAGGAAGCATGCAAAGGTGGTGTGAAGTTGCATTATATGGTATTTCCAGTCCATCTACTACGGAGGCAATAATTAGATCCCAACACCATTCTTAGCTGAATTTGTCCAATATTTTCGTTTGTCTGGAAGATAAATACAGTAGCCTGCATAGTAACTTTGAGGAAGATTTAGACAGTGTAATACATTGCAATATTTTATTGTAATTATTTCAGATATATTTGCATTCTGTTTAAGACGGTTGAAGTAAAAATATAATGAAATTGCACATTCTAATTAAAATTCAATGCTTCTTAGGCATGCATCAATGAATTGTTTAATCCCTGAAAGTCAATGACAGTGCAGTATTCTCAGTTGGAACTCTTTACAAAATTTAAACCCTAAATGTTACACATAACCATGCCACAGTACAGCTTCACCTCAGGGTGATCTACACCAGTTTAGTGATTCAGATGTTGTATAACACGAAAAAAGATTTTTTTAAAGTGCATATATTCCTAAACCCATACTTCATACTCATATAGAGGTAAAAAAATTGGAGTTGGTTGGAAAATGATTTGGCTCACAGAAGGTGAAACGACACACTATCTTTCTTTGTCTATTTATCTTCTTTTTTTAAAACAGATATTTTGTTTTGAGAGCTAATGAGAAATCAGGCATGGCTGCTGAATACTTCGTCTAGACAAGAGGTGGATGTTGCCCTTTTCTTCCTTGTGTTTGTCTGGTTGTGTGTCTGTTTGTGTGCAGTTAGCCAAAGAAGAGATCGTAGAGGGTTTAGGTAATTTATTTTGTCAAATTTTGTCTTCTTGCATGTCCATATATCCGTTAGTTTTAATTGTTTTGTAAAATTATTTTTCTTTTCACCATTTAAGATGAGCTGTTGCTCTGTTCTGTCTTCACAAGCCAGTTCTCTTCTTCCTCATTTGTATTCTTAATAACATTGCTGAGTGTAGGTTAACTGTCACTTTTCTTTCATGTTTTAGTTTAAGTGCGACCTGAATGGTAGTCAGCTTAATTCTGTGTGTGTGTGTTTCTGGTCAGTGGCTCTTGTTCTCTCTATAGGAAGTCTAATGAGCATACAGACTTCAGTAGAACACACACACACACGCGTAGCGTCCTGCCAGTGTATCTCTCTTCAGCCTAATGAGCAATGCTGGACAGCCAGTATAACAATCATATCTCTGTTTCTGTGTTTGTCTGTTTGCACTGGAAGCTGGAAGCTAATGCTAATTCTACAGTAGAATCTGTGCAGCCTGATGAACACTGTTGTACTTTGGTACTCTTCAGTAGTAGAGCCACGCTAAAGAGTGATACATGTTAGAGTTGTTGTTGAAGTAGTGGAGAGGAGGTTTGGATTGCATATGGTTGGAACTGTTTCGCATTATGAAAGCAGCTGTGGTTTCTTTAGTTTGTTGTTGTGAATTTGCAGGATAAAAGTCAGTACCATTTGTTTGGAATGGAATGATGAAATCCAGAGCTCTGTCGAAATTGAGCAATTTTTACAGGCAGTATGACATGTGTGTTTGTGAAAATGTGTTGGGCAGAATGCCTCCATATACTTCCAACTACTTGAGCACTTTGTCCCCAAATGACCCACAATAAGCCTATGCTCCATCTGTTTGTGTATGTTTTTCTGTGTGCACACCAAGGGCTGCAAGATTCAGACTGAAGGGCAGCAGCCCTTTTACAGTTATTGAAATTCTTCAGCTTAAAGAGGTAGCGTCAGTATGATCATTTTTCAACATCTGACCCATCACTTTTATCCACTGATTACTGTCTGGGTCTGTGAAGGATATGTTTTAACAAAGGCCAATTATTTAGTACTTCTCCTACATTAATCTTCACATATTGTGTGAATTGACAGATAAGGCACAGCATCTGCATTTTGTAACAGATGGACCAGTTCTTTTATAATTCACACTGTTGATAGGTCCTACTAATCAACTTTTAGAACATTGTGCACCTGCTAGATTTAGTCTAATTATACCCTAGTATACTTTTTCAGCTTGTTCTTTTCATTTCCAGTGAGCCAATAAAGACATTTCCTCTGGTTTACAGTCTTGTAGAACTTTTTATAACACTAATTTATAGTATACTGTATATGTCTGTGAGCTAGACCAAAAAAAAAAAAGTTTTTCTGAATATATTTATATAGGTCGCTGCTTAATGATAGCCTCCAGCTGTGATGGTGACAGACTTTTGATTTACTACTACATCAGTGTACCATATTTATCTTGAAAAGGTCTGTTTGTAATGATCATAAGAGCAGTTTTCAGGAAGGGCCACAAAACTGCAAAATGTTGGTGTTTTGTTCTTGTCAGATGTTTTTAGGCTGCGGTTCTAAAGCTTCTTCTTATTGGGTATTTCCTCTGAAGCTGCCAAACCTCTGGTCAGGAAACAAACTTTTATAATTCATCTTGTTTCCTTCATCATCCTCATCTCTTTTGCCTTTCTTCTCACCCCTCTGGTGGACATCTGTGTGCTATCATGCACAACACAAACAATTTAACACATACAGTACACAGACTTTTGTCTTGTTGGCTCACATCGCACATTTATGTATTTGTTTTTGATGGCAGTGTGTGTGCATGAATGTTCGTGCATCCACAAATGCGTGTATCCTCTTGTCTGTTCTAATGTGAATACTGTATACAAAACATAATGACCATTTTAATCTTTTGGCACACAGATGCACACGCACACACTCCACGCCTCAGGGAGCATGTCACTTGGTTTGACCTGTGGAGTTTTGGCACCAGATGTCTCCAGCTGGCACTACTGGAGACATATGCTACAACTCCATCCTTGTGTGTGTGTGTGTGTGTGTGTGTGAGTGTGTGTGTGTGTGTGTGTGTGTGTGTGTGTGTGTGTGTGTATACCTTGGCACTTCCAGTGAGCCCCAGTGTTTGCTTTTGCCTTATTGCCTTTTGTCTTTTCATTTCCATTCTATTCTTGCTTTCCCTCCCTCTTTTTTTCATTCCACTGTTGTCTTTCTCTCTGATTCTGTCATATGTTTCTCCTTTCTATCTGTGAGTGTTTTCTTAATAATCAATGGTTCTTTAGATTTAAGTTTTAAGACTGCTGCCGTTGTTGTGTTAAAGAAAATTGTTTGGCTCAGCTCCCAGCTGCTTTGTGCTGTAAGTCACCCCTAGGGGGAAAGACACCAGCTTGGTATAATATCCACTAATGTGAATTTTTGTCTGTACGTTGCAGTTAACAGTTTTGAAATACATGGAATGCATAATATGATAAATCCACATGCAGACTTATGGACACAGTCTACATGTGAAGAAAATGAATGATAGTTATACTGTAGTAACCTTTTTGTTTTGTCATCTTCTCATTCATCATTTATGAAGCCATTTATTCTTCAGCATGCAAAGGGATGTTCCTTTATTTTGTAGAGTTGAATTATTCAGCTCCTTGTTGTGATGCATGTCCGTGACAGTAAGGGATAGTAACACATGTGTATACAGGTTTGCACGTGCATACACACACAAACACAGGCGAGATTCCCCTTTGTGATCTCTTGGGGCTCTTCTTCCGTTGTTTATCACTGTGGTGTGTGTCTCCCGTGGCGGTTGATGATGATGATGAATCATAGACTTGCCTGATCATGTACTGTTTAGGAGCATCACCTTTTTAGCAGACATAATCATCTATTCCATAATAACTAGGGATCATGTTGTGTGTATACAATTTTGTGTATTTTTTTTTTCCTTTTGTATTATGTTTTGAGGAAAAGAGTGGTGTTTATGTGTGAAGTGGGCTCCCTCTCATGTACCATTTTTGTATTGCTGTGCAGTATGACCAAAGATTTGTATTATGGTATTTTTTTAAGATTCTGGTTACATTGCGTAATTAAGTATTAAATAGCCACTGATCAGTCACAACTATCTTGTTTCTCCATATAACAAATATAATGCTCCAAATTTTAATGCACATTAAAATTATAACAAAGCGTTTTAGCTTAAGTATTTTTTATGTCTTTGACTCGGCACACTCACTTAACCCTTTCCTTCACATACGCTCACTCTTTCACAGAATACAAGAGATCCTTACAAATGGAGGAGCTAGAAGGATGCTGAAATAATGGTTACTTGTGCAGTGGTTACCATTAGGTTTGGGTAGTAGTGTCTGAATAGCAATTTTGAAGCTGCTCTGCTTATGTAGTAGAACAGGATGTGGCAACACGGCTGAGTGAGTGTTGCAGTGAGTTAACATTATTGCCACAATAACAAAAGTTCCTAGAAAGATGCCTCGATGAGGTTTTTACTTTATCGTATATAAGAGATGATTTCAGAAAACATATCCTTAATGTTAAAATTCACCAAATTTGAACTAAAATTGAAGTTGGTTACGAATGCAGTCTCATTGTCAGTGTGTGTCAAACACACAGTCTCCCTTTCCGTCTAATGGAAAGTTGCGCCCTCTCCTGTGGTCTCCACCTCTGTATACTTTCCCTCGTGTTTATACAAACAGTGATTTGTTCCACTGAGCTTGTTTACAGTTTGTTACATCATGGCACCTTTCACCGCTCTCCCCTGTTATTAGAACTGATTTGTCTGCTTTTGCTGCCATGCTGGAAATGGAGCCTCAAAAAGTGAGAGAGACAGAATTTGACTGTTGGTTTATATTCACATGTGTATATGTGTGTCCTTTTGTCAGGCTATGCACATGAGCTGAGGAATAAGAGTTTATACTTACTACTTAGTAGTGTATGTGAATTTATGTTCATTGTCACTTTTCTTATTTGTGATATTCAAGTAATGGTCAGATTGTCTGGACAGTCTGTCAGATTGTGAACCTCCTAGCCCCACCATCATCACATAATGAGCATTTATTAGTAGATGGATTTTACCTTCTACCTCAGCTTCTGATGCTTCCAGTGAGGGATTAGACATTCATTTAGTTGAGGTGTTTGACCCCTCATAAAGAAATGTGTCTCCCACCTTGCAAATATACATAAACAGCACCATGAAATGAAAAAGTAAGTTGTGAATAACATTTAGGTATGTGTTCACTCCTGCACTTTTAAAATATTCCCCTCCAGCTATAGGACATGACTACATAAAAAAAATGGTATACTGGAACATTAATAATGCAAAGCATACATTCACACAGAACAAAACTGCACAGAACTGAAGATAACATCCCAGTCCCTATTTATCTTTCATAAGTAGAGAGACATCTGAATTTCAAACGGTTTGCCAAATTACTTGAAATTGTAATGTGGTTAGTATGTTGATACAACCAGATTTTCAACTCAGTAAATTATGTGAGAATGGCTTTTAAATGGTCAAGGCCTTTCTCTACATGATATGAACAGAGGACAAGTACGTTTTTCTCTCAATTATAGTGCTATTCTCAGGACATCACAAACTCCACATTCTTTGACAACTTTGGACTTGTGCTATGACTTCATTAAGCAGTGTTAATGCGAAGTAGGAGTTTCTCAGACGGAGTCCACACTAGCAGCTCTTTACCCGTGGGGGGTGTTTTTCAGTCTCTGATAAAGGTTGTGGTACACTCTTCTCTATATCTCTGAACAGCTTCAACAGCAAGTCTCCCTGGAGATTAATTAATAGTTTATAGAAGAGAGGAGAGAGCAATGAATTTGCCAGTCTTCGTGGTTCATGCTCTGATATGCCACCACCAACATTTATTTAATTAGGCCGAAATCTCTTTTTAAATTTCACTTCTAAAAACATTTTTGTTTGTGTTTTTAGTGGTTCAGAATTAAGTATTTCTAATATTTGTGTAGCTCATTCAGAGTGAATAAACAAGCTTGCATCTGAGCTTAAGCTGTACTGAATCAGTTCACTAAAGATGCCAGACTTTTTGGGGAATACAGAAAACAAACAGATTAAAAGTAGTACTAGTATCTCGATAGAAGGTGATATGATAGATGAAGCAAAAAGGTGAACACACAAAATAACCACAAAGTGACAATTGAAGCAGTACAATTTGGCGCTGTCCACATACTTTGCAACACTGTCACGTTGTAAGACTTGAAACGGACACTAATCCACTCGAGCAGGGCCCTATTCATTTTTCTTGTCAGATATGCATAATTATGACACGACATCAACACTTAAGGACAGTGGTCGAGATACAGGGCACTGGAGAGGGGTAATGCTGTTTGAATACTGGTTGTCAGTGAATAGTGTAGTCTTAGTCTAGGGATCTTGCTGCAAGTCTAGCTTAGCCAAAATAAATGAAATGCTCACAGGCCCTCCCGCTCTGAATACTTAATTGAATTTGCCACAATTATTTGACCAGAAGGTCTAAATGTATTACAGCAGAGACTGTTTACTCTAGTTTTATTCCTCTTGGGTTAACATAATCTCTTTAATGTCATGAATTTATTGAAGAGAGGGCTCTGGTAGCGCTGCAGCGGTTCTGCCAAGGGTCAGTGAATTCTGTAGCACTGCAGAGGTAGTGGCTGCTGCAGAGCACTCTGTACAGCAAACTGTAGACAAGTACAGAGATAAACACACATACAGGTCATGATAGTCTGACCTCATCTGCACTCCTGATAAGAAATGAGGTTGATGAATATAGAAACTTATGTAATCAGGAAAGGAGAGAGTGGACAGAATAGCTGTAATAACTAAGACAAATAGAAGTATTTGTATTGTATATTCTACTTAAATGGCGTCCTTCGCCTTCCACCTTCCTACTAATAACAAATAAACCTTCGTATTATCTATTCAAAATATTATTCTTCAGTGCTGCTGAACTTGCATAAAGCCCATTTAAAGTCCATGTGCCATACTTCATTTTTGACATTTATATTATGATCCCAGCTTATTATTAAGATATTCATGTAGTATTTGCTGTCATCATTATGCAACACATTTGTGTGGCATGTCAGCAAGTGGACCAAGTAGCAATGGGTAAGCATGTATAAATTGTGTTCCATTCTGCAAAGGAGAAAAAATACCACAGGCAAAAATATTGTGATTTAGTGTTTGGTATAGTGTCTTATCATTTCTTAATTATTAAGATGATCTCTAGAAGAGCAAAATGTAACTGTTAGTTATCTGCTTCCATAGGCCACATCCAGAAATGGATCAGGTGGAAAACTCAATCACAGCTACTTTCTTGACCCCACCATGACAGACATCAGAACAGTACCAGTCACTCACCTGCTGCTTCACCTCTGACAGAAACACCTGGGGAAAAAGATGGGGGCACACACCAAATCTGTAAAGATGCTACTGCTTTGAGGCATTCTGTTTCTGAATTTCCCTGCTCTCATGCAAATACTGGCATCCCTTTCCATCCTCCTCAAAATGTCCATGTTTTTCTGGTGATTTAACGTTGCTCCACCTTTCTGTCTTTCTCACATTCTCTTTCCAGCTCTATTCCGAGGAGAAAACATACTGGTGCTTTTCATCAATTTTGTCCTATTTAAATAGGCCAAGCCAGAAATAGTGTGTCCATGTAATAGTCTGAAATCAGGCCTTGTCAACTTGAGTCTTGTTTAATGAAACCAAGAAATATGCAGTTCATTTCCTTGTCTTAACCTTGATGGCAGGTTCTCTCCGTTCATTGGACAAGTACTCTGGCTGGAAAGATCTGATATGTATTTTCATCATACTTACATGAGATGTAATATTCTTTTCATAACTGAGTGGTATTATTAAAACATGAATAGATTGAGTAACCTTGAGATTCTGACTCCAACACTTCATGCTCTCTTCACCGTTGCCATGGTAATGCAGCAGCAGCTCCTTGCCGTGTAGAGTGTTTTCTCAAAAGCTCACAGCAGTTTTCATTCCAGTGGATTTTGTCTCCTGTGAAAGTTTCCAGCTGCATGGACATTACCCATCAGCTTGTGAGCCACTGCAGAAAGAGAGAGTCAAAAAGAGAGGGAAAGCTGTGAAAGAATTTGCGTGTGCATGCAAGTCTGTATGAATGCATGTACTGCATACGTAGAAAACGAATGGCACTAGTGTGGATTTCATGCCGCCAGATTTGATTGTGCTCTTTAATTCCAAATATGCTGAACCCTATGTTACAAAAACTCAGTAGATTGAACATGTCTGACCTTTACAGTGCCCCTGCAGTGAAATACAGAAACGGCATTGGACAACATTATGAAGATGTAGATCCAACCTGCGCCTGTAACACCAGAAACATCAATAACTGGTCACATTTCTAAATCTGTGAAGTCATTTGACAGCACTTGGTTATTTAAATTTCCTGATGGTTAGACGAGTTCAAGACGCCACCGTATGTAATGCCTGTAATTAGCTTTTAAGATCACTGTTAACTCACTTTTAATCACTGTAGGAATGAATTTAGAAAATTATCATTATTATTAAAATTGTATCACATCCACCCTTGGATATTTTAATTTCAAGTGAATCAGTCAACAGTCATTACTTATACAACGTGGCAGTGTTTTAAGTGACTGATGAATTCTGGGATTGCGTGACATCACCTCCAGGAGCTCTATACAGTACGCGAGTGAGCACAAAGTGTGTGTTAGTGCTATTATACATGTGTGAACGTGTAAAGCCAAAGAGATAACCATGACTGGCTGTGTGACTGCCAGTGTGACTTCATGTGAAGCAGCAATTTGTCCTTGTCTTTCCACGTGTGGAGATAACACCAACACACACACAGCCACACATACAGCATTTACACACATTTTTGACCACTAGACATTAATTTTTTAGGACCAATTGCGGTACCAGGTATTTGTGTTTGAAAGTAGAATAGTATCTTGGCCACGATATTAACTAGACCTTATCAGGATTGTCTGTTCCTGGCTTTCAGTGTCTCAAGGCATATCCTACATGTGTTCAGTGGCTGTCATTCTGCCTTCCATCTGATTTAGCCCACGTTAACAACATTCAGGGGGGATGGCAACACCTGTCAATGAGCAAGGAAGAACAGGTGCTTTTGCACCATGGAAGAGCAGCTGAGTCACACTTGCACTTTTAAACATGCACAGTATATGCCACTCAATATCAAAATAAACCATGAGTCATTTTATTTTATGGCATTGTCATGGCAGTGATGCATTTGTGTATAATTTGTATTCGTGCTGCATTGAAAATACTGAAAATGCAGACCGCTACTAAGCATTTTTTCCTATATTAGATGTTCTAATATGACACAAAATATCACACAGTTAATAGAAGAAAAGTCTTCACATCACTAGGTGTAAAAACATGTTACCACTGAAGTGTAAAATGGAGAACCAAAATTCCCCTGGATTATACAATAATATAAACTCACCTCAGGTTAAGCCCACAATAGCCTGCTCTCCCGTCCACATTTCTATATATGCAGAGCGCAAAGCCTCAGGGGTTTATATGGTCTCTGGCTCAGCAACTTAGGCCTGTGTTTAACCTCTCTGTTAAACATGAAGTTGGCAGCTCACACTGTGTCTGTTAGAGTTAAGCCTCAACTCTGGGGAGACTCTCTCCAAGCTCTCTGTAAAACAACAACAGCAAATGAAACATTTGGAAATGACAGGAACAGCATCTTCCTATGGGTTTATATTTTCCTCACTCTTCTGTTGTTAATTTATAGTTCTGCTTTTGCTCTTCTTGTGTTATTCGTGCTGTCATATCCTTACCTTTTCCTCTTAAATTCTATAGCCAGCAAGTTATTTCTCCTGCTTGTTCCTTTAATCATCTTCGTCCCTCCTTTCTTCCTTCTCCATATTTGCTCAGTTCTTTCTTGTGGACCCATCTTCCACTTTTACCTCCCCCTTCCTCGCTTTACGTTCTCTCCCTCCCTTCATCCCTTCCCTCCTGTCTCCTGCTGTACACTTGCCAAGCTCCTGCTCCTCACTACATATCTTTACCCGGGCAGCACTGCCAACAATTAGAACACATTACTGCCAATTGTGCCACCTGCGGCCCCCTGAAAGGCAGAAAAAGAGGAGAGACTGTGCCAGTGGAGGTGGGGTGGGTGTGCATGCGGTGGGGAGGTGGAGTTCTTTACAGCTTTCTGGATACTGCCACAAAGAACAGTGTTTAATTACCAATAAGCACTGGTTTAATCAGGGTCCTGAATGCTACCGGATACGCAGACTGCAACTGTCTTCTTTGTGGGGCGTGGGCTTTGGTGTGTAGGAATTGTGTGTGTGTCCAGCGGTTGTTTGGTTGTAGAAGAATGAGTTGCAGGCTTAAATAAATGGGGTGGGAGGGGGTCATTGTTTAGGGGGTTTATTATTGTTTTGAAAAAACAAGCAGTTGTGGAAATGAAGATAGTGAAATTCAGAGAGAAATGTGTGTGTCTGTGTGTGTTGGTGTGCGTGCGTGCACATATTCACACCTGCATTTTGGCCAAGGACTGGCTCAAAGTGAATTGGATGCGTTGTGTGAGGCTTGAGTGGAAGCAGTCTGTTCTCTGGTCTTGTGGCGAAAACGAAGAGATGTCTGTAAGGAGATTTAGCCCAGAGCCAAAACCAATTCACAACCACTCCACACTGGAGAGGGGTCTTATCCCCCAACCTGCCCTCATGATGACAGGCCTGAATCCTGCTCACGCAGACACACACATGCACATACGGATAGGCACACAGTTGTATGGTGCAACTTGTATTGCTTGCATAAAATATGAAAACACACACTGCCTTAGACACAGACACGGTGTGTGCCAAGGTAGCATTAAAGCCTTAGTGTTTTTCTGTGCAGACTGAAGCCAGTGGCCAGATGAGAATGTAATCCTCCATTGTGTTTTAAATGGATCAACCTGAGAGCTTAGTGGAGGCTGGGGACAGTGCAAGGAGAGACAGACACCTACACGCACTGTGGAGTTACTTGTAATAACTGCTATAACTTTTATTCACAATATTATGGGTATTTTATTATTGTTTATAATGTGTGTGTTACAGCAGGAAAGCTAAAGGTGATTGATAGGACTTGAACTGATTTCCAGAAGTGCCTTGTGTGTGCATTGTCGTGTTGAGAGCATGTGTGTCCCAGCTGCAATGCACACATTACTCTCCCCAATGAATGAATAATGTTGTGTCATACTGCTGTGACCCATCTCACAGACACACACTCCCCTTAACATCATACTGCAGACACCACCAAACACATGCACACGTTTCCAACACACACAATTTTGCTTGACACCTTGACCCTGATCATTGACGAACAGATGTTTTGAGGTGCTCTCATTTAAAGACTTGCCGTCAGTGACAGGCAGTTTTCATTCCCCCTTACTTTACATCTATATTTTCTCTTTTCATCCCTCCTTACTTCCTTGGTCGCTCCCTCTTTCTCCTTGTCAAGTCTTCTCTAGAGTCTTGATGAGTAATTGTTCAGGGCTTCAGAGAGTAGGGGCGATAGAAAGGATAGGGGAGAGAGAGGAAAGTATGTGAGCATATATTTGTGAGAAACAGCAGGAGTGGAGTGGAGGTTGAAATGAGCAGGATTGGATGTATGCGTGTTGGTGTGTGTGCAGGAGTCTGTGCACTGTATTAGAGTATATGTGCATATAGGTCAGTGTGAGGAGAGAGAAAGTGTGTGTATGAGGCACAGGGGGATCATTGATTTGCTGAAAGTGCAATGTGCGTGCTGAATTAGAGGAGCAGGCACAGGGCTTTGAGCTTGTAAAACACTCCCACAGTTATAGCTCTTAGCACTAGGTCTGTCTCTCACACTCACTCACACGCACACATAAACATGCACCCTCATGCACACAAATCTATATTTGGGTGTTACTTACACTATCCAGACTGAGTGTGCGAGTGCTTTTATTTATGCCTTATCTTTGAATAGGTGACTTGACTGTGTGGGGATATCAGTGGCTGTATTTGAACTGTGCAAACCTGGCTGCTGGGAAAATGGATGGAACACTTCTTGTAACCTCATTCTGTGTGAAGCAAATGAGTCAGCAAATGACGGAACACTCTCCCTATTCTACTTTTACTTCACAGCACATTTCCAGACCATAGAAAATAAATGAGGACTGAATGAGTTCTATGGCAAATAAATGGGGGAATTTTGAATTTGTTGTGACCATATAGCATAAACCATGAAATTACATTCAGTCTTAAAAAATGCGGAAAAGTCATGACATCTAAATCACTTCATAAAACAATAAAAAAATCACTCCAAATAATGACACTTAAAAATGAACAATGATAAATGAACGTTTGGTCGTTCCTCCTTCATCTCTCAGCTAAGGCATGTTACCAATGTGACTGAGAGCTATGTAACTCCTAATGGACACAATCTGTCTGACATGCATGCACAATCAATATTAATTCTCTTATCTGAGACCCAAGCTCCATCCCATTGTTCAGCCATTCAGTCACATGTCACCTGTTTCAGCCTGATTGCAGGCCTGACATGCCAGATTAGCTTGGCGGCCAGCAGGAAGATAGCAAAGCAATCAGAGCTTATCTGTGGTGTAGAATAGTGCAAGTTCTCAACAGCAGAGACTGGCATTATGAGGATAAAGGCTCTGATTTCACATTTTGTGAAAAAAATGATTGTGAGGGTTCCGTTGTGCAAGTTCATAATAATGATGAAAACTCTTGTAATCATGATGCTAATTATGACAGTCTCTCACAAGCAATTCAAGCTATCAAACCAGCATACAGTAATAAAGTCTAATAATCATTTGACAGTGGTGACTTTATAGAGAGTGAGGGATTGAGCTGCATACTTAAACTCATTTTACACAGAGTCTAAACCTTCTTGAGGGTTAAGCTGAGCGTGCTACACTTACTGTACTAATCCACTTAGAGAAACATCTAGTGGAGAATAAAACCCATAGTGTCAGAACTGAGACAAACCTGTGTGTGAAAAATACAAGAACTTCCTTAACCAATTAGTTAACAAAGTAAAGTTTGTTTTTTAATTTTTAATTTTTACATTATTTAATGTTAGGTGAGTCAGTTGTTTTTCTGCATGCACCATCTCCCTTCAGAAAACAAATTTATACTTTGCAAAATGTGTTCCTCACCATTTCGTTGTTAATACTTGTTAAAATAAACGTGGAACCAAACATCTTGGCCACTTAGTACGCTGTGGTTTGTTATTATAAATACTACAGTACAGTTGATGAAAGTTTTGAAAAGATAATTGCAAGGCAATAACGACACTAATGGCAGTAACAAAAAGGGTAACTCTGAAAAGAGCAAATGATGTTTAGCATATTGGGCACAGTAAGCCTGTGGAAAAAAAAATCTCAATGTACTGGAAGCAACCATAAGGCATTCATACCCCAACCCACCTGCTGTTGACCATTAACATAATGAACTATCACCATCTCCATACGAATTACTGCTTAAAGCTTTAAGAGCGTCTGGAAGCTCTAATGTAGCGTCTCCAAACTTTGCTAAGATGACGTATTGATTGTGCCAATCAATGGACCCAAATGGCCATAAGTGCATCTGGTAACCATAATGGGGGCACTTAAAAGAAGGATGGGTGATGAGTGTAATATTCACTAAGAATCACTCTATGTGATGGAAGAAGGAGGGGGAGGTGGACAGAGGAATGCCGAACAGAAGATTTACTGTAGTAGTAGAAGCCACCTGAATAAGTGTGAGGGTAAAAGGAGATGTGTGAAATAGACATGGATGGATGTAACTTTTTAAACTATGTTGGTAAAGAAGTTTTGATGACAAGAAGTGAGAGATAGTTGAAAAGTAAAATACAACTTTAATCCGTGTCTTGTAAAAGAAAACCCTCATGTTCTTCTGCAGAGGGCAAGAAGAGGGTGTTCTGATCGGAAACTGCTTGTAGAGTTATTGTAGTTTCAGCGTCATGTTGTCTGTTTTCATTCGTGCTTCTTTGTTAATGATTAATGTAGTAAGCAGGGGGTCCTCTCTTAGTACTTAAGCTGTGACTGTCCTCCCTCTCTCAATCCATCCATTCATCCATCCATCCTACTCTCTTCCCATTCTTTGTTCCACATTTACCACTGAGCAGTGATTTATGTCAGCTATGCTCTGATACCGAGACCCAGTTTTGAATATGAAGGATTGCAGACACTGCACATTATGCATGACAAGGCATTGATCCTCAACTTTTTTCTGTGAGTAGAAGTGAAATAAATATGTCATAGGAAGTAAAAAAAGAACTTCTTAAAGTGAATTTACATAAGGAACACAATACAGTTAGACCCATTAAAAAAAAACACTTTGATTTTGTATCTTATTGGGAAACATTTTCCCAGAGCTGATTTTACTGTAGGTTGTCAACTCTGTTCAGCAGCACTTTATCCACTAAAAGCCCACCTGGCCCTAGGCAGCTGGGTCACACAATAGGCCATTTGGATTCATCAAACATTCATTATCCCAAATCTCTGTGCTACTACTTAGTCTGAGACAACCCTCTTATTTCCCTCATTTTCTTATTCCTATAATCTGAGAATTTACAATAAAGGCTGTAAAGGTGTGAGAAATGAGGATCGAGCATTTTGCTTGATATACATTTTCTTTTGCAGGACATTATGGGGTTGTACATTGTCTGATGGAGTGACTAAAATCTAAGCTTTGTACAATAGGCATGGGAGTTTCTCTCATTACACTAAACAGCCTGGATCTGTGGAGATACCTACCCCAAGGGTTGAGGCTTTAGGACTGATTTATATGTATGGAGGCTTACAGTATGTCTGTCTAGGAGTAGCGAGGAAAAAAGAGGCAGTGGAAGGAGAACATGAGTGGAAAGAGTAAGCGGCATTAGGGAGGAGGTGGGAAGCCCTCAAACCTAATCCTGGAAAGATGCTTTATCTCAGCTTTTAGGTATTCCACCACTTTGAAAAGCCCTGAAGGCCTCCAGTGGCAAATTCACAACTCATAAACTCATGCATGTTTTAGAAGGGCTTACCTCCAGGGAGGGGTAGGGGTATTGACCGGTCTAGGATACACAACATCCCACAATGGAGTGGAGAATGGAATAAGAGCTATAGAGAGCATCCCCAAGGCAAATTTCCTAACTAGCAACTGCCATATCTCATACTCCCCGTTTCCCACAAAAGCGTATCCCTTTGTAGCAGCTGTTGTGTGTTTGAAATAGCTAGACCCTTTATTGTCTTTTGATCCATATGTACCCTAACAGGAATATGTAAAAGCATCAGCTCTTTTTTCTGATTACAGTACACATCGACATACATAATGCACACACTGGAGTATGGTCAGAGGTCTGTGGGACAACGCCCTAATTTTGTGGCTTGCAGGGACCCATGGAGTCAAGTGTATTTCGATTGATGATGCCACCCTATAACCTGCATAGCATTATGTCTGAGTACATGACAGTATTGATTCTCAAAACTCCCAACCCTCCCCATACACCACACACGCACGCACGCATGCACGCACACACGCACACACACACGCACACACTTAAACTACTGTTTAAGAAAATACTGTTTGACACAATACAGATGGCCTAAACAAAGGAGGGAGATTATCAGAGATCGAGTTTCACATTTGAGGAGCACCCTTCTAATTTTTCATTACATTATGCAAACTGCTGCCTTATACTCTTTACTACTCCATCATAAATGTGAGCCATACACATCATGTGTTTTCAGCCCATTCTCTCATCTAACTGAAAGTTGGATTATTTTCTGTTTTTGTGTTTGCCAAAGTTTGATAGGTATTTTTGGACTTAGTCCATCTCATCTGCAGCCAGTATTTAAGGCCAATACAGATTAACTTTGTTGAACCGAAACTGCATTTGATCAATTTCTCATCATTTACTGATTCAAATTTCTCCCGCTGAGCAAGAGGAGTTGTGTTTTAAATACTGTTGAATTGCTTTGGCTTAAAGCCGATGAGCACAGCTTCATTTAATGTTTTCTGACTCTGGGTTTATAACTTAAGTAAAAAATAGACATTTCTAATTAATTTAATGTAATTAAAAAGAACATCCGTTCATTCACTTGGTATTTATCAAGAAGTACAGCAAAAGCTTCTTCAGAAGAGCCCCTTCTCCTGATATCCAAAACATCTCTTCTCTCTTGCTTTCATTCATAAATCTCAGTCAATGATGTCCTGCAGCTGACTCTTTTCTTCTGACCCCAGGGATCAGTAAGGGGTCTAGACATATTCAGCACTCTGACACTGTATCGCTCCAAAAGGTCAGGGGTTAAAAACAATGCAGAGGAGAGAATGATTGCTCCGAGCGTCACTCCCGGGGTGAAGGCAGACACGCACGCACACACACACACACACACACACACACACACACACACACACACACACACACACACACACTTATGCCTTTATTCATGACTTGTCTCTACTATCATCCAAACAATGTGTGTCAGCTGGATAATTGGGTAATTGCAATGGTCCAGTATATACCATGGACATATATGATTCTGTGGATATCAGCTGTTAAATGTCTTCATTATGTCTGTGTTTGCACTGGCTAAAACTGTGACAAGGCTCAAGGTGCCTTTAAAAAATATAGGAAAGATCAGGGAAAGAGGGAGTGGCAGTATGTGTTTATCCTAGTGCATTACTGTGTGAGATGATGGATGATAGACAGTCTTATTATGGACAGGAGTTAAATCTGTGAGACACTTGGTGACAGCAGTGCTAGTAAATATTTAACCGGGTCAAGTACCACTGTCCCCCCACCCGAGGCATGATGAGCTAGTTGATGTCTGTGTGTGTGTCTGCCTCTTCTCAAACGTACATTTTTGACGCCTGTCCTCTTACTGTACGCATGTAAGCACAAAACACATGCACACACTCACTGGTGACATCTGACCTTAATTTTGAGCCAGCGGTGGCCTGAGGGAAGGTGACGAGTTGAATGGAAACAGACACACTGACATGGTTAGAAACTGGACATTGGCTGCTATTGATGCCACACAAAGAGCTGTTTCTTTATGTTCAGTCTTTCATCTTCGTCATCGTCATCACAACAAAATCACCCGCTTTTCTTTCATCAGGCTTTTTCTCTTATCTTGTTCCAAATTGATTAATGTCCTGACCTTCTGTCTACTCTTCTTCCTCTTCATATCTACCCATATTTTTTTCTTTCACATTCTGGTATAGATGGTAATGATGACCGTAATGGCTCCATTTTTGTTGAAAGTCAAAGTCATACCCATTGTGGGCCATATCTTTTATGATGCTACATTAGAAGTATGTAGTCAGTTAGAATTTAAAGTAATTACACTAATACAGTAGTTCAGTGACTCTAATTACAAAGGTTTATTTGGTAACACTATAGGGAAGCTTGCACATAACACACTGATGCATATACACAGGGAGAAATGCACTGCCACCCACTCACCAAGTACACACACACACACACACACACACACACACACACACACACACACACACACACACACACACACACACACACAC
>JAUYWH010000015.1:9077187-9093335 GCA_034779795.1 Ctenopoma multispine | reverse complement strand
ATCAGGGAGTGAGAGTGAAGTGAAGGGCGTGGCTAAAGTGAGGGAGGAGCAGAAAGACGTGGAAAAACAGACAGACAGACAAGGGCAAGGGGAAGACATGACACTGACAGTGATGAATGATTAACATGCACCATTGCTAAATGATGGCCAATGGATCATTTATACTATGACTAGAGAGGAAGACCTTACGGAGACAAGTGGCAAGAAAGAGTGTGTTCCTGTGTTGAATACATTTATCTCTCTGTCTCATTCACAGCAGGAGATTCTTATTGTGCCTTCTTTCAAGTTCTGTGATTTTGGGACTACTCATCTAATATGTCTGTATTGTTTACTCAGTGCAATTCAGTGTGAACCCAACTCGGCTCCAACTCATCACCTCATTAACCCACGTGTATTTTTCTGTTCTTCCTCTTCACACTGCTTGGGTATTGTGCTTCTGGCTGACTGACTACTCTGCTTAGTTAGTGCTTCAGTATTAGTCAACCTTAGTCACCCTCTGTTCATGATCCAGAGCCTCTGTGTTCACCCATTCAGTATGTCTATCAGCTTCCTGGCATCTGTGTCGTGTTGCAGTGACTAGTGTCAGTCGCTGAGGTAGTGCTTTGGCCTTGGCAAGGCACACACAGACTCACACATGCCCCACACCAAACAGCACTCACACCTTGGGTCTGTTCCATCAGACATCAACAGTTTCTTCTGCACCTCTGAGCATCCTTTTGCATGTCCACTTCTTTTTTCTGCCTTTCCCTGCATTCAGTTCTGTGAAGACAGCCGTGAAACACAGCCTCATTTCCCCAGTTATTTCCAGGGGAAACCCAAATGAAAAGATACTACCAACCTTTCCACTCTTCTGCCACACTGCTCACCATAAATGCTGACAAGAGACTGCAGTACCATCTCTGACCTTTTACAGGGCTCTAAACATGTACTCACACACACACACACACGCACGCACATAGAATTCCTATTACTGGTAGCGCCTTTGAATCAGCAGAGTCTGACGTGCTGTGGAAGAATTTAATGACACACAATGTCGCTTCAATTTTAGCGCTCTCTGGTCAGACTACCAGGTGCACCATTTGTCCTTTATTCAAAGGAGTAAGGGGGGCCTGACCGGCTGGACTACAAGAGGAGTGAATAAGGAGAGAGCATTCCACTACTTTCATGTGAATGAATATAAGATGTTAATGTCTTTCTTACTGTTAGATTTACAGCATATTCACCAAATCCCACTCATAAAATCCTCAGTAAAGTTCCTTATAACCCCATCACCCTGCTGTCCCCTTCTTGCCATTCTTATAAGCTGTCCATATTTCATGAGCACTGGGTTGTCCTTTCATCATGCCCTGTGACCCCACAGTATGTCTTCCAGGGATTTTGGATGAGGAATTGAGAGGCAACGGCCTTAAATATCCTTTATGGAAATACTGCTGAGCCTACTCTCAGACTCTATACACAGCCCCTCCTCAGTCCCCCCATTTCCCAATCAATAAATAATAGGGTGAGGCGATGAGAGTATGCAGCTAACAGATTGTGAGAGAAGCAAGAGAAAGCAAAGAGCAAGCGAAGGCGAGCCCTTGCTGCATTGCAAAGAGAAGCTATGAGAGCTGTCCATAACTGGAGAGACAGAGGAAAAATACAGATGGGAAAAGAATAACAGAATCTGTTCTCAGAGAATCTACATCATTTTTTCAAACTGGGACACTAGATATTAGTTAATTAATCTTCAAGAAAAATATGTTAATAAAATGGTGAGAAAAAAGGGAGACAAAATATCAAATAAGTCCAAGTTTAATGCTATCAATAATTTCTGTCTGCAACTCATAATGTTGTGGCCACTAATATTTCTGCTCAGGCTGAGGGCTGCTGCTGTTATTGTCAATTATATCCTATTGACAGGTAATTACAGGCATATTAAGAGCAGTCATTAGTTGCTGTGAAATAATGTGAATTCTGCAGGAAATTAGTTTAAGCCACAGTCAAGTGTGTGAAGGCTGTGAGCAGACGACAACAAGAAGCCCTTGAGCCCCCCCTGTTGCTCTCTGGGATCTATGAAGTACAAGCGCACATGCACATACAGACATGCAGTTATTCAGATGTACTCACACTCCCATGCACAAACACACACATAGTACAATCCTATTTTCCTCTACTGTAAGTGTTTACTTAGTGCAGCCTTATTTTAGGAGAACCAGTCTTAGTACCCATTTCCCCTGGCACAGAAATGTCAGCTGTGGCTCATCTAAATGACGCCCATCTGTTGAACCTTAATCAGAATTTCCATAATTTCCTTCATGCACTATTATGTTTCTTCACTCCTCTTCTCCCTTCATCTCTCCTCTGTCTGCTTCCTATCTCATTTGCAGAGTTTAAATGCTAATTCATGAAATGGAGAGTATTCTCAGGGTGGCCACATATGTTGTGTAAATGTAAATTTGAAATATGATAATGAAATAAGTGTCTCCCAGTAGAACAGACCTGTTCCCACTATGAAAAGGGTCTTGACCTAATGTGGTAATGTTATGATGGATGGATGGCATGCAGGAAGGGCTACAGTTCCTCAGTGTGTCCATGTGCTTCAGCTGTGCTGGGCCATGATAACTGGCAGTGGTCCAGCATCTTTTATGGCTTTAATATGGATTTTCTTTTCCTTTAAAGCAAACCTAATCTGAAGTAAGTGGCGGGTCAGCTGACAGCTAGGAGCACCCTTTGGTGGTTGACAGGACAGGCAATTGATGTGTTGTTTCAGCAGGAATTAGTCTTCCCCTTTTTATTTGGTCACGGCCAGCTGGACGGTCAATAATACACTGATTTTGTGAATACTGGTCTCCAGCTCAATAGCTGGTGCGGTCAAGCAAAGCCAGATGGCTAATAGTTAGTTAATGGATATTGTTTGTGCCTTCTAGATTGAGGTAAAGTAATATTAATGTGGATTTAAAGGATTAGCTGTTTTTGTCTCATTCAATTTAATTCATGAACTACTGAAAAAATATTTTACCTATTTACAACAGACTTTGTACCATAAAAAGAATATGGTATTTCTAATACTGCTGTTAGGTGCGGCTCTCTCCCAAACATTAAAGTCGCTGGTTACTAAGAAACAGGAACCAATGTGTCTGCTGCCTGACCTAAATGTGAGCTAGCATTCACACAAATTAAGTTCAACACACGGACCCAGCTCTAAGGAGGGAAGAGTTACTACTTCCTGTCAGCCAGAGACAAAAGGCTGTTTGGAGTCGGACTGACCATTGTTTACATTTCACCTCTTTTCAACGCTGTCTTTTAAACAGCGTGCCAGATATACTTGCAGTCAGGTCCTGTGTGCTAGAGTCTTCAAACTCCTTCAGAAATAGTGAGTAAACATTGTCAGTGAACTGCTCTTATGTTTTGCTTTTCTCCTTGAATCTAAAAAAAAACCCCTCAGAAGTCTCAGAAGTTGTGTATCCCCAGTGACTCATCTCCAAGCTGCAGAGGGATATGTTGCCATTTTCAGCTCTGTCCCTTACTAAAGCTTATCCATTAAAACCTTTTGCTATAGGTCCATGTGAGAGACACACTGCATCAAACTGTGTTTTGGCTGCACACTTATGATCTTTTATCTCTAATCCCAGCAAGGCTGTCCACTTAAAATGTCTGTCTCAGGGCTCCATGGGGCAGAATGCATGGTTGCTCGTGATGCTAAACCAGCACTTAACAAGAGCCTGGGAACCTTAGGGCATTTGATGGCATGTGCAGATTTCTGTTTTAGGGCCAGACACCAAACACTGTTGATAGGAACCACTGCAACCACAGAGTGGCTTAGCTTCAGTAGCACTCAATTTACAGTTCTCTCAAAGGAGCTAATCAGAGTGGAAGGTGTAAATGACAAAAACAGTTTTCATTTGCTGTTATCTGAAGGAGGATTTTTGTAAAGGAAACAAATTTCTGTAGGGCCTCTAGTCTTATCAAGAAAAAAAACATAACGGATCCAGAAAAAAAGCAAGCACCCTCTCTCCTCTTACCTTTGCAGAACACGAGGGGCCTGTATAATGTCGCACATAACACTGCAAACAGCAATTACTGGCCACTTCAGGCCCTATTATGCTTGACAGTGATTAATAAAGCCAATGTTGCAACATAAACAAAAATAGGAAGTGAATGTAAGTGGTTGACCATAGAGGGCAGGACTGTAAGAGAAATCTGGAGCTTTCAGATAAAAATTCCCACTCTGCTTTGAACTAATTATTCTAGTAGCCTCGTCAGTCCCCAAACCAAGCCTGTTCTTTCACAGGTAAGTCTCATGAGAAAAGTAAGGCATAACAAATATGAATATTTATGTTAGTGTGTGTGTGTGTGTGTGTGTGTGTGTGTGTGTGTGTGTGTGTGTGAGGGATGTGCACTGGTGTGTTTGTACATGCATACCCTTATGTATACAGCATACTATTTTGCTGTTTGTCCAGTGGGTAGTCAGAAGGGAGTGAAGGAGAATGGAAAGAAAAGCTTTGCCAGCAGGCAGCATTATTCCCTGTGGGGAGTGTTGATTAATGAATCACATCTTTCTAACCTGAGGCTGCTACTGTGCTGTTGCACTTTCACAGCACTGCAGAGCACCAGTCAGCCCCGTGCCAGCCTGCTTCTTTCTGGCACAACATGGCACAGGGTGTGGGTGCTGTCACTGTTAACAGGGGCTGAGAGTTAGCGCAAGGAGAAGAAAATTAGATTCCGGGTATGAGCAGAAACTGCCTGACAAATTTGATCATTTCAGCCTGTGGGTGTTTTTCGCTTCACACAAACAACCCCCTGCGGAATGTTGTTGAATTAGTTTGACATATGTGGTTATTATGTGGTGTAAATTGAGCATTTCATTTTTGAGTTGTTTTGTTATGCCAGTTTTGATCATTTTTGCTCCATATATATTATTTTGTAAGTGTAGTTAGTACTTTATTAATATATTTTTCCCCTCTTTTTTTCATGTTCCTCTGATACCTCTACTTCTTTACACCTATGAAATGGTCCTCTTCGACAATCAGGTATGTAACCACATTCATGTTCCGCACAGCACCACAGCAGACAGTTACATACTGCCGTGCAGCTGTGCAAAGCTGACAAACTTAGGTTTTATGTGAGGACAATAAATCAAGACTTTTTTTTTTTCCAAAGAGAAAGTTAGAAGTGCATGCATCTCACAAGGCTATTTTATAGAATGATTGATACCATACATTTATTCATTTTAAGTTTTATTATCATTACAAATGAGTCCTTAGCCATGTAATAATTAAGATTCAATTTGTTGGTTTATAAGCTGATTTTCTGTTTTGCCTTGCTGCATGTTACATTACTTATATGAACCTTTCATAGTCAATGATTTTTTTTAAGCTTCCTGTTAAGCTTGCTGCACAAATGGATATGGTGGGCCAGGTCAAAATGTTCTTGTTACACCCTCTTCATCTTTTTGTCATCCTGACCTTTGAGTGCTCACTGAGCGTCACAGACAAAAATTAATGTGATGTCATGTGGTATTGTAGTGGTATGTGCAAGTCTGACCTGTGTGACTTGCATGCCCATACTCTTTGGGCTGTTGCTTTTATTGTATATTAGCAGTTTGCAGCTACTGCTGCTGCTCTCATAGCATCTTAATAGCTTCTATCTAGTGTTACTGTTTTCCCAAATTTAAACATGAACTGTACAAGGCAGGTGTGTATTTGGACAGGAATTAATTTAGATTTTTAGATCCCTAATGCCAATGATATGTCACTTCCCCTAGTCACACATAATAATAGCATGGCTTGAGGCATATATTGCTGTGCATTGTTTGCAGTGTTTACTACCTAACACACATTAGGTCCTTAGGGAGCTTTCTAATGACTGTGGGACGTAGGTGGCCGTTCTGGTTTGTGCTTGTGTATGTACATGCACATGTTTATTGTTTAAAGTATGACTGCTTTCTTCCAGTATACATTTATAACATAACATATAGTATGTAGCATGTTTGTCTGTGTTAGATCTGCGGCACTTGTTAACGCACATCAGTTGTGTTCTGGTGTAAGATTGTCAGTGTTCATGTGGGCAAACTGGCATTTGTTGCAAGGAACTCAGAACAGGAAAAAAAACTTCACTGCATATTTATGCTCCTCTCCTCTCCACACTGTCTTACACAGACTAGTAAAGTCTATCACCTGTCAAACCACTCGTACAGCTTCCTTCATAATAAGGAACTATCTACTCCTCAGCACTAATAGCGGTTTTATTAGTAGTTAAAGTTGGTGTCACTGACTGATTGGTTTTTGATGATGTTTCTTGCCAGCTAGTTGTCTTGTCTCACAATCTCACATGTCAAGCAGTGATGAAATTTTCATAATCTACTCAGTGTGAACACAAACAAGCAAAAAAACAAAACAGATTAAATGCAAACTCAATTATGTAAACAGCCACTCATGTGGTCTCTCACTGACCTAGTTGAAGATATGCAGACACAAACACCCACACTTCTAGGGATCCTTTCACTTATTTCACAAAATTCTCTTGATAATGATGAGCTTTTCCTGCATCCCTGCCCCAAAGATGTTGCCCATGGTAACCTGTCTTTACACTCAATAGGAAAGATTAATAACTTAATGATACTGTTTTTCCCCTCTTATCTTGTTAACTTTCCAGTTTTCTCCATTTATCTAGTACTTAGATGAACTGTTGCAGGGCATATGGGTAGTAATGACCGTCATTAACCTTTTTTCTCTAGAATATTCAGTGCTGTAGGTATAACAACAGCTGTCTTTATTATGCAGCTGCCCTGGTTAATCTGGACAGGTTTATTTTCTGTTGTAAACAAGTCTCTCTCTATCTGCTGCTGTTGATGATTTTTGTCCTAAAGACAGTTTCGCCCTCTATATGTCAAAAAGTCAGTGCAAAGAATTCCTAATGTTAATTATAATCTGTTTACTTTACCAGGTATGACATTTTTGCTGCATGTCAGTTGAGGTAATGTAAGAAGTTTTCAATCACAGAAAGAAAAAAAAAAATAAAACAAAAGCATCTTTGATATTCTTCGCAATGAATTTTGAAACATTTGGCACCCGTTGCTTTGCCCCACATGGAGGATGCCAATAATCTGACACTTGCAGATTTTATCACACCGTTTTTTTTTTTTACAGTTTCTCCAGGATTCATTTTGATTTTGTTTAAACTCAGAAACGTTTGTCCTTTGTGTATAGTATCTTTACTTGAATTATTGCATTTATTATGTCTGCAGTGTGTACAGTTTCAACTAGTTCCATCGTTGTTCTTATCTGCCATACTGATTGTACTGGAAATTGTAACTCCCTAGTCTCCGAGTGCATGCAAATATGATTTTTAACTTCTGCAGTGTAGCATTTGAGTAAAATGCTTTCTGAAAGTAATATGCATCACCATAGGAATTATTATGCCAACATATGCTGTCGTTTTTGCTGTTATCAAAAGGATCTTAAGTGGAAGCCTATTGACTTTTTAGCCAGTGCTTTTCCTCCCCCAATTCAAAGGTGGCTGTTAAGCTCTTAATAGGACTTTTAGCTAGATTTTCAATTGCTGTTTCTGGGTGAAAAACCTTGCCACAAGATGAAAAGCACTTAATCCGTCAGTTGATGTCAGAGGTCTGTGATCATGTCAAGAGAGGAAAAAGTGGGTGAGCAGGACAGCTTATGATTTTTTTTTCAAATTATAGTTAAGTTGGCCTGGATATACTATTTTTTCTGTATTACGTTTTTCTCATTCTCAATTGTGTATTTGTCTGAAATCTTTCATACTTCCTTCTTTTTTGTTCCTTTTGCCTGAATAGCATCTGCTCTCATCCCTGCATGCGCCCTCCTCAAAAACCCTTCCAGTCCAACCTGGCAACACCTGCCTCCTTTACCACCAACTGTACAGTTGTGCTGTCTTCCACACGCACAATTTAACTGCTCATGTGATACTGTAATCCATGCTAATTTAGGCAGATGAGATGTGCAGCAGCAGAACGTCCATATGTCCCAGCATGGTGTCAAGGGCTGATCACTCTTTACCTTGAGTAGATGCAGCAGATCAGCAGCCTGGGCAGCTGGCAGATGGGGTGAAAATGGAAGATGGGTAATTAGAGTTAGAGATGAAAATAGTAACAGAAAACTTTCTCAGAGAAATTGCACCCATTCGATTTTATATTTAGCTAATAAAATATACATACATGTATAACATGCATGCACTATATAAACTGAAACTCTGTTTTCACTACAAATATGAATGAATAAGTGTGACATAAACGTGCAGCCCCTGGTATGCTACCAATTATATAATCTAAACACAATCAGTAGTCACATCAGACCCTGTCTATTGGCAGCTCTGTCGTTAAAAAACAATTAATTTGTGGTTAAATTCTCACCTGCTTTTCGGCACAACTGTTGTGCACTGCTGGTGTTTGGCCTGATTTGGTTCCTCACTCTCTCTCTTGTGCTGTAGCTGTGTGGGTGTCACATGGTGAATGCAGGTCTGGATATTTCTCATGACACAGCAGGAGCCCATCTGGCCTGATTGGAATTCACAGAGGGTGTGTGCTGACTCATTGTTTATCTCTCTTCACTGACATACTATACTGACTGACAAGTTATGACATGTCGAGGTCATACACTCATGCAGATACACATGCACACACAGACCTTGAGGTAGCTCTAGCTGCACAGTCAGCTGCCATAGCTTTATTGATTTATAGGTCACTAGCACATAACATGAATCACTTTTTAATTCAAAGACTAAATCAAGGCTCCAAACTTACTGAAGTTCTGTTACTGAAATGAAGTCAACCTAAACATGACTGTACTGTCACCTCTAACATTTCAGTCTCCTAGTAGGATGGTAACAAATTGAAGCAAAGACGGAAATAAATGGCTTTAGTGGATTCCAACACAGTGCTGGACCCCAGCCATGTGGTTTCTAACTGCAAAGCCATTATTATTACTATCATTATTATTATTGAAGCCATGGTGAGCTGCTGGTCTCACAGCTAACTTTGTATCACATTAAAATGCCAGTCATGTCAAGTACTCAACACTCAACTTCCCTCTTGTTTCTCAGATTTTCTCTTATATTTTCTCCTTTTTTATCTCTCTACTGGCTCTTTTCCCACACACCGGATTAAGTGTACAATCCTAACTGATTTGGAGAAAAAAGGAGAGGAATCCATAAATAATAGAGAGTTTTTTCTCTGTGTGCCAAACATTATGATTTTTATTTCCTCACAGTTCACACTCATTCTCTTCACCTCTGTTTGTGTCGTGTGTTTAGTACTACTCCTTCCTCCTCATTCTTTAGCCTCTTATCATCTTCACCCTGTTACCTCATGTCGCTAGGAGATTTGGATCTTTCCGGGATTTCAGACTTACTTGTCTAGCATTAATATCATCAAGCATCACAGCATCAATGGAGCATCTCTCAGTCCATTTCCCCTCCTGCTTTTAAAATATGTATGGCTGCCATTGCTCCCACTAGATCACTGAGTGGACAAAGCTCATATAAATGGGGTTTAAATTATGTAGGGTAAAAACTAGTGTAGTTCTGGCATGCAAAACAGCTGTTAAAGTGTTTCCATGGTAATGTATGAGTATCAGTAGAAAGCTGTGATGTGGCCGCATTTTCAGCATTTTAGTGTGACGTTGTGGAAGTGTGTGTGTGAGTGTCTGTCTGTTCCCTAAAACTGTCCATTGTATACATGACTTCTTGTTTGTGGACCAGCTTCCCATTTCAGATTTGACCTACAGTGTAATATAATAGTTCTCTCTCTCTCTCTAGCCATAGCCATACATGCGTATTGACTATTTCTCTTCACTTTTCTTGCCTACTGAACTTTCTGATTAAAGTGATAATGATTAAAATGCATAGCAGCTGCCACAAAAATCTATTATTTGCTTCAAACAATCCCCGCTATGAGGGACTCAGCTATAAGTCCTGTAAAACTACAGAATGTGCAGTATTGTTCCAAGCTTATATCAAAATTGATCAAACAGAAATTAATGGAACAAACACCCCTCCTGTTCCTACCTGCTGACTTGCTGCGAGTCTCTCAAAGCCTCATGAATATTCAGAACTGCAGTTAGTGTACTTTTTGTTTTCACCCTCTATCGTTGGTTAGTTTTCCCTCTCTGAGCAATGGCCATTTTCCACCTACACGAGGACACAAATATAAAGAACCATGCTTGCTGTATGCACACAAAAGCACACGCAGTGTCTCACTCACTCGCAGGGTAGTAGTTGGAAAGGCAACCTGCTACTTGATTCATTCATGAATATTCATCCACACCTGCTTCCGGCAGAACGTTTTTAGCAGGTTCCAATACTGCTTAGACAGAAGTTTGGACCAGAGCTCTTTTGTCTACAGTGTGTGTGGGTGGGTGGGTGGCTGTGTGTGTGTGTGTGTGTGTGTGTGTTTGTGTGTGTCATGTAACGTCACATGATAAGCTATATTAATCTTCATCTGTGCCTTTTTTGTCTATAATATTCTACCTGCGCACTAAAGTGAAATCATTTTACATGTAAAATAATTGTATAAACTATAATCGTTTGATTTTTTTTTTTACCTTGGGGTAACATTTTTCTTACATATCATAGTTCAGATGCTTGTGAAATAGAAAGAGTTACTAAATAGTGACAGGTTGATTTGTTTTACCTACAAATAGCACAGCAAATATGCAAATCAGCCGTTCCTCAGCAGCCTTGGGCTGTAAAGAGCTTTGGTGGTATATGCGATGTCTGGTGTACAATGCTCACTGATCTATACCTCAAGGAAAGTCTGTGATGTCATCAAAAAGACAACAGCGGTGATGCAATATCAGCGGATGGTGTAGAAATCACTAGAGGCTAGAGAGAGGAAGGTTGAGGGGATTACAGTTTAGTTTGAGTTTTGTGGGATTGATGCTGTAGCCTCAGGGTGTGGGTGTGGGTGTGGGTGTGTGTGTGTGTGTGTGTGTGTGTATGCTGGCATTTATGCATGGAGTTTGTGTTAGTGTACAAACAGTGTCTGATACTGTTTGTGCCAAACCATTCACAGCTTCAGTTTACAGCTTATTTCAAAGTGTTTAGTTTAGTTCTGCCTGTCTTCTGTCTTGTTGTGTTTCATTCTTTCTCCTTAGCTTCTCTAGTCTTTTTTTCTTCTTTTCTTCCATCATCTTCCACTAAATTCACCCCGTGCCTGCACTTTTCTCCTCATGATGTATACACAAACGCGTGCGCGCGCGCGCACACACACACACACATGCACAACCATCCTCTTCCCAGAAAGCTGCCAGTGTTGGAGAGGGTGTGTTTGGGGACTGAGCAGAGCAGGGGAACACGACATGCTCATTAAAGAGAGAAGTTGTTGGACTGGTCTACTCACACAGAGAAAATGGCGAGAACAACTTCTCTCTGAGTGCCAGCACTGGTGGGAAAAGTGGACACAAAAGAGGAAGGGAGGGTGTGATGGAGGTGCATCAGAAAGAGAAGCAAGAGACAGAAGTTTATCTGTCTTGGCTTTTTTGGCTTTTCAGCAGACAGCGCAGTCCAGAATGGGAAGATAAAAGACACAGTGGACCCTTTGATGTCTTTCTCAAAACCATATCAGTTAAACACCGAGCCAAATAGCACTCAACTTTTTTGTAGTGTTATTTACACATCAGAGCAATGTAACAACACGCACTGACATCAAACATGTCTGCCTACTTGGGCAAGTAGATGATTGAATATCCTCAATCCTTTATCTTTTATACGAAGAGCTCTATTACAAAATTAGATCAAACGGGACACCTACTTTGAGCTGATGATTACTTTCATTGCAGTAAAATGTATGTAAATATGTATAATCAAAATAGAGTCAAAACTCTTCACTTCAGTTACTCCAATGCTGCCAGTCAGTTCTTTTAGTCTGTCTCTAGTTGTTTTCCCCACTAGATGACTCATCGCAATTAAACCTGTCCATAAAAACAAAACAAAAAGAAGAAAAGGATTTTTATGTTTTCTGAACGTGTATGATAAACAACATATATACAATACCTCTATGACTATGTAAGATCATTGCTCACACTTCTCATGTAATGATATTCTGACCTAATTGAAAGAGGCATTTTATTATGTGTAGTATATGTCCAGAAAGCATCTTCATAGTTTTTAGTTTTAGTTTATTTTTTATTCATTTCGTAAATGTCTGGAGCTTAGGGGCATTAATGTTGCTGAAACACAGTTCCTACATGGCAGCCTGTCAGTAGTCTAGTCAAAAATATTTGTTGGAGCTGCCCCGTTGCGTAGATGGTATCCCATGGTGCTGTTCATGGTAAGTCACTGAACAGTAATATGACCTAATTCTGATGTGGCGCAGATGATCTCATTGCTGAGCGCACACATATCAATAAACTTATAAATTGGAACATGGCTGCATGTCACTGGGGACTGAAGGTGTGCTGGTTGGGTGTTACTCATCTGTTTACACAGTGTAGATCATCATCTGACATTTGCTGTCTTTCCAACCATTAGTTTGAATAAACAGGGAGCAGAAGACGTCAGACGGTATTACTGGACTGAACAAATTTAAGTCCTCACTTTTTTCCAAGTGTTTCAAAAAGGGACTACGGTGTATGTGCGAAGGCTGCTGACAGCTCTATACACTTTGATATAACCTATCACATATTTATTTATGTGTATGTGAGCAGTAGAGAAGTTCACAGCGTATTTGAGTATGTGTTTCTCCTAGCTCGATGCTGAGAGAGTAAAGCGCATGGAAAAAGATTTTATGGCACACTCAGCCTTTGATAGTTTGGCCTCTGTCTTTTACTGTACTTCTTTCATCCCTCTTTTTTCTCTTTTAGTCTCTCCACCCCTTTACCTTCCACTTTTCTCATTAGACTGCTGCTATTTGGACACAGTCCACACAAGTCCTGGGATATCTCCACTTCTCTCATGGTCTCTTTCTCACACTAGAAACCAACATGGCGGCCAATTACACTGCTAGACAATGCTCACCATAAATCATCCATTGGACTGTCAGGCACATGGGGACTCAGCACTAGAGAAAACATGTTCACCTCTATTCTCCTATCCTCTTTTTACACACTCTCTCCTTCCTTTGTTCGTTCGTTTTTCTCTTTCTTTTTGTGAACCTCTTCAGAGAATCGTTTGTTGCATTGCGGTCACGCTTTGGCACATTCAATCTGCGTGTCTGCTTGTCTGTTTCACTTTTGTTACATTTTTTTTTTCATGGATTTGTCTTTCAACCTAATCTGGCTTCCATTTAATTACATTTCGTTTCATACCTTGGGTGTTTACTTACCTTCTCATCAAGGTTGTCATTTGTTTTTATCTTTTTCACTGCCTGTCTTATGCCCTTAATTCAACTTGGCATGTTTTAGTGACTTACCTGTTACATGAACGAATATTTTTGACAAAGCTTTTAATCATTTGTTTCGTAAGTACAATTGGATTTAGTGTTATGTTAGGTGTATCATTGCTGTTGTTTGAACATTGTGAGTGGCTGTGATTTTGGCAGTCTCTATACTTCCCTCTACCTCTTTGTTTATCGCTTTACCACCTTCATTCTTTCTCTTTTTGTTTCGCTCAACTCTTAAATGGTGGAGGAGCTCTCTCTAGCATCGACTTTTTAGTTTCTTTTATACTCCCTTTATGTTCTACTTTCATTCCTTCCGCTTGCATGTCGGGGAACACAACAGACAGTAGCCATCAGGGAGAGGAGAGTTTGATGGGTAGAGTGGGAGAAAAACAAGATGAGCAACATTGGGTCAAAGGCAAAGTCTGTAGGGAGATGAACTGATTCTGTGTTGAATGACTGTGAATAAAGCATCAATATGGATTTACTGTATAATCACAGATATGTTCATTCTCCAGTGCATTTCCTATCCACCTTCTTGTGTCTTTGTGTGTGAGGGCTGTATTAGTATAAAGACGTAGCAATGCAGAAGTTTACACGTGAGTCCGCTTGCATATAGACATTTTTGTGTGTTTATTTTTCTGAGATTACACTTGGTGCATTCGTATTTCAGTGTTCACCCAGAGGTGTGTTTACTTGTATCAGATTATAGAGAATGTGTTTGGTTGTGCACTGGTGTGAGTATGTGATAGAAACACGGCAGGTCACTGTTTGATCAGTTCTCTGTGTTGATGCCCTGTTTCATTCTGTGAGACTGTACTTTGTCACACAGACCATATCAAGATGATTATGTATTGATGCGTGTATGTGTAGGAGAGACGGGGGGTGTGGTTCAATGTCTGTATGTTACTGTGTGAAAAAATGATTTCTGTAGGAGCGTGTGCACAGGTCTTATCTCTTGTTCCTTACACACTGCTTTGCTCACATATTTCAGACTCCAGTGGGAACATTCTCTCTACTAACACGGAAGACATTTTCAGAAGCAGCGATTATTCCTTCAACAGATCAGAGATCCTACAATTATTTTTTGTTTTGACTTTTAAACAGCAAAACGTTGCAACACACACTGTAGCCATGTGTGTCATGACAGCAGTTTGACCTTGACAAAGTGTTCAGTGGTTTTAAACATAAAATTGGCATTTTGAAAGGATTACACACTGACACTCACTTTACATAAACTGTGTATTTGGGTTAACCTAGTTTATAAATGTTTCTCATCATGTGCCTTTGCGTGAAGTGCACAAGTGCTTGGATTTCCTTTCAGTTTGATTTATTGCTGGTACATTTCAGTGGTAACAACAAATCCTGCCAGCCTGCAGCAGTGTTGTAGGAACACTGATAAAGAGTTTGGGTGTGTTTCTGGTTTTATCAGTGGAGCCTCCCTCTGGCAGTGTGTGTTAATTAAAGTAGAGCTTGGCAACCTTGAGAGGGGCTCAGTAATGTCATGTTTATGAATTTTGTAAGTATTTAAAACACACATGGCAGTAGGTACACAAACACTTCATAGACACAGATATGTGAGCCTATGTTTGCTATATTAAGTCATTTCATCATAATTAGTCTTTCCTGTTTGTTTTATTTCCACTGTTCATTTATGCAGTAATGGGTTCTGTTAATGAATGAGTCTTACACCACAACACCTTTTCATCCCTCCATCTCTCCCTTCATCTTTCCATCTAAGCTCTCTTTATTATGCTTATGCAGAGGCAACATCAGTCATAAAAAGCTTCTACAGTACACCACATCTATTCCAATCAACTACCTCATTATTGCATTTTATTATATAAATGAACATTGACAAGAGCAGTGATGGAGTTGAGGATTTAAATGGTTCTGAAAGTCATCTAACCCCACTACCCCAGTTTTGTTTCTGTACTTCCTCTTTCCCCTTCATAAGTATTCTTCTCATGTGATGCTTTATTTAAGCTTTCTCTCAGTTAGTTGTGCCGGTAAATAAATGTTTATTAGCATCAAATGTCTTACAATGTCATGAATAAACTGTGAGTTTTCAGGATCAATAGCAACAATTGGAATTGAGGCTTTGACCTTCATTAGTTGTGGCAATGCTGGTCATGCTAGAGCGCCACTAAGAACTGTGTAATAGCAAATGCAACTGCAGTCAGCAACATGTGGTAATGTCTATCAAATCAGTCACTCAGTCCCTATTTATATATTTTTCTAAAATCTGTGTTTGACAGAATTTTATTTACTGTGGCTCCGGATAGTATCAAATTGTCAAAACAAGCTGAAGAACCAAGAACTATTTTACAGCCGAGTGTAGATGCGTGACATTTGGTAGGATTCATGTCAGTGTAATAATACTTACACCAAGATATGCAACAGAAATGTATGTGGGTATACCCATGCACACACAAAGACACAGACTCTGTCTCACACCCATGTATTGTCTTTGTCAAAAACAGGATGCTGGTAATTGGGTTATGTTGTCTTCCAAAGGCAATGTGAGCTGCACTAATGATAAGCTTGCTGCCTGTGTTATGTGTCAAAACGGGATCCAGTTCTGTTTCGGTGCAAAGCATTAGAGGATGTCTCTGAATCTGATCATATCTAAGTTCTATGTGATTTCCTCTTGTCATCCAATACCTCAAATCTAAACCAGAATCAGTTGGCGAGATCATCCAGATCAGAGTTAGTTTGGTAGCATAAAAAAGTGAAGATGAATGGGCAGGTGTGTGTGTGTGTGTGTGTGTGTGTGTGTGTGTGTGTGTGTGTGTGTGTGTGTGTGTGTGTGTGTGTGTGT
>JAUYWH010000015.1:9048616-9074536 GCA_034779795.1 Ctenopoma multispine | reverse complement strand
GTGTGTGTGTGTGTGTGTGTGTGTGTGTGTGTGTGTGTGTGTGTGTGTGTGTGTGCGCGCGCGCGCGCGTGCGTGCGCATGTCGGGAATGGGAATTTGTACACACACCTATAGAAACAACAACCAACTCATTGCTATTTGCTAAGTAGAGTTAGTAAAGACAACATAAATGCAGGGGGAGTGACATCATCGATATGCTTGTTCAGCAGCAAAGTGTGATTTTTGACACCTTTACTATGAGTGGAGCACTTTATTGAACCATTTTGAATATGTGCCTGCCTTTGTTTATGAATAGTTCCTGGCCTTGTGTTGCTGTGTTCGCTCACTGCAGCATTATGAAGTAATTTAAAATTTCTTTATTAATTAATTTCTTTATTTGCTTAAGTCAAAAGAGGATACTTTTACTGTTTAGGTTAATATTTAACTATACATCATATAATTTTGAAGCAAAATTAGAATGTGGTTGATGTCCATGAACCTCAGAGCTCATTAGAGTCTAAAAGCAGATCATCAGCAGTATCTTTTATTGTCCTCCATCACATGTTTATGCTTCTCCGTGAGCAGGCTAATGGTCTCACTGACATACTGATTGTAACACCAAACTGTGTGTCCATCCAAATAGGAGCAAAGCACACAAAATCATCGTGTATGCATGGATATGACTACACACACAAACACACACATGAAATAAGAATTAACCCCATGAAGTGAGGGGGATAATTCCATGGTAATTAGTGTTCTGTGTAATCAGTTTTTATTTTCCTGTGCTGTTGTTAGGCGCAACAGACAAAACAAAAGGAGGTTTGCATGCATCTCTCCCTCTCTCGCCCCCTAATTACAAACATATCCAATTAATTACACACAAGCCCCGCTTTCATCTGTGTGCACGATGTGAGAGGGAGCAATGAGAATGCAGGCTTGAGCAGTGACACACAGTAATACATAAAGAAAAAAATAATAATTAGTCACACACTGGCATCATATGTATGCACATGCACGTCAGAGTCTTACAGTGGTTGCTTAAGACAAACACATTGGGCATTTGTAGTTTAACTCATTGTGATGTGTGCATGGACTAAAAGTTGTACAAGGAAATTGTACATGTGTATTTCCTTCAGTGCATAGTGTAGAAGATCATTTTCTTTTTTTTATTACTCGATGTGTGTGTGTAAATGGAGAGATGAACGAGCCCCATAGCTTGTGTCCTGTGAGTAGGGGGATTAAACCACACCTGCTGTTTGAAATCAAACAACTTAGCAAGAGCCTTGCTTAGAACATTCTTCACCTTTTATTCATTGCACACACACACAGAATTCCTTGGACATTAAGTTGTATAGCTGAATTACTGGGAAGCTGAGTTGCATGTCTCAGCTTTTAAGTTTGTAACTTTTGTAACATTAATACACCTTAATGTTTTATTCTTAGTATGTGGCTTGTAAGGACCAAACCTACTGTGTCTGCCCGTGTAAATACTTCCATAACATGTTACACTTGAACTTTGGTTTTTGCCGTTTATTACTCCAAACCCTCCTGTTTTACCTCAGTCTTTACATTTATAAAGGGAGAGGGGTCTTACTGTATATCTTCATGGAACACTATTCTCCAGATGTTATGTAATTGTATGCAGTTTTTAACTTTTTAAAGAGTTTTTAAGGATCTGTACATACCCGCCTCAGTGCCTTTTTGTCCAGTTGAATCTCTTCTTCCACTTGTACTTTTACATGGATTTGTACTTTATGTGTCTCCCCCACACACACACCCTGTCTTTTTGTCTTCCTATGAGGCATTTGCCCTATTTCTTTTGTGGAGAAAGTAAAGGCCTTTGGGCCTTGTGTTTTTCAATTACACATGGTGAGGGGAGCTGGGAGGGGTCTTACAGAGAGATTAGGAGAGAATGCTTGCTGTCTTCTAGTTTCTGAGTGTCCCCTCAGGGAGGCTGTCCAGGTAAAGCAGAGGTGTTTGTTCTTATTTAGTGCCTGTGGCTGGCTGTGATTTAGCCTATCTTGGGAATATAGGGCCTGAACACAGAGGAAACAGTGTTATTGAGATAAGACGAGGAGAATAAATGCGAGTTGAATAAAGGTAAAGGTCTGGCAGACTTCAGACAAAACTGGAGTGTGAAACAAGTAGTGCAGAGGTAAAGATGAACATTAGTATACAGTTTTAAGAAGTTACAGAAAGAAGCTGTGGATATCTTGGCTATTTCACTGGTTCCGGCAATGACTACAGAGCGGGATGGTTGTCTGCATGAGTACTTACCACTTTGTGTCTGGGATCATTCAATGTATGCGTGAGAAAGATTGAGACAGAAAGACAAAGCCTAAGTCTTTGTCAAGCCCTAGTGACAGTAATGATTGTGTTCTATGCCCCTTGACACCCAGGTCATAGGACTGAGTCTAGCCCTACTCTATAGGAATTTATGCCCTGAGGTCTTTGGCTGTGAAATGGTTCTCAGTCTCACATTCTCAATGCCAAAACCACCGTGAAGTGGACTTTAGCCCGTATCAATGACTCCTCTTCATGGACTTCTCCATTATAACCAGTTCAATAGCCATGGCTGCTTGCCTTCACACCACTGGCATTCTTTGGTTGGTCTCATTCTTCCTTTTTATGAAATCCTTTATCAGTGACACCCACAGAACATCAGTTCAAGGTTATTTGTGTTTTTCCCTCAAGTTTGATTAGCCATGCATTCTTGCTTTGTGAGTGTGTGCCACCCTTTCCGTCCTCCGTGATGATTGACAGGCCTTTTGTCAAATAGAGAGGGCTCACTTGGACCTCCTGCTGCGGATCCAGTTTTGTTTTGCCAAAGGGTTTTTTTTTTAATTTTTTTATTAGATTCACAAAAATAGTTTCAGTCTAGATTCTTCGAGGTGTCATTGGATGCTTGCTCCCATGGAAGCATGGAGAAGCACATGCACCCACCTTTGATCTTTATACACACCACTAGAGCCCTCAGCCCTGTAGCCTTCCCCAGTGTCCATTGATGTCAAGCCCTATGGCAACCCTATGGCTTTTTGTCCATTCTCTTACTGCAGTGACAGTAGCTTTGTCCTCCTTTAAAAACATCTAGTAGGCATCTGCCTTGCATAACCCCAGGTGGCTTTGGAGGTCTGTCAGAGCCAGTTTTCTAATAATGAATACAGTAGCACCCACATGTCCTTATGATTGCAATACCATGAATCATCTAGTCTTTTCTGTCAAAAGCTTTTATATTAAAGTTGCATGCCTGTATCCACCTCACAGTCCATAGACATAATTTAAGAATTTAAAGAGGAAAAATAGCCTGGAAGCATTTGTGCATTAGTTTAATCCCAGGGCAATGCCGTCCCAGACAGTATTTCAGTGGTAGCTTGATGTTTGTTGTCTTTTTGTGAGAGTGATGTTGCAAACACAACATTACCACCTAATTTATTTCCCGTTTACTTAACCCTTACCGTTCACTTGACAGGTTTTGTGGACTTTTAAAAGAAAATTTGTCAGGTTTTCACCCAGTAGTAATAATATTCATATCAGCAGGTAATTACAATTCCTTCAATAGAGCGTTAATCCACATGTGCCCTCTCAATGTTATCAGGGTGCATACCAGGAGAGCTTTGGAGGCAGGCCCATGGAAAGACCTAAATTACTCTTTTATTCTGGGAGAACACACACACGCACGCACACGTGCAGGTTTATGCAAACACACATAAACTGTACAGTATGACATCCACATCTGTCTCTGTCTATTTCACTTCAATTCCCCTCTCATCAGCGCCATACCTCACTCCACTTCTCTGTACAGTCACTATGTCGTATTAGAACCATCCCTGAACCCCTGTAGCTGTGTTCTGTCCCCAGGCCCAGACTGTGACACAGTTGGCTGCGGCAGAAGAAATACCCTGTGGCACTGCCTCATTAAAATGGTAAAGAGCTAGAGGAGGATAGGAAAGTTAATCCTTCTACCAGTCCTGTTCTAGAGCCCTCATCTTCTGGTCTGAGACCCCTGGACACTCACACATACATATAGATCACGAAAAGCTAAAGGGGGTATGACTTGGTTTGCTAAAATACGTAGCCACAGGGAGATGGAAATGACAGGGCTCAAGTGGGTCAGTTGACGGGCTAAGTGAAGGAAATAGAGTTGGGGGTGGGAACGCTGACTTGGAAGCTTTGCTGATTTGGGTTGTATTGGTGCTTAGGAATGCATAGCAATGGTAGAGCATGATCCTAAATGTGTATATATCAAATAGTTTTTCATATTGTTTAACATAAATTCTGCAGGATTTAGATATTTGCACAACATAACAGCATACACTTCAGCCATGTTACCATGATAACATGTTTCAAATCATTTTGGCAGCTGGTTGTTACAGTACTCTTGTTCTACTCAATGGTTAGTTTAATATTTCTAAATGAAAAGTCAGTCACAAGAAAACACAATTGACTTGCCATTTACTGAAGAGGTTAATCAATAACGAATACTGTGAATACTGTACAACCTTTTCAACATACCAGTAAATAATTTTGGATATTTAGTGTTGTTTTTCCCAAAAGTGAAACTTGGTTCCAAGGTCAATGCAGCCTGGGCCACACTGCATCGGCCATTCAGTCAGTGGAAGTTGCAGGACTTGTAAAAGGTAAAACAGGGGGAAACAGGCAAATGCTGTTAATTTCCCCAAAGACTGATGTTACACAGGGTAGCTGTGCAGTGACAACAATAATCCATTTTACTATTACCACACAGTAACAGCCAGTAAAAATGCTGCTGCTATTTTGTGATATTAATTGCATTTATTGATTGTGCTCTAAACACTACAGTGCCTTGCATCAGTATATACAAAAAGTACAAGCACTTGTTTTACCATTTAGACAATATTAGTCCAAGTACCTCTACACACACAGAACAATGGGCATGATGTACTGTACAGGGGAAATGGATGGGGTCAGCCAGTGTGCTTACTCAGCACGTCCACCTGAATACTTTTGACAAATGATGATCAGCTTCTATCTTAGAGAGAAAGGGAGAGAGAGGGGAAAGGGGTGAGTGAACCCATCTGTCTTTGTGTGGCCAAAGTTAAAGCACTGACGGTGCTCTCCCCTCCAGACTGTGCAATTAAGCCACTGTAGAGGTTGGAGGGAGGAAGGAACATTTAGCCCTGCAGCTGCTTCTCCGAGGACACCCTGACAATGGCCTGTTTGGACAATAATATATATTTGGCACCGACAGCAGGACGGATACTTTATACATATAGCCTTAGATTAGATTAACAAAGTATTTCCATAAAATAATAAATGCAAAAAAAGCAGTCATTTAAAACATTATGATAAAGAATGCTTGGCAGATAAGATCATTAATACATGCATTAACCTAAAATATTACATCAGATTTAGGTGAGTGAGTCTAAACTGTGTGTCCTTGTGATTTGTATCCTCTTCCTGAGACTAATATTCATAATAATGCTTTGACATTTACACATATTGCAAAGTTCAGTACATTATGCACAAGCAGTAGAAACAACTTGTGCTCCACACTGTACAGTGAACAGTGTTAATTCTTCACATTATATTCATGCTGTATTATTGAGAATTTTCAGAGCTTTATTTTCCAACTTTGCACAATGTAGTGGATGTTTCATTTTATAATTACTTGTCTGATCACAGCAATTTCACATCACCTTTTCAGGAACAATGAGCTTCCCACAGAGCCTGCCAAATTAGCTGTTTTGTGGAAGCCTTTAGTGATAAATGCTTATCATAACAGGGTAAGGCTTGGCTCTTATCGTTGTCTATCACTGTGTGTGAGTTTAGCGCATGTGTGTGCGTGCAGGATCCTGCTTCTTATTTCAGATTCTGTAAGAGGCCATTTGTCAGTCTGTTGATCACTTTATTCATTCACTGGGTGATTTCTGAAGCTGCCTACAAAGGATGTGGATGGCAACCAAACAGCCCCTGAGGGCTTATTGAGACAACTGTAGATAATTCAGAGTAATGAGCACCACATCCTTTTGGCTTTGGTTATGAGAATTATCATGACATACATGTTAATGTATTCATTCTGTGTCATTGGCATTTTAATGTGGCGGAAGTGGTGGTTTCTGCCAAAGACTAAAGATGCTTTATTTTGTGAAACTGCTATATCAGTTTAGTTTGTGAGTGTAAAAGCTCTGTTTGTTTTCTTCCTCACTCCACACTTGTTTCTCTCAAGTCTTTTTCTTTTTCTTCATGTTTTGTTGCCAACTTATTGTGTTTCCTGTAATATACTGAGGTTGTTTCAGGAGGGAAGACTGTGATTTTGCATTTATTTTTTTGTTTGTTGTATATTTACAGCCTCATTTAGTTTTAGGATGATAGAGGGATATGAATTTATATCGTAATCACTGAGTACTAGTTTTGCCTCTCACTGCTCTCCTACTTTTGAATGACATATTGCACACTATAGAGTAGTGTTGTATTTCAGTGGTCTCACATTCACACTCTCCAGTCCACACACTGAATACACACACATACAGTGCCTGTGTGTCAGCTGGCAGTTATCCAAGGCCATAGTTGTAAGGCAGTGACAGTAGATGACAGCAGTAAGATTAAAGGGTGTGGGAATTGTGAATATGGCTGGAAGACTGGCAGGCCCATAAATATCACATGTAGGGATGCCCCTAATACTTCAGACCACCATATCATCACACAGTCCCACCATAAAGGACAGACCTGGCACACTGAGATTTGGATGTGTTTATGTGACTGTGTGTCTGAAAGTCTATTGATATGTCATTTCTTTTTTTTCAGTTATTTATTTTAAATAGATTATGACTGATTGGCAAACTAATCATTGACACACACACACACACACACACACACACACACATATACACACACACACACACACACACACTTAAATGGACACTTGTCAACAGATACATGCATCAGCTTTTACTGTTTAGTCAGTAATCAAACTCTGGAGTCTTTGGACATAAATCATACCCCACCGTGTAAAGCTAGATTCTCACCCACTGACACAGTTCACCCTATTTCCACAGCAACACATTTGCCCCAAAACACATACAGTAAACACGCAAATACACACCCACTCACACTGAAACAGAGCCATAAACAGCTAGAGGGGCCTTCTGTAATTAAACCTGTACTGCTGTTTGTAAGCTGTCAGTGCATGTATGTGGGCAGAAACACACAAACACTTAAGGCACATTTTCTGCTGCATTTACATCTCCCATGTATTCTTTCTCTCAAGGCTGAGTAAATTTCAGTGTGCTGGGCAGAGATAAGTGGAGCCTATCTGATCAGTTACATCACATAAACACATCTTCAGGTTTATTCCACCTGTAAAGTTCTGGTTTTTAACAGCTTGAACATTCAGATTGAATGCAAAATATATTAAGATCGGTATTGTAGATTATTGAGGTGGTGAAATTAGTGTATATTTTCAGCATGAAAGATGAGCCGTGGTCTAACAGTCACCAAATACAGTGTGTCATTGTGATCTTGTTTTATTGTTTCCCTCATAATTTATTGCATGTTTTGAGCAGTTTTCTTGGATTTATGTGAACGACCATGTTATTTATTTTGTTGAGGTCTTTTCTTACATTACACATTTGTGATCTTCACGTTAACCTGTACTCTGTGTGCGCTGTTTCCTCTGCGTCTTGCTTTAGCCAGTGTGTACGCGCATATTTGTCTGTCCCTAGTGAGGTGTGCTCTCAGCTCTGAGTGGGTGTTTCACAGACAGCCAAGAGACCAACGGGAAAATTTCCCATCAGCACATGGTGCAGTGTGCAGTGTAGGTTAACCACTGAAGGCTCTGAAATCCAGTCACAGTATAACACAGCCTTCTCTCTCTCTCTCCTAACATTCTCTCCCTCGCTTGCTCTGTCTCCCCAGATGAATCGGAGCAGAGATGAAAAGCTTTCAGGAATGCTGGCAGACAGGCAGTGCTTTACAGTAATCTAACCTGGGGAAGATGAAAGCCAGCTGGGAAGCTGGGAATAGAGCAAGGGGGAAAAGGCGAGAGAAAGAAAAAGAGAGGATAGAGTTTTGGGAATGAAAAGGAGTAAAGGGGCTAGATGGGCAGAGAAAATGGTACAAGACTGAGTGAAAGAGGGTTTGTGGAGAGAAGGGACACAGATGTAACAAGAGATGGAAGGTTTGTAAAGAATGTTGAGGGGTTAGACAGCAAAATGAGTAAAATACGTGGTGATGGGATGGTGAGTGCATGAAGAGGGGAGAACAGGAGCTACTCTTGCCTGGAAGTGAGACAGATTGGAAAATGGAAAAGTTAGAAAGGGTAATGTAAGTATAATGTTACTGTAAGTGAGTAGGATTTCAAATAGCAGTGAAGAGAAACTTTAACCTAAAGCATAATACAGCCTTGGTCTCATTCTTCTATTTGTTATAGTAAACATGAACAGAACGACATCTGGGACTGTCCCTGGTCCACTTGTTGTAGTTATGCTCTCCATTATTGAGGTATTATTTTAACATTTCAGGTGATTTATTTCAGTTATGTGTCTGTTCCTGGGAACCATTTCTGAAGAGTTGAAACATTTTAAGTATCACAACAACAAGCAACAATACATTAATAGTCTTTCTGAATTTTGCAAGTCTCTGATCTTTTGAATGCTTGTGTTTTTTATCCCTGTCAGACTTTGCTGAAGTAGTGAAGACAATGTTATCAAAACCAAAGAAATAATGACCAGAATTACAAAACCTAGGCCCCTAGTTCTAATTTACCAGAATTATTATTATTTTTTTTAGAATTAACTGATATTCAAGGGTACTGTTTATATCTGGCTTGTGCACTGCTTTATAAAAATTGGTAAGAATAGCTAGTCATACTTTTATTTAAATAATATTTGATCGTCGTGGTTCTTTCTCCTTATTACTTTAAGAGAGATGGTGACAGGCAAGGTAAAATGACACTAAGGTGGGAAAAACTAAGGTGGGAATTAAATGAAAACACACCGTGAAAATGGGCTTCTACTTTTGGCTTTGTAATTACTGTAAGTCAGTGTCATTTGGAGAGGTTGACACACAGTGTAATTGTAGCTGTCGTACAGATGACGGCAGCCCAACACAAACCTGTGGAGTTTAAATTTCAGATCCTCTTCAGTGGAACAAACTCAATTGCAACACCGCTCACTGAACACTGAAGCAGCATCAAGTGTACCACTGTTGTCACTCTTAGTGGCTGTGGCTGTGTTGGAATGTGTGTGTGTGTGTGTGTCTGTTTGTGTGTCCTTTGAATCATCAAATGTAGGTGGAGCAGACCTGTCGCTGCTGTGACAAATCCTACCTCATGCACCTTGTACTTCCTGCGCAGAGTGAGAGAAGTGCACCACACTGAAACGCTTCCCCACCTAATTGAAATTTTGAGGTATAAGAGGATTTCTGCACAACGTGAGCTGACAGGGCCCATTCACCAAATATCCGCTTAGACTCCTCTCTCTCTCTCTCTCTCTCTCTCTCTCTCTCTCTCTCTCTCTCTCTCTCTCTCTCTCTCTCTCTCTCTCTCTCTCCTCTCTCCCTAAGAGAAAGAATGAACTTTTATCTGTCTTCAAGTTTTAGTGTAGCTTACACCCATCTCTATCTAACATTCTGCAGGTGACATGTTTCAGTTCCTCTCAATCTCCCCTCTTTGTCTCTTTTTCTCTCCGTCATTCAGGCTTTCTCTGCTCCGACAGGGGCACTTGGTTTGCCTGTTTGCTCGTCACATTTTGATATGTCACCTCGTAAAAGGGCAGAATAGGAAGACAGGGAAGAAATAAATGTAGATAACAAGACTGAGAGATAGAGGGTGGAGAGGAGGAGAAGAGATGGTAAAGAAAATGGAGAGCAGAGAAGATGAGACACATATTTTTACTCTTACATAGTTTTTTTTTTTTTCTTAAACGTGTTGCATGCTTTTTTTATGTCCCCTTGTCTTTTCTTAAGATAACCAACTATCCTGAAACAACACGGTCATTTATTTATGGGGTGAAGTTATTTGACTCCCACTGTGACGCTTCCATTAACATGCACAATACTTTGCTTTTGTCCAACAACATAATGCATGGGCATGAAACGCTAATGTGCTCCCTTGATAAAGAAGCACTAAATTTAGAAAAATCTCCCGTGGAGTCAGTGAAAGAGTGTCTTCATTGGTAGAAGAGAGGGAATGTCTATACTGAGTGCTTTTATAGCCATTTTGGCAACTATTTTATGGATGAATGGAATATAACATTTAGCTCAAATCATAAAACTCAAAGCACCTTCCACAGCAAGTGTCACTTGACCAATGTATCATAGAGATTTTTTTCTTCTTTTTTTCTTCTTCTTCTATTTAGCTTTTGAATTCTCAATATTCATTCCCCAGTTCTCATTAGCTTTAAAGGTTTATTTCGCCTTTATCAAGAAGGTGGTTGTAGTAGATTAAAGTACATTCATACAAATAATTAACAAATTAAAAACAAACACAGTAGGTTTGTTTCTCTGTTTATTGTGCATAAAGCTACTTGTTGAGCATTTGTATTGAAGAAAGGTGTATTATATACTTCAATTATGTATAGTCTACAGGTTTATCAAAAATATTCTACTAAATGCACAAACAAACTGCAAAAAAAATGCATTAGTCTAAGCATTGGTCCTGCCGCTGTTGGACAACTATTGAATACACAAGCATGGTATTTGTTCTCCTACACATTAAATTGTCACGGAATGCATCCAAGTCATATTCAGTGGACATTGGCCTTTAGTCTTCTCGCTCTTTCTCAGTCTTATCATCTTTCCTCCAACGATTTCCATTATTAGAGCAGTTGGTGAATCAACACATGCCTCAAGGGCTTAGTGCAGTGTTATTCCTTGCTCTCCCTAACCTCCTCTCTCTCCTTGTTTTTCATTTTCTCCCTCTGACTCTCTCTTTGCCCCCCTTTCTGTGTCCCCTGCTATGCCAGTAACACAATTTTTCACTTCAGTGCGAAAACAGGTGTAATGGAGGGACGGTGCCAGTCTGTTTAATAAAGGCAAAGAGGAGAGATGAGAAAGGAAAAAGAACGTCTCCTGGGGCTGGAAACAAGGAAATGTACACATAGACATGTGCACACAAACACACTTGCACAGAGAATAAGGAGGGAGCACATAAATCCACACCTGCTTATCTCTGAGGAATTGGTTGAAAGGGGCTTCCCTGTTTAATTAGAAACTTTGGTAGGAACCCCCATAAATCATCACAGCATAAAACTGAAGGGTTAGCAATGAATACTTTCCATTTACATGGTGGAGTACACACACACTTCTGTAAAAGTAAGACCATTGGCAATTTACAAATTCGTGTGTGTGTGTGTGTGTGTGTGTGTACACAGGACTGTGCACGTGCATAGCCTTGTGCATGCGTCTTAATGCTTGAATTCTAGATTTGTGGGCAAGAGCGTACTTGTGTCTCCAGAGTTATTCTGGTGCCACGGTGTAGTAAGGGGATCCAGGGCGATGTCTGCTCTCAGACAGTGTCTGGCTCTCAGCTCCACATCTATTATTCACACATCTGGATACATGAATGCATACACACATGCATGCTGTACACATACTGCTTTCTTCCCATGTGTTTTACTCTTTACTGCACTTCCACACTTCTGGACTGCTGCATTTTCTGGACATTTTTTCTTGTGCATAAACAAACATGAATGTAAGTAGTGTATGTACTGTATGTCTATTTGTATGTTTATGTATTTGTGCTTTTCTTGAGCTTGGTATGGTAACAAGCAGAAAGTATTAGTATTAGTATTGACCAGAGAGAAGAGGACAAACTGATAAGGAGTTAAAAAAAGATATGGACAACTGCTAAAGCAAAGCACAGGCTGGCATGATGGCACTAAGAAGTTTTCAAAGTCATCCTCTCACCTTGACCAATGTTCATTTGAGCCTGTCAGTAGGTCATTATCAGACCTAGACATCTCTTTGCTGACCTGGCCCTTCTCCACCATCCGGGTTGAATAGGTTGCTGATTGACATTAATGGAAGCAGAGTATGGTTCCATCAAGGAAAACCTATTGAGTTTACTCTGTTAAGATGAAAGAATGCATCTCTGTTTTGTTGTGAAATGCAACCCAACATAAAGATAGGTGCGCGTGAGATGATCCTGTGAATGTTGATCAAAGGCTGTCACCAGACCACCATCTAAAGAGCTGATATTTATCTGAGGTTCCTGAAGAGAGGTCTGTGTAATGTTGATCTAAGGTTTTACCAGTTCCTGTTTTTGTCCAATTAATATTAACCTTAGGTTATCATAGGTCAGTGAGTTTCTTTTTCTCATCCTCTACTCGTTATCTTCAACAGTTGGCCAAGCTGGTGATTGACAGCTAAGGAAGTTTACTTAAATAGCACAGTTGAAAAATGGAACAATTTAATCTCAGCTAAAACAACTTTTCAAACACGCTTCTGTGAACATGCTCTCTGCACTTTGGGCAGAGACTTAGGCTAGGAAGTTCTGTCTGAAGACTACATGCCAGTCGCGGGAGGAAATGAGGGTGCGATGTTATGATAAATATAGAAATAGATCAACTGCACACTCACAATAGTGGACACAAATGGAATAAATCACAAATACATTAATATTTACAGCAATAGGAAGTAGAAAGGCACAATATATAGATATTTTTCTCCCTAACATTCTTCTGTTTTTCATCCTCCCTCTGTTCCTCTAATATTAAATCTAATCACTACTTGCTTGGCTACATGCTCAGCTTATAGAGTGCTGTCATTTTTAAAGGTGTGGACAACACACATACAACCTTTCCCTCACCGTCATGACACACACACTCACATATGTACACAAAACACAGCTCTAAGTATAATTTCAACATGATTATACTGCTTGAGTTGTATTTAGACTTTTTGGCTTGTGGAAACCATTTGCCGGCCACACTCCTTAAAATGAACGGCATCCATAGCTCTGAGTTTGTGCACTGCTGTGTTGCCTGAAAGGCCAAGTCTTGATTCAACACAATAGGCTGATTTGGTGCCCTCACTACTCCAGGGAGCATGTTGACTTCATTAATGGCTCCCAAAGCCTTTTAGCTCTCACACTGGCCTCTGGTCACAAAATATAATGGGGTGCACCCCACTCTGTAGCACTGCCACCGGGTTGCAACACTAATAGAGACACAGGTGGTGATGTGCTCTCAAATTATGCTGTTGCTTCTTCGGAGTCCTTAAGGCTCAGCCAGTAGCTGCAGCAGTGCCGTGAACAGCAGCTCTCTTATCACTACAGAATACCACAGTAAGAAGGGAAAACAGTAGAAGGAATAATTGGTTTGAAAAGTTTTTTTTCTCAGCCAGTCTTGGTATTTGTCTGCACTAAATGAGGTCTGTCAGGAGATCTCTACCTGTCACCTCTAACACTTTGCTGTGGGTGTAATGAGACATTGAAAGAGGAACTGGATGGGAAAATGAGGAAACAAGGATGAGGAATAGTGGAGTTGTATAGAGAGGGGCATACTCTGACATCTTTTCTGCGCAGGAAAAGTGATGGAATGATGCATGTTGCACAAAAAATTAAAAAAGTGAAAAATCGATGGACATCAAGACAATCAAGACAATCAAGACGATGAAAACAGAAAGTAGCGTCTGAGAGGAAAAGGCATCATAGAGAGGGAGCAGTTGATGAATGAATAGAAAAGGGACAGCATGGTATGTTTGCGCTCCACTTGGGACTATGAATATATTTGTGTGTTTTATCTTATTGACTTGGTAAAAGAGCACTTCCTGTCCACTTGCACATAGAGTAAAGTAGTAAGAACTAGGACCCTTTTTATGTATTCTTTTGAAAAATTGGCTCCATCAACAACCATGTACTGTAACGAGAGGTTTTGCAGAGTGAACAAAACCATCAGGTCTGTAAGCCTTCTTATTTCTGGTCACATCTGACAGAGAATGTGAACATGTATTGAGATTGATAAATACAGACAGGGCAGATGAAAGGTGGGGGGTGGACATACAAAATACATCATTACAGCAGCAGAGGAACGGAGTCTGTAATAAACAAACTCAGAAAAGGGGAGGGAACTTTTTAAAAGAACACAACAAAAGTAAATGAGAGAAACTGAGTGAGTAGCAAGAAGTCAAGAGGTCACAAATGTCCTCAAAACTGAACTAGCCATATGCCGGCAGGTATTTAAGTCAACCTCTAGACTTTCAGATTGAGACAGATTGAGAGAGAGAGAGGGAACAAGATCAAGAGCATAGGAGGGAAATGAGTAACAAAAGCTGAGGTGTGAGCCCCCCTGCTTGGCTACAGTGCTCAAGGCAGCTCACCAGTGAAGGCAATGATAGCAGGTAATTTGGCTACTCACCCTTTAAACCTATTGAAGAGACTGAGGGAGGAGAGAGGTGCAGGAGGAGAGTTAGGAAGTCTCCAGATACTTGTCCCTTTTCACGTCCAACAACGCCATCCCACATAATAACATTCTTGTCTACTCTTTGCCTGTGTCCCTGCTTTTTCTGTTTCTCTGCAGGGGGGATGAGGTTAGATTAGTAAGACATATGGATCTCCAGGCTAACAGGTACCACACCTTTAATGCCAAAATGAATTTAATATCAGTCACTGAACCATGGTTCAACAGTGGCTCTGTCTGGGATAGTGTCAGATCTTGGGTGTAAGTTAATGGGAAGAGGGAGTGCCACCAATAAAAACACAGATAAGTAGCACTCAGAGCACCATGTTATGGAGATTTTCCAGTTTATTTTAACCTCTTATTTCTAAACAACCTATCCAGAATAAAACATCTGCAGAGGATTAACCCCTATAAGACCAAACCTCAACAGGAGGCCCTTTGTAGAGGTCATATTTCTGCTTAGTTTTGACCCTCCCCATTCAAGTATCTGCTGTTACTTCCCTGCCAACAATGACATTTCTCTGATTTTCACTCACAAAGCACTTCCCTCACAGTGCAGGCATCGGGAGCAGAGGCATTAATTAAAATCCTGCTGTGTAGCAGATATGCCTAATCACAAACATAAAACAGAGAATAGTGAATTAAAGCACAGAATGAGTTCAGTTCCACTCAGCAGGGTTTTTTGCCCACTCATCCTTCTATAGTGAAAGGAGTCGAGCCGGAAGGAAGGAGAGAAGGGGGGATTTTGAACTTGTTTTTAATGAACTGAGTGAATATTTAACTTACATGAAGGAAAGCAGTAAAGCATTGAGTCAGTCTCGTACATTTGGATAACCGCAAGATACTATATCTCCTTTTAGCTTGTCCTCAAACATTAAATACTAATTACTAATTAATTACATTAAATAGTACTAATATATAGTATACCAAAAGATACTGTAGGTTTAGGCTGGACACCTGCAGTTCTTCTTTATATCAGTCAGCTGTAGTGCTTTTTTTTTTTTTTATATATAAATACATCAAGTCACATGTGGCCCTTTGACTGTGTCTAATGACTCCAGTTGGTGATGAATACCAGGTCTTAGTTATTCTTTCTCTTTGCTCCAGATATGCTACACAACCAGCCTGGCATCCCACTTTAGTGTAACACATCCTCATTAAACCCTCAGATTAATGTCAAATTATCCACACTCTCCCACTAGTCTCGCACCAGTCCAGCTTGCCTAAAGCTACATATTGAGGCACTGAATGTGCAATTGGAGGGTTTGTTCCAGCATTGATTGATACTGAGAGATGGATCCAGTCCGCCCCCTAACCCCCTTTCTTTCCATTATTCCTTCTACCCACCTTCACCCCCCTCTTTCTTTTCTGTCTGCCATATGTTTAGGTGAGCTGGACAGATTTGGGCAATCAGACAGCAACCATTGTATCGCTGTCGGTATGAATAGAATGCGTGGAGAGACACATTGCCATTATGTACTGACGATGCGTTGCTTCTTTCACAGTGAATGTCGGGCTGCCTCTCTTTCTAGGCTCTTATGGCGTTCCTGCCTTGCCTGGTTGAATACCTAACACTTTGCTGTGGTTTGAAAGAGAAGGTTGAAACCTGAGCAAAGTGTGGCAGGTTGGGTTACAGTGACATTTGGCATGAGGTTCTGCTGGTGCTGCTCCAAAATGTTTCTGATTGATATCTTGAACAGGGCCCCAGAGGCCCACATAAGCACATTTTGCTTCTATTCTGTCATGCTTTTGAAAATGTAATCACTAAAAAATGTGTTAATGTTTTGTTTTGTATTGGTATTTTTTGCATTTTTAATAGGCCATACATTTTTACTTCAACTTTATCTACACTAAGTTAGTTTTTAAATACATTTTCAAACCAGGCTTATTCATATTTTATCATGTGGATACCCAACAGAGAAAGGTTCATGACCCTTTTTCAGCTGCAGAAGGGCTGGCACTGATTTTGGGTTTGCCCATGTACATGTTTCAGTGGATTGGTGGAATCCCTCACACAAATATTGTGGTAATCTAAGTTTCCCAGCATGCTGTATGACTTTGGGTGACATTCTGCTCCAGCCCACTCACCTCACTGTTGTTGCGTGGCCCATGTCGGAACATAGTGATACTATAGTCAGCAGTTCATTCTGGCTTCCACCAGCACCATGTTGGTCATGGTGTGTTTTCCAGCCATGGTGTGTTAGTGTGTGTGCCATGCTTAACAGACTGCAACTCTGTGTGACTAGCTTTCTTTTTTGCTACCCCGAAATCCAAGGCATCATGAGCAAGGACACGCGGTAGTACTCTCACACAGTCCCATCTCAGAACTGCACACATATTCCTCTATTTCAATTCTTGTAGTATTCTTGTTTACAGTACACATACAATATGCAGACTGGCTAATATAGCGTTGTCCAGAAGGAGTAGATGTGGCTGTGTATATCCTGCACATCAACTGCACTAACACAACTACGGCATGTCTCCCGAGGACTGACTAGACTCTGCCTAAAATGTTGACTGTTCATCTCACCACTTGATGTAAAGTAGTTTCTGCATAATGACACAGCAGTTTAGGGATTATCCAAAATCAATAGAAGTACTCCGATGTGTAACCAGAAGTACTAAATGTCAAGGGAGGTCACTGGAGATTCCACTGGGGCAACAACATTATTATCCTAGGATATATAAGGTGTCACTAGTGTCAGATAGTGACAAAGTCTGTATTTTGTCCTTATGATTAGTTGATAATAGCATGTTTTTTTCTTAGACTTATATTTTATACACCTCTGCATCTTTTCAGCACACATTCTAATACAATTTTAACAGCATACGCACGTTTCACTTTTTTTTTCTTGAATATATTTACAATAAGAAAATGACTCCACTATTACATTTTACCTGCCTCAAAGTGGATTCCATGCCAAGTGAGGGGAAGCACCGTGCTTTCCATGTGCTTCTGTGGTCTACAGTGCCAATAAGAGAAAACTGAGAGAGGGTACTCCTGTGGTTTTCACACCGGAATGGCTTCCCTGTCTGTATCACACCTTCTGCCAACTGTTAGCCCCATGGAGAGAGGGAGATAGTCACTTTGGGCACATTATTTTTCAATGACAGGTTTAAAGCATAAAATACCATCTGCACAAAAGGTTTATACTGTACACTGAAGCTGTTTTACAAGTGTACATACAGTTGTCAGTATTTCTGTCATATCAACACTGCCCTCATGTTCTGTCATAGATCTCAAGAAAACAGAGATAGTCACTGATCTTGGAAGAACTGAATGATTAAAAAAATACATAATAAATATTTTATTTTCTCTGAATGTGAGAATTAACTTCACTTAAAATATTCTCGAGCTACATTTACACTGCCAATGTCAGTGTATAGGCGATCATAATGGTGTAGTTATCAATCACAGCCACTAGGGGGACACCGTTTTTGACAAGTGTCCTTATGGAGGGTTAGGATATTTATTTATTTTTTCTGTATGATCTGTGCTTGTGCATGGCTCTCTTCCACAGGTACATGTGCACACAGCTCATGACGCACACAGAGCTACTGAAGAAATGTTTAATACACACATTTAGCAGGGCTGAGGACTTGTGCTCCGTGAGTCAAAAGTGACAGTAACTCTGCCTACTTTCCCCAGAGTATCTCTCATTACCATATGTGTGGCTTCAGCCAGACGGCCTGTGTGCGTGCATGTGTGTATAAGTGTGTAAAAGCGAGAGTGAAATATCAGTGTTTTCTGTATATGCACGCACTTGTTTGAGGACATACTTTTTTTGTGTGAGCCCAGTTCATCTCTCACCTTCTCACTACACAGGCAGAATGAAGTCTGTCTGGCAGTGAATGTCTATTGTGTGGTGCTAATGTGATAGCATAGATTAGCATTGTAATCCATTTAGCATAGAGCAGCTAATCCACTTTATTACTGTTGAAAAGGAATCAGATAATATTGGCTAGCTCCACTGTAGCTGACTTAATGATTTTAGGCTGATGAAAAAAACGACTTTAAGATATATTAATAATTACTGTTGCTGACAATTAAACTGGGATTACTCATTTCATAACAAATCAGAATTATTAGATTTGGCTTTTCATCAGGGGAATTAAGGTACTGGTTGTGTTCTGTCTACACTGGGCAGGCTTTATGTTTGTAGATAGTGTGTGTTTTTGTAGTTATAACAACGTTGTACTAGTTGTTTGTGGCACTAGACACTCTGGATTTTATTCCTGGGAGTGCAGTTGATATCAGAGGAAATCAATTGTGCAATAACCGTTAAAACTGACAAGCCCAGAGTAAACCTGTTTTGGTAAAATAATTCATAGTGAAATGTTTATGAAATACTTTACATGTGGCAGTTATTGTATAAATATGTCCACTTGTCTTTGATCACTCTTTCTCCCTCGTGTGTTCTTCTCCTGTCCCTGTGCTGAGTGCTTGTTCACACGCTGTGTGCTCCCTGGTGGCTCATTTGTTTTGTTGGTGGTCAGATTGAAGGATAATATACAGAAGCTTCCTCCTTGAAGCCCCTCTGCTCCCTGGTGACTGTGGCTCCGTCCCAACACAATAAAACTCTATATTCAGGCACTACCACATGACTGTCTCCCCTTCAACTCTGATCAGCAATTGACACCACATTTCTCTCATACGCACTGCGTATAACTTGATACTGTTGATCATTCCATACATGCGCATACACACACATGGCGTATGCATCGTGTGTGCATGAACACAGCACTTCAAATTAATTTACCTGATCGGGCAGATTAGATAACCCCACCTGCTGAATCTGGACCTGGTTCACATGGAAATCCTAGTTCTTACCTTACTCTCTTCTTACCCTTTCTCCTACTTGCCTTCTGTTCTTTTCTTGCAACTGACCCGAGTGCATACAATGGTTCCCAGTGAAAGTGTGTGAGGCTTTGATGCACACAACTCAAGGTCCTTGGAGATCAGGATTGGTGCACAAGCCAAGCAGGAGGCAGAGCAAGAGAAGAATGAGAGTAGGGTGAAATCAGGGTGAAAGATGGTGAAAGATGGCGCCTGAAAGTCATGTTGTGAAACTGAATATCGGTAGAAACAGCAGGTGAAGACCAGCCCTTAAACAGCACTCAGTGTACTTAGGCTTTTCTCAACTGTCTAAGCAAAGACAAAGTTAATTTTTGTTTTGTTTTGTTTTCCTAACAACAAATCTTACCGCAGCATTTTACCAAAGGGATCTGTTTACTTACTTAAAACAGTTGAGGTTTCTTCACCTTAAAATGACTTTAGCTTTAGGCAGACCGGCAGAAAGGTATTTTTAATGATATGCTGACAGAGAGAACACAGAGTATGTCATCAGCGTGTTATAATTAATCATTAAGTGACTTACCTGTCTGCTCTACCATCTGCTTCCTGCCCAATTTCCTCCCATTTGTGCCTGTTACCTGTGAACCCTTAAGTGCTGGAGAGCACAAAGAACTAGTGAGAGTCATCATAACTTTAACAAGATTTTCTTCACACCTGTCCACAAGCCCACACAGGCCTGTGTGTGTGTGTGTGTGTGCTGAAAGTTGCTTGGGTAGGTATATGTCAGGGGATTCAGATCCAGATTTAGAAAAGATCTTTTGGATCTTAGCCTGCCTGTGCGTGTGTGGAGGGGCGGGGAGCAGATGTTCAGGCACAAACCAGAACACTTCCATCACACTACTTAGTGTGTGTGGGGCCAATTTCATGAACTTTCTGCTGAGTAAACACACCTAGGTCCCACAGTCCACACCTCTTGCACAGATGCCTAATTACCGTAATCGCTTTTGAATGGCTCAGATTGTGATATAGAAAGAGGAGTTTCTCACTTAAAGCACTGAAATTAATGATGCATGGGAAAATCCAATGACAGCATGTGGTAGATGGGCAGTTTTGCAAATAACATTGTTTAAACGTATGTTTTTAGTGATACCCTTATTCATTGTACACTTTGTAGTAAAAAGTGTTTGTAGGCTTTTCTGTCCTCTGCACTACTTTAAAGCTTTGTAAGTTGTCTAGCATTGGTAACATTATGTATTGATGGTTGTTGAATGTAAAGATGGTCACATCCTCGCCACTGTGTAGGATGCAAATCTTCTCATCTTCATTAAAAAGGTCATTATCGTCTTATCACAAAAATGAAAATGAAAATAATTGTACTACTTGATGAATCTGTCTATTGAAAGAAGTCATTCTTACTGTGCTTATGTTTTTTTCAGATCCGGGTAGACGGTTCCTCTCGTGCACTGCAGTATGAGACGGTGCAGGCGGTGGAGAATGGACCCATCCTCAGAGACATGGCCTTCTCTTCTGACCACCACTACCTCTATGTCATGTCGGAGACCCAGGTCAGACACACAAACACACACATCAGAAGTTTTCTCTGCTGACTCAGAATCATAACCACTGGCATTTATCATTTTCTTTTGTCACAGGGTGAAATAACCTTTGGTGTAGCATAGAGGATTTCATTACAGCCTGACTGGAGCAGAGAAAAGGATTAGATGGGCTATTGGATGCTATGAACATGCCTCTTTATAGAAATAGACTGTGAGGGTAGAGCTGGAGTGAATAAATGTGCAGAATTATAGGGAGAGAGGAGAGTGGTCTTAGTCCACTTCTGTGTGTGTTGCTTCGTACTGTATGCCTGTGCACAGATTCACACATCTACACTATCTCTCCTAGTACCTTTGATGACATGGCATGTGGAGCGAAATAGCAGCACTCCGTGTAATGGACACAGACACAGAAAGACTGTGAACACCTCTATCAGAGGCAAAACCTTGCTAAAATACCACCATGGAAAGTCCATAACACACATGCTGTGCTCACATAAATGCACACACACTCTGACTCACTGTGTTAGACCCACAGGCATGTTTTTCTCTATATTTTATACATGCGCTTATGCACATATACAATATGTAGTCATTTTTGTGGGAGAATGATAAACCATGTGTATGTTGGGCCAAAGACTGTAAGAATAAATGATACAGATATTCTCCTCATATCGATTTCAGTTTAGTTTAGTTCATTATTAATTTGACTTGGAAATGACATGACAAAGCTCAAAAGTAACAGATTTTATGAATATCATTCCCCCTTTCTTCTCGTCCTCTTTATCTGCTGCCACCTGTAATCACAGGAGGCTCCTGCTGTTTTGTTGTCAGTGATAGCCTTGTTACACCTGGATATTGTCTGCAGCTTCCAGAGGATTATAGACCTCTTGAAAGAGTCGGTATTCACTAATGTGTATTGCCATTTGTTTGTGCGCATGAGTAAATGTGTGCACATTTTAAGAGCCTGGTTGAAACTTTAAATATCAGACAGACAAAACAAACTTTAAAGATGCACTTTCAAATACAGCTCTATTTGCCTTTGAGATAGAGGGGCGAGAAGTGAGAGAGACAAGTGAGCAGAGTAAGAACATTTAAAATGCTGTTTCATCATCTCATTTAATTACAAGTCTTTGTACAAATCTGTGAACCACCAATGTGAGAGTTTAGCTTTTTTGTTTTGTTTTTGTGCTTTTAGCTCGTCTGGGCATGTAAATGCCCTTACACCAAATATTACAAAATAACAAATGAATTATTAGAGAAACTTAATTTTCATTTCATTCCCAATACGTTGGATTATTTTGTCTCTTACACATTTATAAATTTAAATTTTTGATGCCAATTAGCTTATATTGAAGGATAAAAGCAACCATGTGAGGTTTACTGTGCAATACTGGTCTCATGTGCATATGTGTATGAGGCCTTTGCAATAATTAGTCTATTAGCCTAGTTACTGTTGAGGGCTGACCTCCACTAAATGTTCAGAAGGAACATCTGGGAATTACCATTCACACAAATATAGAAAGTAGTTAATGAACACTAGAAAAACATAAAACCCACAGCGTTTCAGTGCACAGACGTGTGTGTCTTTATCTGTCTCTCAAGCAGAGAGACACAGTTACTAAACACAGCACTGATTCTGTCTATAATCATTTAAGAAGATGCAAAACCCTTCTCTCTAAAGCAAAGAACATGTAGCAACAGATTTTTGACATAACAGGTTTGTAATCGCAGTTTTCTCTACAACAAGTTGATTCTTGAAGGTTGCTTGTAAACTATGAGCGCAATTGCTCCCTATCACGTTGTTGCCTCAAGTCAAAACATATTTTATTAAATGTCAAAAAAGGGTCACAGAATGTTCTACAAATGCAAAGAAAGATAACTAACACGATACATTTCCAGTGTTTTCTAACTTTTAGAAGCAGTTGAAGAAATGCATTAATGACATTTTAAGCATGATTAACAAACGTATCATCAATATATCAAATTTGACAGTGTACCAGCCGTTTGTTTGCTCTCGGTCTTGATGGAGATGTCATGCCATCTTGAATTTCGTGTGTTTGGTTTTTGTTAGCCTCATACCGTCAGCCATCTCCAAAGGTCACACTGTGGTCACTCATACATGCAGGAGTTTTGAAATACAATACAGTAGTGTTTGGATCAGTGTATTGGTGTGGTGGTTTAGAATAACATCTTGCACACACAAATGCACAATCCCTATTCCCAGCGGTGGCAAACAATATTAAAGCAGCCTGAGCTGCTCGATAGCTGAAGGCCACCTGCTGTTTCTGAGGCCAGGGACCCAGACACAGAAGAGAGTGTGATAGATGGAACAAGGGAGAAATACAGAGAAAGGAAGCACAGGATGGAAAGAGAGAAGAGGAGTGGGTCCACAACAGCAGGCTGAGGAGAGAGATGGTCTATACAAGTTCCCTCCTGCTGTTGTTAGCCTTGAAATCCTCCCCTCCACAGTGGTGAGGCCTGGGGACAAACAGTATAGGAAAAGATGGCTTTGTATGTTTTTCACATAATATATAATCTTTGAGACTCTGCAAGGGATGTATCTGAACTATAGGTTCAGGTTATAGATACCACAGAAACTACATGAAGGCCAATCTAACTGACTAGTCATCTTACATATCTCAAATATGTGGCCCTAGCAGTTTATAGTGAAAGCAGCTTGGACAATGTTGATCCAAAAGGGCTCTGTAATCTTCTTTTCATTAATACCTGTCCTAATTGAAATCCCTCTTTAATAAGTTAAAGTAAACATGATTACTTGAGTATTTTTTCAGTGGACACACAGATTTGTAGTGATTATTATTGTTATATAGTATTATACGAGTGAATATCTCTTTCCTTCACAAAGGAGAATGCTGTGAATCCACAAGTCACACTGTACTGTGCTTGTTTGTGTCACATTATACACTCATTAGAGAAGAAGCAAAACAGTGATACATATCCATCCTACTGTTTAAAAAAAACAAAAACAACTAGTGCTAACCCATAGTATTCTCCTTTGATAGATTTTCTTCTCATTTTTCTTTCTACTATTTTGTGACAGTATTTGTTTTTCTTTCAGGATTATAGATTTTTGCTCCTACAGCCTGTATTAATTTTTAGGAGTATTTGTGTTGAAGCAAATCAGGATTCAGTCTTTTGTGTTTTTTGCTCTGCTTTTTCATCTTTTGTTTCTCTTCATCTTTCATTTCTCACCCTGTCTCACTACCCATTGTCATTTTAACAACATTCCGTCCTCCAGTCTCCATTCCTGCTTTTTTTTCCCACCTTTGCTCACTGGCAGAGTAATCTGTCATCCCTACCCTCTCATTAATCTAGTGATGGGATGTCCTCTAATTGGAGCTTTCTCTCTCTCTCGTTCGAACACACACACACGAACACACACACACAAGTCATCTTATTAGTGGGTTAAACAGATGTTCTGGTATAAAGAGGACAGTCAGATTATAGCGTGGGCCATGATTATGGATATTAAGGTTGCAGTTTGAGTGACAGGGACAGGTCCCCGTAGTTCACTACTATGTTTCTATCCCATTAACACTGGTCATCTGTCAGCCACAACATATACGTAGGTAGAATGAATGAGGTCTTGTTGGTGGAGTTTGGTGTGGTGGGGTGTTTTAAATAGCTGCTACAACAGCAGCAACACTTTAGAGGTTATTTAACAAATAAGACTTATTCCAAAACACAGATATAAGAAAACAGTAGATTAGTCACAATGAATCACATTAACTAGCATTAAGACAGCAATACTGCGTAATTACTTGAATCAGTTCGTTTAGAAATGTATTAGTCAACTGTGGCAAAGAGACAACTTCTGTTTGGACCACTTCATGAGAAAGTTATTTGATTGAATATGATTTTGACAGCAGAGTAGCTGGTTGTGCAGAGACTTGACACAGGTATCAGGGCACTTGGAAGCAGTTCAAGTTGTTGTTTTTTTTGTCTTACTCATTTAGTCCTGTCTCCAATGCCCCGTCATCATACCATTTACTTAACTGTTTTCCTTCCATAATATGGATTTGCACAGTAGTTGTAGTAGCACTACTCACTCTGTACCCACCCCTCTCTCCACGAGACCACTGATGATCTAACGCACGATAAAATATGTCACTAATTTACTCTTGACAAGGCTGTCTGTGAACTGAAAACTCTCATCAGATTCACAAGATAATAACCAGGATTAGAATGCTGTGAGTGTGCCAAAGCTAAATGTAAAATATAATAGTAATAGAATATAATTAATATTCTGGGCTATGTAGTCAACACATTTCTGTTGACTACATAGTTCTGTATTTGTTCTGTAATTTCCATGTTTTCAGCAATGCACAAAGTTGAAAATAAATAAATAAATGCTGTGCCTTTCACATTTAGCCTATACATAAATTGTTGTTTCAAAGTGCTGCGACTGTCACACTCATGGTGCTAAATTATTTATACTCAGCTTAGCAAATGCAGATCTGTAAGTGTGAATTATTAAATCTGTGTGTACTATAGTTGGGTGTTGAATGCGTTTTTTCAGTTTTTAACCCCCTAAGGGCAATCCGACAAGCCAATTTGTGGAAGTATTACATCTTCACATCTCATCAAAGATGTTTAATACCGGCATCATTTAATTTCATATGGCAACTTTTTACCACATCCCTTACAGTGTACCTCTTTTACCTCTCTGTGGTTGTGAGTTATGAAGGTGTTTAGATGTGTATTTTATGTTGTGACACACTTTGGCTGCAGGCTGTTTTGGTCTAACAAAAAATGTGAACAGATCTGATATGTTGCAGCATTGCTGCCTGACACACTTCTGAAAAATGTCAGCGAAGAGGGCCAGACAAGGTTGGGGTGAACTCTTGGCTAACTCTGAGTCCCTTTTGAAGTTTTACCTCCGTCTTTTCTTTTTATCCCTTGTTGTATCTTCCTGTTCCTCGATATATTTCTCAATCTTGTAGTACTGTGTCTTTCCTGAAACCACATTATACTATATAACATTAGTCAACAGTGTCTTCTGTCACCATCTTAGTAAGTGAAAACAGTTGAAACACTGAACTCGTGTGTGTATAATACTGGCCTTATTTTCACCCAGGCTATGCCCCAGGGCAAGATGATGCACTATGTACAGTATTAGCTGTGTGTGTGTGTGTGTGTGTGTGTGTGTGTGTGTGTGTGTGTGTGTGTGTGTGTGTGTGTGTGTGTGTGTG
>JAUYWH010000015.1:9031596-9042807 GCA_034779795.1 Ctenopoma multispine | reverse complement strand
TGTGTGTGTGTGTGTGTGTGTGTGTGTGTGTGTGTGTGTGTGTGTGTGTGTGTGTGTGTGTGTGTCTGTCTGTCTGTTTGAGTGAGTACATTTAGCACCTTCATCCCTGCTGGCACTGAGAGGACAAGGCGAGGGCAGAGAAGCACTGTGACTGTGAGAGGAACAAACACACTGAAACCCAGAGAAGTAAGATACACAGTGAAATCGAGGGTGGGATAGATAAAAAAGTAAAATGGGAGCGAAATACATCAAGTTAGTCATCTTGGAAACCAGCTAAGACAGAAGATCAGTTCAAGAGGGATGAATCATCTTCAGGCAGAATATACATTAGCAGACAAAGGACACTTTCGTGGGATACAGGTCACAAACCTAAGGTTAGGGGCGGAAATCACGTGCAAAAACACTAATATATGAATTCATTATTTATCAGTATAGAAACTCCCCTTTTCAACAGCATTTACATAACTAAACATTAATTAGTTAACATTAAGCATGTAGGGTATTCAAGAACATCATTTCACTTCAAAATAATTTTTCCAGAGACAAAGTTGAAGGAAACTACTTGAGAGCCACTAGTGACTAGTCACCACTCTGTAAATATTTATCACTTGGAATGTACAGAATTTTAAATCAGATCTTAAGTGTGCATCTGAATAATAGTACACATGCAACTGTGTGTGTGTGTGTGTGTGTGTGTGCTTGTACAAACACATTAACACCCTGGACATCCTCTCAGTCAGAGCAAATGGGTGGTCACAGATTGGCCTGTCACACTTTAGCCTGATAGAATTGGCTCAATGTAGCTCACCCCACTCTTTACACACTCGGGCAGGCATACACACTCTCAAAAACCCTTCTTGCTCGAGATTTAATGTCAAGTCACCAAAACAAGAATCGAGTCCAGAGAGAAAATAACCAAAATGCCACTTAAGTTGGTCTGAAGTGTTTGACCATCGCAAGGACAGAGAGAGAGATTGCTAGTGTGTTCTGTGTTATTGTGCATGAGCGTGCGAAATTGAGAGAGGTTATGGCAGATGTGTCTGTGTAAACGTGGCGGCTGGAACTTGAAATAAGGCCATTAAATTAATCCTAGCCTGGTAGATCTCCAAGCAGGTCTTATAAACATCCTATAAGAAAAAAAAGTTCATGCAGCCAATTGTCCAGTTTAAGTGAAAATATAGAGGAAAAACATTCAGAAATACTACTACTTAATTTTTGGAAAACTTTCTAGTAAATCTATTCTATCATAGACTCTAAGTATTGCTGTATATAATTTAAAAGTGCTGGAGGATGAAGAAAGTTGAAGAAAGGGAAGATGTGCTGTCTCATGAGGAGGATAGTGTGACCATGAATTAATGCATTAAGTTTGTCCTTGGTGAGCAGAATCTGACATACACACAAACAGAACACACACATAGCCTGACCCAAAGCCCTGGTCTTCAGGCATCTCATCCATAACAAATAAAATATATCCAGACTGAACTGAACAACTTTATGTTTAGAGGATAGAAATATTTATCCTCTGTCCTTCATTCTCCTCTCCTCTTAAGTTTCTATACACTACTGCTCCAATACATTTTTACAATTAATAAAAACTATAAACCAAAGACTTTAACAATTCACCTTTATGAAAACAGACAGTAAAAAGACAAAAAAAACAGGCAGCTCTTAAAATATATACACACTCTCCCATCCACACATCGTGATGGAAGGAGAGAAGGTTAGCATGCAGTTCCTCTTCAAAATGTGCTTTCCAAATAGTTTGTTGTTCCCACTCAACCTTGAAATCACCTTACTGGTCTGAGACCAAACAGAATTGCAAACTCTGTCCCTCTCTTTCTCTTTCTTTTATCTTTCTCTATCTCCCTCTCGCTCTCCCTCTCTCTCTCAGCATTGCCTTTATTTACGCTATAGATCGGCGCTCTTAGAGAGAACACCAGGGGAAGAGGAGAAATGCAATCAATAGTACAGGGGAGGAAATCAACAGGAGTGGAAGGAGCACCTGTGTGTGTCAGCATGTGTTTGTGTGTCTCAGTTATTGTCCCTGGCACCATCCATTTATTTAGAAATGCAAATGTCTTCAATAATCACTGACAAGTTTGACTTTAATTGTATGTATGTTGAGTGTGTATAGACATTATATCCAGTCAATTCTTTATCCTCAGTACCCTCCATATATTATTTGAGCTCAGTAGGAAACATTGCATCAGAATTTTTTTTTCTTCCCTGCAGTGATCACTGCCACTCTTTGAGTAAAGTGGAACCCTCATCTGTCAACCAAACTGTCTTAGCCCATCAAACTCATGCTCTTCCTCTCTTCTGCTGAAATGCACAACTTATGCTAATGCCTGTCTAACTCGCCAGGTGAAATATCATATCAGCTCTTCCTATTCATTGTTCCTTTTCTTTCCAGCCTTTTACTGACATTGGATGTCATACTGTCAATCAGAAGAGATCCTCCAGAAGGGCTCTTACAGAAGATACCTCTAAGGGGGTATGATAGTATGTGTACAGCAGCATCATAAATGCCCCCATACTTATGGTATTCATATAAATTATTTAGCAAACATCCTGGTATTTCAGGTTAGTCTATTGAGAACTTTTTTAACTTACTTTTAAACTCAGACCGAAGTACTGCGCGTTTAATTTAGCAAATATCTGGGTTTTTGTTTGTTGACAGTGGGAAGCTATTCTGACATGGCATATTTATTTTTCTGTGTGGTTTCCTTCCACACTTAAACTCCTGCAATGAAACAGTATGCCAGAAATGATACAGCTACGTTATGGATATGATACCTCACCTAATGCCAGTCTGTCAGCTGTCAGTTTTGTAAGTGGTTAACTAGACTGTCAACGCGCCTGTCATGCATGACAGCCAGACAGATTGGAAACCATATTTGGAGAAGTAGCATTGTCAAAATGAATGTCATCATATTTGGCATGGATGTTGTGAATATCTCACATTACTCTGTAATATCAGTGTCAGTTTCAAACAAGTGGTGCTAATGTTGCACCACCATCACATTAATAATTGGTCTGACATATCTCAATCTCTGTATTTGACTGCGATAGTGGTAATATTCCTTCGCTACTGATCTCATTTTCTCTTTCTGACTTTTTCTCACCGTCATTTTTTTCTCCTCCTACTCTCTTCCTCTCTATCATTGAAATCACACTTGATCTCCAGAAGGCTTACCATACACACGTTTCTGTGTCTGTCCGTCCAATCACAGTATGCATTTATTTATTTATAAATTATCAGTTCCAGTACATGTTTTGTGTGTTTTACACTAGCTGACATTAAGATTGTGCCTGCATGTGTGGATTCCTGTACCTTTTGTATTCAGAGGTGCCTTTGCCCGTAAACGTTCACTCTCTCACTCTTTCAACTCCTTTTCTCTCTTCCCCTGCAAACTCATAAACATCGATCCTTCGTCCCTGAAGTGCAATGGGGGCAGTAAAGTCATCTGTGCCACTGGCCACAGGCAAATGCCGCCTTCTAGTTCATTAGAGAAGGTCTGTCTATACAATCGATAGAAAACCTCTACAGGTGAACTGTGATGGGCACAACAGTCCATATAAATCAGTGGACCCCACTGTGTTCTTAAAAGTGTCATGACTGTTATTATTATGATCGCTGGTATGGACACATCATACATGCTTGCTTCTTAAATTTTAATTTGGTCTAGCACTCTGCTGTACATGAACAGATGCAAATGCTTTTATAAAGATGTATGCCTCAGTTACACAATCACACCTTGATAAACAGTTGTCAAACACGTGTACAAGCTTATTAGGATGATACAAAAAGTTCAAGAAGTCATAAGTAAACACAGCATGGCTGATAAAACTTGCAAGTCATGCCGCCAAGCTTTTGTCTTCTAAATCCTTTGTATTCCTAAGACGTCTTTGGTGCTGTCAAATGAATAACCTTTTCAGAAGGAAAAGCTAATTGGCAGATCCACAGAATGTTTGTTTTTTTTCTCCCTCTCTCTCTCTTTTCTCTCTCTCTGTCATATTAATTCTGCACGGCCGCTACCTGTCGCTGTGTTCACAGTCATCCGTTACCTCGGTGTGCTCATTACTGGGGTATGCCACACTAATGCTAATTAAACTGCAGTGCCACAATTAGCATGCTACCAAGGGCTCTTTGTGTTTGGTTTAGGCAGTCACTAGCCTCCCTCTGGAGATGACTATAAGAGCTTGGAAAGATATTGTTAGAAGGGACGGGTATTTTTTTACACCAAAAAAAATATTTTTTTTTTCCCCCAATTGTTGTGAGTGTGATTTAACATTAGGCTATAGACGCCTTCAGGAAAACATCAGTCATTCTATACTAGATACTAACTAGGCTCCACATTGTCATTGTAAAAGCTTATGTAATGTTAGACCCAAGTATCTCCATGCAAAATGACCTCACCCATTGAGCACTACTGTATCTGCAAACTGTCTGATCATGACTCTTTGGTCCAGTGTATAAATGTCCTAATCCGCCGTTCTTTTTGGTAGGCTTCTCTGATGTGTCTGTAAGCTGACCTTATGCTGACATACCAAGAAACCACTACAGCAAAGTTCTGAATAGGACTTTGAAGTATTTTTCCGATGCTAGTCATTTTACTTTTATTCACTTAATCTCTTTTAGTTGGATATAAAATCACCTGCCTTATCCTTTAAAAGTGACTTGATCAACTCAGAAATGTATTCAAAGTTTTCCTTTTGTCTTGAGATCCTTGCTCCATGGCCTTTGCTCTGGTGTTTGGTCTCAGGGGAAAGTGGCCATCTCCTGAGTATGGGTGACTAGTTTCACCCTCCTTACCCCCACCCTCCACCTCTTGCTGAATGCTAAAGGAAGTTGAGGGAAGGAAACAAGACCAAGAAGTGACAGGGGCATCAGGATGGAACGGAGTACTGCACCTCCCAGTTCCCTTTCAACTGTCACCATCATAGTGTGAAGACACACAGACACACAAACCAAGATAGCTAACTCCAACAGACAACCACAAGCACATAGACAACAGCTGGATGTCCACTTTTAAGGCAGGACCATTGCTCACTGTCACCTATTGTCACCCCACCACACACGCCAACTTTGGGAAATAGGCAAGCATACAAAAACACACACTCGCTGTAGGGATGGTGTTTTGCTTTAGTCCAGCAGAGCATGAACCAGACACAGGGAGTGACATGAGACACAGGATGAATGAGAGATGCGGTGACAGTAAAAGAAAGTGAAGGTATATGGTGATGAATTCCAAACGATGAGATTGGTGAATGGGACAATAGATGAAAAGAGGTTACTTAAATTCACAGAAAGATAAAGTGGCAATGAGAACATTTTCAGTAAAGAGCATAAATTAAACTCCAAAAGTAGGTACTTTAGCTGAGTATATGAGGGGAAACACAAAGACGCACACAATTCAGTTTGACTATGACGGAGAGCACCTCAGGGAGAGTGCTCATGCAGGTCACCTCACATGTCACATAGTGGTTGCTATGACAACAGCAGCACAGTAAGCATTAAATAATCATGTTACATAATTCAACAGTAATCCCCACTGATTGCTGTATTAATGTCAGATAGTGTTGACACTATTACACACACATGCCAAGATAATACAGTGGAATCAGCGGTGCACTCTATCATGAATTGACTCCAAAACAGTGTCATTCAGACTTAAGACATACCTTGGGCTTGGTCAGCACCCCAGCTGCTATATGCACATGGTGGCGTTTTCCAGAAGCAGATTTCTTATCGTGGAACTGAAAGATGCTGTGCAGAGGATACTTTGTGTGTTTTCTTAAAGCCCGACAAACAGATTTGCATTTGCTTTATGAGCATTTGCAAAACTTTCCATTGTTTACATTACTGTACACATTCAGAATTCTACTGTTATTCTACTGTACATTTCTGGCATCATACATTGTATTAACACATACTTGGAAACCTCTAAATAGAAAATATTTTTAAGAAGTAAGGTAAAATGAGTATATAGAGTAAGTTAGTTACAAAGTACCTTGTGTCTGTGAACACACACACCATAAAGCCACAGGCGGGATATTGACTACCTGGATCAATATTATCATATGCTGCTGTCTACAGCTGCACATTTACAGAATCATAACAAAATATATGCAAGATAAAAGCCAAGTGCACTATTGACACACAATTCAAAAACGGCTCCCCGGTGCCCTGCGCTACCACTTACATGGGCAGTTATGAAAACATCATCAAATGGGGGATTTGAATTCACAAACACCTTGGGGAATAGAATAGATGCAGAGCAATGATAAGCTATTGTTTCCCCATGTCAGTGCCTGGGCTTTTATTCTGTGAACGTGAGGTCAGATTGCATTTGATGTAGTAACAAATGTGACATTGACGAATGAGCTGAGACGAAAAACGAAATACTCTGGTATTAGCTTTAACGTCCTTCAGCTGTCTCGTCACATCTAAAGTAGCACATCAGTACACTTTTCTCCAAATAAGAAATACTGCACATATAATAAGCAGTAGTGTAGTGAGCTAAATGCTGAAAAACAGTTTTAATTACCGTGCTCTTTTTGTTGCTATAATATTACACTATATTTGACTCTAATTTGTGTTTTTATTTCATAAAATGAAATGTGTCAATAATTCAGGTAAAGCATTCATTAAAACTTAATATGTAATTGACATCTGCTTTGTTGTCACCCTCTTTAACCTTCCTACTTCGCACACAAACAAACCAACACACACACCTCTGAGCCAGACAGATAAAGCTGTTTAATGTAGAGAACCTGGCCTAATGGTATCTTCAGGGGCAGCAGTGGCATCACATATATTAGATAAACAGCCTAATAAGGCTGCCACACCAGCGCATCATTAGATAGGGGATTGTTTTGCGCGTGTGTGTGTGTAGGAGAGAGACAAAGAGAGATGAAGTAAGTTGGTGGCACAGCTTTTGACAGCTGATAAAATTGCACGGTAGAGTATGAGGCACCAAAAGTCACGACGAAGAGAAGCAGCTGCTGCTTGTTTGCCCAGAGGGCCAGATTGATGCTGCTGATGACCGTCTATTCTAGTGTGTGATAGAGAAATAAAGAATTTATGGAGGTTGTCGAAAATAAATGCTAGTAGCCCTCATTATAGTCTAACATTGATGGTTTATTTATTTGTTTTTTTTAAGTGATAGTTTTATCTCTCAGGGCTTTATACCTCTGCAGACTCTTAGCAGCAGTGTTACTATGTAATTTTCCGCTCAACCAGTGTTGGTAGTACGTAAATGGGATGGTTTGCAGATTTGTAAACCTGGGGCCAGCCACTCTGCAATTTCTATGTCTTTGGATATGGGCTTAAATGAGAGACGCAGGTGTGTGTGCGTGCATGTGTTTGCGCACGTGTGTGTGTGTGTCTGCGCATGTGCGTGCGTGCGTGCCCACAAACGGGAGTCATGGCCAGTGGGCCAGGTAATGACTCTCCATGCGGATTTCTGCTCCGTGGAACACCACTCTTAATGATAGCACAGGGAGGCACACTGCCCTGTGCGTGTGTGTGTGTGTGTGTGTGTGTGTGTGTGTGTGTGTGTGTGTGTGTCACTGTGTTAGGCTATGTGGTTGGTCACATATATGCATGAGAAAAATAGCGAGGCCGGATGTAGATGTGTCATTTGACTGCATCTCTGTGACACAGCACCTGCTCTTCAGTAACTTCAACAACCTCAGACTATTAGTATGTACAGACTTGTGTATAGTGTCTGATGCATGGGTAGTATTGTAATTAAGTTAGACTGAACAGTGCCTTTTTGTTGTGGTGTGTTTTACACATTACTGTAAAGCTAGATTACAACAATTACTTTAAAAACTGCTACTGATGCAGAGTTTGTGTACGTGTGTGTGTGTTTGTATGTTTGTGTGCACACAAGAATATGCAATAGGAGCAGTAGTGGCTTAGTTGGTAGAGCAGGGCATACATCAATTCTATGGTTTGCGGTTTGCAGCCAAACTCCTCCTGGCCATATGTTGAAGGGTTCCTGGACAACCCCCCACTGTCCAAGGTTGAGTCAGGGAGGCCTGTGCCAAATAAATGTGAGAACCACGATCCTCCGTGGTGTTGTTATACTGTGAACAAACACACATAATATACTGTATATACTTGTTGAACACTTATGTGTCTGATGCTTGTGTATGCTGTTTATGTGTGTGTACAGTCCATGTATGTTCACACACATGCTTGTATTCTTCAGTGACATGAGCATTTGATGGAGCTGAGGATGGCTGGACCTCAGCTTTGTGAGAATTTAATAGCTTTCATTTCTCAGCCTGCTTAACTTTCTCCATGCCTCACATTAGATATGCATTACACCTGAAGTCTCACATGGCCAGATACATCTGCATCTTCTCTTTGGTATATTCCCTCTATGTTCCCCTGAGCCCTGCACTGAAATTTGACTAGTTTGAACCACAAGGCCTGGACTATACTTCTTCTCAGTGCCTTAAAAATACCACAGTATGTTTTTTTTTTTTAGTTAAAGGTGACTTCTGAAGATAATAGGGCCTGCAGTGAATTAGGTCTATTTGAATATATCACTTTATGTACATACAGCAATAATAAACATGTGTTATAAACATTGTAGTCAATTAGATCATCAAAGTAGATAGATATGTGTGATTAAATATATTATCTACAAGACTATTTAGTTATGAATGGCAGTGACAGCCTCATCAGCAACAATTGCAGAGGCTAAAAATCTTTCTCTGCCCTCTCTTCAGTCGTACTCTAATTGTATCACCTTATCAAAGGCTGGGAGAAACAAGGGCGCAGATTAGTTTCCATTCAGTGCCAATCTAATCCTTTCAGCTCACTCTCTCATAATGTGTCATTGCCAGTCAGACAAACAGCTCTCCACAACAGCAGTGTTTACTTACCAAATGAATAGATGTTGGACATGTAATTCTCCACGGAAAAAGACAGTCCCAGTCAGGCTTTTTATGAACGGTATTCGAAATCTAAATCGCTTTGATTTCTGTTCTGGTCTATTCTTTGATTACAAAGTTTACAAAGGGTGGGATTGTTTTGTATTCTTACAAACGAGGCAATCATTTTCTTTCAAGGTCTGTCTGGATAGTAATTGAAAACAATTATCCAGTGCTTGGCTCTGATAATGTCCACCTCTTGCATCAGCTACATAATATACAACTTTATCTTCAGTATCCTGTCACTGAAGCTCCAGATCAGCCAAAAGCAGCTGCATACTGTAAATTCCCCTTTACAATGATGTGGCCATTAACCGAGTTAATTAAAATCAATATGCGTGCATGTTTTACAGATTTAATCACAATACAAGACGTCTTCTTAAAAAACTTACATTTATTAGCTGCTGTGACCCACTAGTATCTTGTTGTTGTGCTTCTGACTAAATGTTGAAGTACTCGTGGTGGACCCTCTGGCTGCAGCTCTACATTTGCATAGGAACTTCGACCTCACTGAGGTGCATACCTTTCTGCTAAAATGGGAGCTATAGGAATGTGGATGCATGTTTGCAATTATTATTATAGGTCTACACAGGCTAACCCCAGCCCTTTCTGGAATTTATTACTTTATGTCAGTGATGTTCTGACCCAAAAATGTATTGGCATTTGAGTGCACTTCACCTCAATTATGCCTTTTTAAAGGCATAAAGCTTTTCTTTAAGAGATCATATAACATTAATATAATTTTTTACCCTGCCTCATTCCCTCTTTGGAAAATGAAGCACAGTTAGCACAGAGTTCATTTTAATTCATTTACTTTATACTTATGTGTAAGCTTATGTTTAAAGGAAAATCTGTGATAGTGTAGCAGTGAAAGAGGAAATAAGAAGTTAATCTATGAGTTCTTCTCTGAGATTGATGTCCTTTGTTGCACTTCAGTGAGTGTCTTTTGAAAATGTCCGTGTTTCCTACCCATTTGCATAACTTACAAAACAAATTGGCCCCTGTCCACTTTTTAGAGATCATTGATATACCCTTTCTAATGATAATGCATTAACAGGCTCCAGTCCAGTTATGCTAGGTTCAGCTGTGACACTAATCAACTCATGCTGCCTCATTATGTCTTGTTGGCTTGTATGATGCATTGTAAAAGTCTGCAGATGATTAAACTTGTGGGCAAGTGAATTGTTTCTAATAAACATACACTCACACACAGAAAATCTAACCTAACCTATTGCCCAATTTATTATTCATTCAGTGATAATTCGCTTACAGAAAGTGTCCCAGTAAGCACTAATAATGTAGTACAGTCTTTTTTGGAAGAAATTTGAGATTTGTCTACCAAAAATAATATACACTGTGTGGCACCATCAAGGAACAGACAGTCCTGCTGAACATTCCTTTTAAAGTGTAATGTAAATTACGGGAAAGCAAACTGAATGTATATGTTTGTTATATTTATGTTGGTAGGTGAAAGTGTGCATATATTGGTTTCTATGTGGATTGTTTGCCTGGAGGTTTCTTGTATGATGTGGCCTTATTAAATACTTGGGCTAGAGTAGGTTGAACAGACAGGAGTTACAGAGAAGCACAAAAGAACTCAAAGCGATTAAAACCCTTCTCAAACCAGCTTAGCAGAGAAAGCTTCAGAGAAAGCCAACAATGGTGGAATTCCTTTAAATCTTGCTTCCCTCTTGCTTACTTTTACACTCTCTCTCGTGCACTCTCTACCCCTCCTCCTGTTCACTCCCTCTCTCAAACAGATTATTTCTTTTCTTTTTCTTTATGTCTGTCTTCTTTGCAGCACGTTAGGCCGCTTAACTTGACAATACTCATGTTGGGTCAAAACCCAACCTACCTCAATCTCTCCAATTCTGGATAAAAAGCTTTGTGCTGCATAAGGTATTACTGTATCTCTAACGTCAACCACCTTGAAAGTCTTTTCTTCGTTCATGATGACCTCTTCCTTTCTTTTCATTCTTGGATTTCTCTTAAGGAGTTTTAGGGCACTCTGGATTTGCCAGGTTGTTAATTGTGCTGCAGGTTTTTGTCTAAATCAATAGGGGATTAAAGTTGAATACATTTATGAGGGAATTAAGTGTGTGTGCGTGTGTGTGTGTGTGTGGAGAGGTCACAAAGTTTAAGTTATATATGTCTGTGAAGATTCTCAGTCATCCAGGTAAAGTTGTCTGAAGATTGAGTCATAGCAACTGGACTTCTTTCTTCCAAGTAGAGACGTTTCGTTCTGCATCCACAGAACTT
>JAUYWH010000015.1:9003642-9031496 GCA_034779795.1 Ctenopoma multispine | reverse complement strand
TATGGAATAACCAGGTTCTTCCGTTGGCCCTGGGATTCAGGTTGTTCCGTGGTCCTTTTCCTGGAAGAGGACCCTGCAGTGAAGAGTGCTCCTCAACTCACTCAGATTGATAAAGTTCTGTGGATGCAGAACGAAACATCTCTACTTGGAAGATTTAAGTTATATAGTTTCATCTCGCAGTTAAGGCTGGTTCAAGTCTCATAGAATTTGTTAGCCAATACACACTTACTGTATAAACAACTTGTCAGCTTCTTCTGCTGTAACATTTGACTAAAATATTGAAGTTTCCACTGCAGATGTTTGGTTTATACCAGTCTCAGGAACCTATTAAGAGGTTCTGACTATGGGGAATTATCCTGTATACCAAGGAATAGGGTCAGCTTCCCAAGCAAGTGTGATGGACCATCATGTCTGGTATTAAGAGGGGAGAGGAATCCACTCCTGCAGCCTACCAACATCTACATCACCATCTATACTTGGCATTGCCCATGAATGCCAGCCATTAAGACAACTTTACAAAGACAAGGTCTACCTCTTTCCCAGCGGACCAGCTCCACTTCCACACATAGAGCAACCATTGTTTTAAATGCAGCTGCCCCTCCCTCTGGAGACTGGGTTCCCATTCACTGCCCACTGTAGCCAGTGCAGTGCCAGACACGAAATATGATAAATGCATCTAACTCTGTCAGAGAGCGATGGGACATTCTCCTTCTCCCAGGTGCCAACAGGTGGAAAGGGGGTAAAACCTGATCAGGTTACTACATGCGTGTGTATGTGCGCACACATGTGTGTATGTCTATTTATCATCCATGAATAACACCCCCTCTGTTTTTTGTTTTTTTTCCCAGGTGCACCAGAAAGGAGAAATGTGAACGTTCATCAGAGCCCCGGCGCTTTGCGTCTGACATCAAGCAGTGTGTGCGTCTCAGTGTTCACCCAAATAACATCTCTGTGTCCCAGTTTAGTGTTACGGTGAGTGGAATGAAACATACACACTAAAAAAGAAACAATGACCTTTTTTCTTATGAACTTTTTGTAAAGGTTTATAAAAAGGCTTTGAACAGATGCACAATGTTGGCCGTATCATAAATTTCACCTTCCTCACCTACCTAATCTTCATCCAACCTGCAATACCACCGCAGCTTTTTCTTGTCATATATTCCAAAAATAATTACTATACTTCTGTGTTCTGTGTTCCATACTATGTGGTCAAATTTTAATTAGAAGTCTCTCAATAAGGAAGTATTTGTTTTACTAGAGCCATATTGCACTAAACAGTGAGGACTGCTGAATGTGTTGCAAGTGAGAAATCTTGTCTGGCAGATTGACAATATTACACACTCGAGCCTAATTTTTAATGCAATGTAATTATGCTCTAGATACTGATTAGTAGCTAGTGTTAACTCTATAATCCTGCTTTACATCATTTTACAGCCTGCCAACACGAATCCTTCAAATCCTGACCTCATAACTCATAGTCCCGTCCAGTGAAATAACCTCCTAACAAATGTCAACAGTCATTAGCAGCACACAGTTTAGCTCAGCTGTGTTTATTGTGATTGTTGGCAGCTAAATGCAGCACTTTTCCCTTGGACATCTCGTTCTAAAACAGCTGCCAGGTTTAAATGGTATTAATTGTTTTTGATTATTTCTGTTTGAGTGTATTGATTAGTGTGCAAGGAGCTATGGTCCATTACAAACAAAAATATATATCTGCAAAAGCTGGAGAAATTCACTTGTTGAACACTTTAGTTGTTTTACTCCGGCTTTCAGCTGAGTGCACGAAATATGTGTCATATCTGTTTAATTAATCAAATAGAAAGCTAGAGGCTGTTTTTTCTCACATTTGTTTCATCTCCACCATCATAGAGATGGTAAGTTCTTATCTGGGGCAGGATTTGTGGTGTGTGTCTAAATGTATGTATCGTTGTTTTATTTTGCCGCAAGTCCAGGAGAAGATTGTTTGAATGCATCATGTTGTTCTACTGTATCTTTCAAGGCTTTGTGTTAGTTTTTTTTTTATCAAAACATTCAATGTTCTAACCTATTTTAAAGGTTGTAGCATTGAATGTTAGGAAAATCCCATTGACCTTAACCACTTTAAGTGATGCCACAATTCATTTTCCATTTCCTGTTTAATAGTGGTTTGGAATTGGTTTTGATTCTTAGAGACCAACTGCATAAATATCCAATATGATTTTCTAAGGTCGAGCTTAGAATGACTATTCTCCATCTGTGTTGCTCAGAGGGTCACACAAGAGGTTGATTTTCTGAGGTACACCTCTCCATCACTCTAATGATATTCATGGTGTGTGTGATGTTGGTCAAACCTGAGCCTTTAGAAAGTGTTTAACCTTTTCCCAGCAAGCAGCCTTTACTCAAAGGCTATGCCACACATCTCCCATCTAACTGATTGTAGGGCAGAGGCTTCTGTTAGACAGACAGGGGCTCCTCCTTAACCTTTGTGTTATTATATATTTGTTTGGAAAGATAAGCCAAGCCATTTTTGAGAAAAAATATAACTTGAATGCTAAAATTAGATCCACTGTAAAATAAAAAAAAGAAGAAAAGCCATTATATTCTCTGGCTTTAAAATTTCTCTTCAATCTATGAAAGTTTCTGTATACTATCAGATATTGTTGTTTTAAATTGAGTATTGTTTAAACACAAATGAAACATAATTTAGATGCATATAAATACATATACAATAAATTATGACAGTATTAATAATAATAACGTCCATTTTTCACCATGGCAACATGAGAACAGTCCATCATTACAAAGCCTTAGCATTAGACAAGGTGTTTTAAAACCTACAGGACATTTGTGTACTTGTGTGTTTCGGATGTTTCTGTCAACACCAGGAGCTTACTTTCATATTTATGCCACCCTGCTGTGGCTAAACTTGGCCTTGAGTTCTCTGAATGTAATTGAGGAAACTGAACTTCTGGCTGCATTCCCTCTTTGAAAGGGTAAGTAAATAAAAGCAAGAAGAGAAGTAGAATTTGAGTGGACACAAACGCAGATGTCCTTGGAAGGGTCCCTCTGGACATTCACAGGCTGTGGAGGTGATGAATTTTACATCATGGATACCAAAGCAGACACACAGACAGGAAATGTATGAGTTAGCCTTAAGAGATAGAAGCCCAGTCGTGTCCATCTTATGTGGGAAGCTGTGTTTCTGTTGACACCTATGCCATCATCTTTTCATTAAACAGATATAAATAAACAGAGCAGATCAGGCCTTCTCTGCTGCTCAGGCAGCTTTCAGCATCACATCACAAGTGGACTGCCCTTCAGACAAGCTTTTCTGTTTTATATTATTCTTCACCTGCCCCTCAAACCCCCTTTTTTCTTCTTCTTTTTACCTCCTGTCACAGCAGTTTTTGCTGAGGTGAAGGAGAGCTTATATAGTGTTTTCAAATGAAAATACTGTGGCGGAAATTTGCATTTTCACTTCTTTTCCTTCCCTGTCCAACATTGCCTGTCTCATTTGTTCACCTCAGTCTTCCTGCTGCTTCTTTCTTCTTGTGTTTTTTCTTTCCTCCTGCACTTTGTTTCAGCCCTCAACACACATTTGTCTTTTCCGTCTTTTCTAATTCCTTAGTCTTCCACTTGTCTCGACATTCTGATTTTTATCATTTGTTTCACTTTGTCTGGTAAAATAGCTTTTTTCCCTTCACCGAGCCAGAATTAAGACTGGTGCTAGTTTATCTTTCAAAGAGATAATGTTTGGTGAATATGTAGTTTAATGTTGAACAGAATTCTGACAGACGTTAACATACCCTACTTTTCTGTTTTTGCTTTTCTGCAGTTGGTGTTAGAAGCCCATAATGTCCCAGAACTTTCTGCAGGTGTCAACTGCACCTTTGAGGACCTGGCTGAAATGAACGGCTTGGTGGAAGGAAACCGGATTAAGTGTTCATCGCCTGCTGAAAAGGAGATGCCACGCATTATTGTTGACAAAGGTGAGGCTCCATCCATACTTTTGTCAGTTTTTTTTTTTTTTTGGCACCTAAAAGCAAAATTGGATCAGGAAATTTAATACTGCAGATCAGACAGCAGTGGATGATATAATAAAAGGCAATTGCCTGAATCATCAAGTTATCAAAGTTAGAGCACCTGTTAGACAAACATACACAGTCCAAGTAGACATGTGAGAATCAGTCCACGATCAAAGAAGGGGAAAACATTTTTCTATTTTCCCTGTTCTTGTCCTCATCTGCCTGTGGTTGGCTAAGCCTGGTCTAATTGAACCAAGTACCCAGCTGAGAAGGCCTGTCCCCAGGCAGGCAATCCTTCATCACCAACCCTGAAAGTGTCCCCATGTTGAGATAATGAAGATGCCATACTTCCGTACTCCCTTGAAAAGAAAAATGAATAATGAATGAAAGGGAAAAACAATGGAGAATCATCAGTAATGCTCAAAATTTACATACAGCACTACACTGATGGGTTTTACATTTATGGTGAAATGTGTTAGACCTCAGCTGTAGATGTGCACAAATATTCACATTTCCATTAATGCATTCAATCATATGATCAGTAACCCAATACATACATCAAGAACAAACACACAGCACTACTTCAGTGCAAACACAGTGGATATATAGCACATAGATGCACTGCTGAGTTTACTTTGGAGAATTAAAAACATTTTCTAAATTTTATCACGTCAGTCAAATGCAATACTTGTGATGGTGCAGTACAAATACACAGTAGATGTGTAAATATATGCTCTAAGACAGACTCTAATGAAGTGTAAAGCTTGTCTCTCTATCTTTTGTCTCTTTTCTTTATTTGTGTTCCACATCCCCAAACACAGGTTATATCCTTTTACTCTGTTTGAGAAAGAGGAAAATATTCCACATTTCTTCCTATATTTAGACCTTTCATGTGCCATTTGTACTAGTGCTCATTAGTCTAAGCTTGGCTGAAAGAGAGAAAATAAGGGAAAGAGACTGATGGAGGGATGGCAGACTTCAAGGTAACATTTAGGTGCCCTAATTAGGACAGATCTGTTGTCAGAGGTGCTTTAGTGTGATTGATGAATGATTCCTTCTTTGTTAGAAAGATGGAGAGAGACGTGGGAGAGAAGACGAATTGCAGTGTGGAAGGAAGCAAAGAGACCTGTGTGTTGAGACTGAGTGGGAATGAGAGAGAGAGAGGTACAGAGGTAGAGTAGAGAGAGTGCAGTTAGATGTGTGGATGTGCTGTTGAATTAAACATGAACGCCTTCATTAGGGCCAGACAAAAGGACACACCAAATACAGATGACACACAAGCTCACATACACACACACGCGCGCACACAAGTGCACACAGCTTCTGTTTCATCTTCTTCCACTTTACCTTGTCAGAGACACTCTCAAAGACTTTTCCTAGGGAATATTTCCATCCCAAGGGAAATGCAGGTGCAAAAATTTTATTGTCTCTTGTAAGGCGAAAGGGATAGGGAGACTTAATCCATCCAACAAAACCTGTCTGCTTTCCCTCTCTTAAGATACTGCCTTTACCACTGCAACAGACTGAGCACCTGTAGCTCAAAGCAGTGCTGTCATATTTTCTATTTAGGAAAATCTAATGTTACTAGACACTAAAACAAAGCTATGTGAACAAGTACATAAAAAATATCATATAGACATTCAAACGGTCTACCATATGTTCTGTTACTGCTGTCATAGTTTTATTTGCCATAGTGGGTTAAGTAAATACATTATGAAATAAAAGGAATTCTTTCTTGTTCTGGTTATCTTGCTTTTTTTGTTTAAACACAAACCATTCCGACTGCTTCTGTGTATCAGACTGTTAATCTGATCTGTGTTTTCTAGGTGATCACCAGATTGTACAGCTCTATCTCAAATCTAAGGAGACAGGCCTGGCATTCGCAAATACCAGTTTTGTTTTCTACAACTGTAGCGTGCACAAATCGTAAGTCTATGTCTGCTTATAGATCTCAGTGTTACTTTTACCCATTTAAGTTAGGGTTAAAGTAAGAATTGCACTAGATGAGTGAAATCATTAAATGTTTGTAATGCATTTCTGTAACTCTTCCTGGATTTGTCAAGTTGGAATTCTGGCAGATACTTTGTCATAATGATATCATATTGTTAACTGGCATTGATTTATAAAGTGTTGGAAACTGTACTGTATACATAGTTAAGTAGGAATATTGAGTTTTATTCTGCAGTGTTTGCTACAGTTCAATTTAAATCCATAATGGTCTCCTCTCTCTTCTGTTCTCCATTCAGGTGCCTGTCATGTGTAAGTAGTCCTTACCAGTGCCACTGGTGTAAATACAGACATGACTGTACCCATGACCCGCGCACATGTTCTTTCCAGGAGGGACGAGTCAAGAAACCTGAGGTAAGCCCCAAGAGAGAGCTGTGTTTGTCTTTTGGTTGGGTTGATTTGGTTTGCTAGTTTTTACATTACTTCCAGTTAATAAATCATCAACCATGCTATAAGTGACATCAGGGTAGTGAAATGAATGGTTTGAGATGTTGTCAGGGGCCCAGAATGCCTAGCAGGACCACGGCCAGTAGATAGGTTCAAAGACAGTCAAACTGCGGCCCAACAAGACGATGTCCCGGAGCCTCCACAGTTTGAGTGCTGACCAGCTCCAGCTGGCCATTTTGTAGTAGGCCAGCTAAGGAATAATACATGGTGAAATAAATTGAGGGGAAATGTTTGGCTACGTGAGACTAATAGCTATAATTCTAGGTTTCACATGCAAAAAGAGTTATGTTAAAAGGATTGAGACACCTTTCAGCTGTAGTGCTTCCATCTGGCATGAGTCTCTTGGCATGTCTTGCTCTTGACTGCACATCAAAGGGCAGTGGAAGCTAATAAAACTGAGCCATTTCCTCTTGCCCATCCCTATTCCCTGCAACAGCTTAGTCTGTGTGAATTATCAATAGTATTGGCAGCCAGTTCTATTCCCGTCGAAGCAGAGCCCACTGTAATTAGGCTGCTCTGCTGCAGAGGACAAGCCACTCACTGGATGGGGTACGTTCAGTCAATGCCCCCAACCCACCTTCTTACCATTCTATGAAAGGAGTCTCAGTTTGACTTGGAGTCCTTGGCACAGTGGTGGCTTCAGGAGGTAAAGGAAGATTTGGGCACATGCCTGTGTATGTGCGTAACCTCTGGTGTGGGCCTGTAGGTATGTCTAATGTGGTTCTATATGCTTTTATGTTTAAGTGCATATGTGTGTTTGCATTTTTTGTATCTCCCTGTTTCTTGACAATTCACAATCGTTTTCAGGGTATGGTTTAACAAAGAGTTAGTGGCCTGTTAATCCTAGCCGAAGGTGAGCTATGATGATCACTAGTGCTCATGTCTGGGTTGGCAGACGTTGCATGATAGGCAGGGACAAGCTTAGCCAGATTGCCTCCTTTGATGAGCAGTCTGCTCTCGATTGTGTTATTTCACCCATGTTTCCCCCAAGCCATTCAACCTGCGTAGATGATATTATTTTTTCACTCTTTCCATTATCCCTTTGAATCTACTGCTTAGTCAGGCCCAAGTCTAAATCTTTGCAGGTTTACTTTTCCAATTAACTCAGACGTTGGCGGTCAATATTGACTGAGGATAATAATGTGAACCCTCTTCTGTTGTGTTACTGACTAAAAGAAAACCGTAAATAAAGCAAGAGGGATTTCGTATTAGCACATTAATGACATCCATTTTTTGACATGTTGTTTCAGAAAAAGCAGGTGTTTTGCAGGCTTAATGACTTTTAATTTGTTTTTAATTAACCCCTCAAATTCAAGGTCGTGTATTTGCAGCCAGATGTTTGGTTGCTGTTTAGAATTAATCATTTAGACACACACACAAACAAGCTTAAGAACATGCAGACACACCTGCAGCCATTTCCACATTTCATGAAAGGCAACTTAGCTGTATGAGATAGGATGGTCTCTTTCTGCTGCAGATGATTTTTTTGTGTACTATTACAATTAATGGATTTCAGGCAACAATCTGAATAATCCCTAAACATTATGCTAATGATCGAGGCCAGGCAAATCTCCCTACTGGTTGAGCATGTTGTTAGTATGCAGGGCAAGACAGAGTTAAAGCCAGGCCTGAGCATACAGTGGGCACCTTTTTATTCATGCCAGCAATGATATGGGCACCCGGATCAGACGTTTCCTCATGGCGCATTAACCAAGGCCACATCCCTGTTTGTGCTTCACGCATCTCAAGGACTTAGCCATTCTGTTGAGCCTCACTGACAAATAACTTGCATGAAGCTTCTTTTGGAAATACAGAATACAAAGCCAAAAATGATTCCTGACCACTACTGTTACATTGATTATAATAGAAATAGACTGTTGTTTACAGTGTTTGTTTTACTGCATATATGGCCCATTTTCCCATATCTCTGAAACATAACAACTGATTAAACTGAGGACACTTCCTGTTCTCTTTGCCTGATTAAAACCTCAGCAGGATATTTCCCTTTTTTCCTCTCTATAATATAAATGCTGGCTAAAACTATAACAATAAATCAGTCATCTCTTAAGATAGAAGACAAAGAGACTGGGAAATAGACCAAAAAAGGGGCAGCCAGTGGAGAGTATCTGAAAAAAAAAACTTTACAGTGAGGAATGAACAGCAGGATAGCAACAAGGTAAGGATCAGCAGGGAAGGAGGGAGAGTGAAAAGAGAGCAGGAGAGTGTCTTTGCCCAAGGCTCTGTAGGAGATGATAAAACAGAGGCCAGTTAAGGGGAACTCTTGGTAACCATGAGGTGTGTGTGTGTGTGTGTGTGTGTGTGTATGTGTATGAAAACTTAAGATCCTCTTCATCTTCACACCTTACACTGCTATAATTATGGCCTCCCTCCTTCCTTGCTTCAAACTATGCCAAGGGCTTTTACATTCACAGTTCCCACTCTGCTTCCTACTCTCTGTCACTCTCCTCATCGCCACCCTTCACACCTCCCACCAGCCTCTAATTATCAGATCTAAGTAGGTCCCTGAGAAGAAAAGAAGTCAGGAAAGAGAAGGGGGGAGAGAATCAGGGAGCTGGAGTTTGTAAGAGAAACGAGAAGGGTCAGTGAGCTAGATGGGATGAACAACACAGGCTTGGTTTAGAGAAAGATAAGTAAGGGAGGGATGAAGCTAGAGCATGATAGAGAATCAGAGATGAAAACAGAGAAAACAATGAGTCACTGATGGAGAGGGGATAATTATATAGTGGAAAAAGAGGCGCCAACTTGGCTTTCAAAAGTCTGTGCTTATTATGTGGTTATGGTGACTAATGCTATTGACAGGTACTTTTCTCTTTCTAGTGCTTTAGTGCAAGTCCTTGATTACATGACTGTAGGACTGTTACTAAAGTTTGTATCTTCACTCCCAAAAGCACGTGTAAGTTAGCTTCATTCATATCAAAAAAGTATTTTAGTCTCCCTCTACTACTGAAATCAATTATGTTCTTTCAGCAAGACATAATGCTATTATAGTGCTGTTTCACCCAAGAACAAATGTAATATCCCGAACTCTGCTGGAATCTACCCATGCATATGTATTGTTTCTGATAAACTATTTAATTTTGATCAACTTTAAATTCCTCTTATGTATCTTTTTTAATACAATGCACAGCTTTTGCAGTGGTAGTCTACCATATTCTACCATATCTCCTCTGCACTAATCATTCCCCTCCCCCCGCTTCAGGCAGGAGTCTAGCAGTAGTTGGGGAGGAGCTTAACGGAGTGAAGAGTTGTAAATTACATTTTTTTTATGTCTGTATGATGGCACATAGCTACAGTATGTGCACATTTAATGATTTTGGGAGTGCATGTTTATGTAGAATGAGATTTATGTACATTTTAGCTGTGCAGTCATTTGCATTTGCTCTTCATGTTATTTATCACACCTCAGTTATTGGGGGTTGTGTTGGAGCAGAGCAACAATAAACATTGACACTGACATTAGATAAGCTTAACGTTGACATAAATCGTAACAGGCGACATTGAGCGTCACTGCCAGCACAACCAACATCAGTACCCACTTGGATATACATGTGTTTGTCCAAACCACTGACAGCTGACTTGGCCTCAGGGACCGCTGGCAGTGATGGTTGTTGCGAGTATGTATGTTCTGTACGTATGTTCTGTATGATTTTTCTGTTTGTATGCATACAAACAAAAATCAGAGCTAAGTAGGAGAGAAGCACAGACTAACAGCAGTGAACACACTTACTTGTTGGTAGATTGTCATCCACATCATATTTTACCATATTTTTTCATAGCAAATAAGGAATCTGTGTTGTGCTGCTTCTTCTGTCACAAAATTCAACAGATTTTACTGATTTAGAGCAAGCATTAGGAATTACAGGCTGTACTGCTAGTAAGAGTGGGGGTAGACAATCTGTAGTACTGGGGGAAGCTTGTTCAGAATTACAGGGCAGATCATTCTTGTTTATGGGTTAAAATAAAAGTGTGCGTAAGATTATTTACCTGAGACTAAATGGATTGGTATTTAAAGAGTAACCATTAAAAAAGTACCACAATATCAGTGTGTAAAGAGAATTGTGGAAGGTATTAATGAGATGGTGATAGTGAATATGTGTGTTGTGTATGTATGTGTGTTTTGCTGTTTGAATTTGCATTTCATTTTACATCTCCATGACATGTTATCATGAAGGAAGCTGATGGAAGATATGCTCTCTTAAATCCTTTGACTCGTGGTTGTTTATTTTTGCCTGTTGGCCTACTGTAATGCAGACTGTGCAAGCATACACTTGTGCTGTTGTGAGTTTTTGCCTATTTTAGATGCTACTGACTGTTACTGTTTGTTCATGTGGGTTTTTGCGTACACCCCTATCACCTTATCGCCATATGCCACTATCAGTGCAGATCTATGTCTTCAACATTCAGCTTAACTCACCATGTTATGTCATTCTCCACTGCTTCCTGTGCCTTTATTTCCACAAACCAGATCAAATTTATTGTCTCTATTGTTCAAGGGAATTAACTGGAAGAGATGTGATTAAAAATGGATTGCATCTCTCTTTGCGCTCCCACTCATTTTCATTCTCCAAATACAACCCTTCGTTCTTAGGAAAATGAGATTTGGAAGAGCAAACACACATGCAGCAGCACTTCCTTCCTCTTCTCTACCACTTCTCCACTGAACTCACTCACCCTGTGTGTCATTTATCTATAATGACTTTGTGAATAGTGTCACAGAGCGTTCCCCTCTCTCACCGTGCAGCCATCCAGTCAGTCACTCAGCCTAACCCAATCAAGTGGCTTTTAATGAATTTCAAACAAGCGTTATCACCCAGTTCAACGTGCGCTATGCTTCGCTCCCCCTAGCTCCATCCATGCGGGGGCTCACCTTATCTGCTCGCCTTCTTTTCACCCTTTACTTCTGCTTCTTTGACATGCTAAAGCACCTCCTGTTGCGTGTGTTTAATGGTATTTTTTGCCTCTTTCAGTCACTCTGTTCTTTTGTTGTTTCTCTCTCTCATTTTGCCTATTTTGCTCTCTCTCTATCTACCACTCTTCAGCAAAAACATGAAAGAGTTTGCAAAGTACTTAGGGAAGTGCTGTTCCCTATTTACTATCTTTACCCTCCCGTACCTCCCTACTCACCTTTCACTTCTGCTTGTCAGTCACTTTCCTGTTCTTTTTTCCACAGTTGTCCTATCTGTCCTCGTGTATTTGTCTTTCCATTTCTCTTCTGTGTTCATCTCTTCCATTCACTGCACCTGTCCTTCTCCTCTTTCCTCTCCTCTGATCTTTATCTTTCAGGTAAGTCATAGGTGCTCTATATTTAGCCAGCTACTCATACCTGAATTGATTGGTGGTTAATTTTAGACGTCCAATTACTAAGTGACTCATCCTTCTCTTTTGCACTTGTTCTATCTGTCACCTTATTTTGATCCCTCAGGGAGATTTTTTTTCCATGAACAAAAACACACAAACAGACCACTCATATCATCTCAGTATAACAGTCTGTTTCATTGCATCATTAATGTTCCCCTCATGTGGATAAGGATGGTGGAGAGCCTATTTGAGCTGGCCCTTCACTCATAGTGAATATGAACAGGTCCTAGAACTATTGAACTGAGAAACTCAGTTGATCTTAACCCAGGAGCTATCACAAATAAAAGCACTGAAACATTGAAAACAGTACACACTGAAGTGGCTATGTCATTAAATTAGACAAATGCTGGTGAAGTACTGTTGGGTGATCTGCTACCTGATTAAATAAATGAAGAGTGTTGATGACTGTGAGTACACTGCGTGCCAGTAAGGTTTTAGGAGAACTACTGGTACAATTAGATAAGTGTCTCATTTACAGGACTTGATTAAAAAATGTGATGTTGATGATTTTCATATAAATATACAATAAAACTGATACTGAGTAGTATGTTATATGTAATGTAATTTTACAAATCAGTGCTTCCAATAGTAAATTTTATCATTGTGCACTTTAGGTGCCACCTTATAAATGACATTGCATGATCTTGTCACCGTTACTGTAACATGAATCTATTTGCAATTATGTATTATGCCCACAGAGAACACCCTGTAGTTACATGCTATCCTCTCTATTCTCCTTGTTTCTCCTTAAGGGTTGTCCCCAGTTACTGCCTGCTGATAAGATCCTAGTTCCAGTCAACGTAGTGAAACCCATCACACTACGGGCGAAGAACCTCCCCCAGCCCCAGTCTGGTCAGAGGGGCTACGAGTGTCTGCTGACCATTCAGGGAAATGAGCACAGAGTTCCTGCACTGCGTTTTAACAGTTCATCTGTGCAGTGTCAAAACACATCGGTAAGGAGAGTGTGCACGCATGCATGCATTTTTTTTTTTATGTGTCAGCTTCTGTGGTGTATCATCACTGACCACCATCCACCCACACGCCAACACAATCTCAATAAAGATGTCAGATTTCTATAAAGTGTGCTTATAAAAGCGAACATGCACAGACACTGATTCCAGCTGAGGGATTTTTGCTCTTTCAGCTAGTCAGTGAGTAGATGAGACAAGAGCCTGACTTTGTCTCTGCGATCAGACTCCATTCACTGACTGAATAATGCATTGACAGCAATGAAAGACTAGCATGAAAAAGGCTCTGTGCTGGTCTTGATGCTAATCGTCTGTTGATACAATAACATCTCATCTTCCTGTCTATCTTCATCACCCTGAGTGTATGTGTCAGTGTCTATGTGTAGAGATGTCTGTGGGATTTCTGTGTATAATCACAGTACAATCCAAATATTGTACTTTGATTGAGCAGTGAAGGAGGGAAACTGTAATTTAGCAGAAAATTATGATTCTAGCACCAACCCTCCATGCTGTTAGTGTTACAAAACCAAATGAAAAGTAATCTAATCTACGAAAGCTCTCTGATGTGTGGTTATGAATTCAGTATGTGTGTGTGAGAGAGTTCATGTGTGTGTGTGTTCACTGTGTGTACAGGTGTATAACCACCTGTTGGTGGTTTGATTTGCATTCAGAGTGGCATTTTTGATAACAGAGGCTTTTGGACCTCAGTTATCAAAAAGATAATAGACAGTTTAAAGTAGCACAGTACCTCGCCTCTCTCTTTCTCATGCTCTCTTTCTCAACTCTCATTCATACCCACTTTGGTTGCCATGGTTATAGTATTTCTATGATGGGATGGAGATGAGCAGTCTTCCTGTGGAGCTGACCGTCATTTGGAACGGAGATTTCAGCATCGACAACCCTGCCCACAACAAAGGTATGTGCGCACGCACACACACACACACACACCTGATTCCATATCAGCTCTTTCTGTAGTTCTTGTATCATAAGAAACAACAGACATAATCAACATAGCCTCTTATAAACTCTCATGTACATGAACAAAGTAAAAAGCTGCTGCCTCCCCATTGTTGCCCTTAGAGCTGGTCTCCATGGCAACAGGCAGGCACTGTGCTGAGGTGCATCATCCATCCCCTGATGTTGCCTTGTAGAGTGGTTAACTTCAACACATCCTCTTTTAGGTTTTCCTCTGTCTTTTCCAAACTCTCTAGAACTAATTTTCTTGCCTTCTCTCATAAGTTGCTTCTCTCTTTGCCCTGTCAACACATCTCTAGGAGTTTGGCAATCTATCAATCTCTGTTATCACGTTCTTCTCTCTTCAGTGTTATTTTTCTCATCTTAGCATTTCAATGTGCTTTTACTGGCATAAAGTATGAAAACGTAAGTTTGGCAAAACACATACAGTGTTTTAAAAAAGTATTTGCCTCCTACCTAACTTTTTGCATATTTGTCACACTTAAATGATTCGAACATTTTAACATTGCACAAAGATAAGTCGATTTAAATGCATTGTTTAAATGATTATTTCATTTATTAAGGACAAAAAGCTGTCCAGACCTGCCTGACCCTATGTGGAAAAAGTAATTGCCACCACATCATGTTGTAGGTTGTAGTTCTCTGACAGGAAAACAACAAATTTTAACACATAAGAGTCACACATAAGAAATGTATTGTGAACAATACACCTGTGTGACAGTGTGCTGTAAGGCAAGGTTTGTACAGTGTTTGTGTGTGTTTGCAGTTGTGTAGATGTGTGTCTGAATCAAATACAATGTAAAAAACATATCCTTGAGCATGTGTGTAGAATAAAAGAAGCAGCAAAAGTTGGAAAAACATCGGGAGACGCTTGAACTACAGACCTCCACAGACTCTCTCGCTATCATTGTTTGCCTGTGGAGGAAGAGGCTCCCAGGGTATCATTTGATGGACAGATCAGACATGAATCTAATGGCAATTAAAAGAAAATTGCTGGCCTGTTGCCATGGAGATATGTTAAATGTGTGGTGGTTGAGCAGAGGCAAGAGGCAGCAGTGTAACAAACTCAAAGGGAGAGAGAGGGAGTATATAGAGATGGTGATAGATGGAGAGATAATGAGACAAAGATATCAATGAATGTCTCTCAGAATGTTCTTTGTTTTGTGTTTTTTTTTTTCTTCATTTTTTAACAATTGACAGACATCAAGAGATATGGGTAAACAACCCACATTTTAGCTTGTGTGTTTAGAAGCATTTGTCCATCATCTCAGACTTTTGCCCAAAACTGAATTTACATGCATTTGCATTTCTGTAATCATTTGTATAAAGGTTGTTCACTTCTCTACACTTCCTCCCTCTGCTGTTACCTTCTTCTCTCCCTTCCCTCCTTGTTTTCTTTTCCCTCTCTCCCTGTTGTTCTCTCTCCTGCACAGTCCATCTGTACAAGTGCGACGCCCAGCGTGGAAGCTGCGGTTTGTGTCTGAAGGCAGACCCACTGTTTGGGTGTGTTTGGTGCAAAGGAGAGAACCGCTGCACCCTCAAGCAACACTGCCCCCACCCTGAGAACCAGTGGCTCGAGCACAATGGCATCAACAGCAAGTGCACCCACCCACGGATCACACAGGTGAGAAACACATATCAAGACACACATACAGTAAAAAACTGTCCACGGAAAAGCACATACATGGACCAAGCAATGTCCACATTAATGTAAGTAGTTTTTAAGTTGAAGGACATTCAAATATACTTTAATTGTTGTACACTGATGAGAATATAATTACACTATATAGCATAGACTATATATTACTACACCTCAGCTACCTAGCTATTCAGTATGACTACATTAGTGAAGATCTATATACTTAAAGCCTTTTTACAGTTCAGTTACACATGTCATTCACTAAAAGGTTTCAATGCTACTAATTCACTAAAACTACAATTACATCAATCATGTGAATAGACCAGATGCCAGATAGTCCATATAAGACCTAAAAAGACACTAATCATCCTCAGTCTTACAGCTGTAGTTATCAATCAAGTTTGCTAAGGTATTCACACAAACCCCATCTTAACCCAGCAAACCCCCAGACAACCACCAACACTGTGGGAGGCTAATAGACTTGACCTGGGCAAGACATATGAAGGGGTGATAGCAGGAAACATAAGGGTTAGATAAAGAATAGGAAGATGAATGGAGAAACAACCAGATGAAAAGAGAGAAGGATGCACTGGGTTTGATAGAATAGTGGTGACGGATGGGTCGTTTGGTAGACTGAGTCAGAATAGAGTCGCAAGAGGCTGAGAGGGTGGAAGAACAATTCCCCAGTTACCTCCTCCCCCCTTTTTACTCATCATCAAGGGTCCTCTCTGTGTCCTATGCCCATGGAGGAACGGTAGGAGCAGTATTGTCAACTGACAAGATATGAAGGGCTGAAGCGATGAATAAAAAAGAGAAGGGATTCTCCCTCGATGTCCTGGGGAGTGGCACGAAGAGTTTATACAAGGAGAGGGACACAGGAATGGAAAGAAACTCTTGGAGTTCCACTACCTACAGTGTACATATAAGCGAGAGACTTGATGAAAGCATAGCCATGGATAAACCATGAATCTGTAAAGAATGAAAGAGAAGAAAGGGAAAAAAAGTGGGATCTTTAGACGCTGGGGAAATGTTTGCGAAATGGTGGATTTAATTACTTGACCTTGTTTTCTTGTTACTGTTAACTTTAAAGCATTGTGATTATTTTTATCTAGCAAAGTCAAATCAGCATTTGAGGAAGGTGAGAAAAAGATGATGATATTTGTCCCTTGTTTCACTTATTAAGACGTCTTGATTGGTCTGGCGCACTCTGTCATTCCATTCACGGCAGTATTTGTCTTCATCCTAAGCGGTGGATTTATATGACGAGACGGGTCTTCCTTATATCCCTGAGGCTGCAGCAGGGGACATATTGCAGCCTTCTTACATCCCACATAAAAACTGTCAGTGGGTGAGGAGTGAGGACTTTTCCAAGATGGCCAAGTCCCTAATGCATTTTAATACGCTTCATTATAATGACATCTCCCATCAACAATATGAGAGGGAGAGACTCACAGAGAGGTGCAAAGAGAAAGGGAGAGAGGGGGAGAAGTGATTAAGTGTTTGCCTCTACCCAACCGTCAATTATCTTGTCAAAGTCATAAATCTAATCAACGCCTCATTGCGCCCAGCCCCCCCCACCCCCACCACGTCATTCTCCTTCATTTTTCTACATCTTTATCCCTCTCCTTCCTTAGTATTTGCTAATAAATAACCAATACCACTAATATTGTGTCCACATATTTGTCGCATAGTTGTATTTATTGTAAATCCATTCCCAGAAGTTCTTTTTCAATTCAAGATATCAGCAGGGAGTCTTATTAATCTGAGACGTCAAACCATATGATTAACAATATCCCCCATATGACAACCATCAGCATTAAAGGTGGGTCCCTGACTGCAGAATATAGCATGGAGAACTTCTGTTTGGCAAAGAGAGATAGGGACGCTTCTAAGATCAATTCATCTGGACGAGCCTGATGATGTGTACGCACACTGACTGGCCAAAAAGTAATTGTGTGAGTAAAGTGTTGATGGATGTTGGAACCACATCATCAACAATGAGAGATGTTACTGATAAATCATAGGAAACTATGATTACTGTAAAGATGTCACCTAGTGCCGGCTTTTAGGTTCATCTTTTGTGGTAATAGATTGTGTTGGATTACAGTGAATACAGAATTGAGAAATGTTATTTTGTCATTTGTTGTCTCTTTTCTGCAGTCAGTCTCCCCCTTCACAGAACCCTTTTTCCCCAAGAGTTACATAACATGAATAGAAACACTTAATCCAAATAATTATTATTTTACAAAATAGACTTGAAAAAGACACACAAACATGGACCCAGCATGTATATGAAAATGTATAGTGTAATACTTTCTCTCAGTCACAACTTAAAGTATGTGAAAAAATGTGTGCCATGTAACAATGCTTGTTGTTTATGAAAATACAAAGTCACGTCTTCAAAATCATCAGTTTGGATTTGTATTTCTGCAGATCACTCCTCTGCGGGGTCCCAGGGAGGGTGGTGTGCTTGTGACTATCCGTGGTGAGAACCTGGGACTAGAGTTCACAGAGATTCAGGGTAATGTTAAGGTAGCTGGAGTGGATTGCACCCCTATCCGTGAGGGCTACATCCCTGCTGAACAGTAAGTTATAGCTGACATAAACGCCTGAATACGTTAGCACTACTACTACTACTAAGTAAAAAATATCACATCTTTTCCTTATTATTCTCAACTTACATTCCTGTGAAGTACTAAGCCCCATTTGAGGCAGCAGCTAGTTTATATTAGCTAGAAATTGCACATGTATTGATAATCATAGGTTATAATGACCTTTCCTAAATTAAAATGTTTATTTGCTAAAATATACATATACTATAATATGATAAATCAAATACTGTTTAAGAACAGCAGCAAAGCAAAATCGTGAATTTGCATGTTTTTGCTCTTCTTTTAATTGCTATTACACCACAGAAAGCACTGTGAACACAGCTTCAGGTCCTACGGGAAACGAGATGCTTGAGTTACACACACACACACACACACGCAGTGTTACCTACAGTAACCACATGACAGCCATAAGAACTGATCATGAGTTGGAGGACTCACCTAAGGCTGTCTGTGTGCATGTGTGAATAAGAGAGGGACTATGTCATACCTGGACATCTTTGGCCTAACCCTGGAAGAAATTGCAGTTTACCTTTAGGTCACAGCAGTGTACATTCAGAACAAGAGGCTTGTGTACTGCTGTGGGCAAGAGAACAACTCACGCCTCCATTCACACACGCACATTGTCCCATAATCATTTTAGAAAGTTTCGGTGGTAATATCTACTTGACATTTGAGATTAACCCAGCACTTGGGTTTCCTTACAGGTGCAGGATAATTAAATTATTTTAAACTAGTTTAAAATTGGCTTATCAACAGACACAGTGCTTCTTCTGCTAAAAACTTGTGTGCCAGCACTTTGTAAGCAAATGCTGACCCTGCAGAAGTGGTTGCTGTATTTGAGGTCATACTTTAAAGGATAAAGACTTTTTCCCTTTTTCTTGCATAGGTTAGCAGTGTGCAGGTGGTGAAGCCACTGCCAAATAATACATTATTTTATGAAGGTTTTGACATTAGTTTAGGTCATTCATATTATATAATCTGCTCTGCAATTGCTAGGAAAGCGCAGCAGGGTTTTCAGAAAGTTGTCACATACTGTAGCCATTTTCAAGTGTAGTCACTTAAAAAAAGGTCCTTGGTCAGGGTGGCGACCAAGAACCCGCTCACCAGCCACTCTAATAAAGCTTCAGAAGTGCACTGCAGGGACAGGCGAACCAAACATTTAAAAGACTCTGGGAGAATGTGAAAGATTTTCTGGTCCCATGAGACAAAAATGTTAGTCTTTGTACTGAAATCCAAGCACTAAACCAGGTACTTCTCATCAACTGACTAATACAGTCCCTCCATTGAAGCATGAAGGTGACAGCACCATGTAATGGGGGTACTACTTAGCAGCAACAGCAGCGACAAAGAGACGGTTGAGAATTAAGAGATGGATGAATGCAGCAAAATATGCAGAGAGGTCCTTAAAGAGAACCAGCTCTAGAGTGCACATGATGTGGACCTGGAGTGACAGTTCACCTTTCAGCAAAACAATGACCTAAAGCAGACAATGGGCCAGCCAAAGCGCAGACTTAAACCCCACAGAGCAGTTGTGGAGAGACCAGAAGATGGCAGTTCACAGGTGCTTGCCATCCAATCTGTAAGAGCTTTAAAGGATCTGCCTGGAAGAATGAAGTAAACTGCCCAAATCCAGTTGTGACAAGCTTGTATAGACTTATCCAAGTAGACTTGAAGCTGCAATTGCAGCCAAAGGTTGCCATAGTCTACAAAGTACTATTAAGGGTCTGTATACTGTATTCTATATATCTTCTAATATATCATACAGTTACATCTACAACACAAAATGTGCAAAAATGAAGGGGTCTGAATACTTTCTGAAGCCACCATACATTTGGCTGCGTCTATGTATGTGTTTCCATGTTTTTTACATAACATGCCAATGTGTGTTTCCAGGATTGTGTGCGAGATGGGTAAAGCACAGGAAAGCCAGTATACTGGGAATGTGCAGGTCTGTGTTGGAGTTGGAGAGTGCAGACCAGAATTCATGGCAAAATCTTCCAAGTACTATTACTTTGTGGTAAGTCTCTATTTTTAAATCTTGGTTTTAGGATTTCCCTGTGTGCTTCATTTATTTTCCTTATTTACCTTGGTCTTACCCTCCAACTTTTGACCCTTCGACCTTTTTTCAGATTCCAAGGATTAGTGGCCTCAAGCCCAACCGAGGACCAGTCTCTGGGGGCACCATTGTTAACATCACTGGCAGCCACCTCGATGCTGGAAGCAACGTGTCGATCATGTTTAAGGATCAGCCATGCACTTATCTGAGGTTAAACACACCAGAATTCCAATATGTCATACAGCCAATTAAAAGCTCTGCCAAAGCCAGTGTTAGTTAAGCTACAATACCAGTCAAACAGTTGGAATCAATTCCCTGTTTATTTCGATGGGAAAGTATTTCCATCCAGTTTAATACTGACATACTGTATCCATTTAACATAACTAATGCTTTATCTGATCATCATTTTAGGAGGGGTGGCCAATGGCTTACTTGTCGCACCCACGCTTCGTTGAATGGTTATGGCAATGTGTCTGTGTCCGTGAGCATAAACAAGGCTCATCTCCTGAAAGACCTGCGGTTTGAGTACGTTGAGGATCCCACTATCACCAAGATAGAGCCGGAGTGGAGTATCTACAGGTGTGACACAATGCAAGCATTTTAACGCTTAAAATTAAAACTGTTTAAAAAAACACAATATGCAATTTGACACAAAAACATCAAAACACTACCACTGATTTTGCTGTCAATCATTCTTCTCTCTTTTAGTGGACACACCCCAGTGACAGTGACAGGAACTAACCTGGACATCATACAAACCCCACTTATCAGAGCCAAATACAATGGCCATGAGACACTGAATGTAAGTGACAAACAAATTCTTTCCTTCTCCCGGACGCTCTTATGGGTTTGCTGTGTCTTATACCGTATATGTGTGTGATTTCAGTCTTTTAACTTTTAATTACTTTTATGTTTTGGATTAGATTTTTAGTTTTGATCCAGTGGTCAGAAATAAAGTAAAATTACAGACTCTGTTTTAAGGTCCCAAGCCCTCTTAGCAGCAAGACATCCCAAAGAAAGACAGTCCCAGTACATGTCAGAACAATTTTGTTTTTCCCTGATCTCTTAGATAAATGGGTCAAAAAATAAAATAAAATTACTGAGGGGACAAATTGGAAAAACAGCAGGTTGCAACTGAATTAATTGAGAATGATGTAACTCCTGTCCACACCTTTGTAATAATAGGGAAGTTTTGAGAAAACTAAAAAAACTGAGATTGGCCCTTATCAAATTCTTTTACCCTTTATTCAACATGTTACCCAGGGGAGAATAGATAAAGCCTTACAAGGATCTCCTTGATCAGATTGAAAGAAGATGGAGTAACAAAAGGTGGTAATGCTATCTCTATGGTTCATTTGAGCGTGAGGTTGCTCCACGTTTAACATCTGTGCTCACATGTGCCTATACAGGTCATTGTGTTTCAACTACCGTACTACCAGCTTGTACTTTGAACCTACATAAATTAAAAGTGCCGACAGAGAATCTTTTGTTTTCTTACACGGAATGAGAGGGAAACCGAAATAAACATCAGAAGCGCAGGAGAAATGTTAGTGACGTCCCGTAGACCTTGCAGCAATGTGAGGTTTGATGTTCAAATAGCCAATTATAGTGACAGGGAATAGTTTGAGTGGCTGCATGGCAGAGGTTACTGTGAAAATGTGGAATGTCTGTGAATGAGACCTGTGCTGGTGGTTGATTAGTCAATTCCTTGACAGGGGAATGGAGATGTTACAGGGATATTGAAGGGTGGGTAGCATTACAGTGACAGATTGGAGAATCTGTCCTTGTTTTTAAAACTGACTTTGAGATGTAAATAATGAAAAAAAATGTTCAAATGAGAGATCATGATAAAGAAGAAGAAAAGCAAAAAAAGAGCCGGACAGAACAGCAAACTCCTGGACACCATAACTGAGCTGGAAGCTGGTAAAAAGAAAGACAAGTGAGTCAATAGAAATGTGTCAAAGAGAAAAAAAGATCACAGGAAGAAATAACGGGACAAGGGATATAAAAAAGGAGAGGGTGGGGGTGTCTTTCTGAAAGGTAATGAAGGAAGGGTAAGACCTAGTTATAACTCCTGAATCTTCACACATCAAAGTCTGATTGTAGAGAGACTGCACTAACTGCACCTCATTTAGGGGCTTTCCTTGAGGAAAAATACTCCAACAGGTTTTCTTTGCACTTTTTGAAACGGAGGAGCTTTCAGTTTGAAATGAGTCTCTAGTGGGCTTAAAGTTGTGACTCGCATTAATGACTGTTGATGGGATTACTTGGTGTATAGTAAAGTTGGTGCAATCTCAAGCGGCAATGCGACAAAACTTGACTTGTAACAAGTGAGTCAACAGGGAACTTCTATTATGAAGATCTAGCTACAAAAATGTCTGTAAAAATGCATGTCTACAGTGTATGTTTCTTCATTTTTTCTTCCCCCAACATTACATTTAATTTGTAGACATTATAATCACTTATAAATATGATTTCTTATGTCTTCCTCCAGTTGTGCCAGGTGCTCAGCCCTACATCCATGCTATGTCAGGCCCCGGAGCTGCCCATCAGCCTGGCCAGACAGCAAGAGGTGCCTGAGCGGCCTGATGAGTTTGGCTTTAAACTGGATGACGTGCAAGCTCTGATGGCACTCAACAACACAAATTTTATCTACTACCCCAATCCTGAGTTTGAACCACTCAGTGTGTCAGGGGTGTTGGAGCTTAAACCTGGATCTCCCATCATACTGAAGGTAGAAAGGATTGATTTCACTCACCCACCTTTCTCTCAATCTGGCATTTAGTTAAGTTCTTTTATTTTATTATGTATTATTTTTTGTGGAATTGGGTTAAAATGAGGGATTCTTGACTAATTATTGTTACGACTTGGAAAAGGTTTTGTCCCAAATTTCTAAGTTTCTCATAATAATTTTTCTGTTTGATAGACCGACGCTTTAATATCACAAATACTAATCACACATAAATTCTCTTCTGCAGGGACGGAATTTCCTTCCACCAACCAATAGTGGAAATGGAAAGCTGAACTACACTGTTCTGATTGGAGAGAAGCCCTGCGTGTTGACAGTGTCAGAGACCCAGCTGCTCTGTGAGTCACCCAACCTGACAGGCCGACACAAGGTTCTGGTGAGTGGCACAGCACGTTCGTAAAGGCAAGAGACACACACAGCCACATGACTGATAGGTATGGTGGAGAAAGCACACAGACCTACAAATCAATTGACAGTCTGATAGAGAGACAGATATTTCTTGTGTTGTTTTCTCTTATTCCTTGTCCACTTCCAGACAGACTACAGCTCTAATCCAATCAGCTGTGTGGCTGTGTGGTTCCTGTTACTGCTCACAAGCAGACAAAAGACAAACAAATAAGCCTTCAGTAAGAGGAATTAGGGCCCCGGCAAACTCAATAAAGATTACATTTGTGGTTTTAAGAGGGACTACTTTGAACGAAACGCTTTCTGATGTTACCACCTGCACGTGGCATAATTGAGATGTACAGTACACATTACTGTAAAACAATTAGTAGATACGCAAGTAAACAAGAGTGCGTCCACACTGAAATCACAAATCGATATGTCTGTCTGAGCTATGATCTTGATTTTGTGTTTTCATAGACCTGTAAGAACACTATACCTCCTTGAAGCTGTAATTGTTGCCAAAGATTGCTGAAGTCTACAAAGTACTGTATGAAGGGTCTGTATACTGTGCCAGCTTTGAGTTTGACAGTTATTTCTCCTCTTCTAAGGGCCAAATCATTGAATTTATGCGAAGCTGTTTTCTTATTATAGCTCTGACATACCCAACCACTTTCACAGTAAATTGAGTATTTATGTACAGTACATACATACAATAATTATAATCTGCCTCTTTATCTTTCACTATCACAAGGCACGTGTGGGTGGTATCGAGTTTTCCCCAGGAGTGGTCCACATCACATCCGACAGCCCGCTCAGCAGCACTGCAATCATCGGGATTGCTGCAGCCGGTGCCCTCCTCATCCTATTCATTGTTGTGGTACTCATTGCCTACAAACGCAAGTCTCGTGAGAGTGACCTGACTTTGAAGAGACTACAGATGCAGATGGACAACCTCGAATCTCGTGTGGCTCTGGAGTGCAAAGAGGGTAAGAGGAAGACACTAATGTGTAGCAGGCTATATGGATTTGGTATGTTTATCACTCAATAGATCCAACTTGATACTTTTTTATAGATTTAATACCTTCATTTACACTTTTTAAACAAATAAAAACTAATTTAGATCCACATGTCAAATCATATAGTCTTCATTTCTGACATTATGTGTAAACAGTTATGTTTATTAGTGGTGTCAGGTGCTATCAAACCAGCATTGTATGTTTGTGTATCTAGATGACAGAAAATACTAGAATTAATGTGAACTATAAGTAATGTGCACCATAAACAATAAGAGCTTTGTGTGTCATCAGCTTTTGCAGAACTCCAGACAGACATCCATGAACTGACCAGCGATCTGGATGGTGCAGGAATCCCGTTCTTGGACTACAGGACCTACACCATGAGGGTCCTTTTTCCAGGAATTGAGGAACATCCTGTACTTAGAGACCTAGAGGTATGGTACTTTTAAACAATTCAGTTTTAATAGCAAACAGAGTATGTTTTTTTATATTACAGGGCATCTTGGATTTACTGGAAAATAATATAAATATGATATTTACATTGTGCAGCTGTGAGATTGGGAAGATTTTTTATTGATGACTCAGGGAAAAACCCTTTGGGAATAAAAATTATGTAGTTTGTTAATACTGGATGCTTGGTTTGGTTAGTTGTGTTGATCAGACAACAATAGTTTCTTCAAAGAGAACAGCTATAGCTGAAGATGTTTCAAGTCAATTAAGAGTTCTGCTACCACTTGTGTGAATGTATAGTACAACTGTACCGGTCTTCGGTCTCATATAACATAACACTATGCAATTAGCCTTATTTGAAAAGAGAGCAAAATGAGCAAGCAAATTAACAAAGTGGTGGGTCACACTAGGTGAAATTGAAGCCGGTATTGTTTTTGTCTGGTAAACAAAAGCCTTTTGACAGCCTACAACACTTCTGCAAAAACAAACAAAGCAGGCCTCAAATCAGAGCGCACTCTTATTAATAACTCTAATGATATGAGACGCTGTGCCGTTTTCTCTCTCCACCTCAAAACTAATTAAAAGTCAATCAGAGGGAGAAAAGCAAAAGAAATAAAATCAAGTCATTTATCCCCAGTGGTGACATTGATAGACAGCCATAATTGAGCAGGTCTTCTTGTTCTATTAACAGAATGATGGACCCTCATTTCACTGCCCTCGGTGTTGGCCACTCTATGCCTGATTAGAATTTCCAGCAATAAGCAAGTTTAATTATGTTTTAATTGGTATAAATGTTGAACTGTGTGAGCAGTATACTGTGGAATAAGAATCTAATGAAGAAGGAAGCAGTCTTATCTTAGGTGGTTAAGAGCTGCCTAATTGTTATTTATATGACTTTATTTTTTTATGATTTTAAAATCAAGCTTTTGACAGTGAGCTGTATACTGGAAGAGCACACATGATGAAAGTCTGTCTAGGTTTACTGAAAAAAAATGGGATGTTTCTTCAGCACTCATCTCTCATTAAATATCTCAATACTGAGATATATAAGACCATCCCAGGTGCTCAGGTAAAGTAAGAATTACTTGTAGAATGTTAAAATATACAGTATATGGTATGTGTCAGCTCAGCAGAGGCTGCTTCTTGATATTTTATTTGTTCCTCCTAACAGTTGAGATTTATTCTTAGCACAAAATTTCTTTTCCCTCTATTTTCCCAGCAGTTTCACTTTATCCCTGAATCCCGTTTTGCTTTCTACTTTTATATTTCCCACTTGATCTTGATCTCTAACAACAATTCCGTTTCAGCAGTTGCTTACAGGGTAGGCATGAAGTTTGTGTGTAGGTCACAATATTCTGCTGTTTTTATGCACTGTCTCTCCATAAACAAACACATAATATTATTTGTACTGTTATATTCTACCATATATTTGTTGGGTCTGTAACTCAAAACAGTAGATTGGGATTGATACAAAGGAGGCTGAAAACATGCACACATATGTTTCCCAAATTTCCATGTTCTCCTGTAGTCACATACATACTACATATGGAAAGAAAAGGAAACCGCCAAAACATACGTGCGCACACACACACACTTTATACATCTTGTCAAATGGTATGAAATTACACTTGCACCTTAACAATAGCTCCCGGCAGATTACATGGGGTTCCTCCAGGAAAGGGAAAAAGGCAGAACATATGCTGGTTGACAGCTGCACTGGGTGCAAAGAGATGCTGTCTTAGCATGAGCGCTCTTGACAGATAAATAAATAAAAAACAAACTCAATAGGTGCTATTTATGGGGGGAAAAATGGAAAAGAGGATCATGTGAAGCAAGTGACTAGTATCTGTAAATGGTGCAGGGACAATCTGGGCTCACGTGGGGTATTCACATCACTGCACTTACTGCGCTTGCATTAGTGTAGTGCAATCAAAGTATTAAACATCCTTTTAGTGTTTTTCTCTTTACTTGCCTTCAGAGTAAACGTAACAAAGGCAGCAACATGTTACATGCATCATACAGTATAGATTATAGAGTCTGAATATAGATCATTGTTCACAGAATTATCTTGTCTCTGTGATATCTACAAAAAGATTCATCATCTAGAAAAGAAGAGAGTTAATATTACACTCAAAAGATCCCATTACTTTTTAGGTCTATATGTCATAGATGTCTATACTTTCCCTCCTTGTTATTTTTAAAGTGTTTCAGTCAAGTGAACATGTCTTCTGTTTCCTCACAGGTGCCAGGCTACCGCCAAGAGCAAGTAGAGAAGGGTCTGAAACTCTTCGGCCAGCTCATTAACAACAAGGTCTTCCTGCTGTGTTTTATTCGCACTCTGGAGGCCCAGCGTGGTTTCTCCATGAGGGACCGTGGAAATGTGGCCTCACTTATAATGACAGTTCTGCAAAGCAAGTTGGAGTATGCCACTGATGTCCTGAAGCACCTGCTGTCTGACCTCATAGACCGCAACCTTGAGAGCAAGAACCACCCCAAGCTGTTGCTCCGCAGGTATGAACCAGCAGAAGGTACAGATTTAACTTTACTCCAATTTTTGTCTAACAAGTGCCAAAAGTTACACAGCTGGCAGTGACCATTTTTGATGGAGTTGCTTTATCCCAACTACCCTCCTTTTCTTCTTTCATAAAAAACTAAGGTCCCGTGCTACATATTACAGTGACTATGGCTCTTGTGCTTGGTTTGTGATAGACATAAACGGCTTGTACTGGTTATGTCAACACTTTACTATGAAGCACTGGATATGCTCCTCAGTATTCCCTATCTGACATGTTTGGATTAACTCCCATGACCTTGAATCACTGGCACTGTCTCAGAGACACCAAAATCCATTGCCATGCACATCATTAGCAAAATAATTATGATTCATTAGCAGTGAATCCAATTTCAAATAGCTCAAGAGGAAAAAAATACTCATTCATGAAGAAAGGAAGAGAGTGAAACTGTGAAGAGCTCACAATCCTCCCTTGGATTTGTAGTCAGAGATTTAATGGGATGCACTTGATCACAGCACTGCGTGTGATTATGCTTCCTGCCTGCAGTGTATGGTAAATGTGATGATTATGGTTAGTTGAGTAAACAGGTTCCTCCCAGCTGTTATGAGTGATGTGAGCATATATTTTGTACATGTACACATAAATATATATA
>JAUYWH010000015.1:8942606-9003542 GCA_034779795.1 Ctenopoma multispine | reverse complement strand
CATGTGTATATATATATATATAACATTCTGCTTCTTCCTCTGGCTAAAACTCATCTTTGTCAGTCAAGTCACATACATAAACTAAACATGCATAGAGGACTGAAGTGAAGCATGTTGCCTATAACTTTGAGAAGCCAGTGGGCATATTCTCCTTATGAGAGCCAGCTCAGACTCTACGTGGCGATGCAGAGAGACAGATTAATGCTGTCTGGGCAGGAGGTGTGATTAATCACAGCTAGAGCTCCCTAAACATGGTGCAGCCACTAAACAGTGTAAATGCTGATCCTGCCAGTAGGTAAAACATAAGCGATGACATGTACAGCAGAGACAGGGAGAGGTATTCAAGGACCATGTGGACGTGTCAGTAAAAAATACTTGGCATGGAGGCAAGTACTGACATTGACTCTTTGATAGCTTACATTACATGTCACTTGGGCCTTGTATGTGCTGCATGCAGGAATATTTTATGTATCTTAAGTCAGAATTTGATTGTAAATTTAAGATAAAATTCTCAAGGAAAGAGTCACAAGAAGTGACAAAAGTTCTTAAAGCACGGTTTTCTCTGCCTCCCACATCTACTGGGGGAGGCAGAGAAAACCTAGGGAAAACGTCACCGCACCGAACCAACACTCAGGAGCACAGTTTGAGTGCCCATTTGCCATACACATGATGGGCACGGATCAGACTGTCTTCATCTAGTCCTTCCTCCTCGGATGTGCTTATTAATCGTTGGGCATCCCAGCATGCATTTCAGATGTGATGAGGCAGTGTGAGCAAGCTATGCCACCCCATAGTGTGGGCTGACTGGCATGTCCTTGGATAGCAGCTGAAAATAGCCCAGATACACAGGCACAAGGCTGTGAAGATGAAGCTTAATCTAGTCTAGGAAAGATAGCACCCCTCCCTCTCTTCTTGTCTCCCATTAATTTGTTTTTTTCATGTTTTCTCATTTAGAATGTTCTTCTTTCTTCCTACCCGACTCTCTGTGCTTATGCTCCACTGCTGTCCTCCATTTGTTTTCCGTTCTGATGCTTACTCCACTTGTATCGTGCTGTCACTATCTTTATCTCTAACATCCCATCTTATACTTACTCTCTCAATCTATATTCCCAGTTCTTCCTCCCATCCTCTTTCCCCTCCCCTGTTTTCTTGATTGCTAAATCAATGCTTAAAGTGCGTGAGCAAGGTGTCTCTGGCACAGCATCTGAGCACGGCTACCCACTACCTCCTCTTCCAAGAAATCTGTATGTGTGGACATTTGTGTGTGTCTCTTTCCTCTCTCTCTCTCTGCACACACAAACACACATCCTTCCATCTGTCCCATCTCAACCTGTGCTGAAGCACAACCACCAGGCAAGCTAACTAACGAGAGCCTTCCACAACCATCTGTCTCATTCCTTGCTGCATTCTCCTCCTTTCACTCCTCTCTTCCCTCCATTCCTACATCTCTCACTTGCCTCCCCATGCGTCTTTCTGTCATGCAGCATTGAAGTGTGTTTTCATAGCTTTAAATTTTGTCTGGCTGTAGTAAATGTGTCAAAATAGCAGTTTTTAATATTGGTCAAAAGATGAAAGCACAATATGTTTTCATGTTGATCACAAGTTTGCTTTGGCCCCAGCATGAACACACAGTCTATACATAGGACTGAAGGCTGGCTTGTTTAGCTGTAAGGACGGTCTCTGTTGAAAGATGGTTGGTTAGTTTGTTTGAATGAGCAGTATACAGAATAAATGTCTCTATGTGCACGTGTGCATCAGCGTGTCAGTGGCTAGCCGTCACTATGAGAACACTTGACACAATGATGTCCAATCTTCTTCACCAGGAGCCAGAGTGTGAAATGAAAATGATATTTGACTTTAAGCTGTGCTGTTTTAACATGTGACTGAAACCAGTGCGCGCTTTCACACCCAGTTGATTGTTTGGTTAACATAGAAACTGTGGCCCCGTCTTTTGAGAAACTCCAGCAAATCATGCACAACAGTTGTAATTGATTAACTGCTGGAGTCATTAATCAGTCAAACTGCTAAACATCCTCTGGTTCCAGCTTCTTCAACTGAGGACAAAGTGAAAATTAAACATGCTCGTTTACTGGGAAATTGTGATAAACATTTTACAATCACTATGCAAAATATTAACAAATAATCAATGACGATTAGTTCCAGTCCTGGTATTCCAGTGCAGTGATCAATGTTTGCAAGCCAGAGGAACATCGGTGAATTTAGAAAGGCTGCGTATGAGAGCGGAATTATTTAAGACTTTGTTATTTTAAGATTTCCAGGTTGTACGTGTCCATTTTTTACAGATACACAAATACTTGTTACAGCTATGACCAACAATGCTAAATGTGTGATGAAGCTCAGATCCCTATCAACCCTACCTTGGTAATCATGCGAAACTAAGCACTGCCAGGGCCCCTGTGCTTTAGATCAGTCTTAGTGCCCACTACCCTTCTGACTGACTGCCAAGTAGGCAAGCCTGACCATGCCAGCACAACACGGGACATTTCATTGCATTAACCCAAACATAGATTGTTTTGTGTTTTGAATAGCTGCCGAGGTGGTTTGGAGAAGATTGTTTGAAAGTTGTAATACCAAATACTAACGTTAGATCTTAAAGCAGCTCCGTCACAGGGCCATTTTTATCCTTGTTCCCCATAGACTGTGTTATGATTGAGAATGAGCATAAGCAAACTGGTGGGGCCGTGCCAAGACTTCTTATTACTGCAGGGCTGGCACTAACTGCCAGAAGCACGCACAGAAGCACACACAATAAACACCAGTCAGCACACATGGTGATTTCTGAATACATACGCAGTGGGATTAATTTGTGGTTTTTGCACGCTAGCCTTAAAACAGCCGCACACTCGTCCACTTCCACAGACACGCAAAAAAACACAATATCTATTCGTAGTTAGTCGAGAAAAGGAAGTTCAAGTAAAAGAAAACGGAAGGCCAGACTCAACCATTTCTTCTCCTTCTTTTCTTCATTTTTCTTTTTTACTGCTCCCTCCCTTCTTCCTTCCTGGTGCACCTCCCTCTTTCTCTATGCTCCTTTCATCCCTTTGATAGATGGGATACATTTGTGGAAATGGAGAGGATTTGGAAATGTGTATGATTACTGGATCCAAAATGGGAAAGCCAGAGGGAGGGAGGAAGACAGCAAGGGCACATGAAAGAAAAGATGAAAAGTGACCTTGTTGACCCTTGGATCTGTGGATGGAGGAACTCGGGAGGGGCAGCAAAATAAAAGTACAAGCACAGTGAGAGGCAGGAAGTTAATCCCCCCCAGGTGTTGTGCCAATGTTGGCAGGGGTGCCAGGCTACCCCACTGGCGCAGCGGACATCAAACCCCCCCTTACTTCTCAGTGTGAAGTCCCTAAAAGAGGCTGTCTGAATGGTGAGGGGCAGGAGGGCTGCAGGTGGCAGCTGAAAACACTTGGGACAAAACCTGCACACACACACAGGCACAATGGATACTAAGCCTAAAATATTGATGCCTAAGGTAGTTGCTTATTGAAAGCTGAGGGAGGGGTGTGCGGTTGTGTGTGTTTGAGGTGTTCCGACAGATTACCCACACACCCCTGCTGCTAGCCAAGAAGGTGGCTGTCAAAGGATATCCGATCCTCGCCTCTCCTCTTTCTCCCCTTGCTGCCACCCCTGTTGTTATTATGTATGCATATTAGTCATTCACACGGGATCACTCACACTCTTGGCCCAGGTCAACACATACACACACAGACACACAAGCGCAGGCACACACCATTTTACCACACCAGTGGAGCATGGATGCCAGGCGGAGAAAGAGAGAGATGTATTCATTCACTTTCTATTGTGCATGGATCGAGTGTTAGTCCAGTGAATAGGCAAGGGAGCGCCTGATAATGAGGCCAGTGTTATTACAGAGCTGCTCCAGCCCCTAACGACATCAATCCACTGGGATCAAATAAAGGCTTTTAATTGCTTTGCCTCATATTAAAATCCCCACCGCTGTAGACGAGCTGCCCTTGGCGTGCCTGAGCATAAAAGCCAGCCGAAAGATTGTCTGAAAGGCCATCATATAGCATGTGCAGAGGTTCTCTCAATTCATGTCTTTGCAATTATGTTTGTGTAACGAAAGCCTATTCATTAGGAGCGGTCATCATGTTTAGCAGAATATTTGATGATGGTGTTAAATATTTATGATGGTAATTAAAGCATGGGGGATCATATGTTCATTATGTGCTTTGTGTCTGTCTGTGTGCAGGACTGAGTCTGTCGCAGAGAAAATGCTGACCAACTGGTTTACGTTTCTCCTCTACAAGTTTCTGAAGGTAAGTAAATATATATATGTACTTTCCTGAACATTGTAAACTCTTGGGAGAAATTACTACAAGTTGTATAGTTCTGTAAACTGATAGAAGAAGAAGTAGTTACAGGTATGTCAGAAAGCTATTTGTTGTGCATGCACATGCTATTCTGTAGAGACATCTGAATTAAAGCATAACTGTATTTTAGTTAAATTACTAAAATTCATCCTGCCTTAACTGCCTCTAAACATTCATCACCTCATTCATTAGCTATCTTTTTATTATGTGCAGCTACACTAACATGTCACTTTGCCATTGAAGAGAAGTGTTTTTTTTACCTCACAGCACACAAGTATTCACTAAAAGCAATCCAAACACTCCTCTTTCCACTTGAGTCAAGAAAATGTCACCATCATCCTGTTTTTCTTTATCTTTCCACCCATCCCTTAGATGCACCTGAGAGCAGAATAAAAACTATGATGTGTGATGAATCTGTTGTGCTTGATGAACAGCAGTGTTTTTAGGAGGGTGGATGTTTTATGACATTTTTCACTATTTATCCATCAAACATTCCCCAAACTCCAGCTTCCCTTCAGCAGGGTTTATATATTGATAGGTGGTGCAATTTTCTTTTATTTAGGAGAATGATAGAGTTGGGAATATGATGTTTATAAGTCTTGCTCAGCAAATGCGGAGCCAAGTCAGTCTGCTAAACCTTACAACAAGCATTCTGCAGTATTTTAGATAGATATTTTCTCAGACAATATTAAACATTGTTGTGAGTTGAGTGCCGAAATGTCTTCACAGTTTTTTCCTTTTCTTTGTTCCTCTCTTCACATCTCTCTGCAGGAATGTGCAGGTGAGCCTCTCTTCTCCCTCTTTTGTGCCATCAAGCAGCAGATGGAAAAAGGCCCCATTGACTCCATTACGGGAGAGGCACGTTACTCACTCAGTGAAGACAAGCTCATCAGACAACAGATTGACTACAAGACGCTGGTAAGGAGTTCATCTGTGCAGGGGTCCTAGGGGTAAAAGGGTACACTTAATATGCCTTAAGGGACAAGGGGAGAGAAACAGGGTGGTTATGGGTTGTCAGTTATGAGATGTGCAACAGGATATAAAGTTGTCATTGTCACGCTTGACATACAGGGCACAGGAGTGGCGACCTCACTTCCTGTTGTGACTGGAGCTGTCAAGGAAAAGAGCAGGTCCTGGGGATGGGAAGGAAGGAAAGACATTATGCATGTATATGAGTCTGCACAAACAGAGAGACTATGAAGTTTTATCATTCATCTTATTTACGTATTCCCCTAAGTCTCCCCAGTGTGATGTGTTTCATTCAGATGGAGAAACTCAGACACTGTTTAGTCATTCCATCTTTCATTTTTAGTCTCTACTCTCCACTACATTGTGGAAGTACTGATTTACATATATTCTCAATGTCCATAGTGCACTGTAATATGGAAATACGTCCTAGAACTCCACTTCAGATCGGCCTTTTTGGAACAGTCTCTCCAGTACTCCAGTCACCACCAATCTCCCACAATCTCGCATCTAGAAACTACACTTAAAAATTAAAATATTTAAACAGACTCTAGAATCATATGTGTAATGCAGAAATACACGCAGGATGGTATATGCATAAGATCCCTGTTGTGTATTTGTGTTCATCTTATAATGCAGGTATTTCCACAAACACCAGAAGGCAGTACTCACAGAACTGATGAATATTATAATAATACTGTAATTAGTTAGCTTACTGCTCATCAATTTAGGTAGCACATTGTTACCTCTCTTCAAGCTCCGAGAAAAAGCCGTTTTCCTAGTAAATGATCTTTTCTTCTGCTGCAACACTCAGCGACCCTCTGGCAAGCACAAAATTATTGCAGTTCCACTGAGTACCAATCTACAGTGCAATCAAGGTTATTAATATAAAATACACCAAGATCTTCTCTAACAAGATTAAATGTCCTGGTGCTCAGTCAACCTGGAAAAATAATAATTTTTTTTACTGCTGCAAACATTGCAAGAAATCTTCCTATAGTTAACTACAAAGAAACTGTCCTTTCATAGTGGCAATTTTGTGTGTGTTTCTGTTCCAGGTGGTGAACTGCATCCATCCAGAGAATGAGAAGAGCCCAGAGATCCAGGTTAAGGTGCTAAACTGTGACACCATCAGTCAGGTGAAAGAAAAGATCTTGGATGCCATCTACAAGAACGTCCCACACTCACACCGCCTAAAAGCCACCGACATGGACCTAGGTTTGAATATTTGTGTTGTTTTACAAAACATAATCTTTGCAGTAAATGTACTGGAACCCTCTGTTTCAGTCCTGGAATGCACAATGTGTAGAGGACATCCCGCTATACAAAGGAGCTGTTCGTGTTTATGGAATAAGTTATAGGGTGTGTGATAATGACATCTGGTCGTTTCTGTGTGAATGTAGCCTGCGTAAGATCCTACGGTGGAATATTTATAATATAACATTTCTGGGTCATAGTTGACCAGACAAACGTTTTGCTCCAGCACACCCCTGTAGTAACTGTATAACTTCAATCAAAACCATTTCTGTCTGTGCAGGGTTTCCCATCTGTGTCTTTGGAGAAAAGCAGGGTGAACTCATTGATTTTTACAACCTACCCCACCCAGGTTTCCTTAAAAAGGAAGTCTTTTTAGATACAGTATAGTGAAGTAGCTTTCTTTTCAACCTTGGGAGACTTGACTTCCTGGATCTATCGGCTCAGATGTCTGAGACTGGTCTCTCCTCTCCCTAAACTTCCCATTGATCTTTGTTGTCGACCAGCGTCTGAGTCAGATGATTGATCAGTTAATCAATTGAGATGCTCAGTGATCTCTTCTCTACAGAAAACTTTTTGTTTTGAGCGGAATAGGGGTGTTCAGGACAGATTTGATTTTGGTTTCTATGTGAATACAGCTTATTGTTATTCATCATTTTGTTATTTTGACTCAGTTGCAAGATTGAATGTCAAATGTCAAGGCATCTAATACAGTATATATACAAATTACTTTAAGGGCCCTCTGTTAGGACAAGAGGGTGCACCTTCCCTGCAAGACGTCTAATGATGTGGAGCGTTGGTACAGCTTGTGTATGTTCACAAACATGCATTCATGTAACCATAACAATGTTTTCCAGGATTATGGGTCTGTTCATACTTAGAGTTAGTGTCTTCACCATACGCTATGCTTTTTTATGGTTTAATATTGCCAGATGGATTTTCCAAACCCCTGTTGTGTGTTTGTAGCATATTTATAACCAACCTCAGATCTAAGATGGGCTGAGTGCATACCGCAGGGAGTCTGTCTGTGTGCTAGCTAAGTGAAGAGATTGGTTTAGCCTTTTGACGACACTCCTGGATAAAATTGTTTTATGGCCCCCTTTGGGCAGGATGTGTTGTTCTATTATTGTTTTATTCCAAAAGGGAATTGGAAATTGTCTGAGTTAGCTGGCCATTTGGTGTGTGTGTGTGTGTGTGTGTGTGTGTGTGTGTGCGCATGCGCAAGATTGTATGAGAGACATAATGGAATAAATGCTACCTCAAGAAATATATATATCAACAATGTTATATTAAAAGCATGTATCTTATTGTACAGATTAGAAGAACGTTCCTTCTTAATCATGAGACCATAAATTCACTTAGAACACAATTGACACATCCTTTCACACTTGTAAATTTTTATTTGAAGCCATGCTTTTAGAATTGACATTTATTGGCCTTCTGCTGTTTATGTTTGTATATTTCTCAGTGGAAACACCTCACATTTTATTGGTTTGGGTTTGTTTTTTTTGACACTTAATTTGAAAAGACTGTGCTCTGTGTGCACAGGTACAGGCCATGATGATCTCTGAGACAGAGGCACACAGATACAAACACAAATACACAAGGCGATAAGGACAATGAGATTATGACAGGCCTGTCTTGAGAAAGATTGACCAGGAGTGTTGTTATCTCAGGTATTGTTTTAATTCCACTCTGCTGCAATCCACAGTCCTCTATAGAGCACCAGAGAAGATAGGGTCTGTGAACAAAACAAGCTTGGCCCTGTCTGTGTGCCTTTGTGTCATCATCTGCATGTCACCAGTAACAAATGTGTGTCAATATCTCTGTGGAGTACAACAGTCACCTTCAGCCTTTCTCTTCACCATCCGCTTTCATTCACTCTCCAAGGCCCTTATCTCCTCTGCTGTGTTTGAGTCCATAAAGCAAGTCTACACATACAGTGCATAGCCCTGCTCTTCTCTTCCTAGTGAGCGGAGACCACCAGATATGGGAATTAGAGTAATCTCAGTTTGCTCTGGTTTCGCGGAAAGTTTATTCTTTTATTTATTCCTTTCTGCCTGTCTTCTTTTTTTTTTACATTTGTTTACTGAGCCTCGACTAGAGACAGGCACTCATTTGCATCTTTATGGAAAGATGTACTGTATAGACAAAAACAACAGGAGAATCTTTATTTCCAGCACATTTTTTAGATGCGAACGCAATCCTGGTCGATTCTCAGAAGAGAGGCCTCATCATGCACCACAGTGATTGCCGCTTTGTTCTCCTGTGAGTGATTAGAATAGGAGATGACAGTGGCCAACACATGTGGGAAACAGGGCAAGGAGTACAGACGCGATAATGTATTCATAAAACCTGTGATGTCTGCAAAAAGAAAAGAGGAATCATCTGCTTGTTTGTTTTCGAGATGGGTTTGCTTTTTCACTTATGGTAATGTTGCTGGTGTATTGTGAGAAGTTTCTATCAAAGCATTCGGTTTGTTTTGTGCTGAGAGTGTCCAGATGTGGGAAACCTTGTGTCTATGTAGTGTAGATGTAATTTGGTTGTAAGGCCATGTAAAAACCTTGTGTTGTGTAAATGAAAGATGCTGTCATTTTACATCTTTACTAGTTTCTCTGTTTAGTTTCGGTGTGGATTCGAGTCCAGAGCTCCAAGCAATAACAATAAGAGTAGCTAGACGAGGAGCCTAGAGCAGGGACCAGTAGCACCTACGGAGAGCAGAGCATAAGGGCCGATGCTGCAGACGGTAAAGGAAGTGCGCAGTCCCTGGGCATGCAGCTGTAATCACACCCATCGATCGCAGCAGTGAAAGAGATGTAATAGATCAAAGAGGGCAGGGTTCATTCTAAAAAGAGTAGAGCACATAATTGTTAAAGTTGACTGTTGTTAGCGTCTCTCACGTGTGCCATTTCTATTTTGTTTCTCTTTGCTTTTTCTCTTGTACTAAGATTTAGTTTTTTCTCCTCTTTTTGATTCTATTCAAGCTTTTTATAACAATGTGAAAAGATTGTTCTGAAGAAAGCAAAGAAAAACCTGAATAGAGAAAGATGGAGATAGTGATGACTAGTTTCCCTTGTGCTTGTGCTGCGAGTGTTGATATTGTTCATGTTTTCAATTAAGAAATTAAGAATTACAAACTGAAGTTAGAATTACAAATTAACCTTTATTAATGCCTAGAGGAAATTAGATTACTACACATAGAACCAGTGCAAATGATGTAAATGATGAAAGTTGTTAACAAGCTAAATAAAGATGCCTGCTGTTAACATTTATGCAATCAGAGCTTGCAAACTGCTTGTTACTGCTAGTAACACAACACAATTTTTTTTAGAATTTAATTTCAACCTCTTCAACATACCCTTAAGGATTTGGAACCAACTTTTTATCTGTCTTAATTATTGTTGTTTTGGCAAAAAAAAAAAAGTCTCCTAAAAGAAACCCAACAGGGCAACAAGCAAAATGCAATGTTTATTTTCCAAAGGCATGTCAGCAATTGGAAATAGGACAGAAAGGGTGTGACAACTTGAATAAGGAAACACATAAAGATTAAAAGTAATTATTATCAAGGGAGTAGTGCTGTGTAAATGCAGCAATTTAGAGTTTTTTTTAATTTTCTCTGCAGAGTGGCGCCAGGGTCGAGGACAGCGCATGATCTTGCAAGATGAGGACGTCACCACTAAGATCGAAGGTGACTGGAAGAGACTGAATATGCTGGCCCATTATCAGGTACCAGTTAACATATGTTTTAAAAACAAACCTGCATTAAACTTATTTAATCGCCTACCTTCAGTTTTAAATCAGTAACAAATAGCAGCCCTAAGATTTTAATTATTAAACTATAAAGTTTTTTGTGGCTTGTGTTTTTGTGGCTTGTGTTTTTGTGTTGTGCACCCATGAGTGTGAAAGTTTGTGAAGAGGCTGTGAATTACCATTAACAGAAAACTTGAAGATTTTAATAACACTTCAAAGTTTGAAGCTTCAGAAATTCAAAGGGTTTGTAGAGTTTTAGATCTCACAGAGAAAGAAATAATAAAAGATTGCTATCTGCAGTTGCAGATTGCAAATAATTAACGTCATCTGTTTGGAAATTGTAATTGATAGATTACATCTTTTATTAGTAGAGATTCACATCTTTATTTCAAGAAAGCTACAGTATGGTTGTTTTTATCCCATTCACAGCAGAGGTACACAAACACAATTCTGAAACACATCTATGACCAGTAAAGAAAAAATATTTTATCCTAAGCATCTACTAGACTGATATTTTGTTTGTTTTTCTTATGCCCATATTAGCCTTGTTTCTTTAGCACCCTGTCATCATTCCACCTAGCTGTCTCTGATGGCCTCTCAGCTAATAATAATAATAATGAGGTACCATTAAAACACATACATTGCATTGCATGTAGAGTGCAATTGAAGAACTGAATACACACATTAATTAACGGCACAAATGTGAATGCGCAAAATAGCAAGATTTCTCACATATAAATAGACAAATATTTTTATGCAGAGTGACAAACAAATACCAGAAGGTGTTTTCTCATGAGTAGTTAGTGTCCATCAAGCAAACCAGAAAAGAGTCCAGATTAAACATTATGTTAATAATTCCAGCAGCTAAACAAGCAGCAACTGTCCCCTCCAGTGCAGTTTGCGTGGTGTCTAAATTAAATGTCAACGCCAGCAAGTGTCAACAGCCTTGGAGTACAAGGCGCGCGGGTGCAATGGATTAGGAAACTGATTTGAATCAGAGATAATGAAGACAGAAGTTAATTCATTTTTCAGGTTGGGGAATAAGGGCACCTTATCCTTGACAGACCACAAAAAAAAAACACTTGCATCCACTGAAACTTTGTCAAGAGGGTAAGCAAAGAGCGAGCAAGGGAGGGAAGCAAGAAACAGGGAAGCATTCAGTGTTCAGTGAAGGGCACCTGCAGTTCCATACTCCCATACTACTCCACTTGTTTTTCTGACTTTATTTTTCAATGAATATTGTCTTTTTCCTGATGTAGTGCTATTATATTTAATCTTATAATATCCTCCTCTTTGACCAAGCAGACACACTGAATATAATCATGTGCTATTCTTTTCCTCATATTTTTAACAATATGGTTTCATATTTTTACTAGTCAAACTCAGCCACTGCCTTCAGTCAAAATGTGATGATTTTATGAGTGACTTTGTTGTTTCTTGTTCGGGAAAGCGTCCCATAATAGCTACAAGCACAAATGTGGCATTTGCCATATCAGATGTGTCTGTCCCATAATGGGAGACATTCTCCTCCTCCTCCTTTTTCAGGAAACTGTGTTCTGCTTTCTGCCTTTATCCTCTCCTCCAAATGTTATTTTCCCAAATGCCTATCCTCTTTTTTCATTGCATTATGTTCCATTATGCCTAGCCCATTTTATATCCATTCAACATATAAGAGCAGTGATCAAGGAACATGCTTAAGGGTGTTGGAGAGTTGGGGGGTTTACCACATAGGAATAATAAAATCTGCCCTGTGGATCTCCTGCTTACAATGATATAAACATATTATGCATAAGGAGCAGATTGAGTGACTGGGTGAATTAATGATACAATCTTAATAAAGCCCTGGTGTACACACACACACACACACGTACAAAAGGCCCCTAGTCCTTACTCCCGCTCCCATCCACCTACACAATGATAGAGATCACTTCAATTAACCCTGTCTTACCCTGCAGCACGGGTAGCAAGATTATGTAGAATAGGGGTGTACTGTGTGTGCACATGTGTACGGCTGAGGCAGACTCCATCCCAGTTGTGTTAATTGAATCCCACAGACTGGTTAAGAAAGAGTGCACGACTAACGTATTCATTTTAACACACTTATTTACACATAGCCCAGCACAGATGCACGCTGCTTGATTCTTCACACCTAGACACACACACACACACCCATCAACCATAGACGAAAGGTATTATTGAATAGAGACTGTGGGACTTCGCGTCTTACACAGGCCTGCACAATACTTTGCAAAACACTCCTTCGCTGTCAGTCATCATATGCATGTGTTGGGCTGAATAGAGCACATAAGGGTAATAAGATATTCTGTCGACCCACGTGAAAATAGAATAGATGGAGGGAAATATAGAAAATGACACTCATACAATGATCTATGGGGTTATTGATTGGTTGTGTTAGAGATTTGCCCAAATGAAAACATAAAATATATGGAAAAGACTTCTCTGGTTTTATTGTTTTGAGCACTCATTTGCATTGTGTGGCTTTTTTTCAGGTACCTGATAATGCAGTAATGGCCTTGGTTCCTAAGCAGGTTACAGCCTACAATTCAGTTAACAACTCCACTGTGTCTCGAACTTCAGCAAGTAAATATGGTAAGGCTTCCTGTTTCTGTACGTCTTCAAGTTTCTGTTGTATCACACAGCCAATTTCCAAACAGACATGAGATAAGGTATACTAGTAAAAACAGATATGTGTGTGTTTGTTATATATTTGACCCACAACATACTGATATTTCATATATACACAATTTCAGCATTAAACTCCTATCAGCTACAAAAGGCTTAAGTAAATTGTGTAAGTTAAGTAAATTGAATTAGCTCCATCACTAGTGTGGCTTCTGCTATCTAGGTGCCAGGATATGTAAATCTGTTTCAAAATGAGATATGATTCAAGTCTATCAAATCAGTAAAAATACTGAATATGAAACTGTGTGCTCCCACATGAAAGTAGATATCTGGTGCCGAGCATCCACAGGACCCTGCATAACCACAGTTGTAGACCTAGAAAGACAAGACAGAATTCAGAGTATTTGATAGGATTTCTAAAATATAACAAGAGACCAAATAGACTCTTTGTTCTGTTGTTCTGGCCTTTTGAGACTCCAAAGTGTGTCCTCTCATCCTTCCATATGTCAGTGTTTTTTTCCGTCTCTCCGTCTGCTCCACGTCTACTTGAACCTAAGAAACCATCAAGTTAGATGCTGATCAAAGAGCCAGCCTCACTGGCCACAAACACTTCAGACACATCAAATGTGGTGCCACATTATTAGCATCGCCTCATCTCCATACGGTCTCACCTCGCATCCCTGCCTTCAAATTAGACCAGATAGGACGAGTTGAGTGCCGCAAAAGAAAGGGAGGGAGAATGGCGGGACTACCCCCCCCCCCCCACATGCACACACACGCGCACACACACACACACAATGTTTTAAGGTAGTAACTTCAAACACAAGTGTGATCCACTTCACAACTGGTCTGGTATTTTAGAGTGACTTTGAACTCTCCCTGAGTACAATCAAAAAGTGAAGTAAGAGACAATGCTGAATTTAATGTAGCTGCTGTGGAGATAGACTGAAGTGAAAGTTGTGGAAAAAAGTACAAAGATTAAGACAAACGTTGTGTAACATGTTGAGTCAGAGAATGAAAGGAGAAATCTCTGTGTTTGTTCTTTGATGTAATGTTTCCATCAAAAACTACAAGGAGAGAAAACACCAGAAGAAAAACATCTCCTGTTTGTGGAGCTGCATGAGAATAGAATACAAGCCTCTTTCACAATTAGTTTTATAAATTCTTCAAATAAACAATTAACACAAAGAAAATATACAGCTTACTCTCATTTTATCTCACATACCAGTAGGATCAGTGGTCTCTAGTGCCGCATAGCACTATAGAATCTTTTCAGCTGATCATACTTGAGTCAAATTTTAGAAGCCAGCACACACAGTATCCAGTCTCCTCTTCTTTCAAACACTCTCTTCCGTACACACCTCCTGCTTTTCTCTCTAGACAGATTGATTTCTGTCACAGTGAAAAACACTCTTCTTTTCCCTACTCCCCTCTCAAAACCGCACCCACTGATCAATTTTTTTTACACTGCGTAAACATTCATTGAGCAGTGTGTTTGGAAATGTCATCGCCACTCCAGCTATTGGGTGGGCCATACATATTTCATCTCGTCTGACACCTGTTCGATTTTGTGTCAGCCAGCGATGCCTTGTCTTGTCCCTGAGAGAAGAAGCCATGAAAAATTAACCATGCACACTCTCTAAAAGTTTCATATCCAATCACCACGAGCTGTAAATTGGTTATGGCTGGTGGTTATAGCTTTCCTTGCTGTCTTGGTGAAGGAACAGCTTTGTTTGTTTCTGTGCTGCACTGGTCTGGTTGTTGATTTTAGTGTTATTTACTTGTTTTGCATTTGTGTTGTTTCTTCTCTTTCCCCAAAAGTCACCTTTTTATTTTAGTTTGGGCCTAAAAATGTTCTGGAGAATTCACATAGTATATATAGTAAAAATTATATATATTTTCTGCCCCCTTGGTTTACATCAGTTAAATCGGTATTTCATGTTGTTATTCACAGAGAATATGATAAAATACACTGGAAGCCCCGACAGCCTGCGTTCCCGTACTCCTATGATCACCCCTGATCTGGAGAGTGGAGTCAAAGTTTGGCACCTGGTGAAGAACCATGAGCACGGAGATCAGAAGGAGGGAGACCGTGGTAGCAAGATGGTCTCTGAGATCTACCTGACACGACTTCTGGCTACCAAGGTGAGACATCTGTGTGACATGAAATCTAAACTCTGATGATTGGCTTATTTGTTGGTACTGGGCCATCTTCTCTGGTCATGTAACTTATTTCTCATGCTAAGTTCACTCTTTGGATTTGGATCTATAACATGTAAAGGGGGAAACGATAATAGTTACATTTCATACTGTATGTGGGGAAATAAATTTCAGAGTTCAGCAGGTGAAAAGGTCACTACGACCTTGAGACTGCGTTACAGTGACTCACTATATATAAATATTCATGTTTACTTTGGATGAGTCATCTCAGTGGAAAAGATTATTCAAATGTATTCCTCTATCCCCTCAGGTGAAAAAGAGAAAATAGATATTTCTGTTTGTTTTCTCTTTTCATTACTGTCGAGTTGATGCAGCAGCATATCAAAAGGGGTAAAGACGGAAAACCCATGAAGCTAGTGAAGGTGATTCTGTAATAAAAAAAAATGATCAGGCAAAAATAGAAATCGCTATAAAATAAGTCTCTTTGAATGTGCCTTGCAACAGTGGTCCCCGGGAAGAAAAAAAAATGTTAATTTAGTTTGGTGGCAAATGTGACTTTGATCCAACAGCTGAATGCAAATTACCAATCCACTTGTAGTGCACCTTCTCCTTTTTTTTCCATCAAGACGTCCATTCTATCAGACACAAAGAGAATGAAGAACAACGAAGGCAAAAGGAAGAAATGAGGCTACAATCTGAGAATGTTCAGGCTGTAATTTTTTTTTTTTTGATTCAGAAGCATTTCAGTTTGTTTTTTGATCCAGTGTCTTTGTCGAGCTGTTCCCTACATGTAATAATGTTCCTCTGCAACTAACCTGCAACCACAATTACACTTTTGTAGCAAACTTAATCATATAATAATTATGTTGTGACATATTATGTGAATGAATGAACTACATAACAGAAAGCAAGTTGCAAGGAGGAGGTTGAGGTGGATGAAAGGTTAGTAGGAGCCTGTGAGATAACATAATAATGTACAAACCTAAACTAACCTAAACTTAACTTTAACTAAACAGCCCTTTGAAGGTGTATCAGGTGCTAATCAGCAGATCACACACTTTCACAGTGAGACCAACCTGTCTTTTAAGTAGTACCTCTGTACTAGTAGTTCTCTGTATAATATGCAAATAAGTCATCAAAACAGAAGCTTTATGCACTGTGAGCATATGTAACTTTTTCTGAGCAGCAGGCTGTGGCAATTACAACATAATAATTAATGCTAAAACATGTAACTATAATTGGGAAAGAGTCAAAAGGTCAGCAGACTCAGTGGTGTCATTTACATAGCAAGAGCTATGGGAAAAGTTTGTAGGATTGTAGGAGAAAAGCAGCTTTTTTATTTCTAAGAAAAATGTTATTTCCTTTAAAACTTAGTCTTTCTTTAATAAACAATCAATTATTGTTATGTCATCACCTTAACTGAATCAACATACTGTATGGATGTAGGTAAATGTTTTACACTGGAGAAAATGTAATGAAACACAGATATTACAGCCTCAGCAGACAATGTGACAAACGACTGAACACTTCCTCTGTTTATACTTGGGAGAACTGACTTTGCAGATGTTTGGGTAGATGAGTGATGAATTAAAACAGATACCTCAGATAGTGACAACAGAGCAGAAGAGTATGACATATGAAAGCAGCATAGGAAATATTAATAAACAAAGAAACTGAAGAATGCATATTAAGAAAGGAGGAGGACAGCTCCGTCATCACTGACACATACTAGGCCTCTACACACCTGCACACGTCACCTCTTGGCCTCTCTGAGCTGCTCTATTTCCCTGCCATTATCCCATTCCAGAGTGCAGGAAGGTGGCTTCTGACTGCAGACAGCACATCATCTTTCCAGATGGATTGTTTTTGTGAAATAACCAGTTTATCTTGGCTGGTCATCTCTCTCTGTGAGAAATGATTGGCCAGACAAGCAGTGTAACTGACTGCATTTGGCTCTCACCTTACCAATAAATACCTCTCCCTGGCAACGGCACTGACATCTCTCATATTAGCTCCATCAGTGTCACTCAGTGACAGAGTGTGGGTAGAGGGTGTGTTCATGTGTGGAGGGGCATAGAGGAAAAATGACATTTTCTCTCCTCACTTGAACACTCAAAGTCCATCTCTACCTCACCACATCTCCTGTCTCTCTATTCCTGCTTCAGTGCTATCCCCATCACTCTGATTGTTTGCTTTCCTCTCATTTCAATGTGGAGGCAGATGGCATCAAAACATCCAGATGACATATTGTGTTTAGAGTGAGGTCTAATCACAGGGTAGATGGTGGGAGGGGTGGGCTGTGTTGGCAGTTTCAGCTCCGTCAGGGAACAAGAGAATCCTGTGATAATGACAGCGTTGATGCAGAAGTCCCCATTGAGATAGAAGATGACGTAAAATGTCACAGTCTCAGCACTGATTTTAGCTTCTATAAACACACATATATAACCTCACTCACAAAACATCAGGTCTTCCCTCACCAGCTAATGCAGGCTGTGACTTAGACATGGGCTTGATATAGAGATATGCGATTCCATCTTCATAGAAAAATGATAAGCTGTCGGGAATGTGGGCCGCATTAGAATTACAACAGTGATTGTCGGACTAACAGGATTCTTTCCTCCCACTTTCTTCTGCCTCTCTTGACTCTGTGATTCGGTCACCCGCTCCAACCCAAATTGGATTTTTATTTGCCAGCGCCTGTACACACCTCATCTGCCACACTCAATGGCCTCTTTTCCTGGGATGAAACCTCTGTCGTTTGATTTCCATCCCTCACTCTCCTTTTTCTGTGCATCCCACCAGCTCATTCTTTACAAGAGGATTAGATTCTCTTACTCTGTCTTCTCCTCTTCTTCCTTAAAGTCGCCAACATTAAATCAAATTAGGGTCAATGGTGCAGTGTGGAAGCTAATCCGGCAGCACAAAGAGGCTTAGGAGATGCGCCTCCTGTTCCTAGATATTATTAAAAGTCAGCTATGAAATAACAGTTTTGCCCATCAAAGCTGCAAACAGATTTAGGGGCCAGGTCTGTGAGATAGGAGTCAAACACGTAAATGTCGCACCGAGGGGATAAAGTGACACGCACTGCAGACTTTTATGCCAATCTTTCTCTCAACGCTAAGCACTTAAATGTTACAAAATGTCGGTGACACTCTGAAGTCTGAAGTGAAGTCTCTTTCACTGGTTTTGTGTGTGCTGTTCAATAAGGATTCTGGCTTAACATACCAAAATTAATGTTTTCTCTTTACTATGCACTGTATCAACTAGTGATCCTGGTTTAGGGCTTTATCTAATCTGTTACCCACCTCTCTTCTTCCTGCTCCATAGGGTACATTACAAAAGTTTGTGGATGACCTGTTTGAGACCATCTTCAGCACAGCCCATCGGGGCAGTGCCCTACCACTGGCCATCAAATACATGTTTGACTTCCTGGATGAGCAGGCCGACAAACACAACATTCACGACCCACATGTCCGACACACATGGAAGAGCAACTGGTGAGTTCAGTGGTTTTGAGCACGTTTATATTGACGTAACTGCAAACAATATACATACACACATAGACAATGTCCTCATAGTGTTTGAGACAAAGACCCATCATTTATCAATTTGCTTCTGTACTCCACAATTTGAGATTTGCGATAAAACAGTTACTGCAGTGAGTCATGGTCATGAATGCATAAGAAACTAAGGCAGCTACTTGGATCGTATATTTGTCATTATTTGTACATCAGTATGGTGCCTCTGGCTCTATTCATGATCTTTTCTCTCTGCACGGTTAGTGCACTGCAGACACAATCAGTACATTTTGGCACAGTTCTCATGACATTGCCCTGGTATTGCCCAGTGTCAGTGCCAAGCTTCACCACACGCTTCTTTCCTTCCTAATATTCATTAACCACAGGGGCATGTAATCTTTATTAAGGCCAACCACAAGGGGCTAATCCAATTGGCTGCCAAGACTCTCCATTTATTATCGTGGATAACTGGGCCAAAAAAACGCCTGTCACCGTGGAAATCTCCATAGTGACAAATGTATGCTCCCAGGTGCAGGAAGTACATGTCTAAATTAATATCCGCTGATTAATTTAGACCATCATGACCTCTATGAGCCCACCTTAAGATCTTGGCAGGGGTTAAATAACCAACGGTGCTCCAGAATACAGTGAGGAGAGAAATGAAAAGGTGAAGAAAGAGAAGTGAACTTGGTGGGAGTTAAACGCACACTAATATCTCATTAGCCCCCTGGCCTTTGCCAAGATCCCAGGATGCAACACTCACCCCAAGGCCCAGGAGAGCCATGGGGATGGGAAGACAAAATTGATCTGCATCAAGGGACAAATAGAGAAATGGATGGAGGAAAAGGATAGAGGGAGGCCAAAGAGAAGAGAAATATTATTTAGTTTACAGTGTGGTCCTAAATTTTGTCCTTTCCTGCATCTGCATTATTGAGCCATTTGCTGTGTGTTAAGTGTTTTCTGAGAGCACAACGGGTCTCTCTTACATTAGACTTTTAATGGAATGGGTTCTCACCAGAGAGTTGCGGATGAATACCAATTTATCATAACACCCTCACAAAGAGACACTAATATTATACACACCAGTATGTGCTGATGCCACCACAGATATCTTCTCTGTGTGGGATGTGAATATGCCCATGTCTTCACTCCTCACTGCGTGTGCTTACCTATAACCTTTAATCGCCTCTAAAGACTGTAATCTTGGCTACAACAAAAGCCTTCATTTTGTCTGGTGGTAGAGAATAATAACGCCAGTGCCTCTTTCATGCTGGGCCCCCGTCCCATTAAGCCTACCAGGCCTATCGTCATCATACACACCATTAACGAACCCATAAGAGCAACTAGAGCCTCTACACACAACTGCTACCTGCACCTTCCTTTCAGGGTTTCCCATCATCAAAGCTCCTCAGTCCGTCCGCTGATGTAGCCCTTATGTTAGCTTATCCCTCAGGCTATAGTGCTTCAGGGCACCTTGTTGTTCTTATATTATGAAGATAATGAAGAGAAAGTTTGATTTGTATAAACCGTAATGAAACGAGTCTGAGAGCAGCGTGTTTATGTTTTTTATAATAGCTGATAGGAAATAGCTGTTTTGGAATCAAGATCCTTAATTGTACCTTTTCAGATTTCGATAGATTCTACATCCAATGAGTCTTTCTGTCAATCAAAAGATTTATTTTAGACAACACTTCACTTTATAACAGTGTAGTGATAGCTCTAACAATGCATATGCCCCTAATCCATCAAGGTAGCCGTGTGCATAGTCAGGTTTTTGAAACCGCCTGTTGTGCAAAGTTAAAATACGAAACTGTTAGTTATATCTGCATTGTGTGGCTGAGGTGTATTGTATGCATGTACAGTAACTGTGTGCATGCATGACTCACTGTCCCCTAGAGCATCTCCAGTTGGCATCTTTTGGATTAGCAGCAGTGTGACAGCATCTTGTCTCATCCTCACTCTTCTGTATTGGGGGGGGTGTCTCAGTGCATTTGTTATGTCAGGATGTAACAGACAGCTTTTTAATGATTGTGCAAAAGCAGCACATACATTACGCTGCTCTTTTCTGTATGTAGTTAACCACCAATCTGACATCATACCACACTCCTATTCTGCTCAGACTGTAAATGGCATCACTAGATCTGAGAGTTGGGGTAATTTTCTATAATCATTAAAGCTGTATGTTACATAATTTACAGAAAGCTTGTTTCAGGCCCTTTGTCTAGATAGAACAGCTTAGCTGCTTCCTTTTAAAGTAGTGGGAAGACAAGTCATTTGTTAAATATATTGCACTCTTTTCTTGTCAGTTTGACTTGACTGCACTTTGTAGTTCTAATTTGACGTCCAGAGGAATAGCCTTTTTATTAAAAGGCTTTTTCTGACTCAGCCAGTATAATTCCTCTAGGATAAGAGATGCCCTTGATCTTAGCAGCTGATATTTAACCTAATCCCTGACCAAAAGGACCGATCATGGCCATCCTTCAGATTCTTAAAACTACTCAGCGTGAGCTAACTGTAGAAAAATTATCTAGCCAATTACACAGTAGATAATATGTTCATGTTATTATGGTGGTCATTTTGAATACAGAAAATTATGTGGGGAACCTAATTTCAGTTTCTACTGCCGCATCAAAACAGCACATACATACTTCAAAGCACAGGGCAGCTGGGGCAGACTGTCAACAATCAGGGCAGCACAGCAGTGGTGTTAATATCCCTTTGATCCCTGCACCTAATCCCACTGGATTCTTAGCTTAGATTAATTTTGAAGTCATAATGCAGAGTTTTCCTTCCTCTGAGCCCAAATCCTCTTGTTAGATTGTACATCTGAATGGATTTGTGTGATTGTGCTAGGATAAATGTTTAGTGGAATGGCGGGGGAGCACTGGTGGTATTTAAATGATTGTATTTCAATTTTAGTTTTTTTCCCTCTCATCCTTTATTATTTGGTATTGTGCCACCCAGAGAAACTACAATGCAGGCTAGACCACTGTGTCTTTTTTGCCTCATCAGCTAAAACCTCATAGCTCAGAGAATAGTATAGATATAGAGATCCAAGTAACGCTCAGCTCTGTCTTAATACCACCTGAGCCTTTTCAGTGCAACACATAGATATAGCTGGTGCTATATCTTTTCATTTTGGCAGAAACAAGCCCAGCAAATAAACAGACTTGTATATTTTTATTATTCTAGACAGACACAAAATAGGACCCACTTGCACAAACAAGGCAATATGAACTGTGTCACTGTACGGCCCCCAGCGAGGACCCCTGGACACTGCTGGAAAAAAATACGAGCCAGCCACCTGTTTTTAAAGATAAAGGCTTTATTGAATTGAGCACACACATCAAATAGAGCACATCAGCCACAGCAGGGCCTGTGTACTAGCTTTGCAGAGTGAATGAATCCTCGCCCTCCTTCTGGCTCATATTATGTTCATGGCTGTTGCCTGGTTGACTCTAGCAAATATGAAAATGGCATTTAGGGATTTAATCTCAGAGCGGTTAAACCAGACCCAGACTGTTTTACTTTACACAGCACATCACCATAACTGAAGTAAAAAAAAACCTGTATAATCACAACTAGCTTTACATTAAACTGCTTTTTTTCTTTTCTGTCCCACAGCCTACCTCTGCGTTTCTGGGTGAATGTGATCAAGAACCCTCAGTTTGTGTTTGACATCCACAAGAGCAGCATCACAGATGCTTGTCTGTCTGTAGTGGCCCAGACCTTCATGGACTCCTGCTCAACCTCAGAACACCGCCTTGGGAAGGACTCACCCTCCAACAAGCTGCTTTATGCCAAGGACATCCCCAGCTACAAGAGCTGGGTGGAGAGGTGAGAGAAAATATATATATAAAAAAAACTGCATTAGACACATTTCTTTCCAACATACAAATAATGCAACTATAGCAGGAGTGTTCAGGGCATGAGATCCACAGGAGAGAGGAGATAGCGCTTTGGGAAGGTGCAGAAATGTGTGTGTGTGTGTGTAGCTGGCAGTACAGACCGGTAATTTGTTAAAATGAAAGTTTTATTAAATTTATTTGTCAGCAAGGGAGGAAAGCATTCCTGAATAAAAGATGGGGTACTGTGAAATGGTTCAGAGTATTTATGTGTCTGTAGCGTCTTCACAAGGCAAGCCTCAGGACGAGAATATATGTGTGCTGCTTGAATGGGTGCAACCAAATGAGGAGCGTCAAGCTCAGGACTGTACTCATTAGTTCTGTGTGTGTCTCTGTGGTCACCAATAAGAAAGTGTGAGGAAATTGTGAGGGTCCTCTGCTCATTCATACATGGATTCTGTTAGCAGACAAATTAACTGTGTGGAGAATAAATCAACTGCTGCTATAGGTGGCAGCACAAGCAGAAATTCTTGATTGTAGTTATTTTTTATAGAGAACACATGGTTCATGTAGAGATTTGGGCAAACACACAGGGATTTTGTGTTAATTACTGTAAAAATGGAACATCACTCTACTCTGAATCCAAATAATACCTTTGTTGTTACAAGTTTGGTGAAGCAATACTTTCACCAGGCAGCACCACACAGTGGAACTGTTATTCAGCTAGAAAAGCCTCAGTAATGTCCTGTATAGTAATGAGTGCGTGAGGATTTTGCCAGAGAGACAGCATGGTAAAGAAAATGATATAAAGCAAATACTCTCCATCATGCTACATCTTAATTAGAAAGACAAGATTTATTTACCTTATGAGCAGACTTCTGGAAATCTGTATCTCAAGAAGAATGTTGTTGCTGCAACTCTGTAGAGACAGAACATGTAGATATTTGATAATGCTGGAGTAAACCCACAAAGAAAAACAAAAAACACTGATCAAATGTTGATGAATAACTTACGTTGGCAACTGCACAGGTATGCATTTTTTTATTGAGATGTTGGAGACCCTGCATGTGATTACAATTGTGTCCTACAGCACTGTTTATTTGCTACATTATGCTGTTGATGTTAATTTGGTGGTGTAAAGTGAGCCTGTGAGATACTGACATTTGCCTCAAATTTGATGTGTGAGCTGGTGGTCTCCAGACAATGACAAATAAATCACAGCTTTCATTACACATTGTGTAATGTGTTTGCATATGGTTCAGTACATTTCTCAATGTACTGGATGCTGCCACTATCCAATGAAAATTTAAGATTTTCTGCAGACCGCTTGTATTCAAAGATTATTAACTGGCAATCGCTTTTGTAAAACTTTGTCACTTGAGATATACAGGGTATTATGTCATAAAGTTAAAGTTTTGTTTTTGTCCAGATGGATGGATGTTTGAAATATATAGCTCAAAAAGTGACAAAGTTGATTAACTTGGCAATAAACAACTTCATATTACACTAAATGAATGTTGAAAAAGCATCACAAGTCTTTTTTTAAAGCATAGAATTTTTGTTTATACAAACTTTTGTCCTCAAGCAAGCACACCTGGTCTCTACACTAACAATCCCCTGCGAGGAGTTCCCTCCAACTGCCCTCCAGCACTGAACAGGTGTTGATGTGTGTCTGACCTCTGTGCAAAGGCTTTAAGCAACACCCACCTGCCTTTTCCTTTGCTCAGTTTGCTCTGATGACTTGTTTTCTGGCAAATATCATCTCTCACACACACTCCCAAAATTATCCAGCCAAAAGCGGGCCAGTGCTTGAGTGGCTGCAGCTTCAGGAATTTAATATGTAAATAAGCAGCTTTAATTAACATAGTTGATAGGGGCAACACAGCTGCTGCTGACAGTGACTGATTGCCTTTTATCTCAATGCAGTGTGTGTGTTGTGTTGTGGAGTTCAAGGTTGAAATTTAAGGTCTGTCAGTATTTACTATAACCCATTTCAGTCAGTGCACAACACACTTGTTGCCTCTGCTGCATATATTAATTTAATATCTTTAAGGAACTGCAGTAACCAGTGCAATGATCTCCAAGGAAAAATGCAGGTCTATCTACATGAGAAGACAGAACTGAGTGTTGAGTTATGTTTTGCATATCATTTTTAACAGTGTTCACCATAGTAAATAGTTGATTTGTTTATCCCACTCTCTTCATAGGTACTACTCCGACATTAGTAAGATGCCAGCGATCAGTGACCAGGACATGAATGCCTACTTGGCAGAACAGTCACGGATGCACATGAATGAGTTCAACATCATGAGCTCTCTCAGTGAGATTTACTCCTATGTGGGCAAATACACGGAGGAGGTATGTAATACTTCATTCTTTAATAGTTAATACTTACAGGAAATGGTTTTGGTAACCAGATTTAAAGGGGCACTACACACTATGTTTCTGCCTGGACCATTCCAACTAAAGTATTCCTCAAAAAATTAGGATGTGGTGAGGGCAGCAGAGCAATGATTGTGCATGCGACCCGAGTCTGAGACTAGAAGTTTGTTGGTAATTTAACACAGTGATCTAGAGCAGAAGTTCTCAAACCTGGTCCTCAAGGACCCCTGTCCTGCTTGTTTTTCAAGGATTAGGTGTGTTCAGTCAAACAGAAGCTGGATAATACCATCACAGATGAAGCTGGAGTGGGGGAAGGCAAAGTGAATTGATATTTCTGAGCTTCTGATTGACTGAACACACCTAATTCAGGTAATCAGCTGCGGGTAGGGCAGGGATGGTTGGAAAACAAGCAGGACAGGGGTCCTTGAGGACTGGGTTTGAGAAGCCTTGATCTATAGAAATGGGACACTAATGGCCATTTTTAAACAACTTACTTTTGATACCGGTGTCATTTCTATAAAACTTTCTAATACAAATAACAAAAAGGGGAAAAAAAGCTAAATTTCGAAAAGAGAGGGTAAGTAAGACGTAGTGCCCCTTTTAAGTAACAATTCACTAAACATTGCTAATAGAATCTACATTTATATTAATCTGAATTACCACTGTTAATGAGTGGCATTTAGCATTTCCTTTGAACAGTTCCTGACTCTAAATGCTGACATGTTTGTCCCATCCCTGATGGAAATTGCACTTTTACATATAATTAAATGGTCAATCCATGTAAGATTGATTATTTAAAGTTTAAAAGTGATACTTCGTCATCAGGATATTGCATTTACTGCGGTATAATTTAAGCAAACACAGTAGGGCATGTTATTGCCTTAGGTTTATTATAATGATATACTGCATTCGAAAGCAGCTTTGATAGACTTAGTACTGTGACTAATGTCTTTGCATGTCTGTGCTTACCTCACTGTCCTGCTGGCAGATTGTGTGTTCACTGGAGCAGGATGATCCAGCCAGGAAACAGAGGCTGGCCTTCAAGCTGGAGCAGGTGGTGGCCTTCATGAGTCTGGAGAGCTGAGGACCACACTTCCCAGGGCGCACTGGGAAGAAACCCCATCAGAAACCGAGCCGTGCCTGAGTGAAGACCTGTCCCCATCTTTTTCATCATGTGACTTCCTCCCTCCGCCTTTCAAAGATGACTACTTCCTTGACCTTTTTTGGCTTCCTCTTCCCCAAGAAATATTTTGTTTTCCTCATCAAGTCTGCTGCATAGACTAGTTTACCTGAACATATCTGAAGGGTGGTTCAGGGCTGAGGGTGGCATCTCCCACAGTGCAATGTGGGGGATCCCTCAGCTTCACCACAGGGAGAGCTTCTAGGGGTGACTGCTTGAAAGCTGGCCATATTGGCATACGTCAGTCCCCCTGCTGGAAGAAGAGAGGGGGAAAACATTTTTATGTTGCCTTCAAGAATTTACACTGCTAGGTAATTCTTTAAAAACCACAACGTTGGGCGTCCATTTTGTTGAGAACTTTTTACAAAATAGGATAGTTAAAATGAAACCATCTTTAGAGTCCAGTTTATTGTAGTTCTATATTCAACATACTGAATCAAGAGGAAACATCAGAAATGATGACTGCAAGCCAAATTACCACCTCTGAAGAAATTTAATGCAAGGATGGTTTGCCAAGTTTACACTGTACCTACAAGTGAAGCATACATATCTGCAAAATTTGGGGTGAGCCGAGGCAAACCTAGAATGTTCTTGTGTTCTTTCAATGTAGCTGGAGTTGTATTTAAGAAAAGAAACTGATGGGGGGTAGGAAAGGATTAGTGCTTCTTCGAACTTTCCTTGATTGAAATGTGACTGATATTTACAAACCAGAGCATCCCCAGCCTATACAACTTTGCAACATTTACACATTTTTCTCTGCCCAGCCTACATTTACTTAAAAAATGCTCATGATTTCTGCTTCCATCTGGCTTATGTGGCTACTGCAAAATTGACTTATTAGACAAAGCCCCGGAGGCCCCGACCCAAGTTGGATCCTTTCTAAGAAGCACAGTACCAACTCTGGAAGACAGTGTTTTCACTGCTGATCTGAACACCAGGAGCAGTCTTTGTCTGGCTCTTGCCACTTCCAATCTTGTGTCGCCACTGCGACGGTCTATCAAAGCACACACACACACACACGCACAGATACACACGATCAGCAGCTGCCCAAGATCCTGACTGCCCAGATATGTACACCTGGAGGAGGTTAAGGGAAGAGCTGACTGAAATGTACTGGGTAAGAAACTTTGATCACTGAAAATAAAAAGAACAATTCAATACAGTGTAGCAAGAGACGGCTGTCTGCTACCTAACGAGGCTCTGTGCTCTGACAGTAGCACTGCTTAACCAGGATGTTCTTCTTTAAAGACTTTAGTGTGGAGAAATAAAAAAAGATGGACTATGTCGGTCAGCCAAAAACCAAAGGAGCTTGAAATTTTCAAAACGGTCAAAAATGTATTTGTAAAGTGCCACTGAGGAACTGACAAAAAAAAGGGACTATGTAAAAGGCCACACTTTTAGCACAAACAAATGTCACTGGAACTTTAAGAAACCTGTGTGATTTTTCTGACCTCAGTGTGTCGAGGTGAGAGGCTCTGTGGGCGAGGTGATCTCATCCTCCTTTCTCTTTCCATCGTCCCGGATCTCTCCGGCTCTCGGCACACCATTCACCCTTGTGTCTGGCTCCTGACTTAGCAGTTTTCTTTTCTGTTTTGCACAAGCGTTGGAGATTGTAGCTAGTTGCATACGGCAAAACCCCAACACTTGAGTGTGTAACTGTTGAGGCGCTCTTGTCTGTATTAGTGTAGTTGTCCTCAGTGGTGGCAGGGGGCAGCCTTCTCCAAGCCTCAAAAAAAGAAAAAGAAAAAAAAGTAAAAAGAAAATCTGACAAAGCAGAGCGGGAACAGAACAAGAACTGAGTATCACGGCAGGATAAACAGAAAATTATAGACATTAAAAGTAGATAAGACTTGTTGGATGTGAATCCCCACTATTGGAGAGAGTGATTGAAAGAGAGACGGAGGCGCCCTCCGTACCTTTTGACCTCTGCCCTTTCTTTTGCCTTGACAACGTGCCCCATGTGGTGATGTGAATGTGTGAAGACCGCCCTAGGTCCACCTTGGGTCCTTTATTGGCTTTTTAAGCGCATGTAAAACGTAAACAACTTAAGAAACTTATTTAAAAAAATGAAAAATAAGAAAATTAAGCCTTGCAATGATGATGTGGATGTGTTCTTTTATCTTTCTTTTGCTTGGAAGAATCGAGATGGAAAAGGTGGATTGTTCATGTAATAAAAATTATAACTTTCGTTTAAGGTGGAACCTTTATCCAGTTCATTCCTTATTGCAGAACCTCATGCCCATGGTTTTTATCAAGTGTTAAATGCTAAATAAAACATTATATATCCTTGCATGTTGACCTATTTGGATCGTATGAAATGGAACTGCCTTGCTCCAAGATATTTATAGGGACTTTAAAGTAATTTAAAGCCAACTGTTCATTTTAAGCCCTAGTTTTTAGTGTACGACCACAGTCATCAATTGCTGTCCCTCAATTTTTTTTGTCACTACTGTCTCCTCTGTAGACTTCTGGGAGGCAGAAAACGCAAGCTGAATCCTGCTCTATAGTTGCTGATTTTACATCTTATTTTGCTCTACTGCATTAGATTAATTCATCAGAATTGCTAAAGTTTTATTTTAATTGAGCTCAGAGCAGAAAAAAATTGACATAGCACAAAATACAGTACAGGCATTACCATCCCTTTTTTTTTTAGCTAAGCTAAATGTGATTTGTCATATAGGTAGATGTCTAACGAGAAGAAAAACAGGCCTAATAGAAAACCTGTTGAGTATATTTGGCGAGCCTTTGTGTTATGTGTTAGTGTATGTGACATCATCAGCTCATTGTCCAATAATTACCATCTGCAGCTATACAGTATGATGAATAACTTTGAGGGGTACATTCACAAGGTGTTTACTGTCAGGTAAATTAGTTTAATTAAAGGGCATATAGATTAATTTAGTCACTGGATGGCAAATTTATGCAACACTGGCATTAATATGTAAAAAAGAACAACTGAAACACCTTTAGACAAAGAACCTCTTTCATTAAGGTAGCCAATGTATACTGTGTCTACATACCCAGAGTTTGCCCTCACAGCGATGTGATGATGAATACCACAAGGTGAGATCCTTGGACTGTCATTGTGAATCTGCCCCACAGTGTAACATCCTGTCTTTCATTTCTCCTGCTCCGTGTCTTCCCCTGCAACAAAGGTTGTCTGTTAGTGGCCACCTTGCGTTGCCAAGAGCAAAGATAAAGTTTCCACCTTCAAACGTTTTGTAGGAAGTAAAAATGTCCACCTAGCTCAGTGTTATAGCAGGTGTTACAGAGACATGCTAGATAAGACTTTTACTAGACCATATTTGAACGATAAAGAGTATCTTATCGAGAGATAAAAATGAAATGTGGGGGATATAAGGCGAGCTTCTCTAACTTTGTTATAATTAATTGTATACCTGTGTATGTAAATATAATGCATTCCTATTTTGCAGTCAAGAACAAAATACTATTTGTAATATAGAATAAACTTTATTATGAAACCAAGCATTTGATGATTGTTTTTTGCTCTTTGTGTATTTTTGCACAGTAGCCTTGTTGGAGGCGAACTGACAATAGATACATTTGAATTATATTGTCACCAAGTTCGAGTGGGTGGGAGCATACTGTAATCTGAAATACTGTGCTCTGTATATAAGCACTATGTGAATCAGCACCAAGCACCTCACTGCACTAGGAAATGGTCTCCTCCAAGATGATACACGTTTTCTTTTTTAACGGTGCCAAGTAGAGGTGTAAGTCAGGCACGTTTGGAACAGTGCAGAACAATTCTGAGATCAGGTACAAATCTGAAAACTCCTATGTGGGTTTTCCAGGAAGTATCTTAAATTGAAAAGTGTGATCATAGTTTTTTTTCTTATGCTACATACATGTTATTTATAACATTTAACCACTGATGGAAAACAGCAGGATACTAGAGTGTTTGCACTACCCTGTCTCTCACCCAATTGCACAAAATGCATAAAAAGCGCAACCCAGTGTATTTTAGGATTTTTAGGTTTCTAGTGCATGGACATTCCTGGGATTAAAATTCACAAATTCACTTTGGAATGAAGTAGTTTCTGGACAGTCACAACTCGTATCTGTGTCCATGACCATACCTGTTTATCTTTTAAATAGCTAACTATTATAGTTCGCCATTTCAAAATGCAATAGAAAAAGATCCTGTTGGTTTGGATAACAGCTGCTGAGAAGATGACAGCCACTCACTGGAAACCATCTCACTCCCTAGAAATTGGACATTTTGTACTTGGAACTCTCCACTGCCCGTGTAGATGCAGCTTCAGACAGAACTGTTAACATTAGGTGTGAAGCAGTTGTTAGTTGTGTGTTAGAAAATAATAAATATAAAATTTTAAAAAGTTGGTCAAAAAATAAGAGCAAGGACAGAAGTCTAGCACACAGTGATGACATGCAGTGGAAACCACTGTCATCAGTGGTTTACTTTGGCTCACAAAGCAGCTCCCCTACCCAATAACAAAGCCATCTCATATTGGGCAGGACAAAAGCAAACATGCCTGCCAGCTGGGAACAGAATGAGGAAGCCTGGCCCACACATCACAACAAGACTGGGGTGGTCTATTAGAAGCAACTAGCAGTAGATATTACTGTAAATATATGGAGCCTGGTGTATGCAAGAATGTGTGCCAATTATTTTCCCTCCTTTACACCTGAAGTAATATTTTTCAGCATACATTATATAAAAAGTGTTACCAAACTCTTTTTGTTGTTACTGAAGAAAGACAGAAACAAACTGGCATGAATGTACATCATACAGATGTTCAGTTGATACGTCTACCCAACTTAGACAACTTGTCCATTCTGTCCTCTAAATTAGATTTAGTAGTTAGAAACTGGCTGATAGTGAATTTCCTGATTAATGAGTAAAGCTGGCTCACTAGACCTGGACCTCTCACTGTATTTGGCTCTACGTCAGCCTATTACTACAAGAGATGCAAATGTTACTTAGCTCCTAATCTGAGCTACAGTAAAAATAAGCTACATAGTAAATGTATAAACTGTAATTATTCGGTCAAGTTTACGGCAGTTTATAAAAGTTTCTCTCCTTTAATGACATTTGTCGAACAATAAAGCATGTCGCTAAACTGATACAACAAAAGCATCTTCATGATTTACACATGTCTGTAAAAGTCAGTGGTAAGCTAAAAAAAAAAAAAAAAAAGACAGGTAAATGGAAAACATGAGTGACAGATGAGGAAATGGAAAGTTCTGTGTAGCAAAGGGGAGCAGGGGAGGTGTGAAGTGTAGAAAACAGAGTGATGACCTGCTGGAGAAGTATGCCCACAGACGAGAGGCTGTGGCACGAGGCAGGCTGAGTGGCTGATGGGGACGAGAGATTGAATTGGCCCAGTGTCACCCTCCATATACCAACCAGTGAACTGGGAGTAATGGGTGAGAAATAGAAAGAGGGAAGGTGGAGAAGGAGAGAAAAAAAATAGTAGAGAGGGAGGGCCGCCAAGTGTCACCCTAATTTTCTGACTAGTGAGGTGGGAATAATGGAAGGGGGGAGAGAGGCAACTCGCAGGAGTGATGGGTTGAGAGGTTGGATTGAGGTAGTGAAGGGGGCAGGATGATAGAGAGCTGGCTATGATTGCTTCACACTAGGGGTGGCTTTCCACACTCCCATGATCACTGCAGCCCTTTCACCCTAAACCCCCATCTTGCCATCACATCCACATCCATACACTGATGTGAGGTGACCACGGAGAAAAAAAATATGACAAACATTAAGGGTCTGCATGGAACTGCAGTGATGGACAGGCATGCGGGGAAAATAGGAGAATTTGGTGCTGCTAAAGTAATCAGTGTGGGGTTATGGGATTGGATCATCAATAAGGCTGAGCCTGCTGCTTTAGGGACTTGAACTCATATCCATCCCCTAGCTACCTCAGCTTAAAATACTCATCTTTCAAGGCAAGAGACTGTTAGATTTACTGTCAACAGAGCTATTCAAAAGAATAATATTCCATCAGCTGCTGTGAAACTGCTCTTACAAAGAAAGCATAACAGATTCAGGAAGGAAAAACGGGAACAAGCAAATGTTGAAATCTAAGTGGCATAGTGTGCACCGACATATGGAAACTGAAAAGAACTTGTTAATCATTTATGATGACTGCATATACAGCTCACTTATCCTAGAATCCAAAAATGCTGCACGGTTAGTAATGGTTTAGAAGGTGCCAACCTGTCTCGCATTTGTGATGTATCTCACAGTCATTGGCTCTGGAACACAGACAGGAGGATAGAGAGATTTTATCTGAGATTCATGGGTGTCAAACTCTTTTTTTATTATGTCTTTCCTTTGCACTTTACAGTTTTCAAAAGCCTGTAGTATGGTAAAGTTAATTCACTTATATTCTTCTAAGCTTTTCCTAATGACTTAGTTTGTTGTCTCTGTGCAATTACTTAATCAAACACAATGCTAAATATTCTGTTTTTGCAATGAAATACTGCCAAAAAATCTTTTGAAAATTATCTTAGTCTTCACCAAAAGCTGCTATTAAAACATCTGGTCACCGTTTGTGATTCTAAGGTTTGAAATGGGGTTTCTCACGTGGTTTCCATCTCTTGGATAACTGGCTGCTGTGTCAACCGCCTGACTGGCAGAATGGATGGATTGATGATAGGAGTACAGCTTGGACACTGGTTGACAGGTCCAATTTCAGTGATGGACTCAGAGATATTGACAACTGCAAGTGAGCAGATGGGAGCAATTACGGATATTAGTCTGCTGTGTCTTGGTAAACATTTGTGTTGCTGGTGGCAGCAGGGATAAAGCAGGGAAGAAATCAGACAGACTCAAGATTAGAGCCAGAAACACCCTAAACACTACAGATGGAGAATGAAGATACAAGTCTGAGTCTGTCAAACATTTCAAAACAATGACTTTGAACACTGAAGTAAACTTCAAGCTGAGACAGACAAGGTAACTTTGTTCTATCTGATGGCTCCCTATGCTTACTGCATGAGAAGCTGACATTAGGTCAAGCTGTTTGAAATGACGACGTCCATTTACACTTTCGATGCATGATTGTTACTAAATTACATCTCTCAGCCCTCTCTGAATCACCTGAACATGACAGAGTCTAGACCGATCCTGTTACGCTAAACATTGCCACTGATCTTACACAACTATGCCACTACTCACACTCACACACACACAAAGACTTTCCTTCATGGGCTCCACAAATCTTCTTCCCCATCTCGGCTCCTAATCAATAACAACCCTGCAATTCCTTTCTAAACAGCGCATTTGCTCTCCAGGCCTGAGCGCCATATGCTCTCGCTGAAACGCAAATTACCCCGAGCTGCGCGAGCCTATAGAACATAATAAATTGATTATCTGGTTGAGGAGTGCATTGAAATTATTACTTTATTTTAAACACTGGAGCACATGCTTACATGTCCAACACAATCCCTTTGACAATGGATTACATAGTGCAGCACAGGCATGAATCCTAAAAACCCTCTTTTGCATTAAAACGGAAGCACATACAAGCTACAGCAAACAGCTTTTAGCTAGGAATTAAACGTGTAGATTAAAACAGTATGTAGCTAAATGTACATACTTTTCTACAGTGCCTGTTTCACAACAATACATTTTTTACAGCATGTGTAACAACAGAAGCAGAAACAACTATTTGATTGTTAGATATAATGATCCACTCCTGAAACAGGGGAGCAACAGCAAGTTTCAAGTGCACAGGAGTTTGTGACATTCGACTCCTTCCCTGAAATTCTGCACTGTCTTACATCTGAACCCCTTATTTTCTTACATGCTAATAATTTTAGTTCACATGAATATGCTCTTAAATGGAGCAGAAAATTTGAATTGTTTTTAAACTCACAGTCCTGGTCCTATGTAGGAGTCTGTAAGATCATTTTTTATTTAAAAGGCTGGTATTCTTTTGTTAGAAAGTTAAACAAACACTGTCCATGATAATATATCATGTGGGGAAAATAATATGTGGGGGGGGGGAATCATTCATCAATCATTGTCAAAGGAATCAGTGTTTCTGTGATCTGCTCCGGTGAGGCAGAAGACAAAGGGCAGCCCTCTATCACAGTCAGCCACTCGTGGACTTTTGTCCCTGGCTCAGTCAGACTACTCATTCCCACCATGTTAACCCATCTACATGGGAGAGGTGCCCATCAGCTGGGCACAGAGCTGGACTGTCTCTGTGGACCCACTGCTGCATGAAACACAAAGAAGCATCCAACCAGGCACATTAACACAAAGATTAATGCAAATACCTTCTACCCTTATGCCTCAAAAAAAACACACCATACGTAAACAGAGGCATGCACGTTTTCACAGCTTCTCCGGCACCATTATGAATATGAATAACCCGCTGGCTCAGACTTTAGCAGGCTGTGCCATTCTGTGTTACATTCAATCCCTCAAGATGTCAACACAGAGACAGAAGGGCAAACTGAGAAACAAATTTGACAACACAGTGTGGGTCTGCAATCGGCTATAGGCATTAGTCAATGATCAGGGGCTAAGAAATGCTTGTCCTAGCATGGTCCCAATGTGCTTCAGTTGACAGAGTAAATCTTAACAGCACAGTGACTTGCACCAGTTGTATTATGCAGTAAACATCCATGTGGTAAAATAAAACTTTGCATTTCAAGGGGCTGACTTGTCAGGAGACTTGTGACAACAGCTTGGCGAGACGGTACAGATTGTAGAGGGGTACGATGTCAGGGAGATCGTCCTCTAATCCAATTCAGCGGCAGCCATTTGAATAATTGATGAGGGGACATAAATTGGTCCATTCCAGATGTCCACTGCTCCCTTAATCAATACTGATTCCCTTAATCAATGGTTGGCTGGCCAGCCCAAGGCTTTGGCTGTTCTGCCCCCACACCACCATGCCGCAGCCAAAGCTTCCCACAGTCTGAGTCACAGGTGGTTGGCTGCAAAGTGGCTGTTAGCGGTGATAGGCTCTGGGTAATTGAGGCTCTTACCCAGTGGGGTTGGGGTGGTGAGAGCGGTGGTGGGGACAGCAGATTGGTATGGTGTCTAGAGAAGTCACATGGCTTCCACTGGGAAATGACTGCAGAGAGATTCCAAGACTGTCTTGAAAGCAAAACCTGCGTCATGTACAGAATGATTCGATTAATTGAGGGACAGAATATTAAAGGACAATAGGTTAGTATCTAGATGTTGTAGTAGTAGTAAACTGTTTGATGATGGTGAAAAGTGCATGGAGAGACTCTCATATTGATACATGCTGCATAAATAACATGAACCTGCTCTTTTCTATGCTAATAATCTGAAAGCATAAAGGCTGACAAATGTGGAGTACATACACAGGGAGATAATGGTGGGCAGAGAGAGTCGTGTGCCAGGATGCCAAGACAGAGTGGAGCACAGCAGTGTGTGACAGCTGGGTGGCACAGCTGGGAGAGACAGATAACCCTCAGTGTGTAGGCGCTGACAAAACAGCCACTTCCCTCCTCAGAAGACTGAAAATAACTTCACCTGGTGCTTTCTTTTACCCTCTCGGTAGATGCTGTCCATCTAAATGACTCTCTCTTTCAAGCTGCCTCTCATTTTACTTTCATAATCCATGTGTCCGTTATATCCTTCATTCTGTTCATATCGGTCGCTTTTCCAAATGTAGTCTACGGGTGACAGGACACAGTCAGTGTACGCCTGGCCAAAGTGGTTCTGAGGCTGTCAGCAGGACATTGAACTAAATCTGTTCAAAAATAAAATCTCTGTCTGCCCCAGACTAACAACAATCAACAAGTATAAATTACAGAAAGTGAATTATTTCAAGAACAAAATAAAGGGATTTCAAGGAATTTCATCACATCTTCGCCAAATGATCAAACGTGCTGCTCATCAGGAAGGGTTCATACATCACGCTGGAAAAATCAAAGCTAGATTAATTTATTTGAGCACCACTGGCAGATCAGTCATGAAGCTATCTCGGTTTCCTAACAAATATAAATAAAATTTTCTTTATCAACCAAATACTACAGCTTAGTAGATGTTTATTTTATTTCATTAGTTTATCTTTTTTATTTGCTGTATAAATTCCATAAACCAAACAGTAATATAAAAAGGGAGCAATGGTGGACTAAGTTAGAAAAACAAGCTTGTGACCACAAGGTCACCTGCTTAATGTGTCAGGATTAAATCTGCTTAATGTGTCTGGATTAAATCTGGATGTAATAAAAAAAAATAAAGCAGTACTAGGAGATTCAACAACATGTAAGTTAGGATGCTCACAGGCAGAGCTAACGGAGCTGCACGAGTAATCAGCTGGAACACCAGGTATTTTATTAGCTGTTATGTTTATTATCTGTTACTCCAGATAGTTTTAAGGTAAAACTAAAAGCTGGATTTCTTTTGAGTATCTTTATAATTGTATGATTCGTGGGACAAAGCCATTCAACCAATGTGTTGCATACATTTGTGTTAATTATTATTTGTATGCTTGTCTATGATGTGTGCAACATTCAATATTCAATCTCTCCCTGCTAAACACAGCTCTTGGCTCTGAAGCCATGCTTGGAGCTGTGACAGCACACTTGGAGGGAGGTGTTGCCATAATCGATTTACACAGCAATCACAGATCTTCACAAAGCAACCTTCAACAAGTCCTTGAACACAATCTCTCTCTGCTGATCAAAAGCCATCAGCAGAAAGTGATTAATGAATTGGTTGTTTATGAATGCATTTGAAGCCACAGTAACAGCAATTTGTCAACAGCTTTGTTGTCTTTGAAAAGACATTACATTGCTGCATTTCTGGCTGCCATTATCAGAAAGTTTTACCTAATTCTGACTTTTGGGAATGAAAAAGTGTGAGAAATGTGACAAAGTTTAAATTCAAAGCAGAAAGAGAATGGGAGAAATGTAGACATTAAGATTGAAACCAGGTCCCTTTTATAAAAGGCAGCAGTAGGAGCATTAAAACCCTGAGCTGCCTGTACCACCAAACTCAGAGCAAAGCCCTATTACAGTATTTGTGACTGTAGTAAGAAAGCTGTCAACTTCATATCGGTATTTCCTTCCATTGCCATGCAACATAAATCCCTGTAATGTCTGTTTTTTATTTTACTGGCTACCACCAGGCAATAAAAAACCCCAAAAACTGGTGAAGGCTTGCTGCATTCTGTCAAGACGACGATATGGTAGTGCAAGACACTTGTTGTGAGATGCTTGCTCACTGTCAATATCCATCTGTTTACCTTGTTGCCAAAATGGTGATAGTCATGAAAAACAAGCGTAGTCCTCAAAGGCAATTATAAATGGATGAGTGGAATGACCATATCACACAGAGCTTTCCAAAGCAATCAGGCCATTTCACGCCTCAGGTTGGGATATCACCACTCTCTCTGTTCAACAACTGCCCATAACAATATAATGTCAAATTCCCAGCTGCTCTGAGGCAGAAAAACACAAAAAATAAACAATTCACTTCCAAAAGTGCAACAAAACTTTGTCACCATGGAGATAAATAAGCTGTAGTCTGTAACGAAATATGAATGAATGCAGCCCTTTTTAAAATCTGTCTAAAAAAAAGAGATAGGAGAGGATAAGGTTTTGGGACTCAATCTGCTAATCGATCATTTTGACACAGGTGTTGACAACCTGTCATCAAGGGGTGACAGTGTTATATCCAACAGCTCATCACAGGTGTGTATATGACAGGTCTGATGTTGGGTTTGATTCTTAATGGGCCCTTAGGTCTCACCATAGCCAGCCTATGTGTCATTTAGAGGTCCAGAGGTCGGAGTCTGGTCGACCAAACGCACACAGCCCCGGCGGTAACCAGGGACATCATTGTCAGCGGGCAGGGAGAAGGTAGGGAGGTGTGTGTGTGTGTGTGTGTGTGTGTGTGTGTGTGTGTGTGTGTGTGTGTGTGCGTGCGTGCGTGCGCGTAGTTTACGAGTGCATGTTGTGCAGATGGAAGAGCCTGTCCATAAGAAAAAAAGAACAGATTGAGGGAGCAAAGAGGGAAATGCACTTTTCAAATGTCACCTTGCCACCTTTTACACGGAGAAAAAAAAAAGGTGTGAAATAGAGCTCCCAAAGAATAGCAAGATGAGAGAAGAATACAACTTATCACTTTCAAAACTTTATGGCACATATTAAGTGGAAAAGAAAACTAATTCTCTGGTATGCTGTTATAGTTTTGTGAAGCAAGGACACTATCTAATACTATATATTATAGACACTCCCTTGCAAAACATGCAAAACAGTGTTTTGCATGTTTTGCAACTCATTCTTTGGTTATCACTAGGAATATACACAATGGTCAGTGTGTATAATTTTGGGGGCACGTTCTAAATAGATTAAACCAGTTTGGACTAATTGAGTAATTTATCATTAAAAAAAGAAAAAGAAAAGAGAAAGAGGCCTCGGTTAGAACTGGGCTAAATGTGGTGACATAGTGTAATGTTTTTTAAACAATGGATGATGCTATATTTTATGTAGACATTCAAAAGCAGTTTGAACCAGCTCAATCTTAGCATTACCCTGTAAATCCCCAATTCAGAGCTTACTGGTACTTAAATCTAAACCATTTTAGCTGAATCCATTAACCATGAAGGTTCTCTACATACCGAGTAGCATTAATCAACTATACTTCATATCTTTCATATAAACACCTACATAAAGGGTAGAAAAGGAAAATAAATTTCAATGCATTTATAAAAAAATGGTTTTCCTGTAGGGCTTGGAGAAAAATACATTCTACAGAACAAGCTGCAACTGACCTTCAAGGTACAAGTGAATAGCTTTAAAACTCAAACTAAAGTAACATACATACTAACGGTGCATAGAAGCTGAAAGGATTTCAATGTCACATTCGTGGCACAATAGATTCTGTGTGCTATAGTAGGGTGTAATATATTACTGAGAGAAAACCATACTTCGTAGCTCAGCTGGGAAACCTCACACTGCACACAACAGCAGTTCCCTTTTTCACTATGTCGCAACAAGATGCTGAAAGCAGAAGCTGACCGATAATTACATTTAACATGTCGACTACACAATTTAGATCTACAGATATTCAGATCATTAATATGACTCCCAGTCAATAATAAATACAGAATTTGCCATTACACACAGTGATATTGCACGATTCAACTATACTGACGATAACCATTTTAAAAACCTGTTGTGAGAATAAAACTACAAATGTTTAGTAATAGTAGTATTAACTAATAATCACCTGACTTGCATATCAGGTTCACCTGTACTGTTGAAAAGTATCAGTGGGCCAGTTCACATGCACACCAAATATCCAATCATTATCCGATTTCTGGAGTGAGATCTATCAGCTCTTTGTTAGAAAAGAGTCACATTCGCACCCCATACTGAAATCAGTCAAAAATGTCAAAGATCTTCTATTTGTCATTGCAAGCTACTTTGTGGTGATTGATTGTCTGTTGGTCACCCCCCCTCATCCCCTCCGTTACTCATGCATCAATTTCCACACCATGTAAAAAAAATAACAAATGAGGTTTTGAAAAATGATTCATATTATTATCTAGCAATTTAGATAAACAATTCATTTTACCTAAAGAAGGGAGCAAAACAGAGAGTGAGAAGGGAGATAAGTCACCACTGCTTTCTATATTGACATTTATACCTTAGGGGTTGGGAGAAAATGTGCAGGGTGGTGTCTGTTTGTGCATGTGTCTTGAGACCAGAAGATGTTTTGAATATTTGATGCATGTCGAAGGATGCAGCGCCTCTATGGGCAGTATGTGTATACAAAAACCCATTAAGCTGCATTCTCATGGGAAAGGTCTGATAGGGAAAGATCCAGGCTGCCAACACTGTCTATGCACATATCTGTCTGCAGTGACTCAAACTGGCCTAAATATGAATGCCCTTGAGGCATTTTCCTCCCTCCTCCCTTCTTTTCTTCTTCATTTATTTGTCTTTCACTAAATCTATTCAATTCTGCCTCCTTCCATCTGCCACTTTTAAAATGTTGTCACTCATTTTTCTCTCATCTGGTAGCTCTCCTCCTTGTGTCTCCTGCTAACATGATTTGTCTGTTTCGCTCAGTATCCACATGTATTCTTCTCTCTAGCATTCTGTTTTACATGGTGTTACCTTCCATCCACCGCTCCATAATGCTGCCCCCCCACCCTCCTTCCTCCCTCATTCCCACATTCAGAATTGTCAAATGACTTCATGAAATGAGCTGGAGAGATGAGAGAGATTGCAACACTAATGGTGTGACATGAAGCATTGTCCCAGCGCCTTTGATAAACGAATTTAACAGAGCACTTGCTCTGTGGTGAACCATGCTAATTAGGCACGGCAACCCAAACAAAGATGTCTCGCGCTAATTGAGGTGAGGTCAGAGGGACTGAGGGGAGTGTGGACATGCTTGTGACTGTGTGTCAGAAAGGGAAAGCTTTAACTCATCCATGTGCCTGTACGCGTGTGTGTCTATATATATCTAGCGGGAATTGACTTGATACCCCCTTCAGGGAGCTGGTAATGGCAGTATTTTCCTTTGAGTATTTGCTTTGTGGCTGGTGACAGAAGGTTAGTGGATGACCTTGTTTCCCAAGTGCAATGAGACTTGTCCCCTACACTGTAGCACAGTTACCATCCTACTTTTTCCATTATAATTCTAGTGGGGATCTGTGTGAGGTCAGTGCGAAAATTGAAAAACCAAGGGCAAACCATTCACTTCATAGTCAAATTACATAAGCTCACTTGCACATTGATTCCATCTATGCATTGAAATGGATCTGTGGACGAACACTGGGATGTAGACAGCCCGTTCAGTCTTTTAAATAAACATTATTGACATGTTTAGAGCCAATCCAAATGACCTCTGGTGTTTAGACTCCCATCATTGATATTATTGGCATGTTTACAATAACTGTAGCCATGCATCTGTCATTCCCAAGATATCCATATGTTCATGATTGATCTGGAAGTAATGAGAAATGCCTTTGGACAACAATACGCCCTCAGGTCAATAGGGACATGTGCGAAAGAGAGAGAATGTACACACGTACATGCATGCTGATTACCTGGTTCAGGTTTATTCAGCCAATCAGAAGCCTTACAATTGTTGGAAAACAAGCAGGACAGTGGCGAGAACCAGGATTGGACACCATTAGCTTAATACCTTTGCACAGTACTGTATGCGCGCACTCAAACAAACACGGTCAACAAAAAGTAGTGGCCCTGTCTACAGTGAAATCATGAAATATGATCTGAACCCATTAACTCTAAGCTAAAAAAAACACTCATGATCTTTTGTATCTTTTTTTAACACACACTTTTAACCTACAGAATGAAGGGATGTAGCTGGACTGTACAAGAAAGCCAAAATTCACCTGTCAAATAATAATAATTATTATACTCACTTTCAATTTCTATACCTAGATATGACATGCCCACGTTATGCCATGTATGAAAACACATCATCTTGCAGCTTTATTGTCATAATCACGATATGACAAATTCGTATCACAGGGAGGTATTAGCACCCATTGTTGTATATTTATTTTTTATTTTATTTGTAAAACTAGTATCCACACCAGTACTGGCCTAAGCATAACTGATATATATATAACCATACACAGTGAATTTACATCTGAAATTTACTCCATATTTTTCCAAGGCAATGATTCTCAGAAAAGCACGGCATGAGCCCAAAGAGCAGGCAATAGAAACCAAGCTTTAATAATACACACAGTCTTCTTGTGAACAGGACACAACACACAGCGCAGGAGAAAAGACATTTCTTCACCTGTCACGAATGTCAGAACGTCTATATTTGTGACAGTCTGGCTGGCTTCAGTGTTGCTACGTGTCTGTAAAGACAACCAGCCAGCCCTGTCTTTCTATAAGCCAAAGTAAATTACAGGGCTTTGTGTTTGCGTGTGGGCGAGTGAGTCTGAGAGGGCGAGATTGGCCTCCTATGTGCATGAGCATCCGAGTACACCATCTCTCACATCTGAGATCTTTTAATCTTGTTATAATTGCCTGGTGAGCCTCTTTGCCATCCTTCACCTTAATGCCTCAGCTTCTATCTGACCTCACTACTTCACATTCACCTCCACAACAATAGAAAATTTCACAGTTCATGAAGCCGACACAGAACTTCAGAGTTAAACACCAGATAAAACCTTGTACTTTCTGTTTGGAGTAATTGAGCTTTCTAAGGAAGAACATGCTAAACATGTATCGTTGCCACATTAAGAGGATAGTATGGTGTCTGCAATACTTTAAAAAGCACATCTAATGAGAATGATTGGTTTTTGTCCCAGTCGTTTGAAATGCACTCCTCACTCCTAAGAGTGTTGGACAGGCAAACTGTCAGGTCTGACCAGTCAAAGAGAAACCTTCCACACACCTTCAGACTCTGTACACAGCAACAAAGTGTTTATTCAGCACGGCTGCAGTCTGAAAGATCAGCCAAAACTGTGACTATCCCAACATTAATATATCTCATCCAGGACCACTGACCCACTTCAGAGTGACAACCTCAGCCTCACGCAGCATGAACAAACAAATGTGCCCCTATGATTCCTCAAAAGAATTTAATCCCAAAGATGATTTTATGGCAAAGTTGCTACTTGAGCCAACATGGAAAGATAGAGAGTTCTTTTAATCTTCTATGATTATTTTCCTATTCATTTTTCACAATTTATCCAATTTCCATAACCTGCCAGTGCTGTCATCTTCTGATTAATTCATTATGTGTTCATCCTTTTCTTGCAAATACTTTATATTTCATTCATTTCACTCACTGTATTAGACACAAGACTGTTTTTGTTACCAAATTCATTCATTGGTCATTATGCCATTAATCATATAGGTAGATATGCTTAAATCACCGTTAGTATTTTTGTAGGAAACCACTGACCAGGTGATCACTAACTTTAGACTGATAACAGAAATGTATCCTATAACATGGGATTTCACAAACCTTAATACAAACAATATTGGAAAACATGTCTTACAAACAGTACACCAGATAGCATGGAGCTCCTGGAGGTTCACAGAGAATTTTTTTTTTATTATTCTTTTGATTTTTCTTCACAATAAAATAGCATTCCCTCTGATCCATTGCAGGCTGTTTGTTACTATGATACAATATATATATTATGCTTGTTTTGGCCACAGGACACGCAGATTCACCCACCGCTGTGGCAGCTCAGCAGCGAGTCTATATTACTGTAGCTACTGTAGAAAGATAACTAGCAGAGATAGTTAACCAGCTGCTGTTGAGGCTGATTGAGACAGATTGCAGCAGTGATTATGACAGTAGCCATGGCTACGCTGCGTTTGTTATGACTTTGGCTGTGACACATTAGTTTATTATGAAGACTAACTACTGTAAATTGATAATGTAACTGTTCTACAGTTCATGGAAATGAAAAAAATATTGCAAGGGAATGTAAAGAATGTTAGAATGTTATTTTGGAGTGCCAAAATTTGTTCTCATGGTATAATTTTTTACCCCAAATCACATCTTCCACAATCTTTCTGTTAGTAAGTGGAAGTATATCAAAGTGTTTGCAAGTGTAGAGTTGAGTAAGAATGTTTGAGGACAGAAGTGAGCATAGAGTCCAGGATGCCTGAGGAAGAGAGATAATTGGTTGTGGAGACGCTTAGAAGCTGCATTTGTTACCATGGTGATAGACTTCATATGCAAAAACTGACCGATCCAATCTTCTTATGGGCGCCGGAGAGAGCAGGGAATTGAAGAGATAGACAGAAGTCAATCATGCAAACAGGCAGAAAGAATTAAGACAAACCTATGCAGACAGTTATACAAATTCGTGCAAATACAGACAAGAACCAGACACAGACACATACATAATCTTTTCCTAAGGCCAGGTAGGAACTTGGTAGGGACAGTATTGCTCCAGAAAGATTATGAGTTACATTGGTGGCACCAATCCTATCAGGGCCTTAGGCTTCCAGGCTAAAGTTACTAACACCTGACAACACCCAGGGGAGCACAGACAGAATTACATTCACAACATTCAATCTCTGAGCACGGCCTTAAAATGCATGCATTTCATGGAAATAACGTTGAAATGGGGAAAACAATGGAATTGAGGAGATTATGCTCTCTCTCCAGTCTCATCTAAATTCTGCTCCCGCTGGACCTTTTCAGAGATGTTACCTTTAAGTGGTAGCCTTGTTTCTGAGTACCTGGAAACATCTCTAATTCAAACCCCTCAGGGATGAAGACCAGTAAAATGGAATATACTGAAACACCATTCAATTTTAAATTCATAATATTGAACATGCTGTACATATAGCTTTTATTTGAAAGATGAATTATCTAATTTTAAAGATTTATTTCACTTAATGTCCAATGTGGTTTATTTTTTCTCCCATTGCCTGAAGTCCAATGCATCCATCAAGATCATTTAATTGTGGGATCTGCTAAGGTCTTGAGACATCTCTCCCAAATCCTGTGTCTTGGAATTGGTATAGCTGACAGATTAAATTACATGTAAGAGATACATCTATGTGTTTTAAGACTGCTTTGTGTGTCATTGTAGTCATACATCACCAATCTACAGTCTTTCACTCACTTGTTTTGAAAGCATCATTCACAGATTCACAGAAAAGACTGCTTCTTGTCTTTTTTTTTTTCATATGAGGGTCAGGGAAGGTGACAGCGCTGTGAGAGACAATCACAGCATTTTTTCTTATAGCTCAAACTGAATTAAACAAACAGTTCAGGGACTTATTTAGAGGTCTACAGGCCACTTTAAGTTGGTTTCAGTCAGTGGGTCATCCAGATTAGACTGAGTTTTTCTGACAGATACATGGACAAAGCAACACAGGCAGCAAGACAGACAGACAGACACTTTCCTCAAACCATAGCAAAGGTCATTAACTGAAACTGTAATCCACAACGGCAGTCATTACTCTGGGAACTGTAATCCCCAATACTGACATGCCATAATGTCCAGGCTGTGTCAATAAGACAGAATGACCCGTTTCAGTGGTCATTACATAGAAGCCAATGGGTCAGTGGCTTTGGGAACACATGGAGGAGAGTGTGAGGGAGTCTGAGGAGCAGACATATTGTCTGAGTCTGTAATTACACAGCAGAGTCCTTTCAGCCATGCAATTGGTTGCTTGGCAAATTTGTGTGCCTATACATATAACTGGCTTTGTAGTTTTATTACTATGGATACTCTACATATTTTTGTTTTTATGTTCATGCCAATTAGCATTGGTTATACTTTATATACAGTACCAAACCTACATTCAGTTGGCAGTTATGTTGTGTACTCTACAAGAGTCCTTCTATGAATTGTGCCCTAATGAAGATGATAATGTTCCACCTTTGATGAAACACCTATCAATATAACATTACACTGGCTGAGAGCATAAATCTTTGTATTACAGGACATATAGAACAACCCAACAGTATATAAAGTTGTTTCAATTAGCTCATTCTAAAACAGCAATATCTAAACTTTAAAATGTTGCATACATATTATGCATCTTTAGTAAGAGCATGTCAAATAATGTAGCAATTACCAGGATCCCTCCGGCTTTGTAATAGTTACTTATGAAACCTTTGCTGAACATAGTTACATACTTTGGCTTAAGTAAAACTTTGATTCCAGGACTTTTACTTGTAATGGATTTTTTTCTTCTTCTACCACTGCCAGCTACTTAACATTCATGGCAATTTTCATCGTGACTAATCCTATATTATAAAACTGGGGAGCCCAAAGTCTGGCTCATATTAAGCAGCATGCCGTCAGCTGCCTGACTTTCCATCTGTTCATCAGATGCTTTCCTCTATTGTGTTGGTGGTGCTCAGAATTTAATTGCAACCTCTTAGCACACACGTCTTTTTTATGTGTTTATTCCAGCTGTTTCAATCTAACAGGCAGCTGGTCATTGTATGTTTGTGTAATGTGTGCATGCAATGTGCATGCATGTGATCATGACAATTTGTGTGTCGGTGTTCATGTCTGTGGGTGTGTGTACAGTATATGACAGGGTGAAAAGATAGCAAGCAGAGCATTTAATGTTAGATATGGCTGATTGAGCTGAAGACGGCAAATTGGCAAATGGGCTGTGAAATAACTCGCCATCACCCCATAGAAACTTTATTCATATTCTTTTAAAAATAACATATTTGGGATGGAGAAGTGTAGTGGTTAACAACAAACACAAGGGGCCATGGTTCTGCTGATAGTGAAATTAAACTGCTGCCAGAGCTGCTTGAAGGTGAGCTCCAGGACAAAATGGCATCATGAGAAGAATTTTGAAGCAGTCTTGCAGTGTTCAAATGCAAATGCTGCCTAATAGCATTACATGGTGTTGCTGCAACAGACAAAAAGTGGGGGCTTGATGGCCTATAACTAAAATTTTTAAACTATAGTTTACAGTGTGCAAAACACACACATCATCAATATCATTTTGTGTATGTGCTGCTGCTGCTGCACTTCGTCATGATAAATGTGTTTTATTCAGCAGTTACGGACAGTAACAATGTATGCAATGTAATGATTTATCTTGAACTCTGTAATGCTATTTGGGAAACCTTCAGTGTTTCTATAATTTCTTTTTAAAAATTATCCCAGAGCAATAAAATGCAATATGCAATAAAAAATTATTGTCTGTGACACCTATGATACAGAACAAAACAGTACAGAGAATATTAAAAAGAATATATATGCTCCTATGTCCCTCAACTTGGCTTTTCATGTGCCAAGTGTGTTTTATCAGGCCTTGATTATTTAAATTATTAAAAAAAATATATGCAAGTTTAAATCAGCATGCATGTCCAGAGGAAGGTCAGACACTTTTTCTCAGAAAAGATTTTATATGACAAAAGCATTCTGCCCAAAGAAAATTATACATTTATTTCACTAGCAATTGTTTTAATTTCCCTAATGGTCTCACTTGCTGTTTCATGAAAATATATTAATCTATTATGTAATTATCCATAGCAGTTCCTAATGTTGAATTAAATTTCTCATTTATGATAGCTGGTCATATCTTCACCCTCAAGAGAAATTTACCTAATTTTGCTACTTTCCAGGATCTTAAACTTACAATTAATTAAATTTTCTTGTCAAGGTCTCTTTCTTCTCTTTAATTAATGATATATCTTCTGCTCCATAAGAAGAGAAGCTTTGTCTTGTGTCAAGTAATCATCTGAATTATGGCAGGCACACCAACACAGAAACTGAATGAGAAAGAATTCAAACCTTACTGGACGAAATAACAAGATAACATAATTGACAAATGATTTCACTTCCATGCATATAATTTCATTGTTTCTGGACAGTGGTTTGCTTTAGTTCCGTCTGGGCTAATGGGATATTCACAAAATGCGATTAGCATCGCTTGCTGTACAACTCCACTGAGCCTTTTAGAAATTTGTTTTACACAACATCTCTTAATTGCTCACATTTAGTTGAACTGAAACTGCTGAACTGAAAACAATTATTAATGCAACGAAGCATCAGAGAACTAGTGAAAAAATGAAATGTTGAACTACCAACATTTTATCTGAAACTTCAGGCTCGTCAGTCTGTGTTGTTTTTTGCCCCTCATCTGCCATCTCCACCAGAAGTAAACAGTATCGTGAAAATAAATTTACCTCTTTCCTGATATTTTTTTTTTAAGCAAATTTGTCACACGTAAATTATTAAGATCATCAAAAAATGTATATTTCTATAACTGCTGTAATTGATCTAACTGTGACTCTGAACCATCTCTTAGTCATGCTGCTTTAGTGTTAGTCTGCTGAGGGACCTCCCTTGATACATTGAGCTCCTCTCTTTTCCTTCTCTCTCCTGTTTACTCATATGCTACCATTGCATGCCATTAACTTTGTGTCTTCTCTCTCCCTTAGTTGTGCTGGTTCCTCTCTGTCTCCCTCTCTCTGTAACTTTCTACAGGTATCCTTGGCTTCAGAGCTGTACGTTTCCAGTTTGCAGTTACTGGCCTTACCAACCTGCCCAGTGTCTCATATGCTTCTCCTTGTTGTTTTTGATTTCTTATTGTCTGCTGTTCTTTTCTCTCTCCTCTTCCCACTCACCCCAACCAGTCGAGGCAGATGGCCACCCACCCTGAGCCTGGTTCTGCTGAAGATTTCTTCTGTTAAAGGGAGTTTTTCCTCGCCACTGCTGCCTAGTGCTTGTTCAAGTGGGGTTGTTGAGTTTTCTGTAATTTATGTTAGGTCTTCAACCTTACACTGTACGGTGCCTTGAGAAGACTTTTGTTGTATGGTGTTATATAAATAAAACTGAATTGAATTAAACCGTGACTTCTACGCTCTATGAGAAAATCTTGAAGTAGAATGTTTGGTCCTCAGTTTGTGACCTCGAGCTCAAGAACACTTTGGTTGTGCAGCACGACAATGAGCCAAAAAAACACCAGCAAGTCCACCTCTGAACATGACATGTTCATGTTCCAAAACTCTCCAATCCTAAGTCGAGTTAGCAAAAGTGGGCCAAAATTCCTCTAAAGTGATTGAAAGTCTCAATGCCAATTATCAAACAATTGCAATTATTGCCATCAAGGGTGGCAAAACTAGTTATTAGTTTTAGGGGGCAATAACCTAGGGGGTATTTTGTATTTACTTTGGTTATCTTTGTGTTATGCTAAAACTTGTTTGATAATCTGAATTGAAAGTGTGACAAATAAAAAAAAGTTTAAATCAGGAATAGGGCAATGAAAAGGGGTAATTTCTCACAGCCTTGAGATCTGTACCCATACCTTCATTTTCTCACTATTCAAACATAATTTCAAATACATTCTGTTGGAAATAACTCTCCTATAAAAGTCGATCATGGCAATTAAACACAAGTAGCATGCTCTATGAATTTATCCACACATTGACATATTCATTGACTCAGGCCTTCTCCTGGTAAGGATGGTAATTAAAGGTTCTTAGTGGAGTGGTCCAGGGTAATGTGGGGCCTCTTAAAAGCCTTAACGCCCAGCACTGTGGGGCTTAATTGGTACTGTGCCATTTATATGATTAACAACCAACCAATGTCTGCCACCTAAAAGCACTGTGTACTCTTGGCAATTCATTAGACTAGAGGGTAGTCTGGACTCCAATGAAAAGAAAATGTGTTGATTCAATAGCCTCATTAATTTCCAGAGATCACATTTGCTGTGATCCTATTCGCTAATTATCAATCAATTTTATTGCTATCTGGCCTTAGGGGCATCAAGACAATGTACTGTTTTACGATGAGATGTGCTTATTTGCATTTCTGTTGATGGACAAAGGGAATCGTTTAGAGCCATCATTCAGTACCCAAAGCAATGTGGAATAATATTTTGGAGGGAATTAAACAAAATGTGAAAATGGAAAATGGAAATGGATATCCTATTCATAAGAGTTGCTTGATGTCAGTGTGTTTTTTCCCACCTATGTTCATGTTTTATAGTGTAATATGAGTATTCCTGTTAAGAAAAGTGCAAATATAAATACTATAATATGATTTTCACCCAATAAAATTTAATCAGAAAAACAACAAATTTTAACCTGATTAAAACCTGAAGTGTGATCATTTTGTTATGAAGTAAAGTGAGTACACGTGATTAAAGTATGGGATTTATCTTAAGTGCTGAGTAACACTTTGGCAAATGATGTTACATGCCATACAATGACATCAAATCTGTCTAAGGAAATGAATGAAAATGAGTTCCGTTTTCTTTTTGTGTCTACGTGTTATATTTTAAAGGAGGGAGTTATACAGACTAATACATTTTAAAGCTAATTCTTAAATTGGAAATATTATGTTTCATCGGTCGTAAATACTCAAGTGCTAGATATTAAAGTCTGAACAGCAGTTATTTACAATTAAATTGTCTTCTCAGCTTGCAGTTTTTCCAGTAATGTCTCAAATTAAGCTGTCATTACCACTGATAAATGCAGAAATGTAACTGTATCAAATGCAGAAGAGCCTTATAAAATTTTTCCATTGCACGGTACTGACTTAACTACTTTCTTCATTTTAGTACCATGTAGTGTACTTGTTTTCCACTGAAAATACAGTACCCACTCAGTGTAGCTGGTCATCATAGTGGCGCCACATGAAACTGCTGAAATACACACAGGAGCAATGAAGGACACTGAAAGAATGTCATTCTTGTTTCTTGGTATGGAGCGGTTTGTAACAGCAAGGAAAAAAAATTTTTTTCAGAAGAGACTGAAGGCAGCAAGGTAAAAAACTACTAAAAATCATAAGCGTTGAGGAATACTTCAGAGTGCAGAAAATGAGACAACTGCAGTTGTGGTAGTAACTACGGTAGTCAGACACTCAGATACAGTAAAACTGATAAGTAGATGTGGCAAAAAACAGAAGATTAAACTAATCATTATGTCTGACAATGCATTTTTGTAAATAATTGGGGTTTAATCGTTGACGTGACAGAATATAATATGCAATCCACTGGCAGTTTATGAAAAAAATGAATACAGCTTTAAGAAAATGATAATGTTCAGTTTTCTCTCAAACAATTTTTAGAGAGGTGCCAATTCAAAGGTAATAAGACAAACACCTCAGGATAATACAGTGGATATTAACACATTTAATCACCTAGAATTGTCATACAGAGTAATTAACACCTCTTAAAAAAACATCATCAGGGTAGGAGTTAATTTAATGCAGAACCGTTCTGAGGGTTAGAGTTTATTAAGGTTAGAGTAAGTGTCCAGTGAATGAATGTAAATGAATGTACTGTGACCTGAAGGGACAACTGTGAGCGCAGACGCATCATAGGACCAGGATCTGTTTACACTAGCAACCCCCCACCCCCATGCCCTCCAAACAAACGCAGACCACTCTACAGCTAACCACTCACTCCCCTCCACACGACTCTACAGTGTAATCATAAAGAGGGTGGAGGGTGGGAATTGCTACTTATCAGCCCGACCACGTCTGCCTACTCGACCGTCTTTGCGTGTTTCACCATTCTGCTGCAATGCAAAGCTCTGCAAGGGGAAATCAACTTCAATCAGTCACGCTTTCCTGCTGCGTTGGGGAAGAGAGTCTACACCTCTCAGATTTGATGAACAAGGATTCGGCTGTGTGATTTTCGAGTAAAGAGCCAAGTTCTTGGGCCTTGGATTGTACCCAGCTGTCACTTTTCCATCAAAGGTGGAGATGTACTCACACAAACGCTGCTTGCTTCTCATGAGCAAGTGCAGCAAATTGGATTTTTTATATTATCATAAGTGAGGTGATTCTTGGGATTGTTGCACTCATAATTTTCTCAAGGTCAAATGATATTTGCATGTGTGTAGACATACAACACACCTTTTTGAAGTGTCTCTCAGTGTGTTTTAGTTGTGTGTGTGCAGCATTTGCATATGTGTCACATAATTTTACATTCTATTTGCTGCAACTATAGGTGACGCCTTTGTGCTAAAGAACTCCAATTACCAAGACCTTTCCTTATCTCTGCCTATTCTAAACCCTCGGATGCAGTCAACAAATCATCTGACATTAATAAATATACCCACATAATTTGCAGAGTTTAATAACCTGGGATGCAGGTACTCTTTATAGATGAGCCAGACCTGAGCTAGTTCTGCTTAAAACAAACAATTAAAAAATGTGTACACATCATTATTATATTGTGCTCTTTCAGAGAAATGCATTTAATGAAACTAGAAACTACAATAGATGAGCTTACAGTACTGATAAGCAGCACAGGAGAAAAAAAAAATCACACAAGGTTGTGAGGAAAAACAGACGAGTTACAGTAACCACAAAAAAAAGAGAGTTTACTTATTCACAATATAGCTGCACAACATCCTTGCATATATTCACTGTGAAAGTTTATAAATTGCTCATCATTTCTTAAGCAACTGTCATGGTCCCATTTATGTCCTGTTTGTTAAAATAACTATCAGCTGTCAGATTCAGAAGTAGGTGTGTACTATGACGAGCTGCAGTTAGGGGGTGAGGAATATGGATAGAGAGAAAAAAAGAAAGGAGAAATAAATGTGGAAAAGAGGGGAAGAGAGCTGTTTATAATGGATTGATTCTCACATTTCTTTGAGGTTCTGTTCTCCCTGTCTTCTACCAGATGAATGGTAATTGCCCCGCCGGCTTTAATCATGTGTTGAATTGGCAAAAAAAGAACAGGAGGAAAGCGCTTCGACGGCAATTGAGAATCGATCGCTCTGGAAGTCAACCTATTGCTACTCTGCTTTATCCCTCCATCACACAAGCATATACTCTGTGAGACCAACAAACATACACTTTGGCTGAGCCACTCTCTTTCAAACACACACATACACACAAGGAACATGAGAACATCCATGTCAGAGCAAATGTCAGAGGCAATAATTACAGTGATGGCTGGTGGAAAAGAGGAAAAAAAATAAGGGAGTGAGGCAAGGACAGGAGAAAAATTGACATGGTTTGAGAGTTGAACAGTGGTGTGCAAGCTCACACGTTGGCCTCAGAGTGTCAACTGTTGTAGCACACTGAGGTGAGGGACAATTGTTTTGTCAAGGATGTACGCGCCATCACTTCCTTTATCCTCCATGAACAAAGCACCTGCACCTTTTAACATCTGTCTCTCATTTAACTTCATGGTTGTACTAAAACTAGCTGCAAGTGAGAAACATACACAGTGATATACAGTAGATGCAGCATATCAGACATACACCAGGTGATCTGCAGACCAAGGTCATTCTAATCTCAAATTGCTGAGCCATAGAACCCACATGCTCAGCTTGAATTTTTCACCAATATGCTTACTTGATCAAACATTGAAAACATTAGTGTAAGAACACAAACAATCCTCACAATGTATTGAATTAAAACAAAATACTACATTCAACCCGCGTTGTTGAATATTTATTTCTATTGGATTTTAAATCTTTTTTTTTGTAACCAGGAAGCTTGAAGTAGTTATAAATGAAGAGTGTGGTCAATAAAATTCTGTCACACAGAGAAACAGAACTCGTAAAGTCTGGAGGCTCTGTTGACAGCCAGTGACAGCAAAACATTTCGACATGGCCAACTTTTCTGAGCCAACAAACCTGTTAACTATCCACACACTGGTTGGCTTTTCCTGGTTATTCAGCTTATCCACTGCTTGATTGTGTTGCTTGCAGCATGAATATAAAGCTTTCCATTGCTAGCACAATTCACCCACAGTGCAGCCTTTATTAAGACTGAATTTTTTTACCCTCACTTTAACCTTCAAAGGTCACATGTAGAGAGATGGAAGTATTTGCTCATTTCTGCCATTCCCAATCATCATTATGAAATGTTTCCCATGGCTAAATTTGAATTTGTTGAGATATTTAATATTATTTAATTTCTTGCTTAAATTCTATATCACAGTATTTTTTCAAAATGATGACCGTTTCATGGTATTTTTCCGCATGCATGAGTGGGTGTTAATCACATTTTTCAATGATTGAGAGAAGAGCACCAGATCACAACAGACGTCATTTCAGGTTATCTTTCCTATAGAACAGGTCTATACATTGTCTTTTTATTAAAGCCACCTGAAAAGCAACTAAAATATCTGCATCACAGGATGGTGCACAAAATCTGTCAATTTGCCATATCATTAAATCAACAACACTGTAAACCTAAGAGATGCACTAGCAAACGCAACGTCTGACTGGAGTGTCCTCTAGGTTTTTCAGTTTTACCTGAGGATGTGGAGGATGCCGATCTTAGTTTCATACATTCCTGGTACTCCACAGTATGTTGTGCAGCAAATTGCTTGTGTTGCCACCACCGGTGACAACTTCAGCTCGTCAGCAGTAAAAAGTTGTTTGCTCCACGTCCGAGCTTTTAAAACCAAAGTATCTCCAGCCAACAGACAATGCTCCTTTTTCAGCAAAAGTTATTCTGTGTCATCATGTTCAACTTCATCGTCTGCTACAGCTTCAGTTTCCGAACATTCTCTCATTTTCACTGTTCAATACCTCCACTACTTATGCAGGTACTCCTTACATGCGTCTTTAGTGGTGTAGCAGTTAAAAAGATCCACCCTTAAACAGTTTCCCACTGTGCTACGCTCCGAACGTTGTTATGGCTATTTAAACCGGTATTGCGTTATAAGAAAAATCCATTTCATAACATAAAAAAACAAAGTGTTTTCAGTAGGACGGGTATACCGCCCAGCACTAACTGACAGTTAAAATAAACTAAAAATGTTCCTCTTCCTCATAAACAAATAGTAATTACATGTGCCAGATCTCAGTGCTATAAATGTGCGCTCTAATATGGTAGGAACTACTTTCAAAATGTATAGGTTAAAAGGCTACCAATATCTTTCTGATGCAATTTGCAACTGCCAGCTTCTCCTACACAATGATGTTCTTCTCCTTCAAGTTTCTTTCTATGCTATTTGAAAATTAACTACAAGTGTAGGAGGATGGAAAGACCTTTTTTGCTTTAATTAATGTGCTACACTATCAGTGTAGTACAGTACTGCTAGTACAGACAATCTGCTCATATTTGACGGAGGATATTATTCTTTGTTAGTACTCCCTTTTTTATTAAACTGTCCCTATTAGCATTAATTACCTATTGCAATCAAGGGACCTTGCAGGGTCATGGCCCCTTATCCCAGACATGGAGTGGTTAGATGGACAGATTTAAGGGGGGTGGTTTAACAGAGGATTGGGGGTTGGTGATGTGACAGGTCAGTTCATCCATTTACAATAAATTAGTCTGTGTTGTTGCTTTGGGGTGTAAGCACTTCTGTCAGACTATCACCATGTGGTTACCTGTACCAAAGAAAAGATCTGAGGGGGAAAGGGTTCTGCTGAAAGAGGATCCTCTGAAATAGAAAGTCTATGCTTCTCCAAATAAAGACTGATGGACAAGGTGTGACACTGAGACCCAGCCAGTTAAGAGGCGCTAATGGCTGTACCAGATTACCTGTCGAAGCCAGCCTATTGCCATCCGAATCACCATCTCAAATTGATAGCGCCAGCATTGCCGCAGAAAAATAGCTACGATCAGCCCACTCTCACCCTCAAATCTGATGGCCTCCCTCCTCCATTAGAAACACCATTTTCCCACTGGTGGTTTTCAAATTGAGTTTGGGCATACTTAATATTCCACTGCTTTGATACCTATAGGCGGTATGTGGGTGGTGTGTGACATTATTCATCATTTAAGTATAGAATATTAGATTGTGTCACTCTTGCCAACATAATGCCACACAACGGAAGAGCAGCTCATAAATCTCGAGACATAAGTTCCTTACAAAGTTGCAAAGACTGAAGCAGTTCAGAATTGGAAATCTTTTTTCAAGCAGAGGGATGAGTGCATTGGGGCTCCATTGCCCCAAGATATTCTCAGCTTGCAGTGCAGTGACGCAATTTAACAATTATCTGTGAAATCAACTTTCAAGCACACAGACCCTCAAGCCATTATTATAGGTAGCCCCTATTAACACTATCATATCTAAGTACTGTATTATTGCGAATCTGTTTCACTCAATCAGTATAAATACAGTACAGGACTTGCTACTGTATGAAAGATTACTATGAAGTAATCACATTTTAAAGGACGACGACTTGAAGGCCGAAATCTGCCGTAAACATTTCAGAAAGTTCAGCCGTTACAAAAGGGCTTAAAAAAAACAAAGCACCTTTAAAACCTGAAACAACAGCAAAGTTTGTTGAAGCCCAATTTGTAGTCGATGCTCAAAGCTCACAGTGTCACAGGTTAGAGTGGGAAAATCCAAAGGTGCTCAACAGCATCATGCATGCATGTCATAACCACTTAGGAAAGAGGTAACTGAACAATGGCAGATTAAGGCTCATTCATTCAGAGATAAGGAGTTTTATACTACCATACTAAATTGTTGACTATATGCCCATCAATCTTAGTCTTTAGTTATTATACTTTAAGCAAACACTGATGGTTTTGTTAGATATAATGTTTGGAACAGAGGCAGGGACACAGTTTGCAAAATAATGATGGACCAGTTTGTAAATTAAATTATTTGTAAAGTTCACATTTGTGATAAAGCAGCCAAATTTACAGCAGCTGAAAAAAAGTGTTTGTGTGTTCACATCCATGAATGTCTGCAAAACATAATGCCACACTCAGCACAACAATGGTGTGGTACTTTGCATTATGGTGGCTGCCATGGTGGTAGCTTTAATTACACTGCAGCAGTCCACACAGTTTGCACCATGGAGCCAATAAACTTGAGTGTCAATTGCAAACTCATTTAGAGGAGTGATGCCAGATCTCTGATTTCATTAATCAATGATACTGTGGCTAAATGAACACAACACCCAGCTCCTCCTCAGCTGATAAAGTTAGGAGAGTTTCATATGAAGCAAACATGATCACAGAGTGAGAATGATTAACACGCTGCTTGACTTCTATCAAGGTGCACTTGAGCAAGGCACTTCAATCCAAACCACTCTCTACTTCAAGTGTTCAGTCATGAACAGTCGAAGACTGAAATTCAGATTGCTTCTGGATTAAACAAATTATGTTTCAAGTTATCTACTTGAAATAAAAATAACAAGCATTAAAAAAATATTTACAGATACAGGATGTATACTTCAGGTTCTTTTTCACTACATCTACTGGCTTGCATTTAGAGGGGTTTCTAAAAATCTAAAATCTACCTCTTTGGTCTAGATTGAAATCAATGATTGAAATACACTGGGTAGGGTATGGCTACAACCACAGATTTCCCTTAATTCCCCCCAGAATTGTGCTGTTCGACATGAACAATGTCTCCTAAAACTGTTTCTATAGAAGTGTAAAAAGAGAAATATAAAAACATCTACACCTTAATTCTCCCTGATCTTCAGTTCTTTTGTAGAATAAACAGAACCATGAGAAGCTGATCACGTTTCAATTATGGATACATATAGGAAAAACAAATACATCGTTATTTAATAGATATATAAATTTAAACATAAACATTTGTTTAACTTTCCAGACATTCATTATGAACAATCAATTACATTTAAAAATATATATCTGCATAAAATTACATGCAATACGTGCTCTAGTGGTGTTTGTTATCTTAGAGGTGGATCAATAGTGCATCAAAGGTGCATCAAGTCACCACTGAGGAACAAAACTACCAGAGGAGAGGCAGCTCATTTACAGAAAGACTGAAACTAACTTGAGTTAAGTACTTGTCCTGACAGCAGCAAATTTTAGAAAGTTGGATGAATTTGCAAATTAACTTAAGCACAAGAAGAGTATATAAAATAAAAAATAACAGATGACAAACTCATCCCAATTCCAACAACAAATTATCATCAAGCTCTTTGTGTTGTGGTTGCACAGACAGAAATACTCCAGCACCTGCAGGATATCAACAGCACTGTCTTTATGGGGTTTGTGCATAATTGGTTTGTTGCCCGAATGCAGAGGAAAGCCTGGTGAATTTTGATCACTCTCTCTATTATCTTACTAGTCATTGTCAATCGCCAGTATCCCTTTTCTCTTTATTTTACCTCCATTATCTTTTCTTTTCCATTCCATAATCCATTCCATTGTAACTCCTTTGTGATCCCACTTTTTCCAAAGGCTCTTTCACTTCAGATGCATGACAGATTGATGAACATTTCCAATTAAATGATCTATTTTTATTTATTTATTTTTACTGCAGACTTGAGACTTTATGTTGGCACAGTGTTCATGAATATGTTTCTTGTAGTTGTGTATTTTTCTAGCAAATGCTGGCATTCACACTGCCACATCTGTCATAGTGAGACAGTACAACTTAACAGACTGTAGGTGTGGGAGTGTTTCTGCCCACACACACTCCGCCTGGTTTAGGGTTCAAGTCTGTGCCAGTTCAGCATCAGCTGCTCGAGCCCTAACTGCGGCCTTAGCAGTACGCTGTAAACCAGGCCAGATGGCATTCTCCACCAGGGAACACATGGCACCTCATGACAGGGCCCTCCGAACGTCAGTATCCTCTCCGAATTATTGAGGCATCTGAAATATGGAGAGCTCTGCCTTAAAATTAACACTTCAGCATTGTTAATGAGATCGGGTATCTGTGGAGGCTGAGGCAGTCTCCTCTGCCGGCATCCTGAGCTAGTTTTCTCTCAGCCACATTTTAGTCATCTTTATTGCTTTTTGAAACTTTATCAGTGGCACACAGGCCTCTTCCATGCTGCTGCGAGGGCACAGTGTGATGCTATCAGAGGGCGAGTTAACTGCTGTGTTGAGCTTTAATGAAGAATAGATTAGGACATTAAGATGCAAAGCACACACCATCCCCACACTGAGGGGAAGGCCCGTAATAGGCCTGATAAGGGTTTTTTCTGCTGATCTCACACAAACATGGATGGTCTCCTGGGGGCTGTTTTGCCCTGCTCAATGTTTACAGTGTCATTCATCACTGAGACAAGTTTCATTTGCTGACTGGGTGTCACCAACAGTTGCATGCACATAAGGTGAAAACATGAACACACACTCATGCACATATGCTCTTCTGCAAGAAGTGACGTATATTGACCTTTTAATCTCTGATCACTTCCCTTGCACTCTAGAGATAAGGGTTCAAGTCTTCTCTTTGTCCCCTAATTAACTCTCAGATGTCCCCTTGACCTGGATTTTACACTTGAACTTCAACAATACCTCAGATATGGGGATTTAGAGTGCCAGGAATGTGGCCAAATTTAGCTTCTCTGAGGTATTTCTTGCACCTGCACTCAAAAAGCATCCATTGCAATTCATTTAGGTATATCATTATTATTAACAATGTCAGCATCAGCCACATGTCACTAATACTGACATTAAGCATAAATTGATACTTCCACTTCGGTTCTAGCATTTCTGTGGGTCATCTAGTGGACTTTTTACTTACGAACACTGCCATCAATATTACTTCAAAGCACTACAAACATATTCTCAGCACCATTTATTTTCCATCATTTTCCTCCACAGCAATAAAGGCCATACAAAATCAAAACCACCCTGAAGTTATTTCTTTCATCTCGGCCCATCATCATTCAATCCTCCTGTGTTTTCTGCTTTCAAATGTCAAAGGTCACTCTGCACCTTTGCAGAGCTGCTGCAGTTTGACTGAGACTCACTTCAGTCCATATACATACGCACAGTCTACCTGTCAGTGATGACATACATCAAAAGCTGTCCATCACTTACTCATGATCTTGACAAAGCATTAATTGGAAGGTTTGCCAGCTTTTAGGTAGTGATAAAATGATGACAGAGACCAAGAGAAAAACAGAGTGTGTGTGTGTGTGTGTGTGTGTGTGTGTGTGTGTGTGTGTGTGTGTGTGTGTGTGTGTGTGTGTGTGTGTGAGAACAGGACATGATATACGAGACAGACTGGACTGTTGCACCTTTCATCATCTTCTCTATAAAGTCCAACCAGTCGTGAAACGAGGATGTTAAAAACATAAAGCAAACAACCATCAAACTTTACAGCTGGCTCTCCGACAGCCAACATTTCCTTACAGATGACCGAAATTGTGATTGGTCCACATTCAAAACAAGATTTGCAAATCAAAATATTACGAATATGAAGATACTGTACAAAAGTGGCATAGAAAGAAAAAGATTGAGATTGAGAAATAGTTGGCCAAGTATCAGGCAAAGAATAAGAGCTCAGTTTTTTCATATCATATAATTTGTCTTTTCATCCTCTGAGTATTTAAAGATATTAGTTTTCTTGCTTCATAAAGAAGGTGGGGTCATAAGTCCATAAAAATCAGCCTGGAAAAGTGTTAAAGTGTACTTCAGTTTTTAATTTAAATCATTCTATAAATGTTTAGGAATTTCAGACTCCATTAATAACCCAAAGGAATGAATGTGACATTTACATTCCAGTGTGATTCATCATCACCCTTTTGTACAGAACTTAAAAAAAAGTCCGTATTTCTGGATGCGGAGCATGTGAGTAAGTGGGATTTATGGAGCCAGTAAACCCATGGATGCTTGTTGATGCCGTTACTCCTGTTGCGCACGCACACACACGTGCGCGCACACACACACACAAGCACCCCTAGTTTACTGCAATGCACCAGGAGTGGTTAAACATAAGCACTACGAGACAAAGCAAAGATGGGAAGAAAAAGATGGATATAGTGAGTTACAAAAAGAGAGCACAAATAATAGAGCAAAAACACTCTCTAGTAGTCTACTGCTACGAACTGTTTCCTTCCTCTTCATTGATTCTTCAGATACATTTTTAATATACGCTCATCAGTAGCACTGGTGGTCTGACAAATGCATTTTTCAAACATTTGCCAGTCAATAGTCATTTAGGCTGTATCTTTGTCCCTTGAGTAAAAAGGTCTCGATCAATTGAAGTGATGAAAATTCAAATAAATCAGCAGCAGGAATGAAGCAGAGAACTCCTCTATATCCAGTGAAGCACAATACAAGCGGCTGTATGAAAAACAAATAAGAACGGCCAACTCTTTCAATGAATGATCAGTTAGAGCAGTGTGTGAGTTGAAGCAGCTAGAGGGGCTAGAAGGCTAAACCACTGTTGGTCTATAGGCTACTACAGATTAGTATTCTTCTAATTTCTTAAGAACTGTGACGCTACAAGAACCAGATTAGGTGTCCGCAAATGGTGAAAGATGATAGGGAATTAAGAAACTACAGAAAACCACTGGTCACTTTTAAAGCCATGAAAAAGTGGCGAAGCATGTGCTGATAAAACAGTAACAACATTCAGAGGCCAATGTCTAAAATGCCATTGTCTCCCCTCCCCCCAATGAATCACTTACCAAACCAAAAACAGAACACACACACAAAACTTATCAGGACAGTCAGTCACATAATGGATTCCCTAGCCCCTTACCCTAAACACACACACACACACACACACACACACACACACACACACACACACACACACACACACACACACACACACAC
>JAUYWH010000015.1:8815662-8938177 GCA_034779795.1 Ctenopoma multispine | reverse complement strand
TCTCACTCTCTGTCTCACTCTCTGTCTCACTCTCTGTCTCACTCTCTGTCTCACTCTCTGTCTCACTCTCTGTCTCACTCTCTGTCTCAGGGAATAGTACAGGCCAACTTTAAATTGGCAGTGCAGGTGAACGGGGTGGACAGGGTAAAGAAAGCAGTGAAAAAAAATGCAGCTAGGAACCCTGACAAGTTGGAGAAACAACAAGTCTCAGCTGGGTGGATAGGTCACAGAAATTACCTCTCCTCTTCCAAGTGTGAGAGACAGTGGAGAAGAGAGGGGTGGTGTTATAAAGAGATTGTGAAGGTTTTGCTTAATAAACACTGTTTTCTGCTGAGAAAGGAATATATATCGATCATAGATAGCCTGATTTGTTTTGGGCTCTATGCTCAGACCCTCACTTCTCCCTTAAGGATTGGATGATGGGACTGAAAAAGAAAAGTATGAAGAAAAGGGGAAGGAGTAATAGGAGGAAGAAAAAGTAGAAAAGCAGCAGGAGAGTTGATAAGTCAGGAAAGCTGACGAATGGTGATGGAAGAGTAATGAGTAATGAAGGGAAAAAAATAGCAATATTGTGGGAGGAAAAGAGACTGCAAATGGTGCGAAGAGGAGTGAGAGAGGAATTGAATAGGTTGAGGGTCAAGTATGAAGTTAAACGACAGCAGAGATGGTAGGAGGGTTGACTGTTTAGGTTCCACACATAATAGGAAATCCCTTCAATTTCTTGTTGGATCAGTGGCTCAAGATCCACCCCAAATACATTTCTCTATCCTCCCCTGGTCTGCAGGTAGACAAGACAGATAAACACACATACACACACTTCCGTCATCACTCCTGACAACCAACACAGGTTTGTCTCGGTATCTTGAAAAAGAAAAAAAAACATCCCTGCTTATCTTGCTCTCAGGGTAACTTTATTCAAGAAGAGATGATGAGAGGAGGAGGGGAATGGTTAGATAATAGCATAGCAATTTTCTGTCTACTCCACAAAAGCAAAAGAGGCCCTGGTGCATAATGGTAGCAAGCAATTGTATCTGCAAAGATTTCCATTGCCATTACAGCATTGTTCGCTATTCTAGGATTTTATGTCAGTCAAAAAGCTATATTGCTGCAAATCACTCCACCTGTGCCTTCGAGGTTCTCGCTGCAACAGGAAAGATGTATTACTGCTCTATAGTGTATCCAATTTGACCAATAATTGCACACTTCATAATTGTTCCTGCCTCAACTTGCACCAATTAGCAATGAAATTACACCCAGATAGGGATTGTTTTAAAGGTTGTGAACCACCAGGAAACTGCTAAGATTTTATCACTGTAAAATTACAAAGATATCTTAATGAACCTTGTTTTTATGACTGTTCTATTCAAGATAGAAGAAAATGTTAATCTCATCCTTTGGGCCGTCTTGTGGTGGTGTATCTCAGTCAGGAGGCTACACTTCACATTTACCTCATCAAGCTGAAAATAATTCATAGGGCACAGTACGTGGGATTCTTATAGTTAACAGACACATAAGTGATTTGTGAGTTTAAATAAGAAAAATAATAGAGTAAGATTAGATCTTACGAAACAATATTTCTTTATCAACTGAACTTGGAGCAAACAAGGTTTAAGAACACTCTAGCTTTAACGCAGTATCGCTGCCTCTGTTAAAGAAAAGGAGTCTTTCAAAAGTTTGTTATAAGAGCCATCACTTTTGTATTCTTTGCCACCTGCTTCCATCATTATTTCCCTGGAGCGTTTCTCCACAAGGTGAGCAGCAAAAATGAATATGATAATAATAAAAATATACAAAAGGCAAATCTGCCCACATAAATGAAAAACACAGCCAGGGGTGAGTAGATAAGAAGCAACACACAAATGAAAAGGTAAAGGTATAAATGTTCCACAGACTACAGGTATAAATATGTATTATGAATCTCCTCTACTGGTGCATTGCTATGGGCTCCCATTCTTCCACATGGAAAATAGCCATGGATGCCGTGTTTAAACCAATCAAATTTGCCCCTGGGCAGGTCGTTTTTAATGCAGTGTAGCACAGTAATCTCAGCCAATCTTTTTGTGTGGCTGCTGGGCCTCCTGGGTCAGAAACAAGGGAAGTGGTATGAGGAGAAAGTCGCCAGGCAACTGCAGTTATAGCCCATGGCTACAAATATGCAGTAAGCTGAAAACTACCGTTTTACTGTTACTGCTCAAGTTCATAATACTAAAGTTTACCAGACTGAATCACAACAGATCTTCTTTAGATTCCAGACATGTAAAGGGCTTTGCTATTGTGCCTCACATCTGGGGATTTATTAACAGCAAAGGAACCTGCAAAATATCATCTTGAAGATTTTCCTAACAGCTAGCTGGAGTATATGATTTACACAAATGTGTGCTTTCTATACGATATTAATAACACAAAGAAAAATCTAGATATCAATCTGATCCATCATCTGATTAGAAGAGAAATTAAATGATGGGATGGAATGAGGAAGTGTACTAGAACTCTAGACAAATAGTTTTTTGAACTTCTTAAAAGCAAATGTTTCAGTTAACATGTATCTGTGTTTAGGCTCACTAATAATGCTAATGCACATACATACTGTTCAGCTGGTATACAAATTACTACAAAATTGTTATCCTTTTGGAGCTTGAAGAGCAGATGTTAAAGCACTGGGTGCTGCTTGCCAAATTAAATGTTGCTGCTTTTGCTTGCCTCAGTGATGATTCCCTTGCCAATCTACCTGTTTTTAATAGCCTTTTTATATTTACTTCTGACAAATCAGTGTCAGAGTAAAGTGCCCTTTTCTACACCTGAGTGGATGAATGCATCAGCGCGGCCTTGTCACATGTTGCTGATTCACATTTTTAAACATCACTAGAAAATATCTAATTCCTTCCACCTTATTTTTCAACATCCACAACAAATGTTAAAGTTTGTCAGGTTTGGAGAGTCATGTTAGCATCATTCCCTCTCCATACTTTGCAGATTAGTCTGGTCTTGGCTCAACTAACACACAGTGTCCAAATTTAATAAGCTGATTCACTAGTTTCAGTTTAATTGAGTTAAACAGTGAAAGGCTTTAATGACTTGGCAGTGCCACACGTGGCAGCTGTTAAGACTTTAATTATGTACATAAAGCAACTTCGGTTATCTAAACATACGGAGTTAAAAATGGCAAACACAGTTGTGCTGCAACAGGTTGGGAATGTAAACTTTTACAAGAGAGGCCATCCACTGCCATTTTGGGCCGCTAAATGTACAATGTAATATACAATGGAGGACAGTCATCTCAGCAAACGTATGCAACATACATACATTCAGCCTGGAATAACTATTTGTCCAGATCGTAGTGTGCAGAATTTATGTCCAGTAGTATACACAAAATCTGACACAATCTCCATGTCAAACAAAGGGAAAAAGGCAACTTCATTTGGTTAAACATGGCACAGAGCAAACCATAGACTGATCTTCAGTGAGGGAAATGGAACATAATCAAATTGAGGTTCAGAGTCTGGCTATTCTTCTGTGGAATTAACTGTGGCATATCCACATGATTGTAATGAAAGAACAATATCAGTGACATGAAAGGGTTTTTGTGGATGACTGTTTTACTTTTTAATAGTATTTCTGTCCAACTGACAGAAATATATTTTGAATACTAACATTTTGAATACAGACAACTTCCTAGTGACTACAATACAATAATGTCAGCTGATGGAAGAGGCAAAAATGAGGTTATGAATTTAGTCTTGATTTTTTTATATCTTCAGTGATTCTGAATGTTATTTGTGTCCCTGCACATGTTCTCCCTGCAGCCTTAACTAATTGTCATAGGTGTCAAGTTAAGCGAGAGAAAATCCAGGAAAGCCGAGGACCATATCTAGGCAGGACACAAAAGCCCAGTCAGGTGCTACCTTGTGGTGTTGTGTCAAATATAACAGGACATTTCTCCTCCAGAGACCAGGAAAGGACCTGTGTTAGTTGGACTTAGGTGAGCCTTTCAGTTTCATACAAAAAGTACCAGATACACTAGCGCAAAGAATACCTGAATTTCACACAATGTGAATAAAAACACATTCAAAATCTATGTCAATTATGTTGAAATTCACAGTTTAACCTAAACCAAAACTAGTCAGCTCCTGATGCTAGATATGATGATACAAACAGTATGATCAGATTAACTACCATCTCTTTCTGCTCTGGCTATGATGAAACAGATTATGAAACTTCTCGGTTCTCTGCTTTGGTGAAGCATGTGATATTCCACAGCTGTATGAGAGCCATGATTCCTGCTAACTTTTATGAAGAATTACTTTATATTGCTTAAAATGTTAACAGTAAGTGCGTCAATCATGTTGATTGGATGTCAATTTGCATTTGTGCATAAAATAAATTTAAAAACTGTATACCTTGCTTAGTTTATTTTCCCATTTCCCAGCTCTACAGACTGGTCAGCTCACTGGAGAACGGAAAGCAAAATTCAATACTAACAAAACACACTTTATTTTCTACACTGTTATATGTATTGAAGTAAAGCTCTCTAGGAGCACATACTGTATACGCACAATCATACTCAGGCTATACACAAATCTTAACCCATATACACTTAAGGCCTCTTTCTCTGCTCAATGCACACACCTATAAGTAAATAGGAGATGGAGGACATGTTTGCGAAATTGGCTTTGAGATTTGAGCCCTGAGCCCCTCAATAAGTCATGGGTTGAGTCAAGAAATTTGGGTTTGGGGCAGCAGAGATGCTAGAAAAAAAAAAAAAAAGATAAACATGCTCAGCATTTTCCTTTTAGGGTTCATTACTCTGCCGATCCTGGGTGAGCCAGCCTTGAGAAGAGGAGTTAATTCCTACTGAGTGAGAAAAAAAACACATTAACTGAGACCTATCCGTCTTCCAAGTGCTGACACCTCCATTTAAATCTCTTATTTCTAAAAGGATGTAGAAGGAGAATCGTCTTCTATGAGCCTGGTGTATAAATATGTGTGAGGCTTTTTGCAGTAAAAATCTTTCATTATGATAGTTTCAATTTAAAAAGAAGCCAACACTTCCTTCTCCTTTGAAAAAAATAAGTGCAGATTTCTGTGGATTAATTTTAGACATCTGGGAGTGTATTCATAACACTAATGCAGATTGCTGTGTTTTCATTTGCTCCAGGGAGTGAAAACTGCAATTTGAGGGTGGGTATCTATTAATCTATTCAAGACATTAAAATTACACTTGACATTTCATCAATAACAGGTCTGTAATACCTTTAGGGTAAACTATATGTAAAGAAGAAAAATGGCATTAATAGTTTCCAAGTCTTACACATGAGCTCAATCGTGGAATCTTTTTTTTTTTTTTAAGTTTTCATTTCATCTTTTGCTTCAACTTTCGGGCCCCTCTCCGCCATCCATTAATCATAAACCTAAATCTCCCACTACCTGGTTATTACATACGGTAAGTGGTCTTGTCATTGGGTCCCTCGTTGCCCAGCGTAATGAGCTACCTTAGAAACGGGATCTGCTGGCTTTAATCAAATCAGCCCCGGGTATCACCAGCTTCCCAATGAGACCAGCTTTGTGCCAAGGCTGCCAATATTATGTCCCATTAGGAAACAATGTCCAGCACACACACAGAGAAACACACGCTGATTAACACTAATCAGAGAAAGAATTAGGAGTACTGGGGAGTCTAGGGTCTGCATCATAGGAGTATTAGAGGCAAAGTGATTGATGTTATTAGACATACAATATGTCACATTAATCACAGATGGTGGTTTGGGTGTTATGTGGCGAAGAAACCAAACATTAAGTTACAAAATATTATGCCCCGTTTAATGGACTTGTTATTGCAGTACTACTGCAGCAGTATTAAAGCAAAATCTCTAACAACAAAATAATTAGCAAACAAGTAAAGAAGGAGCTACAAGTCAATCCAGGAGATGGAGACCAAGACTGATCCAAGTATTTCATGATGCCTCAGTACTGGCTATATGAAGCCCTATCCATTTCCAATCTTTGTATGTCTGTCTCCATGCCCTTTTGACCTGTGATAAAACACTGAAAGACTGGCCAGAACTTTTAAATAATGATATGATCAACAGTGGCGGCTGGTGAAATGTTTTTTTTCAGATGCACTCTAACCACATTCAAATAGTATAAACCAAAGCACTTGTATTGGAGTGGTTTCCAGTGCGCATGCACCAGTTATAGTGTAGGTCTATGGTCAAGATATTTGCGCCCCAAAGGAACAGGAAATATGTCACGGCCTGTATAATGTATAGATCGTTTATTGAGCTCTATATTCTTCATCATCATCAATTTTTTTTAAACATACAATTTCAAACTACAGTTTTCAAAACATTCCTGGGAGACTAATCCTTAGTATGAATTGAGGTTTTACTGGCAGTGAAGTAATCATTCATGACTCAGCAGCATCTCCTAAAACATGAACCTTAAAGGGATGCTTATGCAATTAGCAAACTTGTTGGGTTCCTAGCAATAGAGAAAACAAACTGAACGACAAACTATCAAGTAGCAAGACACAAAAATCATTTCCCTTTTCTGCTGAGCAAGAACTGAACACCCATGCACACACACTCCCACTGGACTTAACCTTCAGGGGAGCAAGACTTGCCTTAACAAAGTGGAAAATAATTTCCAATACATATTAATGAAGCAGAGTTGAATCGATGCCCTTGGAACTTTGAGAGTGTGTGCCAATGCTATGCTGCGACAGCAGCACAGTGTTCGTGTGGCTGAGATTTTTGGGAGTGGGGGCAGAGGGTGCTAGCTAGCTTGGCTCAACAATAAGAGCCCTCATCTATCATGCTGAGCTTAGAGTGTTATGGGGCCTCATAGGTCCATGTGAGTGACCCTGACTATGAAAAAGCCTATCAAGTCTGGATAGGAGAACTAGTAGTGTTTGAGTGCTTCACTACTCTATTCTAAGCAATTTTAAATGTCCAGTAAATGACTTAAAACACAGAGATTCCATCTGTGATATTTAGATTTTCAGTCACTATCACAATCCCATCTTTGTGTATACAAAGTGTATGCACTTGCATACTCACAAAAATCCTTCCCAAATTGCCCAGACCAGCTTGTTTATCACGGGCCAAGAATGTGTATTGAACTGAGAGGGACAACCCTTACAGCACTCGTGTATGACACAGTCACTTTAAGCATTGACTAGCAGGCCATTTGCACTCAATGAATTGCATACAACATATTAATAACTAAGGCCAGTGGTTACCGGAGGGAGGCTGTCAGCTGAGCAGTGAGGCAATCATCACACCTGTAATTTTAAATTGTCCCTGTGGCCACAAAAACAGCTAAATTGTGAGCTGCAATGCAGACATTCCAGTAATTAATAACCGTTATGTGACCAAGCAATGTTTACAGAGGCAGAAGGTTTTTTTGTTGATTTGAAATGTGTAGGACAATCTTAAGCAAAGGTTGACACATTTGGAACTGTAAGTAAAATGATTTTAGGTGCAATAAAACACACAAAAATTCAGCAAGGCTGTTGTTATTCCTGTGCCGTGTTGCATGATCATGCTGATGCCCTGGGGCAATTTGTTATGGACATCAGAGGAGCAGCAAAGGTCACAAGAAAGACATTAGAAGAGGTATCAACCAGCCTTTCACAGGCACTGCTGCGTCAGCACTTTCAGACATTATGTGCCGATGTGGAGGAAAAGTGACTAGAAAGAGAGAGAAGTCAGAGACTGTGAAGACAAAGGATAAAAAAGTGTCAATGGTCAGAACAGTCTAAAACAAGTGAAGATGAAAAGCAATAGAATTATTTTATATAATAAATGTCAATGTATTTTAAGTTACATGCATCTTAAATGTTAGAGCCCGATATGAACTGGATTAACTACGGTCAACAAAAATAAGAAATTTTATATAGCAACAAGATGCTAAAATCTTGAAACCAACCTGAGTGTCTTCCTTGGTTTAGTAAGCGGTTTTGCTTAGTTGTGGATATTTTTAAAATGACCACAAAAGATCTGCGGCAAATCTTGTCCAGTGACCCTTTTCCGTTCATGAACTGATACAATAACATATAAACATATCTTAAAAAACGATTAGATGGCATTTCACATTGAGTCGTAGTCACAGGCCAGTAGACTGATATAGAGCTGTTGCAATTTTGGCATAATCCACATAATCTTCTAACTCCTTACATTTTTTTTTAATAGAGAAATTGTAACTGATGACTCTTAGGCTGGTGGATTAGGGGATCAAAAAGTTTAAAGTATACTGTATATTACACTGTAAAACTCTTTATACAGCAATCAAAGATAGCTCAAACTCAAAAGTCTAAGCAAGATATTTCTGTCTGTATTTCTGTTACAGGTACTGTGGCCCCTTGATCACACCAGTTAACACACAGTGATGTCACAACCTCTACTTGGGCAGATACTCACATCTTTAAAATTTAGACTAAATTAGTATTCCTCATCACAAACTTAATAAAAATATAATAACATAAAAACAGTTAAATGTATTATAAATGTATGGGCATGAGTATTGGTGAAATCTAATATTTGACACTGCAGCTTTTTGGGTCAAGACGGAGAGAAAGATATTCCAAGAAAGTTTGAAGAGAGATTGAAAGAACTGTAAAGACAGAGAAGGCACGTATCAGAAAGACTTCCACCTGTGAGAAGAAGACAGGAAGAATGAGGAGTATTTAGGTCTCTTTAGTGCTGAGTTGCAGCCACTGTTTGATTGGGTGCTTTGGGAGGAAATGGAAAAGCTCTCCAGCCAGGTGCTTATCTCTGTCTAGAGCTTACAGAGTCAACCCACCGCCAAACTGCTTTACCCTGACAGACACTCAAAAGGTAAGTTCCAATCAGCCTATGAAGCGCAATGTCCAGGAAAGATGTTTCCACCAAGCTAATGAAACTTTTCAGTAGCACATATGTGCTTGCTAAACTTCTAAGACAGTTCTGTGCAAGTTTACACCAAGATCTCCTATTTCAACATTTTCTAAAGGTATCTGTGGTGCTGGTTATCAAATATTACAGGCAGAGGGCGTGTGACACAGATGTATGTCTAAGAATAGTCTTTATAAGCTTATCTATTTGATTTATTAGGAATACTGCAGTCTGCAGATATACAGCTGATAGACAGATCCTGACCCAGTTCAGATGTCCACTCAGACCCACAGACTCAGTCTTTACTTACTCAATATGTGTAGTGCAGGAGCTCTAAATGCTACAGGAAAAAACAAGCTTAGCAAGCAGATATTTTCTTTGGTAGTATCTAATAGGTACTCTTGTTTAAATAATGATATTTGTTGATTCAAACTAATTTACTTTAACAAATGGAAGTACATAGTCATTTTCTACATAAAGTGGTTCCTCCTGTAAACTTTTTTTTGTCAACTTTGCCAAAATATTCTGATTTTTTTTTCCTTCATCCTTATTTTTAACTTTAGAACTCTCTCTGCAAAGTCATGAGTCCTTGTGGACTTCAAGGTACACGTGAACATGTGAAAAGAGAAATGCCCATGTTCTGGTCAATTCACTTTGTTTTCTGCTAGGTTGTTGCTGAATGATGGTTGAGTTTCACCTGTACCTAGTTGGATATAGGATTCAAGAGCAGCATGGGTAAGTCTATTCCTATTGTTTCCTAAAAGGCTCATGAATTCTGTTTAATTCATGATTTTATGTTTATCCAGGCTTGGGACCGGCACGCGAAACACCAACCCTGGGGTTTTTAGACAGTTAGCAATTGCTGACTGCCCTACCTATACTGCACCACCATCCCAGTTCTAAGTCACAAACAAAGCACAAATAAAGATAAACACATGATGTGCAACTGCACTAGAGAATGAGGAGTACCCGGATTGTTTAATGAAACATGACCCATTACTTAAATACAAAACAACAGTGAACATCAGCGTATTCTAGCTGTTCTCTGCCTCATATCCGTTTTGGTGAATACCAGGAGTTAAGTTCTTGTGCTTTGCAATCCCATTATCCCTACATGTATGAGACATGCTGACAGAGTTGGGGGACAGGTGGATGGATGGGGGAATGCTGAAACTGACAAAGAAAGAAAAAGCAGGTCCTGAGAGGAAAAGAAAAGTAGACTGAGAGTGAGGTGTGGTATGTGGGGCTACAGGCCTGTATGTCCTGTAGGGGATTACAGATGGCTCTCAGAATTAAATCAAAACTGTGCTGACTGCCAAGGAATGGGCTCTGTGACACATCGGGAGCCACATAAGAGGGGGGTAACACTGGCGCAGAGGGAGGATACCGAAGGCGAGGGCTTCAACCATAGAGTGAAAATCGCCTTCAAATGAGTTTTTGAAATATCTAAAAATAAATTGCCTTTGAAAAAGCTCAACAGACAGCTGATATGCGGACTGGATGAGGGCCAAGCGCAAAGTTGCCCTCCCCTTTCATTTCTCTTCATCTCAGCCTCTTTTCTACCTTGGCATCATTCATTTTCTCACATCTGATTCCCTTTCTCACACACTTTCACTCATAGACACACACCAGCACACGTACAGGTACTGTACTGACACACGGGTTTAAACAAAGGTCAAGTTTCTCATTTAGTTCCAATTAATAACAGTTGGATTTGAATATGAACAAAGCCCTTTTCCTGGCTGATGATATTTAGAAGCAAAATACTGTACATGGGGATTTCTTCAAAAGGCTAAGCAGATGGTATGGTCTATTTTTAGAGGTAAAGATTGAATAATGCACACTATAATTGCATAGCTCTGCTCATCATTTGCATTGCGCATGCAGCAATCACATCATACCGAGCATTAGCTTATACCAAAACGCACCAAAGTGATTGTTTCTTTTAATAACTGAATTACCCAGTTAAAGACTGATGCAACATTATTATATACATTATTTTAATGTGGTGTTTGTTTAGTCTGAAAAGTTACAGGATATTGGAGCTGTTTAACACTCTTTCTTCTCGCACTTAAATTGTTCCATCTTTGAAGCAAGCTGACTCACTACCAGCCCTGTAGAAATTAACTTTGGTTAATTTCTTTGGTTAATTTCTTAAATTAACTTTGGTTAATTTCTTACACAAAACAATCCCAGATCATAGACCTACCTAATGACCTAAATGTTGGATAGCAGAATGGGAAACAGCTTCAAACTAAAATTGTCCCATTTGTACAAATTTGTACACACTTTGTTGTGCCCAATCTGCTCATTCCTGAGGCACAAAATTAATTACACTGCTCAAAAAATAAGAGAACACTTAATTATCACAGTATAACACTAAGTAAGTTAAACTTTATGAGTATCATTTAGAAAGCAAAGGTGACTAAACGAAAGTGACCGCAGGGGCAATAAAAAACGCAAAAGCAAGACAACCCCCAAAAAGGGAATGGTTTTACATATGGTAGCCACAGACAAATGCTCTCTCCTTATACTTCCCGATTCTTCCCAGGTTTTGTGTTTTGCTAGTGTGCTTGCACTGACAGTTTTGGTTTCCACTGGCCTTTATTATGTCCTTTTGTATTGAAAAAAATTATGTAAAATACATCCCATGGATGCACTGGGGCACAACAACAGTGAAGTTCCTGAAGTTTTGGGTCTTTCGACATCAGACCCCCTCACTCAGGTGACTCAGCCAGGGTTCATGAATCCCCTGGCTTGTGCCCCTGCTTTCTCTGCAGTCTATCGTTGTTCATACTGATTTCTTTTTTTGTCCCACCGGTGATCCCCAGTCTAGTAATGGCCTTGCAGAGACAGCATGCTGCAAACCCCCAACTTTTATGAAATCGCAGAACTTAAAAAGAAGAAATACACATATCAGATGTCTAATGCAAAAATGCATCTTATTTTATATAATACTATGTTATCTCTATTTTAATCTGTAAAAATCTGAGATGTGAGTAGTGATTTAGACGTCTGAAACCAGGCTGTGTGTGTGCTTCTATGCCATGTTCTTGCAGCAAAGGTATATTATGGTTTATCTTATAGAAGCATGCCATATGCACCCAGAGAAAACAAAGTTTGTTCTCAGTATTCATCTTTTGTAAATTACATTGTCTTTTTAAAAAAATTACTTCATGCTCTTAGCATTCAATCTTAATAATAATAATGCCATTTTCAGTAAAAGGATTAAGGTTTTACTCACCGACACTGCCCATACAAGCTACTTTACTGGAATCACTGAAGTCCATTATTGCTATCCACTAATTCCCATGGTAAGACTTCTCTTAAAACCAAATATGTTCCATTAGTTCAGCCAAGGAGCTACGTGTCAGCTTTCTCCCACCTCTGACCTGACAAATGGTAACGATTCATTATTTATTATTCATATAGCTTCTTTTTGCTTCTACATAAACTGATTTATTTACAGTATCATAAACTGACTATTGATGACTGCACAAACAGAGATGTCTCTGTATAAAGAATGACTAAAGGAAGTTTGTTCAATCTGGATTTCTGGGAAATGAGTCAATGATAAAATAAGCTGGCACAGATATTAGTATAAACGTCTTTATCGGGTTGTTCCCACTATGCTTTTACAATATTTACAGCTGATAAAATCCAGCTATTTATCAAGATGGGGAAGTTAATAATTCATTCATTCATTCATTCATTTTAAACTCTAATCTAAAATGTACACTACCTGTCAAAAGTTTGGGCACACCTTCTCCTTCAGTGTTTTTTCTATATTAGTTTTATTTCCAAAAGTGTACATTAATACTGAAGATATTGAAATGATATATAATTATATAGTCAACATAAATTTGTTAAATAACCCAGAATATGATTTTTATTTTTGATTTAGTGTAGTAGCCACCTTTTGCTTTGAAGACAGTTTTGCAGACTCTTGACATACTCTCAGTCAGGCTCATGAGCGAGTCACCTAGAATGTTTTTCAGTAAGAGCTAATATGTGACATTTCTCGCCTTCTTAATGAGCTTTAGATCATCAGTTCTATCGTGCTGAGTAAGGGAGGGTATAATCACCCTATTAGTACTACTGTACAAATCCATACTATGACATGAAACACTGAAATGAAAAGACCATTATCACTAACATATAAAAGTTGTTCCAAATCAAAAACATTTGAAGAAGTTTGATGATATCCCCAAGTGCAATTGCCAAAGCCATCGAATGCTATGATTGACGTGGCTCTCATGAGGACCATCACAGGAAAGAAGACTGACAGAGAATGCCAAGAGTGTACAAAGCTGGCATCAAAGCAAAATGTGGCTATTGTGAAGAATCAGAAATATAAAACATATTCTGTGTTATGTAACACCTTTTTGTTGACGACATCAATTCATATTTGTTCTGCCATAATGTAATTATCTTCAGTATTAATGTTATATGTTGGAAATAAAAATAAAGAAACACCACTGAAGCAGGTGTGTCCAAATTTTTCACTGGTAGTGTACACGTCGCAATATGAGATGTAGAACCTTAGGTCACAAAACAAATAAAAAGCATGTCCATTTTCTGTGTTGCATACATACAATAAAAACAGAGAGTGTGTCAAGATACTACTATCTTATAAATAAATACTAAGAATGAGTCATGCTGGTGAGAGTCTAGCATATACAAATCATATTCACCATTTCTGACAGTTTCCCAAAGCACCTCATAAGCGAAGAACACCACTCAAATCTGTTAACATAGCTAGTTCAGCATCACTCCAGGCTTCAGAAATCTAAAATGACTGGGGGAAGAGTGATAAGGGGAGACAATGAGGACAGTAAATACTCAAAATGTAATGCTTTTTGTCTGTCTTGGATGATAATGACGGTGAGTGTTGTAGGATCCAAGCAGTTTATGAGACACTTTCATGTTCTCCACCTCGATGAGACTACCCAGTAAAATACCCTATTAAAGCATGTCTACCACCAAAAATTTATATTTTTTGTAGCATTTGAATTTGACGTGAGTCTTTCGCCTACTGTACATTAAAGGGATAACAATGATCCGGTGCTTAGGCAAACAGACATATTTAGATAATAATGTAGCAGTCTCATCTTTCACTTGCATCCATTGTCTGCATTAAACAGGGCAGGGATTTTGGGCAGAAGCCTTTGCTCTCTGTCATTCAGACAGTCCTGATGTACTTGAGGACTCAAACCAAACAGAACTGAGATTAGGCCTGCTTCTGAGGATTAATTCTAACTTGCAAAAACAACAGGGCAGATGCCTTGGCACAAACAGAAAGCAGATATACAATGGCTTCGAAGTATGCAGTGGTCAACAATCGCTTTGGCACCTTTTGGTTCTACTTATAACTGTAAAAAGAAATGAAAGAAGAGGCATAAAGACAGATGCACTGAAGTGCATGCAGCCTAACAGTGTCCTAATAACAAGAGGGGCTATTTTAATTTTATTATTTGAGACTTGTAGAGATGTTGCCCAGACTTGTACAAAAGCGTCGATTAGAACATAAAAAAAGATGAGACAGTTAAATGTTGTTTTCTGATGGCACATTTTTAGGCCCAACAGCTGGGGAAAAGACTGAGGCACAATCTTTTCTGAGGAAAGGAAATGGGAAAAGGTCACCTATTTGGCAAATGATCACACATAAAAGCAGACAATCAACTGCACATATTAGGATACAAATCGTAGACTTTGACGTGAGGTGTAGGGGTGGCAGATACACATACAAGGTGGTGTGATGGCCAAAAGAAGAAGTAGAGTGGTATTCCTCAGGTAGACCATTACATTTTTGTGAACCTAAGCAAAATCAACTCTCTAATCCTAAGTCTGTTGGAGTACTGTACAATTCATCACACTTTCAAGGGGCAGGATTCGTTTAAACAGACTTTGCCCTCTCAGCAGAAAGCATGGGGCATTAAAAGTTATGTCTGGAATAAGAAATTACTGAGAATAAGCAAGATGAAAATCACACACAATCAAGATTTTGAGGTAAGACTCAACCACACAATTACTAGAAGTCATCTTTTAACCCTCTACATAATAACATAAGCCATATTTAGAAGTCCCTTAACTACTCTACTACTCCAAAGCTGTGACCCTGCTGTCATATGCTAACATGTCCCAGCCTATTCCAACATTTTACTATCACAGATGCTCAGGAGCTTGTGAATTTTCCCTCTACTTACAAGGGCAGAATGAGGAAATCCCAGGCTGATGATCAATCTAACGTGACCTTAGGCCTTGTCATAACATTGTCACACAGCCAACACAGAGGCCACTGTCTACAAGTAATAAAAGCCGACACCGTCTTAGTTGCTTCAATTACATACACAGACACAGACCACCTCTGGCAGGGCAGTATCAACATTAATGCCACATTATAAGTGCATTTTAGAAACATTATGAATAAGAAGCGTTTTGTACCATCTGCATTCATTACACAACATGATTAAAGTGGCTGACCCCTTAGGCGTCTGGAGGCCTAATGATCCCACCCCGCCTTTTGTTATTGACGTTGGCTGAGGGCACGCCACTAAGCAGCAGCTCTGGGTGTCTGCTTGCACGAAATAAGGCCTCATTAATAACAGGCTATTCACAAACCTTAAGTTCATACTGAGCACTCAGCTATGGTAAATGAAAGAGACAGAGCCCCACAGATGCCCAGCCTGCCCCTGGTGCAGATGAGTCTACCCGCTCTCCTGCATTGATGACAATATCCACTTTTGTGTGTGACAAGCTGACATATGTTACAGGGCATTCATCGCTGGCTGTTAAATTGCCCTCTCCGGCTGCTCTATTCAGCCCCATCAGTACACTTTCCCTACAGAGACTGATAATGTACATATTTGCATAACGCTCTAATGCAGTAAAACAAATGACTGTCAGTGTGCCGGGATATGGAGTGTGGTCAGAGAACATCTACCAATCGTATTATCAGTACATTGCTGCCCTATATTCAATACCTTTGTTAAAACCACATAATGGTTAGATCAAGCATCGTGAAATAACTGTGCTGCATTTTGTGACATCCTTCCTCATCATATTCAGTTAACTCCAGCCAATCGATAACATGTTGTACATGATGCACAACTTTGCTTGGGTCTAAATCGTAATAAGACAATAATAAGCAAGACTAGAAAAAGCACATCAATACTTGGTTCATACCATTGTTGTAAAAGCAATAATAGTACGATTTGTATTTCCAAAAAAAAAAAAAGCGCTACTCTCTCACACTCAACTGCCCATTGCCACTGCCCTCCTTTTTTCAACTAGCCTTGCCCTACTTTCTGCTGATTACCAGGACTAGGTGTGTTCAGTCAATCAGAAGCTGGAAGATTCCAATTCACTTTGTGTTCCCCCACTCTATCCTCTTCTGAGATGGTATCTTCTAGTTTCTGATTGACCGGCCACACTAACATAACTCCCTATAAACTCAACCCATAGTACTCTCAGTGCTACAATATGGCAATTCTAACTTCCTGAGTTGGATATACCCTCTGTACTATCTTGCCCATCAAATGGATTCTGGATCAGCCCCACTGCTGACCATGCACTAAATTATTCAGTTTAAAATAAGTCCACATTAAAAATGCATCGACTCACAAGAGTAAGACACTGTAGAACAAACTGCGGTGTTAGACACATAAGAGGGACATCAGTACTTTAGAGTTTTGTCTTCTGGATTTTGATCAAGTACCTTTGGAATATGTGGCATTAACCATTTCAGTTTATAATTTTAGCCAGATGTACAATATAAAACAAACACACCCTTTTAATTTCACCGCAGCTATTTCACTCAACTATTCCCACTCCTCTATTCTGTCTGGCCTACAGGAAAGACTGGGAGAATGAATTGACTAATAAAGATTTTTGTTTTTGTTTGTGGCACAGTTGGAACTGGGGGGAAAGAAAACTAACAGAACCAAAAAAACATTAATGCAACAATAATATTGAGCTTCCACTTCCACACAAAAGACCAAACTTCCAATTACAGTAAACTGTTTGTATATCCTTAAAGTGATAAAACTTAGACAAGGCTGATCTAAATCGAAATATGCCCTTGGCAGTGAAAACTAGAATGAGAAAGTAATTTCTTGTGTTAGCAGAGAAGCTAAGTTTTGGCGTAAACGCCATAAATTCATGGGGTGTACATGCAAAAATGAATTTGAATGTAACCTTAAACTTTGGCTCACCAAAATTTTAAGTGAACAGTTCTGGCAAATTTACAGAAATTCCCTCAGCACATTCCTGACATATCAGCTCACAAGGATTGGATTAAGGTGAGGTCACATAACCTTGACCTTTTGCTTCCAAAAACTAATCAGTTTATTGCTGACTGCAATTGGACAGTTTACCACATTTGAAGAAATCCATTCAAAGCTTTTTCACATATTCTGTTTACAAGAATAAGCCAGAAGAACTGGATGAACGTGAAGTCAGTGTGACCTTGACATCTGACACATGGCCACCAAAATCTAACCAGTCCAAGTTGACAGCTGTGTCAAAATAGAATTAATTCCCTTAAAGCATACCTTAGATATTTTTGTTCACAACAAAAACAAAAAACATGGCATACAATGTGCCACATGTCCATTTTAAAAATTTAATTTTAAAAAGATTAAGCATATGACCATACAGTAATAATGATCAGCTTGCATGTGTCTGCCAAGTATTAAACAGGATAAAAATAAAGGCAGAGACACACTAAAGGTTGCTGATAGGACCACACTTTGCTGACTCTGAACCTTCAGAACTGTAGGGGTTGAGCAGGGGGTGGCTCAGCAGCTTATTAAGCCAGGTTTAATGGCCTTGACCCTGGCCCACCACCCGAAGAAGATTCCTGCAGGAAGAAAGGTCAAAGTTCAAATAATATTGGAAAGCGAGAAGAACTCAGAGGTGTGGGAAGTTTGGCAGGACTCCATCTTTGCACTGACTACAAAATAGACAGAACAGAATTCTGCTAACCAAGAGTTTCTGAAGTTTCTCCCCTTGGAAATTGTGCTTAAGCTTGCATTTGGAGTCAGCCAAGTATAAAAGTACCACATTCTGTGACCTTGGTCCATAACTTACGGCAATTACAATTCTATTTGTTTATCACAAAGAAGTGGCGACGAGGTTCTTGGCCACATTCAAACTCAGACCATGAGGGTATTCAGTTGTCTTGTGAGTCAGACAACTCAATACCCTCATAGTCCTATAGTCTTATATTTTAGATCAGAACACATTAATGTAAACCACATAGCCCATCTTAGCAGGACTAAATTTGACATTTAAGAAATATGGGACATTTAAATTTTAATAACTGCAAATTGTGGGACTTTTTTATGCATGCTGCATCCATCAATGGAAATGTTTAGCAATTAAATTGTACTGGTATCTATTTATTGATTCCTGCAGACTCTATCAAGTACAGCAAGAAGCAGGATTTGGCCAATATACTATCACATTCAACCTGTAATATAAATAGTTTTAATAAGAGGACTGAGACTCAAAGTGACAAAACATTCACTCTAACCTTTCTGGACATCTATTCACTAACTGACTTTTTGCATCCTTTAACATCCTCACATTTATCCATTTTTCCCCCAGTTGCTCCACACTCTCACTTCAATTGTTCAACTCTCCTTCACTCCGCAATCAGTCCCCACCATTTCTTTCTCTCCTCCAAGTGTTACGAACAGCTGGAACAGAGGGTACAAGCAAAGCAATAGGGCCTGTTGTGAAACAGCAGTGGGATCAATTGGGATTTGAAGGAGGCAGAACACATAGCCACAGCTGGTCACTTAGCAAAAGGACAGTCCACACACATACATATATATATACACAGGCTGTACATAGATTTGATACTAGATGTTGCATACTCAAGAAATACTTTTGGAGATAATGCATTGCATTACGCACAACCAGTAGACATGACAAGAAAACCAGTCACAACAGTGGACCACATAAAGAATTAAACAATGTTATATGATACTAGTCTATTGTACAGGCACCCAGCCTGAAAGCAGCAAGAAACCCCCCCAAACTCTGAAGGGTTGTGAGTCATCATAACTTATTTAAGCTCACTTAAGTCCAAAGGGAAAATATTTGGCTACTATGTATGACAGACTGACTCACTCTCAAAATACACACTTTATCTAGCTCGCTGTAGTAGAGACTGAGGAGTGATGACGAAAATCTCACATCTTTGTAGTTTAAATGCCAGCATACTAGTGGTTGCTGTTACAACCTAACCTGTTGGCAGATGTTAGAACAAGCATTCATGGTACAACATAAGAAAGAGGGGCCCAAATTATATTGCCCTTATCCATCGGCATGTTTGAATAGACACTGAAATACACCTGCGGCATATCATTTTATATCAATGTTTACAGATTCATGATTCTTATTTCCCCTTCAGTGAACTCAAATTTGTGTATTAATTTCCGTGCACTCTTCTTTCTGCTCTCCATAGATTTTAACCTGGCCATCTGAACAGTACCTATCGCCCAATGCTGAATATTGCAAATAATGAGTCTGTAAACAGGTTTATACACTATATTTTCAATTAGACAAGGGAATACATCAGAGAAAAAGACAAATACTTGGAAGAGAGAAAGCTCATTGATAGTTATTTCGCTGTCTTCTTTTTATATTTTCTGCATGTTTTTCCCTTTATCCTATTTTCCTTGCCCTTTATTATCATCCTCTCTACACTCCTGTTTCTCTTGACAACAGGCTGTGCTTGGTGAATAAAGCCAAAGCCTTGACTAGATTATCTGTAATGAAAACACCACTCTCCCTCCTCCCTTTCCAACTCACGTACAGTGGCATGCTTGTTCTCACAAATTCAGGCATTTACTCTGTTTAGAACAATTATATTCAACTTATGTTTACTCAAAAACCTAAGACAGTAAGAGGACAATTAAAAAGAAGACAGACGAAGAAGGAAAGCAAATCATTTGAGTGAAACGGAAACATAAAGAAACATACCTTGCAGCAAGTAAACAGAAGCGTCAAAATATAAATAAGCCTCTAACTGGCTACAATATAGCTTATGTGAGATAACCTAAATGTTCTCCGTCTATTCACGTTCGCACACAGCTGACTGGTAGGTTACAGAAAAATAACAGGAGCATTTCCAATCTGATACCTGTTATATTACAAATTCATTCATCACTGACAACATCCTTCACTGAATCCTCCAGGCAGTGTGTTTTACAAAGAGGAAAGCTGAAACAGCTACCTGAGACAGCTAATGCCAGCAGAGCTGTGTGACCACCTGAAAACCCTTGGCTGCCACATCAAAGTAGGCGATTGATGTATCAATGGATTTACATCTACTCACCTAAAATTTCTCACGCTTTAGTTTGTCAATCTGGCCACTGCTCCTACCTATGAGGTTCTTGTGTTTCTTTGACTTGAAAACTAACTAAAAACAAACATCTAGACTGTTAAAATAAAGAAAAAATACATTAAGAGCCCTGTGCTAAAGAAAGTACTTGAGGTGAACGAACAGTTTAATATCTATATAATAATAACAACAACAACGTATTTTATTGATCCCCTTGAGGAATCAATACAGCTGCAGTACATGACGGTGCTACTGTGGGGTTTCTGTGCTTTGTCCAAGGACACTTCAACATGTAGCCTGGAGGAACCAGTAATCGAACTACTCACCTTGGGCTTCGTAGAGTGCTCTACCCACTGAGCTACTTGTTCAGCAGAATTTTGTTTGTATCATTCTGCAGTATGTTGGTAAAGTAGGAGGGATAGCAGACAGTAAAGTGCTTAAAATTACAATATTACAATATTATTAAAATATTTTTCTGACTTCAATGTCAGCCCTACAAACAAATTATTGGCCTACTATTTTTCAATGTTATTTTCACATAGTGATAGTGTGTTTTTTACTATCAAGGTTACACTAAATACATCAGTTAATTTATCTATTGCCAACACAAAATACATTTATTTTTTGCACAAGAAATTTAACTGAAAAAGTCACCAATAAATTCCAATAGAATCTACAGAATGATAACAGCATAGATCTTGGATTAATATAGTGACAAGCTACTAGATCGAAGTGATCTGAATGTTTTCAGAGTGAAATATGAAGGAAGGTGCCATATTCAGTGGGCATGACTATGCAGAGCAGCAATAAAGTTCCCAACACAGTTGGGTTTTATGCTAATGTGTGATACTGCAGTGCCCCCTGCTGGCTGTCAAGAATGTCACCTTTTACAGAATACACTTCTTGCTCTTAGAAAGGCCAAGAACCACAGGGTGAAATTACACTTTCAGTATTCTTTGGGTTTTCTAAAATGCACATACGGCATTCATCTAAAGCATGAACACATTACCAAAGCAGAGTTGTGTTTGCCAGTTACTGTTAAGATTTACAGCAGATCTTAACTTCAGGCTGTCGTACCCTATAGCTAAGTATTTTAACAGTTGCCTATATTAATACTGCTTGCCTGAAATTATTTCGGCAAACAATTTAATACATGAACTGCATTTCCACAAGCAAGTATTCAAGACCTACTATAGTGCACGTCCTTTAGCAGTACAGTAACACAGTTGGAGGAGACAGCATGTATCTACCACAACATTAAATTCTCCACGTGGCACTAAATGACTGGCTGATAAGTCTAATGGGCCGATAATCTATCTTAATAGTTGTGATCCTCAAAGCTGCTGTTTTCTCTATTAAATTTCACATTTTTATTCAACTTCACTTTAAATATAAAAAGTTAAATTTTATGAAATTTTTGATTTGATTTGGAGATGGGGGGTGATCCTGGGGTTAAGAAGCAACCCTCAGAAGTTTATCTGAATCATTCATTATATATGTGGAAAAAAAATAAACCCATAAATGTTATCAGTTAGTATAAGACAACTACCATACAGTAAAAATCATTTTTCTATCCTCCACACCTTCTACTTCTGTCCGTTGTCTTGACCTATCTCCAAGGCTTGTGACAGTCCACACAATTACCTTCAATTATCCTCACTTCCACTTCACCAATTACATCCATTATTGATTCCAGACCCCCAGGCTGAAAGCCTTATCTATACCCAACCACAGTCCGTGGAAGAGAAAGCAAAAAAGGACCAAATAATAGGAGTTTGGTTCATTAATACTTTTCAGCTCTTTCCTCCACCTACATCACACCATCACCTACGGAGCAGACACAGTGTTCTACTGCAGTATGCTTGACAAACAAATTAAATAAATGCAAAACAGTACATAACAGTACATACAAGCAGAGACTTTTCTACCGAGATGATACATGACTGATTTCGAGTCAGAAAGCCTAAAATGAAACCAAAACAATTACAGAAGAGCTGAACTCCTTTCTGAATTCAGCTATCTTGCTGCACTTATTCATAAAAATGCTATTTTAAACTTCTGGTTAGATGCCAACTGTATTTTGTTGGCCTGCATAACAACAAAATTGAATCTAATCTAATCTTAAATGCATCAGGTTGCATTAGTAAATACAAAATCCTGTCTGCAGATACTGAAAGCAAAGACAGGAGGACAGTGAAAGAGGAAAAGAGGTCGGTTACAAAGTCCAGAAGCCGTAAAACGTTTAGACACCCTGCAGATCTCCTGTCAGATTTCTGAATGTGATACTTGATGAGTTTAGAGAAACACAAACAGCAACTGCTGTCACCACATACTAATGTCAAACATCCATCATCTTGAATACATGCCAGGGCACCTGCGGAGAGCCGCATCAATGATGCCTCTCTGCCATCTCTGGTTACAGCAAACTTGAAAGCTTGAGAGGTCCAAGTGAGATTTGTAATGCAACACTGCCCCCTTGAGGGATGTTAAAGTTATGGCTGCTCTGTGATGCATTAACAGAACATTGATTCTTATGAAGTTCATACAGCAGGAGAATACAGCTCCTACGACACGGGGGAACGGGGGAACCCTACCTTATTATCCTTTCAGGCAGCTTTTCCTCTTTTCTTTGGAACGTGTCATCTTTTCAGATCAGCAGACCACAGCGTATGTTCTTCATACCTGTTTGAATTACAATCTGCGTGAGGTTCACAGCATTACATTTGGATTGTTTGCCACCAATATAAACGAAACTAGGCTTAATAATAATAAAAAATATATATATTTTTTGAGTAGCAGAAAAGCTCACTCACTCACTCTTATCCTGTAAAGGCATAATTTATTAGTCATTCTTTTAGCTATGTCTTCTACTACATCTATCTTAAAAAGAAAACTGCTATGCTTTATAACCCAAATTGTGCAAACTGGGGTACCGATTTGGTCCCTGTAATAAACGTGGCTTGGAGTATATGAATTATTTGTATAATAACTTGAATGTATAGAAAGGTACGTGTAGAATTTCAACAGGTTCCTTATGGAACTGATTGACACAGGTGCTACTAATTTGAGTAAAAGCTTATTCGGGTCCAGCGTCAGTTGTTGGTTTTTTTTAGCAGTAACGATTTCGCAAGGTAAAATATTAGTTTTATTACATACTAGCATACTACATAACTTACCCGAGCTACTTTTTGGCTTGTGAGGTTTGGTTGTTTCCCAGTAGGCAGAGATAACTTTACTACACCGACAAACGCGGACGCGGTTGAGCGGGGAGGGGCGTGGTTTGTCATTTTTAATGTGGCGTTCAACGACTATCGGTAATATCCCTACAGACTAACTCTGCATCTCAATAGAAATACACAAATGCTGTATGCGTAGAAATGACAGACGATAACACAATGTACTAAAAATCTGAAGATGTACAGTTATGTTACCTTCTGAGTTATCACTTTAAATTGATTTTGTGTATAAAATGAATTACACCCAAATTTCTCTTGCGTTAACTTTATTTGTGAGTCATAGTCCTGTGTTGTATTTGTAATAAATTAGTCTGTTATTTATGTTATACACATAGTTCTTGTTTAGCAATAACCACAAATTAAAGCTTCACTGTGTGCATCAAGTTGGCAGTCGGTGTTCCGAGCTCGGGAGGGACACCTGAAGGCATCAGCAGTGCAGCTCAGTGCTGTGTTCGCTGCTGTCTGGCTCCCCTCTGTCCTCCATTAGAGCTCGGCTCCATCCCCGCTGTACGGCGCAGGCCCGAAGTAGCGCAGCCGCTCTGAGGTTAGTGCCCTACCGCGCAATCTCCATCTATTTCAGCCCCGGCGCAGCCGCATCATCGAACCCGGCAGCGTCGGGGTGAAAGATGCAGATTGTGTAGATGATGACTCGGGAAGGATTTTGATGCATACACGGTTTTTGCGGGGAATCATGTTGTAGGCGCGTATCGACAACAAGCCCAGATAAAATAGAATAGCACAGGATGAGCGGCAGGCCGCTGGGCCTGTCGTAGCACTCTGTTTTGTTTCATATTACGCGGGTTTCACGCTAGCTGATGCGCTATTAAGGTGTACCTTTCGTTGTACGCTGAACTCATTTTAAGTTCACTGTCAGAATATAACAAACAAATGTTTGTGTCTACTGGAGTTGTTGTTCATTCAGATGATCGAAACTACACCGCCAAATGGTTAGCTAGCTAGCTAATTAGCCAAATGTAGGACATTGCTAGCTTAGCTCAGTTGTGCAGTCGTCAACCAACCGGCAAGTCCTCTGATATTGCTCATGCAGCCCTTGAGCAACACAGCTGCCTAACTTGTTAATACAGACAGTTATGCCTACTTACTTGGTGCCGTGGAAAATAATCCTTATTGCGGACTGTACGTTATGTGTTATTGTTGAGTCCTGCACCAATTCGTGCATCATCCCATTGATCCTATCAACAGTTACAGTACATGTAGTTCGTGCAGGGCTTATGGGATACAAACACACCTTTCTGGTTTTAGTTATTGGCAGAATATTGAGTTGCACAGTGTTCAAATAAATATTCCATAAATCAGCTCCTATTGTGAGCAGGTTATCCCTAAAGTGCATCAGGGGTTCATTTAGTTCACAAAGGTTGTCCAAGTCATGTATTTCTAAGTGAACAAAAGCATTTTGTATGATACATGTGTGAATCTTACTGTGTTCACCCCTGTGTCTGACTATAATGACACTACAATGACAGCATGGTGTCTAATATTGACAAAATTATTTTTTCAGAAATTGTCTTCCAGTTAATTGTATTTGAAACAGTATCTAAATAGTGCTAAACAATCCCTATCAGTTTGACATATCTTGCAAATCTATATATGTTCATAGGCCAAAGGATTTGATATGTAATGCATGGGGAAATAAAATAAATTATTTCATCCTTTGATTACAATAATAACATTAATCATTTTATTACAACTAAATCCTGACACAGTAGGAAGCAGAGCAGCAGACAACAAGCACAAAGATAACTGGAGGCATGTGTTTATATTATTGATATATTGACTTTTAGCAGGGAGCAGAATAAATATTGTGCAATAACCAACTACTCACGAAGGTGACACCTATGTATTGTTATTGTTTGTCTTGATGGTCTCAAAAATTTAATAAATTTTTTTTTACGGTGCGCTAAACTTAACATTACAATACAAAGTACTGTACACACAGGGTCTTGGCACCAGGCAGTGTATGTCTGAACATTATTTTCTTGTCTTTAATTCCATTTATCTTTAACTACATATTGTATTCTAATGCGTTTAGGCTCTGTGTGTTTATCAGCAGATAGCTGGTAGTACAGTTCTGGTAGTAGTGTTCCATCATCGTCAATATGCAATAATAAGAATCTGTTGAGCTGTATATTAGTAGTCAGTAAAGGAGGGATTACTCAAATACTGTACTGTATGTAATAGTGGGAATTTACTAAAGCACCTCCCACTAAAACACTTCCTGTCATTTTATTCTGCTGCATTTCTCCTTTTTCTGTTTCTTTCCTCAGTCATTGTACCGACAGTCTAGCAGTGTAGACCAAGTGGCCAATAATGGAGGATCACACTGTTCACCAGACAGAACACATGACCACCATTGAAGCCAGCGCCGTCAGTCAGCAGGTCCAGCAGGTGTACTTATAAGCATAATAATTAAACAGTGTGAGCTAGGGTTGGGTGATATAAACTTACAACTATGTTACAGTATGTTTGCTGTAACTATATAAATGACAGCAGTATCTATTTGGCCTGAAGTCACATCAGCATACAGTGTTTAACATAATCAGTCATCAAAAAACAAGTCTAGACATCATCAAATACAAAAAAGTAATTATGTTATTAAAAAATTAAAGACGAATGTAACATTTCCTTCACAGGAGCATTTGTGGTTCATATTTTATCATTCCTCTGAATAACACTATGCTCATTTTATGTACTCATGTGACATGCCAACATTATAGCATATATGCAAATTTGGCATCATGAAGCTGTTGTCAATATCACAATATTGACAATGTGGCAAAATTCTTACTGTGTGTAGGAATCAGCAAATAAATTATGAAAACACAATATGGCACATTAGTAGTTGAGAAGGATGAGAAGTGGCAGTCGCCCTCATTAGCAAAATGTTTAAACGTGTTTAACCAGCCAGATTTTGACTGAAGCTGATATACTAACACCTCAGTGGGCTATGAGTGCCATGATATTTTAACCCATTGTACCGTGCTGGTTACTGCGTATAGGTACATGTGGCTACCTACACTGAAACATCCATGATGAGCGCTGAGGAAGACTCAACATCCTCCCCAGACGATGATCCTTATGATGACACAGACATCCTCAACTCGGCTGGTACCGATGAGGTCACTGCCCACCTGGCTGCTGCAGGTTAGTCAAGATTATCCAGTAGGGAAACACTGAGCATTTGGTTGTTCCAGGTGAGTGGAGATTGGATTCAGTTTACATACAAGAACGCTTAAGTAGTTTTTTTTAACCAGCATCGCGTGAGGTTCCTTCTGAATGTGATAAAAATGCTTAATATTTTAAAGTCATGCTACTGATGAAGCTGCATCCGTCACGGGCTTCTCTTAGAAACCAGACTTTTTTGTTTTTGTGTGTTTTTCCTTTCATGAATCTTTCATGATATATTCTACAAATCTGGTAAAACATAAATAACCAGCATAGTTCAGTGTAATGCTTTTAACTGAACAACAGGTGGTGTCAGTGCACTGTTTAGTGGAAGCAATCATGACAACTGCAGTGTTGTCATGATGAATATGTAGTGTGGTGTTTGTTATGATAAGCCTATCTGTAATTTTACAAACACTCAAGCTTGTTCTTCCTTCCCCTCTCAGGACCAGTAGGCATGGCAGCAGCCGCTGCTGTGGCAACTGGTAAGAAAAGAAAAAGACCTCATATCTTTGAATCCAATCCCTCCATCCGCAAGAGGCAGCAGACCCGTCTGCTCAGGTGAGCTTTAAACACCAATAAACCACCTTCTCCCTTATCCTCCTGCTGACTTCCCTGATTTAGGAATTGGTGTAGTACTTTGTCGCTTTTATTCTTAAGCAGTAAATTAACATGTTCGCTTACAGGAAACTAAGAGCTACACTGGATGAGTACACCACCAGAGTGGGTCAGCAGGCCATAGTGCTGTGTATCTCTCCCTCCAAACCCAACCCAGTATTTAAAGTGTTTGGTGCTGCTCCTTTGGAGAATGTGGTAAGTGTTGTCTGCTATACAGGGGAACTTTCTATCCTACCAACCAGTGGTGCTTTAAAGTATACATATATTTAACTTTTATTTCTAAAAAATAACACCTCAACTGTTTTTCTAACTTCCAGGTGAGAAAGTATAAGAGTATGATGTTGGAGGACCTTGAGAACGCTCTCGCTGAACATGCCCCTGCAGGTGGAGAGCTAGCCTCAGAGCTGCCCCCACTCACCATTGATGGTATCCCTGTATCTGTGGACAAGATGACCCAGGTTCGGCTCAGTACTGCTTAAATATTATGGCCCAAATATCACATGTAGCAGAACCTCGTATGTCCAGTGTTACAAAGTTCCTCCTTTGTAGATGCAGCCCAATTCAAAGCCACCAGTAGAGGGCCCTAGTTGGTAACAAATCAGAATCACAGATTGAGTTGTAAAGAAGAACTCAGCTAGCTGAATGCATCAAAGCAAAAATATTCATTTGTGTCCACCCATGTCACTCGATGAGTTTGATTCATGTGTATGTCACTGAATTGTTGCTTAAACATTAAATACTTACTAAGTACAAAGCAACTACAGTACACAGGTACACAGTACACCTGATGCATGGGTAATGCATCTGGGGGAAAAAAAGCCAAATCTCCTCTCTCTGCTAGACAAGCTGTAGTATCTGTAAGCGGTGAAAGGAAGTGTGGAGTACCCTGCTCTTGGCAGGGCTTTCACTGCAACATTAACACCATTGGCAGCTCGAGTCCTCTCTTTACCCAAGAGAACACAGCTTGTTTACTCTGTCATCCCAGTGCTGCTGACGCATTCTCTGGATCATGATCAGAGTAACTAGTATGACAATGGCCCTCAGAGACAGTCCTCAACCCATGGTGCAAAGTAGCCAATCCCAACGCCAGATAAATCCTTGGAGGGCAGCTGTTAGTTGGTGCTTGTTTTTCTGGTGGTTGTAGGATGAGATTAATGTGAGTAACCTGTTGCCTCACTCAGCTTGGCCAAGCCAGGTGGAAAGGTGTGGGGGTAGGTGTTTTTAGAGATATGTGTGTGCCATGTGTTAGAGACAGGATGTCGTGTAGTGCTTCTGGGAAACGTTGATGAACCTGGGAAATAGCAAGCATGAAAATGAGAGCTCTCCAATAAAAAGGGACCAATTCAAACCACACCAGGAATCTTTATTGTCTTCTGCATTAGGTTTTGTGAAGCTGAAGAAATCCCAGGTGAGGTGATGCAGGCAGAGACTAGTCCAATATATGGAGCATCTGCAGCAGGTGATCTTGGGTCTAGCCTGAGCCCATAATTACCCCCCAGCCTTGTTAGGGCCAAGGACCCAGGAACATAGCTGCTCTCTTAAATCCTGATTGGACCATTGCTTGGAGGATTACAATTGGGGGATGTGGTAGTGGGTGCAAGGGCAACATGCCACTTAACTCACTAGTCACTGTAATTAGGCCATCTGGCCTTGTATGCATTTATCCACATACATCAACCAGCCACCAGTTGAAATGCAAGAATGTTTTTGCTACAAAGATCTTTTTTTTCTTGGCTACTCTAAGCTCAGTCTTGGCTGAAGTAAAACCCCTTTATTGCAGCCACTGGATGCCGCCTTTGTTTTTTCCATAGCTAACCATCGATTTTCTATCAGCACCCATTTCATCGTAACCGTTTATGTCATGCACAGAGGAACTGAGCATTGGTGGTGTGTGATAGTGAGTTATAAAAGGGGGGTTTAAAGAGGGGGGAGGGAGAGATTTATTTCTCTCAGCACCAAATTTAGCCCAGTGATGTCAAGGCAGGCAGACGCTGCAGTGCCTCATTGTGCAATATAATCCCTTGGTGATGCTTGCATATTACCAGGACACTAAGGACGTTGGCACTAAACCCCACCCCAGCCTGTCAGTGAATGTGAGTGTACGCCTCTTCGGGAATTGTTGCTATCACAGTATGCATGTCAGTCACTGGTGCACCTGAAATATGTATAGTAGTAGATGACCCATAGTGAGCCAATAGCTACTCCGTGTCTGATTTGGGGCACAGTGCAAACCTCAACTCAGAGCTTATCAGGTACCTGTTGTTAAACCTACTAGACGCCTTTTCTTTCAAGCTAACTTCAAACCAAATATTAATCCTGTAAGTATAACATAGTACAAATCAAAAGGACCACAAACTGCATCATCAGAACTATAAAGGCAAATCATCCTTTCTCTCAGAAAAAAGCTGTGATCCTTTTTTGTTTGATTTAGCTAAGTTTTCCTAATAATAAATGTAACATTAGTGCTCTGAAATCAACACATTTCATGTAGCAATATGTAAAACCTGGCTTTATCAATCCAGCTGTTTTTAACAGCCTATTACATGGATAAATATTTGGAGCCTATACTGAGATGTTTTTACTGCTGAACCAGGTTGCATCACCCTTGATGTTCTCATGGTGTCTGTCTAACACATCAGGCTGGAGCCACAGGCATAGATTAGTCTGTTAATAAACATGAGCGCATTGTTCTCCTTTTAGAAATACTGTTTCTATTTGTAGACCCTGACCACCTCAGCACCCAGCAGTAGGTACCCGATCAATACACATCTGCTCAAGGGCGTGTGTGTTTATGTGTGTGTGGGGGGGGACAATACAACTCCCTACTTTATATTTTTCATGTCTGCATCATCCGTTTTCTTTCTGCATCTTTTTTTTTCTTCAGGCCCAGCTGCGAGCGTTTATCCCAGAGATGCTGAAGTACTCAACAGGTCGAGGGAAGCCAGGCTGGGGTAAAGAGAGCTGCAAGCCAGTGTGGTGGCCTGAAGACATTCCTTGGGCCAATGTCCGCAGTGATGTTCGCACAGAGGAGCAGAAACAGAGGGTGAGAAAGAAACTGGTGTAATCATGTAATGCGGTACTTTGCTTACCCCTCCTTGAAATGACATTTGTTTTTGCTGACTCTCTGTTTCTGCACTATTTTATTTGGGGAAAATGGTTGATAATCATTTTCCTTGTGCCATTTCTGTTTTTCTACATTAGGGCTCTATAGCTTGGCCGTGCTTTACCTGTGGGACAGTAATGCGGGAATGTAGTTACAAAACCGATCCGTTTTATTATTGCACACATTAACTCAGATTTTTACTTCACCAGGTGTCTTGGACACAGGCGCTGCGGACCATTGTGAAGAACTGCTACAAGCAGCATGGCCGTGAGGATCTGTTGTATGCTTTTGAAGACCAGCAGGTAACCACCACGCAGAGCATTGCTCACCTAGTGCCGTCACAGACTGTGGTTCAGACTATCAATAACCCCGATGGAACAGTTTCGCTCATCCAGGTATGTTTTTTTGTCGTTTTTGGTTATTTGTACTTTCAAGCAGCGTTTTTACAGTGTCGTCACTCTTTGTATTTTGTCTTTGCATGTCTCAGGTTGGCACAGGACACACAGTTGCCACTCTGGCAGATGCCTCAGAGCTGCCTGGTGTGACGTTGGCACAGGTTAACTACTCCACTGTGACTGATGGAGAAGTAAGACCAAAATCTTTATTTTCTGAAATGCATTATGTTAGTTTCTACTAATGTAAAAATAAAGAATTCTGCTTTGTTTTGTGTATTTTATGCAAGCTGACGAACAATCCTATAACATTTTTTACTCATGTTCAGTTAATATCTTCACGAATCTGTATAATTTTTTTTCTCCAGGTAGAGCAGAACTGGGCAACCCTCCAGGGCAGAGAAATGACAATCCAAACCACTCAAGCGTCAGAGGCCACACAGGCGGTAGCATCCCTGGCTGAAGCTGCTGTTGCTGCCAGTCAGGAGATGCAGCCTGGAGCTACCGTCACAATGGCTCTCAACAGGTAACACTTAGATAATTGAATATTATACTTTATAATTTAGGAGATTGAGTTTTTAAAGTCACATGCAAATAACATCTTCATAAAAACACAATGCAGCACAATAGTCCTTTGGGAGACCCTTTACCCTGATTTTCCAGAGGTAAACAACATAAGATAATTAGTCAAAGGATTATAACTTTAGATCAGGAAGCTACAGTTTTAGTTAAATTAGAGATTAGTCCACAACTAGTTCTACAATTATTAAACATTTTGAAGTAATTCGTAATGTATGTTCTCATTTGACTAAATCTAGAAAGTGGAAGACACTCCTTATTGAGAACATCTGTTCTCCAGTAGACCTGCTTAACATTCTCATGTCATAAATGTTGCTTAAGTGTGTAAATGAAGTAGAACGAGAAGATGTATCGTTTGTGACAGAGAAGCAATGATGCCAGTATAAAGCTTTCTTTGCAAAATTGTCACTAACTTTTTGACATTAACAGGAAATGCAGTTATGCAGTGGGATTTCATGTTTTTGCTTTCACTGACAACAACCCTCATGGGGGTTCAGTTTCTTGTGATGAAGCCAGTGAGCACTGGAGAGCACAAGAAGAATCCATAATTACACAGGCAGCTCTAACAGCTGAATGAGAATGGCCCAACTGTCAGGGCAGGTCACTGCACTCTCTGGAGATAAGTCTACAACCACTGATCCTGGTTCAGCGTCTAACTAATTAGCTTGTAGCTTTTATAGCGGCAGCATGCAAGGTGAACAACCATTAAATTGGCCGTTAGCCACATATTTCCACATGGTAACAGCTCAGTGTAATTTAGTTTATTGTAACACTTAGCAGTGAGGTTTGGTGTCCAAGATCTTTCACGCTGTCATCGCAGGTCTAACAGACTTACAGAGATATCAAGGCGTTAGCTGCTTTTTCACTGCAGTAGTGTCAAGGCAATAATTTCAGTTGTGTATGGGTATGTCCCACTGGGGCTTGTTACCTGCACCCACCTGAGTCTCCCTCCTCTCCTCTCCCCTGCCCTCCCCACCTGCTGTTTACCTGCACTGAGTTACTCTGGGCTCTCTGCTCCACAGGCTCTGGAACATTTTGTCTCCGTTTTCCAGCTCCAGAGGTGCAATAGAGCCTCTTTCACTTGCTGTCTTGTCTGTTGACATTGTGACATAATACCTTAGTGAAACACATTTAGTAAAGGTTTTTCATTGTTGGGATATTTTTTGGAGTTTTTGCTTTTATTAAAAATGAGAAAAGAGAGAGGGTGTGACATTCAGCAAAGGTCCCTAGCTACCAAGGTGCTCCTTGACAAGAATATTTTGCCTAAATTATTAACACATTTATTTGTACTTTGATTGTATTAAGTATTTATATGCTTCAGTATCTGTCGCCAGATCTTTCACACTGGTTAATAAAACAGCTTTTTTAGATTTGTAGCACCTGGCCTTTAGGGGATGTGACAGATTCTCCATAAGTCCAGACTAGAAAAGCCTCTTAGAGCTCATACAGTCCTACGTCTTCACCCCACATCTAATAACCCTTGCTTTTGTGAGGTGTGTGTGTGTGTGTGTGTGCGTGTGCGTGCGTGTTTGTTCTAAAAAATGGTACAAAAAAATTCAAATTTGCTTATGTTTTTACATATTATTCGCTATATCACTTGTATGTGTCTGTGTTGCAGTGAGGCAGCAGCTCATGCTGTTGCGACGCTGGCAGAGGCCACGCTACAAGGTGGAGGGCAGATTGTCCTGGCAGAGACAGCAGCTGCTGTTGGGGCACTAGCTGGGGTTCAGGATGCCACAGGTACAACATGACAAACACAGAGACAACATACAGTACACCTCAAATGACAGTACAGACATTACAGTTTTGACGCTTTATCAAGCAACATGTTCTACCTGTTAAAGTATATTAACAAAAGAACAATAAAATTCAGGTACTAAAATGATATATGTCCTGCCCTCATCCCTGACATCCCTTGTGCATATATTTCACAAAGTATTTCGATCAAAATAGCAGACAAATAAATCCAGTTCACTACATAGAATGAAATAAAAATATTGACCACATTTTTTAGGGGTTTTTTTGTCTTTGTTTTCTTAGTAACACTTTTGTATTTAGAACTTTACCCAAGTCAAATTCGTCTGTGTGTCGTGAAAGCAAGATACTTTTTAAACTGTGTAAATAATGTTATTAGGTCTTTATTACACAGTGAACTCTTCAGACAGTGGTTTCAAAGACAGACAGGACCCCCAGCAGTGCTTGAAATGTTTAAAACTTAAACAGTGAGGGATTACTGTCATCATCTCACTATATGCTGTTGTAGACAGTTTTTTTTAGTTGTGACATATGGAAATACAGCTTAAAACAGAAAGCATTTATCAGTGTGTTTCAGCAACACATCTTTACTAATTGGTACTTGCACATGTTCCCCAGCCAATGGCATTTCTAATTAGTCCTACTAAGTGTAAGCTTCCCTCCAGCAACACTGTGGTGAGGCCTCTGAGCTCCTAAACTCTAATCTACTCTGTGCTGATGTGACAGATGGTGTGTTTCTGTGTGTGTATCTTGTAGTAGTACTCCTTAATTTTAATGATACGTTAGCTGCGTGACCCTATCGTCAGCCTCCTTACATGTGCACCGCACGCACTGCTGTGGCAGCTTGTGTCTTCTGAGACTGGACCAGTTTGTAGTAACTGCTTCACATCCTTGTTGGACATCACTAACAACCATTTATAGCATATGTTCACTCACAAACTCCAGGGTGGATATTGCTACTAGTAAATGAGTAACGTCATTGAAATTTTTCTTGCCTGCCGCAGCTCTTCGCATTCTATTGACACACTGTGACACAAGACGCAGTGTCAAATAAAACCTAATGCCTTTGTAATTAGCTGTGTTGATTGCTGGAGTAATAATTATTCAGCTGTTCCAAATTTTATTAATGAACTAATGTATCTTTTTATTTATCTATGTATTTATGAAAATGAATTGATGCATTATTTTGAAAATCAATAATTTCCTTTAGAAGATTAATGTTTTTGAACCATGGAAATTTATAATCAGTGGAATGATACAACAATTTAATTATAACCTCAAGATTTTGAATGTTAATAAATGTAAACTTCAAACAGTAGGTTCCATCCAGACAAAAAGCTGAGTTACATTCACATTTTGTCAAGTTATTTTGTTTTCTTCTAATCAGTGCCATCCTACAACTGGATAAGTACACTTGTCCAGCACATGAGCAAGTCCCTCAGGGGCCCTCCTAAAGAGCTTTGATCCACTCCATTATCAGTCCATGGTCTAATCATTTGGCCAGCTGTCAGCACGCACCACCAGCTTCTTTTGCTTGTCCTTATACATGCATACCCACATGAATGCACAGCCAGAAAATACTGTCATAACAGAAAGGACAAAATATGTACATTTGTGCCGTTCAAAATTTTCACATTTGTACACTAAAGTAAATTGAAGTTATTCAAGTCAAACATCTTCCGTCTTTGTTGTTAGATATATTGTTTCCTAAGTCATAGTGAGCCATTTGGCTGCAGTAGCGCACTTAAACAACTAATGGAGCTGCCATAGCCAGTCCTTCTCCTGGCTATTGACCTTAGCTAATCACTGTAGTGCTACACAGGAGTGGAGAGCGCCGTTTGAAGTGCACTTGTCCAGACACCGCTGATTGGCTTGTATAGCGACCCTTCACTGACACAGGCAAACAGACACACACGCGCACACACACACTAATACATACACATAGCCACACCAGGCATGACCCTTAATGTCTTAGTAACCATGTGCAAGTGGCCAAGTGAGGCACTTCACTCACTAACTGTGCTGTGTTTGTATTCACTGTGCCAAGCCAATGCCGTTCCCTAAGCTCTCTTTCATAATCACTGTCAGCACAGTTACAAGCATCAGCCACAAATCACCAGTGAGCGGTGAGAATCCACATTAGCGGAGCAACAATTACCAATCTTACAAAAGGGTCTTAGCGGAAACTTAAGATGAGTAATAATGAAGATGCACAATTTATTTTTACACTTTTACACAAAATTAGGAATGTGAAAGCCTGTGTCACCTCAGGTATATATTTCCACTAGTGCATTTGTAATTATGTGTTTAATGTCTAGCATCTTAGCTCATAGTAATGGGAGTAGACATGGCCGATGCCATCCTCTACACTGACCTTCTTGCCTTCCTGTGACACTGTGACAGCTTGTAGGGTGGGGCAGAGGCCTACGTGACTGCAGCAATAATCCCTGCAGGCACACACACACACACAGCTGGGTATGGGGGAAGCAGGCTGAGGACATTCAATTGGACCATTGTTCAGAAATGCCGGCTCTGTAACATGGCTGCCTCCTGTCCCAAACAGCTACCTGGCCTTAACTGCCCCTCTAAGAACTGCATCAAATATAACATGGTTAACATGGTTTCTTCTGCCCAAAGAGTGAATTGGCAGTGTTTGTTAGGGCTACAACTAATAACTCGCTTCATCATCCGTTTATTGATTCTTCTATTAAATTCATAATTATTTAGAAAATATTGTACCATTCCCAGAGCAAAAGTCTTCCTTGTTTTTTTTTCTTCCAAACCAAATGTCCAGATGTTTAGGATTATATAAAGCAAAAACGATGCCAACCCTGAAAATTTTAAATCTTGAACCATCAAACGTTTTTCATTTTCCCACATAACTCTACTTATTTCATTTTCTACAAGTAAACACAATTAAAATAACAGACTATAATTATATATATTAGTAATTTGAATTGTTGTCTGTCTAATCATAGGGAAGCAGAAATAAAATACATAGGAAAAAAAAAAAAAAAACATGTTTATGTTTACTTGGTATTGTTTATGGTGCTGGTGCGGTTTTTCTTAATCCAAAATGTCCCACTTTTTTTCCCCCTCAGGTTTGGTCCAGATCCCAGTCAGCATGTACCAGACTGTAGTGACCAGCCTCGCTCAGGGCAACCGGCCCGTTCAGGTTGCCATGGCACCTGTCGCCACACGCATAGATAACACTGTCACACTGGATGGCCAAGCAGTTGAGGTTGTGACCTTAGAGCAGTGACACTTAGGACCCTGGAAGGAGTAAAAGGCACTGAATGGCCACTTTGGAGATTTGTTTATTCTACTGTTTTCCAAGACATCACGCTGTGTACAATGTCAAATATATTTTTAAATGTACATCTGCAGGAGTGAAAGTGAGTTATCAATGCATTGTGTTTACTATGTAAAGATATGGCTTTTGTTGGTGTATTTTTCCCCATGTAGCTTCATGGTTGTTTTTTTTTTGTTTTAGCTCTGTGAGGTTGAGTATTTAGTATTTATTTCTTTACAATAAGTTTTTACTTAAAACAAAGATGAACCAAAAATCCAAGGAGGATAGCCACCACTGCTTCACCCATAGTGTTAACCACCACTCTTTTGGATTTATCCATGAAAATCGAAACCGAATCTTATCCATGTTCTGTTTTGTAGATACATTTACAGTTCAGTGCTATGGCCCGAAATCAGTCCTGTGTTTCCCATATTGTTGATCATTGTTCTCGATTTGTCTCATTCCTCCTCAGTTCACCTACAGTAAAACCCCTCCGACCCTTTTTTCACAATAGATGGTAAAATAATATGTTGAAATACAGTCATGTCATGTGTTTTTCCTTGTTCTGTTTTACTGTAGTCCATGCACATGCCAAGATTTGTCAAGACTCAGGATATACATCAATGTGTTTTTTACTGCTGGATTGCTGAGCTGACCTCTTGAAGTAGCCAATTTGTCTACCAATCCCATTTATTTACAGCGCATGAATTTACACAGCATGTTATTTTTTTTAACATGAATTCCTTTGTATGTCATTTAGGACTCAGTGGTGTGCATCAGTATGCATACCGCAAGACGTTGGTCATACAGAACAGAAGCTGCATTATTTCTAATGCATATTTCAGAAAAGCATTTCCTTAAATCTTTCAGAACATAAATTGCTTGCAGAGAATCAACCTAATTCAATGCAGCTGTAACAGTTGGTTCAACCCTTACCAAAACTATGTATTTAAAAATTAAAAGTCTAATAAAATGGCTGCTGTTCATCATACATACCATTTCTCTCTTGCATTGCAGCAAAGCAAACATACACGTACAGCATTACGTTACGTCTTTTTGTTTTCACAGGTTAGGTTTCATCTTTTAGCAACCCTTTCAGTCAGGAATGATACGTTTCTATGCATTTTGCATTGATAACAGTCGCCACAAACCCAATAACCTCCACACTCTCCTCTACAGCTCCCCCACCGCCCCTGCCGTGACAGACAGGGGCCATGATTACATCATAAGCTGCCCGAACCTCCTCTGCTTTAAAGCCTGGGATTTGCTATCAGGGCCCTTCTGTTGCAGAGTATAACAGAGAGGAGCGTTCCGGCCTTAATCTGTCAGGCGTTAGTGTATATCCTGTTTTTTCTCCAGATTAAAGCTGAACCAGGTTGCATTCACACAGATGAAAAGATCCCATTTTTCTTCTGTTTTATGTTTTATATCCTCTTCTGTCATTTTTAGATTGGACATTTTGTGTGAGCTGCGTGCAGGGTGTGGGTCTGTGTAAACGAGAAAAGTTTATGAGTCGGTGCATGTGTACATGAAACTGTCACTGCAGATTAAGGAGGCCTAATTAGCATGCTTTCTTGGAAAAAGGCCTACACCTCATGGTACATAAGCCTCTCCCTTCTCTATCTGTCTCTCTACAGCATCCATCCACTCAGCTTCACTCACACAAACAGCATTTCAACCTTTTAGCTCTTTCATTAAAGCTGAGAGTAGGTTCGTTTCAAAGAAAGACCTACAGTAAAATAAAAGTACTCTACTTTTTAAAAATCATTTAAAGATAATCATATGTTTACTAATGTGATATTAACCTTTTTTTGTCTACCTGGTTCTGTAGTATAGAGTTTGGGGATTTAACTGGTGTAGTATTTTGACAAAAGCCCGTAACTATACACAAAAAACTATGAAGAAAATTGTGTCATCATTCAGTGCCAGACATGCTGTGGCCTTTCTCTTAATATTTCTGTCATAATAAAAAGATCTACCTCTAGACCTCACAGCTATGCTTTTACAACATAAGAGCAGCGGTACATTGTTACATCATCGTCGACCACAGCGCAGTGCAGTCCTCCAATCATCATATTCACCCACTGACTTTGAACCTGATTGGATGTCATTAAATTCTAGGTAGTCAGGCTAAAGTGTGAGTGCTTGCACCCCGTCCACACGGGCAATATGTTTAGTGATGGAAGATCAGTAGACATGGGGGAGGCAGCTCTATTGATCCTCCCCAGCCGGTGGACAAGGCGGCAGCCAGAGCTTCAGTGACCTGGCTCCACAGGGGGTATTGTAGGGTGATAAGGGAGGGGTTGGTCATTCTTGTTGCCTGGAGTCGTGCAGGCAGACTCTGGGGCAGAGCTTTAATCTCCACTAATCGTTTCTTAATACGTGTTCCCGGGCCCTGCACCCCCCCCCACACACACACACACTACCACATGGGCACGAACACATACGCACAAACTGCTTGGTATCCAAGCCCCCACTTTATCTAACAAGAGATAATCTTCTACCCCTTCATCCCGAGTAAAGGGCTGGGCCACAACTTGAGAAAGCATTCCTCTAATACAAGGCAGTGGACTGTGTGACCTGCGAAATTTAAATTATGTTCCTTCCATTTTTCTATCTGTTACATTTTATTTATGCTTAAGTAGTACGTTGACTGGTGTGTACCCCGCTGGACTGGGATGGTACCAGGTTTGTCACCCGTGCAACTGTATACACCAATATAGATCTTGGCATCACGCCGAATTTCCTATGAAGTTTGCGCACCAGCAAACATGCTGCTGACAAAGCATCTTCCTCATTCATGTACTCTAATGGTTTAATAATGGCATCTTCACCTTCCCAGCTCACACCTCTGTCCACCTCCAGCCCAGACACTGCGTAAGAACGATGGTAATCTCATTTCACTAATGCTCTGCAGTCTGCATTAGAACACAGGCAAAGCACTGTCTGAGCCCAACTCTACCCACCCAGGAAACGTGTGCGTGTGAGAGAGAGAGAAAGAGAGAGATGGAGAAAGGGGCCAGGGGGACTGTGGGATAGAGGGGGCACTGAAAAATGTGGTGTAACCTGAGCTGCGCAGCCCATCTGGAGAAGGCCTCGCACTGACAAGGGTTATCCCACAATGCACTTTGCTGCAGAGAAGATCGTTAGAGTCTGACACAGTCTTTTGAAAGTGTTTATTTGCATCACAGATAAGGGAATTAGTATGATAAAAGCAATATGTCATTTGAGAGATAAAAGGCAGAAGGTGCACATGCACTATACATATCACACGTGGATGATGTGTTCTGTAACAGGAGACACGACTACAGGTAACCTGGATCCGTTGTACAGTGATTAACAGTTTGAGCTGAGCTTCTTTATGTAAAATTGTTTGTTAGTTTCACTACAAATCTAAGCACTTACCCATTCTGTTTCTCTACTAACTGAGCTGCACAAAAGCAAGGCCTCTGCACAGGTCGATGGTGACGTCCATGTAGATCAAATATGACAAGCCTGTAGGCAAACTGGTAACAATACAGATCATATTAGCTAAAGCTGAAGTGTAGGCTATAAAGCAGGATTTATGCAAAGGCAGATAAAGAGGTTTAAATCCCCAGATCCCCCATCACCTACATTAGCAGACCCTGACCGATAAACACAGAACTCAATATGTAGCAGCTTGTTGAGCTTCAGTGTCAATGGACTTTTACAGCAAACCAAAATAACATCCAGACCCAGAAAGGGTCTCCTGCTCTCCACCCTTTTCATTTGGGAGGGGAGGAAGGAAAAAGGCTGCATTGAAAGAGAAGGGTAAGACGACACCGCAGTTTGCCAATTATGCCACAGAGCTAAGAGAGGAACCCCCGACTGTCGGGAGAAGGCAGAAGAGCCAAACCTCTATATGTAAAGTCTGCCACAGAGTCCCTCATGCTGCATTCACAGGATCCATTGTTTGTCATACCTAAAGAGAAAAATGACTGATAAACAGAAGAATCCATTATCGTCAAAACATTGTAAGCATGAAAGAAACTTCTGACTTTCTTTTATTAAATGTATATAATGATGCAACAAATGCATTACATGTGATTTTTGTTTTCAAATAAAAGTTAATCTAGTGGAAATTGTGGAAAATGCACATCACAAGTGACAAGAACAAAGCTGCCTATTTGCTCATTTGGTTAGAGAGATCTATTAAGAGCGAAAAGCTTGACGATAACCATTGGATTGTATTTTCTTGAATGGAGATAGATGAAGACAGAAGTATTTTCTGTCGATTACTTTAGAAACGTCTGTCTCACGTAAACTTATTTCAAATTGAATCAGATTTTTATCTTTTGTTCTCGTCTGTGGAAAAATTACCCACATCCTAAAAGTGTTAAAAATATATTTCAATCACCTGATATCCTAACAATATGCTAAAAGTACTAAATATTTGAGACATGTTCCTGTGATTGAGTTACAGCTCTTTCTACTTGTCTGTCAAGTGAAAAGTCATTTTCTTAATCCTCCGCTTTCAAGATATCTACATTTCGTCTGCTAAAGTGTAAATTCAATAGCTAATGGTTTTCAAAATGTATTCCTCTCAAAGTACTTCTTCATAACCCAATTTATTCCCAGATGTTTGATTTAGGTTTTGTACATTCTGACTACCATTTAGGCAGATCTTCAAAGAGTCACTGGAGCTTTGAGACTGGGGTGTGTAGGGGAGGAACAGAGTCTCACCCCACCCTTCACCACCATCAGCCACTCACTCACTCACTGACTAAAATGTTTTTAAGATGGTTCTGCATTTGGGACTGGCAGGTGGGTATTGTCCTCTGCATGAGTTTTAGCTGGTCAGCACCCTCAAGCAGTAGTTGGCAAGTCTAGAACCACCGGATCCATCTACCTCACCAGTGTGAGTTCTACCATTGCCAAACACCACCAGAGAGCTGTTGGACCTCTCCAGAAACACGTGGACCACAAACATTGATTCACCGGATGTTACGAGGACACCATTAAGATGAGATGGCACGAATCTGAAACGCTTAGGAAGAAAAGTTTCCTTTAATAAACAGTAAGAAGAACACGGGCGGGTGGGGGACAACAAATCAATTGTGTGATGAAATCTTCGGCTCTGTTTGCTAATAGCATCATTTTAGTTAATGGCATGAACAGACTGGCATGTAAGCTGTCATTATAAGAGCTACCACATCTTCAGAATATTAGTCCGCATCCACTGGATGTTCTTGTACAGTCAGGTGATGAAGACCAAATTACACAAAAGGACAAGTGTAAAGGAGGAAATGGCTTACAGTGGACATAGAGAAGAATTCAGGTGTCAATCACAAACAATTCTCAACCGAGAGACACACAAACATGTACTAATACAGAGAAGATTATAATCCACAATTATGCAAAAGTGATGGAAGTCTGTCTTGTCCTATATTGGCACTACACATAATTGCTCAAAGTATATATACAGAAGCAAAAATGTGCTAGTGCCAAAATAGGCAAAGAAGAGGAGTGATTGCATCTCAATACAAGCAGCTCTTGTTATAGAGACACAGCAGGACAGAGATGTTGAAGTACCCAGCAAGACGTGCGCAACTCAGCCCATGCAACCGCAGCAGAGTCATTACATCACAGTCACCCCACCCACGAGCACTGGAGGGAAGAGCTACAGACAGTAAGCTGCTACTGCTACGGACGGGCATCATCAAGTGGTTCTTTCTCTGCTCTGTTTATGGCCCTATGGTAATTCACTGATAGTGAGCTCTCACAGTGAATTCTACCAGTGCCATACACAGAACAGGAGTCATTATCACCCCAACACCTGGGCCGACCAGCCAGCCAGTGCGGATAGTTAGCTCAGAGAGGCAAAACTATGCAAACTACACTACTGGCCCTCATGAGTAGAGCAGAAACAACAGCCTGGAGAAAAGGAAGTGGAAGAAGGAGAGACAGATATATAAAAGCAAGTGAAGAAACGACGTGAGACAGGAAGAGGAGCATCAACAGCCTTCAGTGGATCCATTGTGTTGCACTGATGCAGCTTCACTCAAGATACCTTGTACTACAGTGGACTGATCCATGCAGCAACAGGTCAAAGGCTAGTGTATCTTAATGTGGGAAACTAAATTTAAGTCCAGTCAATCCCACGACTGAACAAACATCCTCATGTAACTATTCACTGCTAATCACCTGCAATGCCATGTTTAGATCTCTAAGAAAGGAGGGTTAAGGTTGAAAGCTGACTATTCTAATACTAAACGTGAATAAGAGTTTAATATAGTTCAGTATCATCAAGTTGTAATTTATGCTGCTACCCTGTTTTCATTTTTGGGTAACACAAGTGGTTTTCCAATTGATTTTTTTTTTTTGACACACTAAAAGATTTACAGCAAAGCGTTGTGTAATACGAACAATGAATGACGAGATCTTGTCCAAATCTTCAATGAAGACATAAGACGCGATGATTGAACGTCTTTTGAATATTTGGTGATTTAAGAAAAGAAAAAGAGTTTGGGTGCTTGGTTTTTCTCTTTGAACTGATGCTCAACACCAAACAACTGCCTTCCCTTAAAACAAGATAAAACAAATTTAAAAATATATAAGTTAATTTTTAACCTTAAGGGATCATAAACTACAATTTTCCCACAATGTCACAATGAGGAAACGAACATTATTAAACTCATCATAAAGACAGTAATCAGAGGGCTCTTACTGTTTGTAGGTAAAGTCTTTATATCCTGGCTCTGTCCTCCCCCTACATCCCCAACTTGTCCAAAGGGTGACATCCTAAACTTGACCTCTTAATTAAATATAGGTTAGCATCCATTGACTCATCAGTGTTCTTTATGGCTGCTTTACAGAGAAATGTTGTCTCCTTAGGCCTATTTTATCTGTACGTGTGTGTCTATATATATATATATTATGTATTTATTTATTTTTATATATAATTTTATCTCTTGAGGTTAATCATGAAATATGTTTTCACCTCTGCTGTGATCAGTGGTAAACCTCCAAAGATATCTCTCGCTGTAATTAATGGCAAAGTTGCAGTTTTTTGTTTTCTTCCATAATATAAAAAAGTGGAAGCTGGGTTAAAATTTGGAACAACGCCTCTGACTGCAGTAAGCCTGCAGCTGACATGTATTTCGTGTTCATGTAAACCACAAATGTCATAAAATGGCTGCAAACGCAGGGAATATGTGGAAATTTAGGGAGCTCCATTAGTATTGCAAAAATAATGAGTATGCAAACCCTTTCATAAAAGGATTGTTATCAAAAGCATCTTTGGCTGCACAAATAGTCTAAACCGGAGAGGCCGACTGCCCTCAGCTCTGTCCTGGCAGGGCCCAGACGCCCCACCCTTGTTTCAGCCATTAGCTCCCTCACCCTGGATTCTGCAGTGCGCGGAGTTGCCATTGATTCCAACGATCAAACCATGTACTAAGTGATTCCTCAGACGCCCAAATGGCTCCCTGAGCAAGACTCCCATTGCCATTTCCTGGAGAAATCAATACCACTAAAAAGCAAAGTCAAAAAGAATCTGTGTCCTTTAAAGGTTTGCCCATCTCTTGTTTTTCTATACCTTAATTACTTTTTAATGGAGGTTCATTAAATTGTTATACTATATTGCTACAAGATGCCAGGACAGAGAAAAACAAGTGCATTACATTGATTCTCAATGTAAATTTAGAGAATAATAATAATTCAGGAAAAATTCAGGAAAATATTACTTTTCAAGAAAATATAACATTATTTCAAGACCTAGACTTTATTTTCTGGTCATCAGTAAAAACAAGTTGGATTTATATATTATCTGGTAATTAGACATACATTGTTATCTGACTGTGATGTGTCATCTGCATTAGTCTACATAAACTGGAACCAACCTATTTTTCATGACGATGATTTAAAGTAGATGATTCAGAAAGTTACACAATTAGTGAGTAATTTCTGTATTTGTGTCGTATTTGTTTTATGTTTGTCAGACTTCTATAACAACACCACAATCAATTTTAAAATGATTGGGTGCGATAAATATTGAAATATTATTGTGAGATTAAAAATGAAATGAATGAAAAATTAAACGTTCAAATAAAGAGATGTTAAGAAAGGTGTAATTATTTTTGCTCTTTCTCATTAAACATTAAGTAAATGTACTGGTTGACGTTTTATTCTACTGAAATGCAACACCGCACGGCTCAGACTGTCTTTTGTTTTTTTTTGTCATCGTTAATTTGAACCTCAGAGCTGCTCCAAAGCCCCTTTACTTAATCGCATTTGTCCGAATGGGGAGTCTACAAGTCCTCAACTTCACGGTTATTTCAGGAGGATTTATCACTCCTCTTAAGTCCTGCAGCGAATTCACTGTCAGTCATGCAACCTGACATTTGTCTGTATTCCCGGTTTAATGCGAAAATTCCCGTTTTATTCTTACGCGAACTTTCACCGCTTTTTTATTTCCTATTTGTTCTCATAAAAAAAAGCCTCTTAGATCTTGTTTTCTATCTTTTTTTTTCCAGATTATGTCGACGTAAATAAAAAATGTACAAGATACTAAACTCAGTATTAATCCACAGGATTAGGCTGCTAAAACCTCATAGTTCGGCTGTGTTCCCCTGGTTTTTAAGGAAATAAAAGCAGGTGCAATGTGGTTAAGACATCCCACAAACCTCCATCATTATATCGAACATATCAAATATATTTTAAAACCACAACAGCACGTTATTCTCTTCCAAACCTGTGCTGGATTTAATTTAGCTGATAGTCGTCGAATTAAAAATAAAAACTGAAAATGAGTCAAAGTACAAACAAATAGCAGCAGTGAATGAGACCTGATGCATCAATTAACTGCACTTTCTGATTTTTAATTTCTGATTTGTTTTCTGACGAGGCTACAGACTACAGAGCCCGTTCAAGATAAATGAGCTTTGGCCTATCAAACACAGGAATATGTCCTCATTTTGGAATCTTTCTATGATCCAAACCTTCTTCTAACTGCAGGTTTATTTGGTAGGAAACATTCTCATTACTGCTGAAAAACTGGAGCGAACGTCTTAGAGATAAAACGTAGTTCATACCTTCCTCGGTGTCCATCGCTGAGGGAGATACCTGAGGCTACAAAGTGCACTGAAGTCTGACCCAGCGAACATTTTAAACCTATCATTATCATTTAGAGGCTTTTCCGCTTTTAAAGTTGTCTAGAAACAACAGAAGCCTCCGGTGCGTGTTGCCCGCAGCAGGACTGCAGAATTACAATGAAACAAAAGAAATCCAAGCGGTGTCCTGAACTTCCTGAGTATCAAATGTCAATTTCAGCGCTCCTCTCCTCTCCTCTCCTCTCCCCTCTCTCTCTCTCTCTCTCCCTCTCCCCAAACTCAATCTCCTCCCTTTTTACCTGCGCGTCCGAGCTGCACACTGACAGAAAAGGACGGTTGTGCGCCGTGCACCTTTTTAAAGGCGCAGACACACACACACGTAGGAACAACGCGTTACAGCAGTGTGTGGAGAAAGCAGCCCATCAAGAAGAGCATCAGGTTAGATATTCTGCATTTAGAATATGTGTCCAAATTTTTTTTTACTTCCGAATAAACTGGGTTTTTTTTATTTTATTTTAATCTTGACTAATAGGCCGGTTATGCTTTTTCAAGAGGACTGGGCCCTGTGTGCCAGTTTAAAAAATATATTTTTCAATATAAAACGAGCAGCAGGTCTACCCTTTAAATTGTTGTCTCTGATTCATTGTTAAATAATATTAAAAGTAGTAAAACAACCTTAAATAGTAGCCTACTAAACACGCTGCCGAGTACCTGTATTCACAATAGTGGACGTTTTTCCACCGACTACAAGCAGCTTCCATCCAGCCTCCCTCCACCTGGTTTGCGCTGCCAGTCCAGGGATTTGACCGGTAGAAAAGAAACATAATCGAGCATCTCACCCCTCACCAAAGCGATAATCCAAGTCGCCAAAGTCTCCCCGATCTGCTGCGTTCACGGCTTCTCACACTTGGGGCTGCTGGTTTCTTTAAGGTGGATTTCTCCGGGGACGAGAGGACCTTAAAATGGTGCCGCTTCTACCCAGGCATTGCAGCAGTCTGAGCGGATGAGGATTGGTTTTGTCTCTCCGGATTAAACGATTTCCTGACTAATAATTTGGACCAACCCCCCTCTTTAGACTGTCGCAAAATGGACAGACACTCCTCTCTGGTTGCTACATGAACATCAGCCTATTTTATTTTATTTTTACTACGATTTTAGATTAATAGGCTATCTGCGCACATAAATACAACGGAACTAATTGAAGCATTGCACCTTTATATTAGGCCTTCTGATAAAAAAGGGACTGAGACGAACATTTTCAGAGCTTGTCTGTTCCAGACCACCACAGCAGATCTGTGTCCCTCACAGGCCCGTCGCCTGCTCTTTGTATGAGGCCTTTACGGGCCTGCAGGCCTGTGGCTACAGCGGCCAGCACCTGCAGATCACGGTGCTATGGATGCAGAGAGGGAGAAAGAGACAGAGAGAGAGAGAGAGAGAGAGAGAGAGAGAGAGAGCGCAACAACATAACATTTTCCTCCAAATCCATGGTTTTATCATTTATAACGACAACAAGCATATTGGACCATTAAACACTCTATTTGCTGGAATAACCAGAGGAGCGTCCTCCTCATTCACTTATGGTAAAACAAGATTCAGATATTAAAGCGAGCATGCATCAGACACACGACTTGCCGCATCTTCCCAGCCCCCCATTCGAGGGATTAGTTTTAGTCGGGTGATGCTGTGGAGGCTGCGGTTCTTGGGTCGAGATGCTGCAGGATCAAATGACCACGTCCAGATGGCTAATGATTATCAAATACTGCATGTAAAGCGTGCACTAGTAGTAACTGCAGATTGCATAACGCTTCCCGTCAGAGGAAAGCGAGAAAAATACCTTTGCTAAAATGCCATGTAGGTTTTCTCATTTGTCAGAGAAACCCTCATAGTCAAAACCATACAACCTGATGTGGACCTGATGGAGGCCTGGTGTATGTCTCGCCCTCACAGGAAGCGGCAGCATCATTTCGGGCCCCACGAGTTTCTCAGTGTGGCTCCTGATCCTGCACCAAGCCCTTACGCAAGACTGCAGCCCACCAGCGATGTCCCCGCCGAAGTGTGAACCCGACCTATGTGCCTAGTTCACTTTTGGATGCCTAATATATGAGCGCAAGATTTACCCATGGTCCTCTCCGGTGCCAGGCCAGAGTCCATTTACCTGCTGTTGATAATTAGGCAGATAACTAGGCGAACAACACTCGTCTAATATTTAGAGATGCTGGGACTGGGTTTGGTTACAGGCCTTTCAGAGTCAACAGCGACTGTGAAATCAACCCGAGGTGATTCGTCGTTGCTGCTCAGCGTTGGGGATCCGGAGCACGAAGCTCTCCGACCCTTGACATGGTTTCCACCTGGAAAAGCTGAAATTGGAGCCGCGGATCATCTGTGCAAGAGGCGGGCGTGTATAGGAGATGAGTAGCAGTCGATTAATATTTAAAACACTCATTTGGTTTTGTGCTGTTGTGCCAGAACCAAATGAAACAGGTGCCAGCGGATGGATCAGATGGACGCGGTGCGTATGTGCCGCCACCCGTCTCCAATAAAAGGATTCAGGCTATATGATAGGACGCTGGATGAAATAATAATGCGTCAAGGTTTAATCTACTGCTCCAAAAGAAAAACTAAAGGAAACAATATAGATCACTTTACCGAGGATGAAGTGCTCGAGAAAGAAAAAGAGAAGATCGGTTATTTCACATCATTTTAAATGTAGAGGCAAAGTTAATGTTACAAAATACTTCATATTTCAGCAGAGCTCTGCTTACACAGATATATTTGATATATCATTCCAAATTGTGGGAATAAGTAAATAAAAACACTATAAAATAAGATATCTAAAAAAGTAATAGTATATTATTATTAGAATAATTATTATATGAAATTACATTTTAGCTCCAACATGTGCAGACGGTATAACTGACTGCAGCATGATTACTTAACACAGTAAAACATTGTAGAAATGACAGTAAAGTAGGTAATGAAATGAAATAACATCAACAATACCACACATCAGACAACTGGCTGTTTTTCTGATGCTTAATGTCAAAAAGCAGAAAAACTGACCAACATGTGATTCACATTTATACTGAAAACAAATCTTTTCTGGCTGAGATCCTGTTGCAGAGGCAGAGGGCTGGGTAGGCAGTTAGCAGCACTGGTGGAGCCATGTTAATCAGTGAGTCATCCATTAATAAAGACCTGGAGATCTTTGTATTGCTGTTTCTGCTGCTGCACCTTCACCACCACCTTGTCCTCCACCCCCCCCCACTGTGCCACTGAAACTGATCTTGCAACATGAGAGAGAGAGCCCTGTCACCCAACACACTGCCTGCACGTTGTCTGTGCTTCACTCAAACTGGCTGACGGGCTGTCAGCTCACCAGACACCAGACATTTGTGCAGACTGGAAAAGAAGGAAAGTAGCAGGGAAGACAGGCTCAAAGCTGGAAAGTTTGAAGCTGAATGAGAATCTTGTAGAGGCCTCACGTCATAAACAAGACATGATGGAAATTGTCAACACTTTCATAAACATATTAAAGGCTGTATATGTATATATATATATAATAGATTTGATGCTAAAAGCTTTGCTATGGAAAATACTGCAGCCAACAGTGATTGATCATAACTCGCAGACCTAATGTGGAACCTCAGGGCATTGTAATGCCTTAAAAGGCCACAGCCTCATAGGTCACCTGATCAGCCTGCTCCGCATAGACCAATCAGACAGCTGGTGCATGGCTTTGGCATTACGTCATGGAGGCCCGCAGTTTGTCTTGACCAACGCACTGCGGATAAAACAGAAGCTTTAAATATTTCATTGAGGATCTCAGGTTGCTGGACTCCTGGAGGTCAGGACCGTGAAGAGACAGATCGCCTCGTCCTCGCCTGCTCCTACTCCGATGCTTGACAAGGGGTGGCAGGGTGAAAACAGAAGAGGGGCCTTTATAAACAATTATCTCTAGACAAAGGTTTTGAAATAAAGTACACAAGCAGTATAACTTCTTCTCAGTATGATTTGTGCATCGTCGACCATTATTTTTGAAAAAGTGAATGCAAAACAGACTCAAACTTCCTGCTGCACACATTTGCACCCTTTGTCTACACATTAAGAAGGAACATGTCACTTACTTTTCAGTGTTAGTATTATGACCTGCAAAAAATATTGTATAATGTCTTTAGCGGCTATGGGGGAGAAAATATCCCCGGATTAACACATGCAGGAGCTGAGACTTGATTTTCTTTTTGTCACAGAAAGAATTGGTAATGCAAATGCATTGTGGGAATTCCAAGATCAGTTTTAGTTCTACTAAAGCTATGATCTAGCAGTTGGGACATGTCCACCTAAGCTAACCAGTGTTTTCTTTTAATAAATTCATCTTTTAGTGCATATGTTCATTGCAGTATTCCTTTTTGTACTTACAATATTGTGATTCACCATCTAAGCCCAAACATCTCTGCTCTGCTCTTTTGTTGGCATAGACGTGTGTCGATCACCTGACTGGCGTTCCTAGCCAGGATGAAGACCCTTCGGGGCTCTGATCTGGACATGCTGGAGCTTGTGGCCTAGCACAGAGAGCACATCACATAGAAATAGCACATTGTAGGCAATTCAATCCAAATTCTTACCACCGACATTACTATTAAATGTAGAGGGTGAGGGAGTACTTGGTATTTTGTCTTTTTTTTTTGGATACATATGACATAGATAAAGGGAACAAATGGACTCACATGGACCTGGAGTTTCATTTCCTACAACTTCACCTAAACATTAAATATCACATTGAACATTTCATATTTCTATAAAAAAAAAAGACTGACAGGAAGAGAGAGCAGATTGCTGCGTGACAGAATACATTTTTCAGAGCAGAGAGGATTAAACAGCCTTATGTCACAGCATTTATTTCCCCCTGCTGTGATTATACAGAGGAGGTTTCAGCTGAGGATAGAGGAGGATGGAGGAGGTGGCGCCCTCACCTGGTTCACCAGTGGTATTCCTTCCATCAGTGCACGTGGAAGATGCACACACAGCAAGGTTAATCTGGAACAGTCCAATGTCTCCTTCAAAATAAAACCTCAGTCAGTAGCGCAGATGCTTAGCAGATTTGGCACAGATCAATGGAGTATATAAAACCCGTGGAATGCTATTTAAACCTAACAAACACTTATAAGTCTTTTGAGGTACAGACTGAGTGATTATAATTTTCTACAAGCCACAAATACAACACAAAAACAAAAGTAAGATATGATGGAAATATCAGTCAACCAGTCTATGCTTTTGGATAGATTCACTACAACCATTTCAGACTGTGGTATTACTGACATTCTAGAGTTTCACAGCCCATTCAGAACCGGACAGGAGAGTCATGACGGGAGTGTAGTATCATACTGACACCTTGTGGAAGGGTTGATGTAACAGGTTAATGTCAGACATTTGAAAACAATGTATTTGTATTTGGGCTGTTTTCTGTCAACTGTTTGGATGTCATCAGTGGTATTGGGTTGAAATAACTATGGTCAGCCTTGCTAATAACGTCATGCATCCAAAGACATTTCAGTTCAAGATCAATTCAAGAAACAAAAATCCAAAACTTGCCAAAGTAAGATATTTATCACCGTAATTGAATGACTACGTCTGTCTTATACTGCTGAGTCTCATCCTAATTATAAAACTGAGCTTTTCAAACATATGGTTCACTCAGTCATATCAATGCACTTCGGCATTTTATGAAAACAAGAAAGACGTTTGTTAGAATTTAGTTTTAAACTGAGATGTAATTGCTGTTACATAATAATAAAGATTGGCCGTTTATTTCACCTGGTGGTCTTTCATCCATCGTTGCACTGAAAGAGAGAAAAAAATCTGTACAACAACATTAAATCAGATTCAGACATACTGTATATCAATAAAAGATGATAACGATGCAGGATTTAACCTGAAACAAAGGAATCCAGAGAACTGAGAGTAAATTTAAACATCAATATAAATTTGAAAAGATAAATAATTATTTACCTGCATTAAAACAGCTCACAATGTATTACTTTAATGGTGTATGTTTGTAACTAGGAATATGTGGGACAGAATAGGAGTGCACAGGGTTCTTCTTAGTAAAAGAACATGCACAACAAACATAAGAATAACCAGCCTCAGACTAAGACAGGTCATACACATTGAATGTTTTATTAAAAAAGAAGTTATAACAGTTTATTTTATACACAACTATTTATGGAGGTTATAAGCCTATTAATAGAGAGCATTGTCTTTTTGACAGGCATGCCCACTTCACAATGCAAAGAAAAAAAAAAGAGAAGGGCAAAGAGGGTGGTTAAAAATAAGACCAAGGACAGACTTTTCAAAACAAAAAGAATCCTTTTGACCTTTTAACCCTCAAGTATCACACACTAAGTACCAAATACATAGTCTCAGTTAAAAGCTGCAGTATTTACTCCATTGCCCTTGAAGGGATAAATAAAGTTGTATTGAATTGAATAGTTTCTATAAAAACTGCCATTTTCCATGTTGTGTGTGCTGCTAAATCCCCTCATGGCAGCATTAGGCCAGCACGGGGCACAAATACACACAAGACAGAATGGGACGTGTGCACCAAGCGAGCCTCGACCTCACACCAGAAGCATGCAAGTGCGCGAGCAAACACAGTGAACACATGGGGGAGGTGAAATTATGAGATCAGTGATGATTCTCTGCAGCTGCGCCGATAAAAATGAAGGATGGGCTCTGGACGTCCTATCTACTGATTAATGATAGACCAGTCCATTCAGTTAGATTGGGCCCTTCATCTTGTTTGCATCTGGTAAGATGTGGGAGAATGCATGAGAACGATTGTTGGGCTATGGCTCTTTACTCAACTTTCTATGCAGGTTTGCAGTAGCTGCATCATAGGAAACCTAGTTGTCTGGAGCTGTGGGTAATTAAGACATCGTCATGTGTAAGTCTGTGTTCTCAGAGCAGAAGATGTGGAGAGGAGAAGCTAAAAGAAAATTATAAGCATTTACAAAAATAATTCAGAATTGAATTCAAGTTGGAAAAAACAAAACAAAAACAAAACAAGGGAGGTCACTGAAGACGTCGAGTGGTTGTCATTTTTACAAGATCAACACAGCCGAGTATATCATGTACAGTTGTTGTTTATTGCCCAGATGCAAATAATGCTGAAAACCAAAACTATGATTTTATGATCTTGTTTTTGATTAAGACAAATATATCTTTAGTTCCCTGTTGCAGCACCCTTATCATAATGTGCCATTTTATTAAAATTCACATCTTAGATATACTGTATTTTCAGCACTCAAGTACAATACTGCAAAAATGTAAAGTATAACAGGAAATCCAATCTGTATTACTTTGAACAAAAAAAATCAAGATCAAGATCTGAGCAGAGCGATTTTAGATGAACCATAACTTAGAACAGTGGTGCTTTATGACCAAGATTTTAAAAAACAAATAAACAGGTCTGTTTTGTTAATAAATACACATCTATAGGCAGGTCATGGAGAAAACAAAAGACAATTGTCAAAGTGTGAAATTGCATCCAATTTGCAGTTTGTTCTGAGTGAATGTGGATCACAAACACGCTTGAACCCATGAGAAACATTTGCATGGCTCTATGAACAATATTCAGAATCAGTATCATTATCAATCACTACAAGTTAACATCCAAAACATCCCCAGGCTGGATCAGAGAAATAATTACTCATGTTCTTTAAACAGTCAAACCCTTCTGATAAATACTGAAAATTAAAAACACATTAAGGAGGTGGCCCTGCATTAAATATGCATTCAAATGAGGCCATAATTACAAGCATGGAATTATGTTTTAAAGGATGTTTTTGGAGTAAAGGGTCTGAACCACATTTCTGTAAAGTTAGATCTATCAGGCTCACTACAAGTCAAACACCCCCCTTGCTTGAAATCATTCATCTCTACAACTCTGACTGCAAGGAGAGAACAAGCAGGCATGTCTATCTTACAAGTAACCACACAAAAGACACTAACTAAAGGTCAGATGAGCAATGAATGTTTTATCAGATAAGTATACCAAACTAGCTAACTTTATCGGTAATACAGCCATATGGAATATATTGTTTAGTTGAAGTCACCACCCAGCAAAACTAACTATCCTGACATGTCAAAAGCACAGTTCAGCAAATATTAGCATGATTTCCATCATCTCAGTACCTTACAAGTGAAAAAGGTGAATCACAATGCAAGATAAAACCAAACTGTATTTTAAACCAGAGCCATTAAAGTCTAACAATCCTATGTTAGCTCGAATACACCCAGTGGCACTCAGAGGCCTGGATAATTTTCCTAATCTGCAATAGATGTCAAATCACAAAATACACAGGATCATATTGATGAAAAAAAGTAGGACGTTTAAAAACAATGTGCTTTTTTTTGTTATTTCTGATCTTCAGGGCTTTTGGTAACTGGATTAATGGACACCTTACTTTTGTGATGAGGCACAGAAGAGTTGAAATTAAAAGTGATAATGTGACCTACTGAATATGATTCGGTCTTGAATCTCCTGCTCAGGATTCACAATCTGCCCTAAAACCAGTGATTCTTACTGCAATCTATGAAGTGAACACATTAGTTTTTAGGTAGTTTGATTGCGATGTAAGCCTCGACAAACAACACTCTCAGTGTTTTGGGTCCAACACTGAGCTTTTATGAGGCTACAGAGACGTGTTTTTATCACTGTACAAGGTAGACGCTGTACACACACACCCACGCACACACACCCACACACACAAATATCCTAACATGGTGACCCCCCCATCAGGCATAAATGTGGGTACAAAAAAATAAAATTAGGAAAAAAAATAACCAAATGCAAAGCAGCAATTGCAAATTCTTTCCACACATCATGGATCTACATCTTAGCCCGCAGAGGTTTTTTCCTGTCAAATCTGCACATATTAAATGTATGTAATCAATGTAAAATTCATTCCTCTCAAAGAAAATTGCTACAAGCTGAATGTCAAATATTTGGCTCTTATTTTGTAATCTTCAAATCAATAAAAATCCTGGTAAGCAGACATGAAGTGTGAGAGTCCAGTCGAAGCAGTCGGGGTACAAACCACAGGTCAGACCAGTATAAAGGGCATGCATTGGAGCAAACACCAAGTAACAGTGGAATGTGAGGAGGACTAATATTACAGGAACCTGAATCTTCAATAAATCCTTTGTTTTTACTCAGAACTGCACAGTAACCATATGACCACTATTGTTGCTTCTGACTAAAATGAAAACTAATTTTGGTGCTAGTTTTCTAAATTCACTAGAATATAGAATTACATTCTTCACCAAGCTGGGAAGCTATTACTGACCAATAATACTAAAAATATTTATTTTAAAAGCAGGATAACACTGGCATCCTGCACAATCGGACAGATTACTTAAACAATACTTGGTGCTTATGCGTCTGAGGTGCTTCCTGATAGAAACCTACTGCAAGCTGCATGAAATATGAAATTCCTATGGTCAGATGGTTAAAGACTTGCTCTGATCTGTCTTCTATTTCCATAATACCATGTGAGTCTGACCAGAATCTCCACAAATCCCTCAGAGTAGAGCCACTTTGTCTCAAAAGCACCCACCGTGTCTTTTGACACCGTCACTCCCCATCTAATGACACATGTATGTAAGGTTTTTGTTCTTCAAACACATTTATTTTTTGCACTGCACAGCGACACGTGAACACAGGTAACTGCAGCAGCTCATGAGTAACAAAAAGTTAACAAAAAAGTAACAGCCAATATAGCATTCACACTGAAAGAGAAAGATGTGTCTCAGTCAATATGCTGAAAATGTTACGCTTAGGCAGCCTTTAGGATTGATTTTCTCTGTTTATTGGCACTTTTCTTTGTTTTTTTTGTATTATTATGTAAGGTGTGCTAACTTGTCTGTGATTGTGCGCCTTAAAAATACTTTCTTGACTACAGGGTAATATTGTACAGCAGTTCACCCAGGCAAGCAAGACGCAAGTAGCTCTGCAGTGGAGAAACTAACAAAATGTTGGTCAGAATCAACTGGCATTGTGGGGAAAACAATGGAAATTAGGATTCAGGTCAAACTGGAAAGATCTCTTTTAAAAAGTGAAGTTGGAATAAAGAAATGAGATGTTCACGGGGAGATTTCCTGCCTACAACATGACACACCTTAAAAATGCAGAGATGATGGGGAGAAAACGTGAAGGCAGCTGCAATATCTGCGTAGGGAAAAACAGCTACAGAATGGGAAGGGTGTCTGTCAAACACACCAAAGGCTAGATATCCATAAAAATCCTTGTTTAGTAGTAATAATAATAATAATAATAATAAAAAAATCAACTTGTTTACATATGAATATTATAAGTCTGCTTTCTCATGGTTAGGAAATCAAATATAGTCTCTGTGGGGGTTAAAGGAGGGGGGTGGGATGGGGGAGCCCTCCTATCACTACAACTCCATGTCCTGTGCCTCATCTTCCGAAAAATCTGACATGGAGCTTTCAGATGAAGAGTCACCCGCCCCCTCTTCCTGCTCCTTCAGGGCTTCCTCTGTTGCATATTTCTGGATGTATTCTAAAGAGAAAAGTGAACAAAATGACAGACAGTCAAAACCCAGTTTAGGGATGGTAATTACATTTTATAATATCCTGGCCCCGATAGATATTCATTAAGCAAAACCTTTGATTTTCTGCTTGTACTCTTCTGGCCGGTGAAGGTACATCGCAGCTGCATCCCCATTCAGGGGGTCAATGGGGTTTGGGTAAGCCAGCAGCTGGGGCAGGAACGACTCAAAGATGTTGGTCAGATCTGGGGAGGAAGAGAGCAGACGTTACTGTCAGGTTTCTACAAAGTCTAACCATTAACTTATCGAAATCTGTTTGAAATCAATATTTTTACAATCATCATAAAAAACTGCTGCCTCTGTCAAAAGTGACCACAGGAAAGATCATAATGAATTCACGCACACATCAGTCAGCAATGACTATACAAAGGTGAAAGACACTAGCTACTAAACCATAAAAAAAGGCAGCCCAATAGACTCAGAAGCTGGACACACATTATTTCCTTCCAGTAGCCCTCTGCTAGCAGGCCTCCTTTTTCTCTCAGAGCTGAGGCCTACTAGAAGACCTGCAATCCTTCTATCACCTTCTAGGTGTCACTATTGAGTCCATTCAAATTGGGAAAACAAAAATTTCCCTGGAGTGTATTGTACTGCATTGCGTTTACGTGATTCAATCAACTGCTTTTGTTTCATTGTTCTTTACAGAGAGTCATCACGCACAATACTTGGTTGATTGACCAATTCTTTCTGTGTTTGTCCAATCTTGATCCAAACACTCAACACAACAAAATCTGCAGCAATTTAGACAAGTTCGAACAAGATATTAAGAAAGGAACAGGGACTGAACATTCTCTAGAAAGGGTCTGACTTGGTTTGACTTAAAAAAACAATAGATGAAGCTTCGTCATCTGATAACATCATTAATAATCTAGAATTATAAAAAGTATTCCCTTTATATCATATCTCATAAATTGAATTTGTTGTGAAACAAGTTATTTCAATACCAATTAAGGCTTTAATATTCTGCTCTGACTTATATGCAGAAAACATTTTACTATAAAGCCATTTATACTACTCAACATCTATCTTAGCCCTGTGGAGGGGCTGTAATGAGAAATTAATGGGTGAGTACACAGAGGGAAGGGCACACTGACATGGAGAGTAGCAGAAAGACATGGTGACAGTGAGAGGATCAACTGGGTGAGAAACAACAATAACTGCCATCGAGAGTATGGAGCACGTCTCTTACAGCTGACAGATTGTAAATCATTCCTCTCGAGGGTGAATGTTCTCTGACCTTGTCGGTTGAGGCTTTTACCTCATTAGTGTTCACTTCTCCCCTCAGTAAGTAGATTAGGCTGGTGATGGCACTGTGTCAAGATCTTTGCACATAATCACACAGACCCCAGTGAGGAAATTTAATATGAACACATAAGCGGCTGAGCCACTCACCATATAGGGCTGTCCATGTCTGGTTGATGACATCTAAACACACAGTTCCTGACCTGGGAAAACGAGAAGGACACAGCGTTAAGAGTGACCAGGGGGAAGCGGGGGAAAAAGGGAATCTGTGTGTGGTGTTGTGTCCTTGCTTAGAGGTCAGATGTTCTTATGTCCATTTTTCCCTAAACTGTTGAAGAAGGCCTGTCCCATTATGAATGTTGCTTTAAATGCCCAAACTAGAAAAGAAACCCTAAAGTGGCCCAAATTAGAGGTTTATTCCTTCCAGCTAAATGTGTATGAAAATGTTGACTTTATCAGTCGCCAGTAAATATATGGTTTGAAGTTGACCATTAAAGGAAGATAAAATGGAATAATATACAATAATATTATGTAAAATGACACATTGGTCTGACACAAATCACAGTTGTCCACACAGAAAAGAAGTTTCATTTATTCATATACTATAGACTTTACACAGCATTATTCTGTTTTGAACCATTATAAAAATATTATACTGTAAACATGGGTATCACAGAGCTTGTACCACTGCTATTTACACTATGTCAGTCGTTCTCTTGAGATAAATTTAACACTTTCTGAATCCACTCATGTTGCTTTTGTGAATTGGGCAAAAGTTCAACCTATTAAGGCTGCATTCATACAGATCTTTCTGTGCTGGTAGATCTGTGCCATTTCATGTACTGAAGAGACATTACATGTCTTGAAAACTTATTAGATGTCAAGACATTTCACAGACAAAATTAAAACTCATGACGGGGACTGCAGTTGATTTCACCTTTGGTCATTACGATCTTGATGTGAACAGCAGTAATATAGTGTTCCAACAGGAACGTGTGATTGCACGTATGAGATTGGTCAGTGCAGCACCTTGCCAGATGATGTCATGTTGCAGAAGAAGTTGAGCCAGATCCAACTTTTTTCTCTGCGTGATGCTTTGTCATTTTGGCTGAGCCCCTGATAATGCCAGTGCCCGCTGCATTTCTCACTTCATTCATATGAATGGACCTGGCCTCTAAGCAGTGGATTAATGTGCTCATAGATACATAGAGCTTAGCCAGGTTCAGTATTTCTATCATTTGCAGCTTTTAGCTGATCAGGACAAAATAGTGGTCTCAATGAAATGTTTTTATTTTAATACACAACATCACAAAGTATTGGACAAACATTTAACAAACAGACTGAAATCCACTTACGCTTCATCAATGTTGGGATGAAAAATCTTGTTCATGAATCCTGAAAAACAAGGCAGAGATGAGGACTGTGGAAAAAAAGTGAAGTGAAACCCAAAACAGCAGGACCTTTACAGTGCATTTATGACCAGTGATACCTACCTATTGATGGTGATTTGAAAGGGTATTTGTCAGGAAGATCTACTCGCACCTTCCACACACCTCCTTCGTACGGCGCTGTACATGGAAACAGAGGAGAGACAATTATTCCAGTAAACATCATATTTCATCCTTCATACAATCCAACAGATTTTAGACGCTGCACAGTTAAAACTATTTTCTATACTCCTTTCTTCTCTGCTTAGAAACACAACAGAGAGGAGCATTTGAGAAATGAACTACTAATGCCACTTCTCTCTGCCATTTTATGCAGTAATGCATTTCAGCCCAGGAGAATTTCTCACTTCCAAATCATATAATATACTGACATCAAAGAGGAAGAGAACAAGATTGTGTGACTGTGTGGTGCTCTCCCAGAACAGCTGCGTGTAACAGGACCCTCGTGTTCTGTACTGAAAATGAATAGCACATAGATGACTGAGAATACACGCATTGAGGATGAATGGCAGCAAGCACATGCATGCACAACAGTACCATTTTATTTGGAATAGTCTTTAGGCGTTAAAAAAAACATGCTCAAACACCCACTTCCTCTCTTTACTGATGTTTAAGTGGCAGTGGTTTTAGTGTGACACATGTTGCAAACAGCACACAAAAGAAGTATTTCCTGCTGATGAGGCTGCTCTCCTCATCCGTCCATTCTCTCCAAGCCTGGCCACTCGGTTTCACATGTTGTGACCTCAGGTCTGGTTTCAAACTGTTCTCTGTTCCTGGGCTGCTGTGGTGAAACTGTCTTTACAGTCCAAACAGGAGATTGACTGAGATTGCCATTCTGGCTGCACTCACAGACAGCATTCACTGACACAGTCTGTTCTGTATGAAGTGTAATATAACTACTGGTGCTAGGTGGTATACAAATTAATCTGATACATGGATTGTAATTTCATGTACTGTTCATTTTTTACATACTTCAGTAATCAAAAAATTGTATAATATTGATGCATATCGAAGGACTACGTTTTTCAAATGTTGTCAAGTCAGGTGAATGCACTTTATTTATTACTTTAGCAGAAAACATATATTCAAACACCAAGAATGTATAACACTCTATAGCACATTGAAGTCAAAGACACTATTTTAGGCAGCTATTGAAAAGGGATTGTTTATAAGCCACAGGTTTCACTTGAATGGCTACATTCTACTACATACTACTATGTACTGCTGACAGTAGAACAAGCCAGAAACCTGTATAAAGGCTCAGTCATGCATAAAAAAAGTTGTAATATAATATGAAATCGCCAGAATCTTGAAAGTACAATGATATAACCTTCTGATCAGACTGCCCAGCACTCAAGCGATCTTGTTTATAACAAGAATGTGAATGTGGTTGACAACCATCTCTAAAAATATTGTGCTTTTGTCAAAGGAGGAGGATTATTGGGAGAATATACAAAAGCTAAAGTGGAATGATTGAGAATTTCTGGAACATGCGTGATAACACGTTAGACCCTTTTGGGACACGAGTCCAAAAAACCCCAACAAGGACTCGACAGCAAATTATGAAACGTGTTTAATGCGTCAGTACACACAGCCTTTGTTAAAATGGACTAGAGAAACACTTACTTCCTTGTGGTCCGAAAAACTTCACTACAAATTCATTGAGTCCACTGAGGATGGTAACTTCATGTTTGCTCTCGATGCTGTGAACGCTGTTAAGGACAATGGTTTTTTACGTGACTGCACACAAATACAAACAAACACAACCTGAGGGTCTACGATGAAGAGCAACTCTTAATAATATCCAGGGTCACTAACAATTTGGCCTCGCTAAAAGCATTACTTACCCTTGTTTTCAGTGTAACACATTATTACATGCATGGTTACAGAGAAGACAATGACATTAAACAGAGTCTGACCTTCTTCCTCTCTCTAACACAACATCATCATTTCACATCAACCAAAGTTATGAAGACTGAAGAGAGAAATGACTGATTCTGACATAATGAAAACAAATCAATGCAGAAAATTTACACTTATCCACAAATTATAAGGTATTGTTATACAAAATAAAAAAAAATGTATGCACACATATACATGCTCACATTGGACAGTAGATATTTTTTACTCATCATTTAGAGCCATGCAGGGCTCCCTTAACCTGTGACTCTTTGATAACCCACACAGAAATAAAGGACAAATCCCCATAGAGAAACAGAATAAAAAATGCGACATTACAGCTACGTGAATATGATGCTTGATTTTTATCATCCATGTCCCTCTCTCTAAAACCAAATCATTGCAGAGAAATTTGTTTTCTTCATGTCAGCAAGGGGAGGAAACAGGAAAAAAAAAAGAGAGAATGATGGAAAAGTGTATAAGAATATTGGTCACAGAATGAGAGTCATAAACATTGACAGAACAACACTAAAGACAGACGGTACAAAAGACAGAATAAAATTCAGTTCTTCATGCGACACAGAAGCAGCTGGCTTGTCAATCCTGATTGAGTGTGGATCCCTTTAGCAGCACACTGATCCCCAAAGGGTTAAATCAAACTGGAGGTTATTTTAAGCTCGGGTTGAGTATGTGAACAGTAGACTGAATCTCTGGCTTCGGCAAGGAAATGTGTCATTGTCAGACAGAAAAAGAACCTCTCTGTTCTGACTTGTGTTGGAGTCAAGGAGCCATTCATAGGCTGTGTGATTGCAAAGACTAAGGCAGAATGAATAACCACTGACACCACAAGTACAATATATATCTAAAGGCATGTTAGCAAAACAACAACTAGCCCAACAACTAGAAAGAAATGTTCCTTTAAGCCCAGTGTTAAAGGAACATTTCCCTTAGTTAGACTACATGCATTATGTTTACATTCTGCAGATGAACCAGTTATGTCCTTACATAAAGATATCTAACCAGTAGTGAAACCATGTGTGTTTGTCACATGTGAGAGGAGCAATGCAGGCAAGGGGGGTTGTACAGAGTGTATATGCTGTGGTATAGAAGACAGAGCAGGGGGATAAGCTATTAATGGGGTTAAGTTAACACTGATAATGCTAAAGGATAACTGACACTGAAATACTGAGTGACTGAAGGCAACCACTGACCTTTCATCCATTTTTTTAAACACATTTTAGCATTTGTCTTTAAGACATATTTGACACATAAGAGAAAGGGTTTACAGGATAGGGTGTCATAATATGGCTTTACCTTTCAAAATACTGAAATGACAGAAAATCAAAAATGCAAAGGCCAGGGTCTTAGTGATTTGTAAATATTCATGTAACCATAGTAAGGTTGTGTGAGAGAAGGAGGAGGTAGGGAAAAACAGTAGGTCATATTGCACTGAGTGACTTCTCACATACACTCACATTATAATTACATGACACATCACTTGTTTAAAATATAAAAGCAAGAGTCAAAACTCACAAACAACAACCTTTTTTGTGGCTGGTCTCAGCATCTTTCCATCTCTCCTCTTAAAAACAATTACAATGTGTTACTACCCGTCATATTAATAGCAGTGTGGTTGTCATTGGTTTGCATCCACAGCTGCAACATGCACTCTCACTACTGACAATCTTCATCTTAAGAAACAATTCCTGGCTTTGACGTCGACTTCAATACTTCCACCTCATCCTCTTATCTGTGTTTTTGTGATAGTCGAACTGGCCTTTTGTTTCACACGGGGAGGCCCAAGGCTTCATGCTCATTTCTTCTACAATCTCAATATGAAAGACTTTGACAAGCTTATTAGACCAGGAGTTGTTTCTAGTAGAGCTTGTAAACTCCCAACAATTGGATGGAGTGGAAGATGACTGTGGAATGTGATTGACAAACCTTTGAGTCCTTGTTGTTTAGGGTGACATGACACACAGCATTTGCCAAATGGAATAAAATTTGAAAACAAAAAAACAAAAACAAAAAAACTGGTTTCACCTTTATAGCTGCCAAGAAACGAAGACAGCATTGACAGTGACATGGCAAAAATAATTATGTCACCAATTAACTTAGTAGATAAGATTTAAACCTGTTACAAATAAATCCACATACATCTCTGCATTGAATATGTTTCATATGCTGTATAACTGAACTAGTAGCAGCAATTTTATCTGGGTTATGCATTTTCTAGTTCTCCATTTGCAGCATAATGACTCTGTCTATCCTCCCACCTTGGATTAGTATAGATAAGTCATAATCTGTGGATTGCAACAGCTCAATATCCTTTTACACACACATCTAATCTGATACACAGGGTTCAATCAATCCAGAAGAACATACACACACACATCCTTACTGAGACATGCCACATGATGTTGAAAGCCACAAAAACTGTAACAGCAACACAGCCTCTGATGTTAAAACTGCTGCAGTAGCAGACTTTTTTCATACGACACCAAAACTTAAAAACAGTGTAAAAAAAATAAAAAAAGGTCTAAAAGAACTACTTTCAAGCTACATTAACCTGTTTAAATGTTCCAGGTTTGTCAAAGGTCAACGTTATCCTGATTCTGAACTTTATAAAGCACATTCATTGGTTTAAGTGCTAAAATATGCAGTAAATAGCATTTATGGTCATGGTCTAGACATGTCTTGTTTTCACTCTGTTTGTTTTCGGTCACTATCCCTGCCTGAACAAGGATCAAAATATCCCAGCCTGACCAACCTCTTTCTAAGTATGGAAAACAAACATGATGGAGAGCCATAAAGAGCACTCTGTCAAACAATGCTGTGACAACTATGCTTCAGGTTCTGGCCTATTTCAAAGCACATAACTGTCTCTCTTTCATCTTTCTTTTTGAGAAGTAAAGGTAAAGCCCATATCTTTTCAACAGCAGGGTGATGAACCTCATTTCAAAATGCCGTATGAAGCTTTACAATAACTGTAAAGTGACACCACAGACCAGATTATTTAGATCTAATTAATGTACAATACTCAGACAACCTGCTCTTACCTCTAGCTTTAAGTTATTCTTTTTAGTGGGAGAGTCCATTCCTCCTGAACAGACCAGGCTAAAATAACAGGAAAGGTAGAAAACCAAACAAGTCCGAAGACATATGGGGAGCCTTATCATGACTAAACGCATACAGCAGTGTTGGTCCGACAGGGAAAGCTACCGAGTCTTACACTAATGTTTTTCAACCAGACTCAGAAGCCAGCAGGGAAGAGGAGCGTAGAAGCAGAAAGCAGAATAAGGTCAGCCAACAAAACAGAGAGTAGAAATAATAAAAGATAAGAGCACAAGAAGATTAGGAAGAGAGAAGTTGAAGAATAAAGTGAAAGAAACATGGAAAGGGTGAAGCCAATGGACAGGCAGGCAGAGTGATGGTGACGAACAGATAATGACATAAGAGTTTAGCCTGGTGAATGCTGATTTAGTCCCGCAGGCAGATCTGTAGATGTGAATTACATCACTGCTGTGGACTGCAGGCCTACGACAACTGTGCCTATGTGTACACCACCAGTCAAAAGTTTGGACACACATAGGAATGACCATGTTTTTCATGAAAAGATAAATGATTATCTTCAGTTGTGTTACCATCATTGCACTTGGTTTTCTAATGATCAGTTATGCTTTTAAATTAACACACTAGCATTAGCAAACATAACATGCTATCAGACAGTACTAATGTTTGTAGAATGTAGGCCTCTATATTTTTTTCGTAAATATTCATTTTAAAAAACAGTTGTTTACAGCTACAATGGTCATTTACAATTTGAACAATGTCCACACATTCATTCTGATCAATTTGATGTAATGAAATCTGCTTTTCTTTCACAAACATGGTCATTTCTATGTGTGTCCAAACTTTTGACTGGTAGTGGAAAAACAGTTTGTTGGTTTGACTTTCAAGGGATCATCCCATGCTATAATAACTAATATGGTAGGTAAAAGTAATTTCCAGAGTTTTTCTATGCATAGTGGGTAGTGTGTTTGTTGATGCAATAACTCCCAAAGACTCTACACTTTGTTGGTTAAATATCAGATAACCTGATGTAAGGATGAACTAAACAAAACATGTTCATTTGTTTTAATGTCATTGTTTTAAATGGAATAAACACTACAACAATCACACAGAGCAAGTCCTTTAAGAGCACTCACTGGTTTATAGATGAGAAACTCTGAGACAGCGACGTATGTTTCGGTTTCTCTCCTTCACACACACAGATGTAGCAACAATGTACAATCAAAGCCCTTGCAGATGAAAGGCAGGAAACAAAGCAGCTGTCCTCAGGGTGTAAGCAACGGGTAGGCTTCCTCCACCAAGAAACACCATATACACTATGAAACAAGTGCACAGGCTAATGACTATCATCTACAAAATAAGTCTTTCTTATGTAACAGCAAGGTCTATTCTCAAATGAAAAAAAAAAAACCTATACCCAGAACACAGTCAATACCTACATAAACAAGCCTGTGATATGGTACCTTATTAAAGAAAAAAAAACAAAAAGGCTGAGAAAAATTAAATGTGCATATTTTGAGTATGTGACTATTGAGTACAAGGTTTGACTTAACTAGCAAATGTGTTAAAAATGTTAAAAATACATATTTATAGAATATAGCCTCTGTGTTAAATGTGCCTATTTATGTATTCAACTATCTACGTATTAGAGCACTGCAACGAGCAAAGCAGGATTGTTGTGTGACCTCCTATACACTCTGCAGCCTAAAAACAGAGGCAGCTAGTGTAGCACAGTAACCATCCTGCCACAGCAGGCACAGCGAGCGATAGGTGTTTCTGTAAGAGTGTGGTTTAATCAGCTAACAACCAAACAAACACTGTTCTCCCCTACGGCCATCACCAGCCAAACCGACTGACCCCTCTACTCACTCTCTCTCTCATACTGAGGCTAATGTTTTCCCTCAGCTGTTTACCGTTATTGCTCATTAAGTCAGACTCGTGTTAGTCATTGTCAATGCAGATTTGAAGCGTGACTGAGTCATTTCAACTGTCAGAATCTGCCTCAAACTCCACCTCATTGACTCCATAGAGCCTATAATCCATGTTTCCTATGAAAACATGGATTAAAAGCAGGCGCTAAGGGGGGATGAAAATAAGAACAGAATGAGAAACCATCTAGACTACAGATGGCTCAATAAAACAGTTTCATTCAACCAGTATGTGAATTGCCAGTTGCTGACATTGTCTCATAAAACAACATTCACGCCTTCAGTTTGCCACACATTATATTTTATTTAAGTAAGATGTCATCAGGGCAAATATTTGAGTCAACGATTAGCAACATACCAAAAGGAGTAACACAGGAAAAAACAGCAGCAGCAGCAGCAGCCTAGATACTCATATACACAAAGTTTATAAAGGAAGTTGTCATTTTCAGCTGCTAATCATCCAGTTAGCATGAAAGAGTTAAAACGTTACTGTTGTCCGTTCAAATGCACGTTTGCTTTACTAATTTGGAAACTGAAGTTTCATCTACTATTCCGAACTTGTAGAATCTAGTATGGTGCATTCCACTTCTGGTTGTGAAACCTCATTTAGACAAGCGCTGCAACAGCCACCACTCCTTGGTCAAGTTCCCCCACTGTTAAGGCTCTCACATGGAAAATATAGGGTGCCTGGATCTGAATTGAGAATAGAGGTGTACTAGTATAACAGTAACAGTCCTACATCAGCTGCTCTCACTTCCCCTTTTTTCTGCCCACAGCTCCAAAAATATACAGATCTACTCAGGGGAACAATAATAATCTACCATACAGATGTATCGATATATAATATCATAAAATATAGAACAGGTTAACCACATGTGATCATTCTATCTGGAACCAAAACTAAAAATTAGCAACAAAGAGTGGTCTAATCTTAAAAAGACTGGGCAAGAATAGTTTAACCATATCTATGTGGATAACACTATAAAATACTACAATGTATATTCAAATGTCAGGGATCATTCTGCAGGTTATTGTTAATATATGACATAATGCTAAAACACAATTTACTTGCTTTAATCTCTGCTTATCACTAAAAACACAACAAATACCATTACTGACCTCACATAGGTGACAATCTTTAGCTGTGAAAAAAAAATTATTCTGATTTATTCTTTACTTATATATCAGCTCTGCAATTAATTCTACTTATGCAATATTATAGAAAAGTGCTAATTCTATTAATGTTTATTACCGAGGTCATTAACGTACTGTCCTAGTGGTATTTAAAAAAGAACAGATATATTTAATGTACTGAAATGTAGTTTCAATTAAAATTTCAATACTGATAAATGATGTAATGAAATAATAAATCTTGAAATAAACCATTGTTTCAACATCCCAAGTATCGTGTTTTTAAGCAACTCTGGGCTTAAACTGACTGTTCTCAAAGCATCTAGCTCTGACACATTAAGTGTGAGAATACTGACAGAGCAGCGTATGCAGTCCGTGAAAAAGAAAACTGCACAGCAGGTTTTACATATCAATGGACATATGGCCCCAAAGGCCTGACTCACTCAGATCCACATGAAAATGTCTGGTAGCTGTTAAGTGCTGTGCTCACTGGATGGTAGATGGGAAGTAAATTAACTAAATACCTCAGTTTCATTTCTGCTTTAACAAAGGTCAGATGTAATACTTTAACTAGGTGTTCACAGAGCTATATTTTCTAAGCTCATATAAAAATGTGTACAGACAGAGGTACACATTCCACCCCCAAAGGTACAATCTTCATTTAGCATAATGCATGTGCAATATAATTTTTAAATGTACTTAAAGCGAAGACAAAAAAAGAGAAGCAAACTAAATACCCAGGTCAATGCTCAATGATTAATCCACTATATCATACACCATTTGCAATTCAAATTGGGTTTCCTTTCTATACAGCTCTCATTATACTATTCTAGCTGATGGCTACCTTGCTGTGTGAGAGCTGGAGCAGCACAATGCTGCACAGGCTAAGTTCTTTGTCTTCTTTTCTGAGAGATGAGAGCCCACCCACTGCAATCAAATGTGAATCCTTCAGCTGCTCCTCCTTTCAGTCCTTCACTAAATCAACAGTCTATTTACAGCAATAGCACTGGGTTTCTGTGTGTGTGTGTGTGTGTGTGCGTGCATGAGCTGCATGCATGTACACACAAATGAAATCATCATTAACAATCGCAAAACTGAGTGAGAGCAGGAGAAACAAAGACCTGAATCTGAGACAACTGCCTAATGAGCAAATCTAGCAGACAGGATTAGCTGTGTGTTGTAAAGACAAAAAAAAAAAAAAAAAAAAAAGATTCCAACAGTGACATGTTGAAGACGCTGGAAAGACAAACCTGAATCTCAGTAAGGTGAGTATCTGACACATGGCTAATTTTATCAGCTTGACACAGACTAGTACTGCACTGAGGCAGATTGTTAGACAGAGTCAAGTAAGGGTGTGGATTGTGTCAGTTGCACTTTTTTTCCCCTGATAAGGCTCAATCCCTTCTTAAACAAACCATATAAAAAAATACAATAAAATATATTTAAAAAATATATATGCAACTGGATTCTGTGTCACTGGTTCAAAAGATGACTAAACATGCTTGTGTCAACCCTTTGATTTTTCACATTACACCTGCAGTGCAAGTGAGCTGCAGAGGGTGACACAACTCCCCAGTGCCAGAAAGAAATTATGCGAAACGAAGAGAAGAACTTCAGTCCATCTGTTTTTCTAAGGGAACTCAGCCATGCGTGCAGGAAGCTTCACTGTTTGCCTAGTGGGATTAACAGTGAGGGCATCAAATCTCCTCCCGTCAAGGATGCCATGCTCCTGGACCCCCAACACAGCACTGTCAATCAAGGAAAGGCCCCCCTGACTATAAGGGATCCCATCCACTGTTTACCAGGTTACCTTGTGTTCACTCATGAAGAAATGAAAAGGAAAAAAAGAGCAGGAGTCTTCTTGTGGCTGGATGATGTAGCATATTTTTTAATATATTTAGTGAATTTCCCCCTTGGGGATCATCAAAGTCTTATCTTATTTTGACACATGTATGTCCAAATGAGATGCAGATAAAGTGTTGTAAGGCTTTTAGACTGACAAACAGACAACTAAGACAGCGGATTCAACTCAGCACCAGAAAAAAACAAAAGGATTGTGAAGTTGTTCACATAAAAACATTTTTTCATCCCTCATTTTGTGAATTTCACATGGCACACAGCCAACAAACCACAACATATGAATCATATATACATACTGTTTTCTATACAATAAAATACAGTATAGTGTAAGTGTGAATTTAGGTATTGTATAGGTCTTACATGTTCAGCTTTCCCAGGAATAAAGACACTATAAATATCTCAGTTTATCCTTAATTCCATACTGTCAGACACGGTAGATAGGCCATTTTCCATTCATGTCTAAATCTGTATTTGAGCCTCTTATTACTGATTATCTTGAGCTGCAATTAATATGGTCTATAAAGTGATAGTTGGACTTAACAGTATTGTCAATGCAAGGCAAAGTAGAAGCAAAAATGTCTGAGGTAAACTCCCATCTCCAGACATCCTCCAGACTCCCATTCAAATAATATATTGTTTCAGTGAAACAATTTGAGGCATCTGTTTTATGTTTTTGTCCAGCAAGCATAAAGCATATTCCACATTTTCTGTAAGTACAATGTAAAATGATACTAGGGCCTGCACGTTTTCAGTAGATTTCTTAGCCTTTTATGCCGTCTACTACTGTGAACTGACTTTTATAACACAACAACAATTAAATATGCTGTTAATGTATGCTGGGGCATCATCTGACCTGAACTTTTGCTATTCTTGTCATGGGTTTATCACGCTCCTATTCATTCAATCACACTCTCTGTCAGGAAGAGGCAGAAAACTGTGAGCTCCTTCCCTACGGTAACTGTATCTAGATGGTTGAGTCCTGCAATAATAGAAGTGGGTGCAGATTAGCTGCCTGTGACTATGTGACATGCTCTGACACAGCAGTGGGAGGTGGAGGTCACAGGGGCTCCTGCAAATGGGAAACCCAAAAGACCCTGCTGCTGATGCTGTCCGGATGTCATGTTACAAGGGCACAATAGGGCCGAACCACCAAGCAGAGAGCAGATAAAGCTCAGGATTGGTATTCCACTCTGAGTGGTGGGGGGGGTGTTGAAATAAAAAAGGCACTCCCTTAATATGTACAAGTAAATACATCAGGATTACTAAAAGCCAAGTATTTCCTCAAAAGTGACTTCTGGGAAGAAAAGCATCTTTTAAAAAAATACAAATCTGAAATTTCAGTATCACTTTGAATGGCAAAAGATGAAGCACTAACTTTGTATCCTCTGACAAATTTGATTGAGGGTTAAACGATGACCCACATACACAGGTACTGATGTCTGGTATCATGACGGACATGGAGTTAGATGAAGCATGCAGCATCCTTACCAACAAATTCTCAAAGTCTCAAATACAACGCACTGGTGCTCATGCTTCACAGAACTGCTATCCAATCAATTTCAGACTTTCCAGCAGTGAAGGCTGAAAGCACAGCTTAAACACAGCAGTGAATATCTTAACAGAATGAAATTTTATATATGAAAAAATACACACTTCAAATGTTCAGGTCTACAGTATTATTAAAATACATACTTGAAGAAAACAATGGCTTTGAGCAGCGACTAAACACTTTCAGTTTCACAGAACAGGAAAAAGGTGAAGCGTATTGATTTGAGAGTCTCAGACTCGGGTAACCGTAAAAACACGGGTAACACTGTTTTTCACAGGTCACATATTTTCCAGATAATTTTGTGAAAATGTTCTTCATACATTTCAGATAGTTAACTGGTATTTTGTTGTTATTCACTGGGACTTTTCAATAAACAAGACACACTTTGTGGCAGTTACAAAACGCATTCCTCCGCCTCCATCTTTTACCACCTTACACTTTTACTTGTGCAACTGCATGACTTTCATACAACATACTCTAATGTTTGCTTTCCATCTTCCACACCCAGCATTTATTTGGTCTACATAAATAATACTCTTCGGGTTCTTTGATTATTATGAACTTTTAGACAAACTCCACTATCTGACATCTCTCCCCGCCCCCAATCACGCATTAAAATCCATAGGTCAGACACCCAAAGAGTTTGTGTTAGCACTCACTATAGGTTTTGTCCTTTTTAATCTACCTGTGCTCAAACTCCAGCACCTTACTGCATCAAAGCATCTGTTAAATGAATAGACCAATGTTGAATGGATGCAAATAATAGCACAACTACCTACACAGTATGCTTAGTCAACCCCACACAACCATTTGAATTTAAAGGTTTCTGAAATGACACACAGATTTACTGAAAGCATATGTCCTAGAGCGAGAGTGGAATACAGGTGTTCTAAAGCTATACAAGTCAGTGGAGAATAAAATTTATTTAAGGTTTAAGAACATATTGTGGCAAAAACTGGATAAAAAACAGGTTGTTTGCCACTCAGAGCTCTAACATTATTAAAGAAGGACAAAGTAGCAGAATAGGGTAAATCCTGAAAAATACAATGTAAACCAACACTTAATGATTCGATTATGACATCTTCATTAGACTGTGAGAGTCAAGACTACTAGCATGAAAACACAAATACTATACATTTGGTGCTAAAAGCAGGCTGCCAATCATCAGGCTGGCTTAGAACAAAGCTTAAACCCAGTAGTACAACATGCTGAGGTCATTCTGACACTCATTTTCATGAATTCCCTAATGAACTCCGCTCTAGATTCCCTGCTCTCCGGTGGCAACAGCAAATTAATGCGTGAGGACTCCCAGTGTCAGCCTATAAGAAGGAAGCTGTTCCTGTCTATAAGGCAGTGTGAGTTTCGGGTTTTGGTTACACCAAGTGGAGACGCAAGAATAAAGAGCACAGAGACAAGGTTGTTACTGCTAAAATTTCCCCAAGGTGATCAATAGAATATGCCATTATTATAATAATTATCATTAATTTTGCTCTGGGGACACAAACCAAAGGACGGAATGATTTCTAATACCAGTAACCTGAACCTCCCCTATTTCAAGGCCAGTCAGCAGTGAACCCACGTGCTATGTATGCCAGTTAATCTCAGTTCTGAAGATCAACATTTAGTGCACTGATGTCACAAAACACACACTTTGAGTGGTATGAAACTGAGCAGGTGTCATTCAGCAAACCTGTTCTTGCCTGTCAGTCAAGTTGCTCAAGGAGGAGAGGGGGAGCACCACTACTGAAAAACTGTATGCGTCTATTGCAGTTCTTAAAGACTCGTTCTCTCTGCTTCACCACTCTGACTCTGTCATGGCTGCCTTGGCCTACACATAAGTGGAATCGTGTGTAGGGGGGGAGGCAACTTGCTCAAACAAGAACTGTTGCTAGCTAGCATATGTAACAAAACGCCTTGGGCAACAGGCCAAAACAGAAATGTATCTTGAAATTATCTTCAGCCAACTTGTTAATGTGTTTTACATAGTGCAAAGATATAGGTTAGTGGTACTATAGTTCTAATGTGGAAGTATGAAGTGGCATGTATAGTGCTGTGAACAAGTATTTGCCCCCTCCCTGATCAAATATTGAAAATTACACCAAAATAACCTGAGTAAATATAAAATGTAGTTTTTAAATGATGATTTCATTTATTAAGTTAAAAAACCTGTCCAAACCTGCATGGTCCTGTGAAAAAAAGTAATTGTCCCCTGGCAGCTACAACTGACATCTAGCATTTGTGATGACTGGTAGTGAGTTTTTGACACTAAAATCTAAATGATCTGAATTATTTAGGTGTGACAAATATGCAGAAAGAAAATCAGGAAGGGGGCAAATACTTTTTTATAGCAGTGTATAATCAGAATTCCGCAAGACAACCTTTGTACAAAAATAACAAAAGAAATATGTAATTGTTCAGTTTAACAAAGAATTAGCAATTACACAGTTCCTGTCACAGCAACTTCCCCTTGTTCTTAGGTTTGTTTTAACCAGCCCAGTTCTAGCCCCATATTTGACTAAGCTTTACAGCCATCCCATCAGCTGTTCTAAGTCCCTCCCACATAGTTTCCGGCTAGTAACAGGCGATCCAATCATTAAACTGGTTTCCACTGTGCTGGGACATAAACAAAAACTACTTGTATATGGTGTTCTTCTAGAACACTGTATGAACTGAAAATATGTTGCTAGGGTTTAGCTATATTTAAAATCCTCAGGTCAGGCCTAAGTGAAGATGAGCAAATAAACCAGCAGTGCAAAAGTAAACATGGGGACAACGAGTTGAAAACAGAACCCACTAGTATTCAACAGTGAAAACGGCAGCAGGCTCATGACACATGCTGTAACACTTGACAAACAGGTGACATACTCACTATCAATTCCAGTTGTAAAACAACCAATTATGACCACTGTAGAATGATACAACTTAGCCTTCTGTATGTTTGCCTGCAGACACTTTAGTACAGTGAGACACACAGATCAGGTGGCCATTTTGATGTTGAAATTAACCAGCGGACCAGCAAGCCAGCTCAGCAGCGTTACAAGGTAACATTTCAAGTGACACATGCAATAACGCCATTACAAAACTCTTGGTGGGGTTTCATCGCAACACTAATTAGACCCATGAAGCCATACGTGCTGCAATCACGCCAACGCTTTAACGAGTGTAAGAACAAAAGGCAGCAGCGTTTTCAGTTGACGTTAGCCTTACGTTATGTAAACAAGCTCCTGTGTCAACGTGTAATGGGGCAGTTTAACTTAACTCCCCTGACAAACAACAGGCTGGACAAAGACACTGAATTACCAGAAGGTGTTTTACATGGTCTACCTTTACCACATCTATTGGTGGTGCATCAATATGAAAGGCATTCCTGTAAAAGGGGAACAACGTTAGCGTGTGTTCGGCTCTTGCTGTTATTTTCAAATGTAGACAACAAGCTAACGTTAGATAGCTAACGTTAATGTTATAAAAAAAAACAATATACTGTGCTGGATAAATGCTGAAAATACACGGGACTGATCTGATTAGATAACACAGCTGTCCCAACGGCGACTGTAGGTTCGCAGGACAGAAATAGATAGCCTTAACACTTGGCTGTGCTAGCAAAATGTTGTTTACACAAAACACCCCTCATTCACAATAAAAGCTCTAGCTACTTCACGTCACCATGAGAAACAAGTAGCATCAATAAATAGGGTTTGCTAATATCACATTTCCACATATACCAAGAAGTAGCTAGCTGACTAGATAGCGACTAAGACACTGTTGTTTATGTTCAGAAAGGATACAGTTTCACCACATCGGTATCCATTCGCCTTTTGCCCGGACTTGGAGACGACATTTTTGCTATTTCCACCGTAGAACAGTAGCAAGCACACTGAGAGCTAGCCCCCGAAACGCTAGACAATCTAGCAAACGGTACTAGCCGAAAGTTAACATTTGCTTTCAGAAATATTCACAGCAAGGCGTCTTCACAGTTCAATGTCTCTCAGTCCGAATGAGCAGCTGAGCCAACGTCAGTCCTCTACTGTTCATTGCCTCTCAGCGTTCTGACCATGGTTCTGAAAAGCTAGGATCCCTCCGCGGACAACGTCATATATGTGCGACCATCGCCACAGCAAAGGGCCATGTTTGTAGTTTTCTTTAGAGCAGCTTTGTTTATGCAGGTTGAATTTCATAATAAAGTGCTATTTAATGTCACTTACATTGCTGTTTTATACAGGAATTACAAATAGAAACATCAAGACAAAAATGACATTTCCCATGGATTTGCTATTCAGGGTGCCCTCATTGCTGTTGTACTGGCTCTGTTTAGGTTTTTGCCTGTCTTCGTATTCCCCAGCAGAAAAAAGGCAGACCCAACCAGATATGTGACCAAAATGTCCAGCACCATTAACATTTGGAAAAAACAGTGGGGGACATTATCTATTTCTCTTTTCTATATTATCTATACCCCTTTCAAACAATAATAAAATCATCAGATGTTGTCTGTTAAATGTCTGAATTAAACTTAAAGTGAGGTTGAAATATACAAGCTACAAATGTAAACAAGATGAAGCACAGCTGTGGCTAAAATTATACCATTGCCCAAATACAACTTTATACCTGCTTTTATAACAGCGATGTTTTTTGGTCAAGTCACAAGGACACCATTCAATAAAGTTCATCTCTAATATTCATTTATATATAACAGAATTACTCAGGACCTTGCTGTATATTATGTAACTATCATCAATTAAAGCTAACGAGATTAAGATGTAAATAAACAAAATGGCTGCCAGTGAGTAATGAAAGTCAACATAACACAGCAAATGGAATAGATAAGCTGATTAAAAGTCATAGTCATGTCAAATCAGAGAAAGCAGGACCCATACCTGAATACCTTACCTCAATGTTTATTAATTTATTCAAGAAAGACATGTAAACTGAAAAATTTTTTTTTAGAAGAGTATTTTATTAAGCCACTGTTAGAAATTCTATAAAGATAAAAGCACATGCGGGATACCGAGGACTGCATTAGTGATACGATATTGCAGGAAGGACAAAAACTAAGACAAGCATCCTGAATCTAATTTAATGGCACATGGATCTAAGCGCCTGCAATAATTAGAATTTTAGCACTCACTAAATGAATACAAACATTTCACTGCTCATAAATGATTGTTCTTTTCAAAGAGAACTCATATCCACATTGCTTTTTTAGGTAAAACAATACACACACACAAAAAGAACCATCTCACAGTTTTTTGATAATCTGAGGTTAATGTTTACCACTCAATATACAACAAAGGTAAACACTGCCTTTCCAGTGTCAGGCCATTTGGCCCTTTCTCATGATCTCGTCTCTTGTATTCTACAGAAATCCAGACCATACTGATGTCATGAATGACGACTGACGTAGACTTCATGTGAAGCCAACAGTAGATGCCTTGTTTTTGGCCACTTTATATACTGAGATGTATTCTATTGCTTGATGACTACATGTGTATGTATGATGCAAGGTCAATATAGGCCCCAACAGTTGCACATCGCAATTTCCATATGCAACCTTCACATATTTCACTTTTCACAGATAACATACTGACTCATTTGCTTAAAAGATACAATCATCTTCTTTCCCCTCACGGATCAACTAAACACAACTGTAAGGGGCAACGGATATTGATATATGATATGACACTGCAGTTATCGGTACTACAGATTCAGTACCACAAGAAAGTTCAGTTCATCAGTTCTGTGTTGCAATGCTGTTTGGGTGAAACAGTCTACTGAGAAGGAGAGGAGGATACCTGCCACTGACGGAATATAGCAAACACCCTTTTAGACTTGTCACGAGGATCCTGTGAGGAAAAAAAAAAAAGAAAGTCAAATAATGTTTAGATGAACAATACAAAGGGTCAAAAAAAACTTAAATGACAATGAGTTAATTGATTTTCCCACATCAATAAGATTTTTCGAACCAGTAACCCATAAGGATTAATTTCACATCTTTGATGAATTTTGCTGAGTAAAAAAACTTCTGACCAATTAAGGTGCAGCTCATTCAAAAACATTTTCCCATCCTTCGTGTCATTATGGGATGCACTCAATTTTTGAAGCGCAACCTTTTAGAGCCTATACTTAGTTTTTTTGTATTGTTTGTTTGCATTGGTCCTAAAATATAAAGACCTTAAGAGTGTTTTTAAATAAGCCCAAAAGCACAAGCTTGAACTTTGTACCTTTTGTTTGAGGAAACCCTTATGAAACATTAACATTAGAAATGTTCCCTTGCCTGTGCTAGACTGCCTCCCACTGTATTGGAGTTCTTCTTCACGGGCAGGAGTAGATTGAGAGCAGCCTTCCAGCCCTGCTGATGCAGTCCTGAGCCTCCATCCAAAAAGGGAATTGTCCCTGGATCTACATTTTCTTTTCCCACAGAGATCCATGGACACCAGTCTCGGTGCTGAGCGAGGGGGTCAAAAGCATTCTTGTGCAGGGGCTCATCCTGGAAATAACAGTGGATTAGAAAAATCTAATAGCAATTAGTAATAGCAATCTTAAAACAATTTAAATTCTCTTTGTTAGAAAGGCAAGCCTCACTCCAAAACTTTTACAACCCACTGAGAGCAGTGCAATGTTGCAGAACAGACCTGTAAAGTGACCAAAGAGGAGGTGATGGGCCAGTAAGTTTAGAGTAAAGTAAAGTAAATCTACTACAGGGTTACAAGTGAAAGCAAAAACAAACCGAAGCTTGACAAAATGTTACATGAAATCCTGGAGAACATGCAGGTTACTCATTTCCGTAAGGTCTGCAAATGAACGAGACTGGTGACAGGTGATGTTAAACTATTTGTTTGCCTCCGATGTGTCTTCACGGTTAGAAGTGAATATCTCTGCACTGCTCGCAGTCCTTCCCAATCGTCAGGCTTATGGGGTTGAAACAGCAGCTCTTCACACTACGTTTTGCAGTATATTAGGATAAGATCTAGATACAGAAGGTACAGATCTCAAACTGTAGTTTCTTGATTTAAGTAATGGGTAAGTTAGTTTTTCATATAAAATTGAGACTATTATTTACTGTTGTGAGAGAACTGTATCTATAGTCATCAACATGAACTTCTGCATAAGCAGCCCTTGCCCATAGTAAGATGCAAACAAGAAATGAAGTTAGCTAGTTAGTTCTTACAGGATAACCAGCTGATGAGAGGCACAGGCGTTTAGGAGGGTGTTGCAGGCTGGCACCACCATCAGAGTTTTCTCCCTGTCCTCTACTGCGAGTTGTAGGCCTTTTGCCCCTCGTTAAAGGACTCGGCAACTCTTCACTGGGACTTGGTGAGTCTCTGCTTCGGGCACGCAAGGCCACAGGGGAGTAAGTGCCCTCACCCTGCAACATACAGTAACATTACATTTCATTTAGCAGTGTTATACACCAAGTGAAGTAGCTAGAATTAAAATAATATGTACATACTCTATAACCCTACTTATTAGGCTGGTTAACCTTCACTCATTAAACTTGCCTGGTCAGAGCGGGTGGAGTCCTGGCTCCTTAGCTTCATGCGACATGGAGTTGTAGCAGGGGTGGGTGAGGCAGACTGGTCTCCCTGGCCTTCATGCATGGCTGCTAAAGCAGGAACTGATGCTTGAGCAGACTGGCCTGCATTGTTTAATAAGATATCTCCGTCTCCACCCATTCCCTCCATCTGGTGGAAATTCCACAAGCCTACCTTTCGCATACAGTAGGAGCATGTGAGGATGGGCAGATTCATGGCGTGCAGAGCTGGGCTGAAATAAATAAAATCTTGCTAAGACATCTTGATCAGGTGGCATATGTTGCCATGTTTCTTACAGTTTGCAACCGGCCTCCCTTATTATTTCACTGTTTTCCCTCCATGCAGCTAGTGCATTATTGAGTATACATGTGACAGTAGAAACTAGCTTCTATTTTTATGCTTATGCTAGATGGTGCTTGGAGTTTCATCTCACCTTGCCTCCCAGCCACAGAGAGAAACAATGCATGCAGCCACCTGGACAGCCAAAGGTTCAGAACATGAAGCGGCTTCCCTTTTTTTTTGTTCTTCCTCGATCAGCTGCAGTATAACACTGATAACATCCTCAGTCAAAGACTGCAAAGAAACTGAATATTAATAACTCTTAACAACAAAAAAATCATATCTTATCATGTATATAATTGATTTTTAAGAAACAGTTTACATGCAAATATTTTGGGTTGTAATTGCATAAAACAACTTTTTAAAAAGCTCCTACTGCGTATGGTGGTGTAGTCTTTATGCTATAAAACATCTGCTAAAACTTGATTTTATATAATTTTACTTAGTTACAAAGTAATACAATATATCTCAATATATTGAATTATAACACCTGTATTGTGATAGATATATCGCCACATTCTTTCCAATACACAGCTCTAGTTTCAAGGGGCATATTTTCTAGTATCCTGTGGCTAGGATTCTTCTCCTGCCTCACCATAGATTTCAGCTGCTCTGGCTTCATGGCTGGCAGCTGCTGTGCAAGGAGACAGGTGCTTTGGAAGCGTTCTAAAAAGGCAGTGAGAAGTGCTGATGGTTCACAGGCAGGAACCAGCCAAAACCGCTCTGAAATAAAGGCAATATTGACATGACAATCAAGCTTACTTAGCTTAATTGAGCTGAAATAACACAGTCAAGAAAGTAAAGATTAATTTTGCTGTGCAAGCTACAAGAAATTTTTTTTTTACCTGGACAAGGAAAGTCAGGCCAAGGACAAAATTTCTCATGCTGTGTCTGGAGCTGCTTTGATATCTCTGCAATGCGGGATTCATCTATTAAAAGAAGAATTACTTGACCTTTAATTTTTGGCAGGGTGTCAATATCAGTTTAACTTTGCTCAAATAAGATGTATCCTGGCTCAGAAATTGTGTTTTCTATTACTTTAAGGTTTGCTTACATTTTTCAAAGTCTAAGGTGGGCTGTAATGATGCACAGAGAAAAGCCTGGCAGCTGGAGCACTTGAGCATATCGCAGCTGACGTTGATCCAGCCATATCTGGCACACATGAGAGGTGACAGCGTCCGGGGTTTCCCTGCCCATTTCAGACAGTACTCTGCTAAGGAAGAATTCACTTGGATACAAAACAAGTAGAAACACATTCATGCATTTCCATACATGACTCACTTATGTTTTACCATATGTTAAATAACAAAAAACATAAATTGATATCTTAAGAATCATACTTGTGTAATGTTAAAACAACTGAATACTGTGCCTAAAGAATAAAGGATATTGAATAAGATTCCACTCTTGAGAAAAAAGCTTCTTTGTTTGTTGCCTCACAAGGTGCTTGAGTGTTGCTTTTTACTTCCAGAACTTTCAAATCTCCTGGTCCACTGAAATGCACACAATGAGAAAACAGATTTTCAGTTTCCATACATGTGCTTATTATTTATAATCTGCATGATGCACAGTAGAAACTGTAACTAAATGTATTTAACCTGACCTTAATAACTTGGAAACAAGTGCACAACACTCACAGAAATATATGATAAAATGATTTTAGTATACTGTTACTGTCAACCCGTATTTATCTGTAAGAGTGCGATAAGAGAACTACTGAAATTCCTGGCATAAATACGCCCAAATCTGTGGAGACTTGTCCCTCTTCAAATTAAGCAGAGCAAAAGCGGCTAAAGTAACGTTAGCGGAGCTGCCAGGCTATGTTGCTAACCACGCTAGCTAACGTTGATGTCTACTTGCACTTCTTTCATTTAAATTAAATAAATAACGCGCAACTGTGCGCAAATTGCACCTATTGGATCCAATGTCTGTTGAAGACACCCCTTCATTAAGAAGTTCACGAACTTTCTCTGGAGAAGCAAGAAAAGACTTTTGTTGGTTGGAGTTGCCGAGACGATCTCCACGACTAGCGCCGAGAGTCGCCATGTTCGGCTCTGAGGTTCCCCCGGAAACTAGAACTCAAAACCAAACGTTCCGCTTTGTAAGACCCTCTATCACAACTCTTCCAGTAACGTTACTGATGTAACTAAACCTGTCGTCCTTCTTCACTACCAACCTTATAACATTTAACGTTATTTATGGAGTAGAAGCAGTTTATCAGAAACGCGGTAGGTTTGAATTAATTAAAATCCAGTCTTTTGTATCTACAATAAAAATAATAAGCAGTAATATTATTTCAGTATTTATTTAATTGATCCATGGTCCTTGACGCTGCACATCATACATTTATTTTATCTGTCAACTTTGCCAATCAAAGTCAGTGGGCGGGCCTAACACAGTTTTTTAGTCAGACGATGGTGTGGAGGGATTTTGTCCAAACATGGCGGTTTTCCTTATGGTGGATCTGAATGAGTTTCTAACAGGTTGGGGAGAGACTTTTTGAACCTGATATTAAATCGAAGTGCACCAACACAGACCATGAATTATTAAAATAAATACTGAAATAATAAATTAAATAGTAAATAATAATTAATGAATATATTTGGTTACTTAAATATTTAATAAATTATATATTTAATAGATTATTTGTGAATTTATTTCAGTATTTAATAATTTAATGTCACATTTAAATATTCATTTAATGCTTGTTATATTTATTGTAATTTATTTATTGCTCCATATAAGTCTCACTACTTGTCTCTCATGTTGCGAGCAGTGTTAAAACACCAGTTTAAATGAACACATGTATCCCGTAGAAGGTATTATTAAATTACTGCCTTTATGCCAAACTTTATAACTTTATACACAAAGCTGAGGGATCCCTAAGTTAGTTTTGTTTAATGGGTATCTCAAATGCATAATTTCTTTGAAAAAAAGATAGCTTTTTTTCATATATTTTGTGTAGTTTTTCATTGTGGGTTGAACTAATTCAAAATTTTAAACGTATTTAGCAATCACTAACAGCTTAGTTAGTTAGTGGAAAATAGCAAAACATGTATATGAAGGGAATTAATAATAAAGACAAAAATAAAAAACTGATATAGTTTACAGAAAAACAAATATAATTTAGTTTTCTTTAGTTCGTTGTTTAGTTAGAGTTTGATGGCTGATATTTCTGGGGAGATTTGAACTCACAACCTCAGCTGGTTATTTTTCATTTTTGGTAAAAAAAAAAAAAAAAAAATGTTGTTGAACATAAACTTTCTATAAAGTGTACTTAAAACTTTCAGGGATGACTCCCAGATTAAACAGCTCTCTGAATCACACTGGGAGCAGAAAATCTGTTGTTGTTTTGGAGATACGTGACACGCGCAGTCCCGCCCACCTCTGATGACGTCGACACCTAATAACAAGCCCTAGCGGCCGGGGGGTAAAATTTGGGAATGTCTTTAAACTGGCTGATGTAGGAAATGTTTATAATGTTTTATCAGCACTTTAGCAGATGTTTTTATTTGATGTGACATTCTTCAGGACAGGATTGTGACGGGCAAACGATGTCGGACGCGGAAGGTCCTCGCAGTCCAGACCAGCTGAATAAATTCGAGAAACTGACAGGCAGGCCGCCACACGGTGAGACGCTAGCAGGTCGGTCAACAATATTAACGAGATATGCTAACGTCAGGGTTTAACTTGACGCTGGCACAGTATGCTGGTCAAATAAACCGTGTGCTAGCTGTCCCACACGTTACGTTTATTTTTTGCACGTCAGAAATGTAAACGTTGTCCTTACTAAGTGTTACCTCTTAGCTAAAATGTACTGAGGCTTTCATTACAGCCGTTGTCTGTACTCTCTGTGTTGCCCATATGTTTGCTCTCATCTTGAATTTGAAGTCATACAAAGACGCCTCATATGTAGAGTTTCTCATTTTTGTAAATGCAACTATCAGTGTTTTTATGTATCAAAACATGTGTTCAAGTATTAACCCTATGTGTAGTGTATAGCTGTCAGCATCATGTTACACAAGTGTGTGATTCTGATGTTCTGAGAAGCCTTCAGCTGGATAAACAAAACTTGTAATTTGACTCACTTGTATTAGCAGCTTTTTTTTTTTTTTGTCTACCAAGATCATTTATCTTACTGGTGCACTTACCTGTGTAGAATATCTGTTATCATGCTCCTTTTGTTCTCATCCTATAAAAATTTGTTCCTCCCTCTCCAGGTCATCGTACTCCCCCTGCCCGCAGTGGGCATCGCTGTGTCGCTGATAACACTAATCTGTATGTGTTTGGAGGATACAACCCTGACTACGAAGAGTCCGGAGGCTCAGAAAATGAAGATTATCCATTGTTCAGGGAGCTATGGAGGTACCATTTTGCTACAGGCTGCTGGCAGCAGATTCGGACAGAGGGATACATGCCCACAGAGCTGGCGTCTATGTCAGGTGAAGTTTTATATATTTATTTGTTTGCAACATTTTAATACTCGTTAGTAGTGAAGCATTTGCACTTCATCAGTTTTTGTTATATAAAATGTTTTCTGTTCAGATTTAAAGAAAATTATGTTTCTGCGTACCTTTAGCTGTTTTACATGGCAACAACCTCCTGGTGTTTGGAGGCACTGGGATCCCATTTGGTGAAAATAACGGCAATGATGTTCATGTTTGTAACGTGAAGTACAAGAGATGGTCACTGCTCAACTGTCGTGGAAAGAAGCCAAACAGAATCTATGGACAGGTAGTCTCAGTCGTTAGGTTGTAGATACTAGCTGCAATTTTGTGTTTTTCAAAGTCTACTTACTGGATATACAAAACTTTAAATTATAATACGACAGAGCTACAACGTACTAGGCTGCAATCTATTATCTTTCCGCCTTCAGGCAATGGTCATTATAAACGGCTTCCTCTACGTGTTTGGAGGGACCACGGGTTACATTTACAGCACAGACCTGCACAGGCTGGACCTGACTGCCAGGGAGTGGATCCACCTCAAGCCCAATAACCCCCCTGACGACCTGCCCGAGGAAAGGTACAATGTCATGATTCATGAATGTGCCATAGGATCTAACCAAGCTAGAGGTGTTATGAGAGCAGTGAAAACGTTTAATATGGTGTGTGTGTGTCACAGGTACAGACATGAAATAGCACATGATGGACAGAGGATCTACATTCTTGGAGGAGGAACTTCATGGACGTCTTATCCTCTGGACAAGGTACCTCTGTACCCCACAAGAGTAGAATCACTAAAAAGATCTAAGTCACCAAATGTGTGTACCAGCCACATTGTTTCAGTTCAAAATTCCTCTAAGTGGCATTTTTAAACCTCTTTATAGTTTTATTTTTTATGATCGCTAAAGGAATAATTTAACACTTGTCCTGCTCTTACAGAGAAATGAGCAAAGGAAGAATAAAAACACAGACATAGCATTTAGACTTTGAAAGCCATATACTTACATGCATTACATATAAGATTCTTACCATAGTGCAATAAATGCTGAAGTATAAAGGCGACATGACAGTCACTTTGGTTGTCAGTGCCTCATATTTTTAAATTAATCTTAGGGATTGATACAGCTGAAAGGTCAGATCCCTGCTGCAACAGTGTTTCACACAAAAAACATACTTATCTTAATCATTACTAAAAGTAGTCAATGGTCCCATAATTTTTTGTCATTCTTTAAAAGATACATGCATACAATCTGGAGACCAATTCCTGGGAGGAGATTACAACTAAACCTCATGACAAAATAGGTCTGTATCCTGCACCTCAATACTAAGTCTGTTCTGTTCTCATGCACACAGTTTGTTTGTTTTTAACGACTTTTTGCTTTTAACAGGGTATCCTGCTCCTAGGAGATGCCATAGCTGTGTGCAAATACGAAATGGTAAGAACTCTGACATCAAAGGAAATCCTGGTGCATAGGCAGTATCAATTGATAAAAGTATTTCTTAAAAATTTTTTATTTTGCTTCTCAGATAAACAATCATACCAATAATTTTGTATTTCATCACCTCTTGTGAAATGAAACGTCTTTTAGTCTTCAAAATCACTCAAGCGAATAGAAACCCCTTAAGCATATCTGTTATTTTTCTCTGTAGATGTATTTATTTGTGGAGGCTACAACGGGGAAATAATTTTAGCTGATTTGTGGAAGATCAACCTCCAGACTTTCCAGTGGAGTAAACTACCAGCGGAGATGCCTGAGCCAGCCTACTTCCACTGTGCTGCTGTCACGCCAGTTAGTATTACACTTCTCTTTCTTGCCATTACTGTAATTGCTCATGTGTAGTTTAAATGTAAAAATAATTAAATCCATCAGCTGAATCGCTGTCAGATTGAATGAATCTTTCAAGCCCTGTAATGAAAGTAAAATAAGGGAAAACATCAGTGTACAAGAAGAAATTATTTTGTTTACAGGAGGATATTTTTCCTACTGATTTGCTTTTTTTAGGGAAACTAAACATGAAACTGCATTAATTTCTTTGCTCTGAACAGATTGCCACAAATCACCAATGATGGCTCATGAGTGACCTTAGAATCTTGAGATAATTTCTGTAATAAACATATGCTTTACAGTTTGTAACATTTACATCTTTCTTTATGTTTTTCATTCCATCTCCAGGCTGGCTGCATGTACATACACGGTGGCGTGGTGAACATTCACGAGAACAAGAGAACTGGCTCTCTGTTTAAGATCTGGCTGGCAGTGCCCAGTCTGCTAGAGCTATGCTGGGAGAAACTGCTTAAGGCCTTTCCCCACCTAACTTCTCTCCAAACCATGCAGCTGCTTAACCTGGGCCTCACACAGGAACTTATCGAACGCTTGAAAATAGGCCTTACTGTGGAGGAAGGATAAACAGTGGATTGGATGGGATCGGGAGGGCTGGACTAAGATGCGATAAGGTCTGACAAAGCACAGAATTGAATACAGAGCAAATTTCTTTGGAATACGCCCTCTCCCTCCCCTGCCTAACGTAGCCCCGCCTTAAAACCAAAAACAATGGGATGCCTTTTTTTGTTTATGTTATTTTTTTTTTTTTGCTGTTACAGTGATGATAAAGAAAATAAATGTGGAAAGTTTTATGGATTTTACTCAAACCCCCCTGCCACCGCTGTTCCTTACATGATGCCTTTGTGTCAAGCTAAGTATGAATTCCCGCTTTTCATCCTCCATACTGAGACAGCTGGAAATCTTTGTTTCAACGACTGTCCTCTGCCATTTTTAAATTCACCTTCTCTTATATTTTTAAGAGGTCTGTGCAAAGGAAGAATGCATGTATATTTATTTCAAGAACTAAATCTGTTACTCTGGGGTATTCTAATCACTGTTGTTGTTTTCACTCTTAGTCTTGCATATTTGTAGGTATTTAATTATTTTAATAGCACAGGAGAGGTGACTGCAGTAATGGGTTTAATGCAAAGTCATGGACAGTGTTTTTGCACATTTTAGCAAATTTGATATAAATCTTGTACATAATTAATATTACTGATGATATGCTGTAGACCAGGTCCTAGGCATTATTTTATTTTAGTTGGTATCAAGATAATGCTAGTTGCTATGGCATGACAAGCAACTTCCACAACCTTGAAATGTGCTTGAGTTGAGTCAGTCAGTCACACTGATAAGGTACAAAATAATGTCCATTAAAAATCTATAATTTGTGTTAAATTAGCTAAAACATGCAGAAACACTATGATCTTGTGTGTATGGAAAAGGAAAAAGGAAACATGCTAGTTTTGCCTGTCTGAACCCTTGTATTGCCTGGGTTTTTCATTATACAATATGTTACAGCCCAGTCTGGAGAATCATCTGCAAAAAAAGTCAAAGGAAGGTGGGTATCTTGAAGCTAATTTAATTTCCATCCCTTTTGATTGCAGTTCTCATTTGTAAACCAGACCATGCAACACATCACTGTGAATTTGGTGCTTTTTAAAATTAATTTAAAATGATTTTATTAAATAAAGATTTAATTGTGTTCAGACATGTACTTTGCTTTGTTCATGACATTAAAATGGTTTTGCTTTAGTAGCAGGTTTACACAAACATGTTTTATACTGCAGTGCCTTTTGCAAATGTGTAATGAGGTTGAAATTTCACAAACATTGCAGGCAGTATAATATATTTGCATGTTTAGACAAAGTTAATGTCAAAATATTGTTTTAAGTAAGCAAACCTGTAACTAATCAAAAATTCAGTAATTACATATGCAGTCAACATGTTTGTGGCCAAAGTTTTTATTTAGTTTTAATATCAAAAATTGTATAGTGCTCTTTTTAATAACCACAATATGATTCAGCTAATTGAGTAATTTAGTCCTAATAGCTGTTAATGTTACAAGTTGTGTTAAATACAGTTTCTATGTTTGATTAAACTGATGCCAAACAAAGTTGCACTTGGAAGAAGAGAGGATAATCATGAGGTTAGGGTGAGACTTGGTCAGGATGACATGATGCTAGATGGTTTGATGCTTCCCACACCTCATCGCCACACCCCTCTGTTTGTTCCACACTAAAAACTTATTGGTGCATGATGTCATGACCTGCTTTTTATATTAATGTCAAATTTTTTTACTTTGGGACACAGCTCTCGAGATGACCACGAAAATATTGTACAGTAGCCTTTGTGTGAATGTTGTGTTGGGGTTGTCAATAAAAATGTTCTGTAAGAATCAGTGTCCCCCAATCTCCCATTTTCTTTGCTTAACTAATAATTAAGCATGATAAACAACTTAATTTGTTTTCTACCTAGACTATTTGCATGAAGTGCTGCATTGGTTGAGGAAAAAAAACTTTTACTCATTTTATAGGCCATTTATAAATTCATGCGTTTATTTTGTCCAACATTTGATCCAAATGTATTTATATTTAGATCTAAAAAAAAAAATAGAACAAATTACATTTAAATGCAAGAGCAAAAAACAAAGTGTCAACAATCAGAACTAAATATTCAAGCACACAAAACACTAGTGTAATCTGTTCATTCACAGCTGCGGTGTGGCATTTCGAAACTCAATCCGATTGATCCATCTTTTGTGCCACTGAACCTTCAAGTAAAATGAATAATTACTGTATTTGTTTAATGGCAAACATTTCTTGGGCTTCAGGAGTTTTGTCGACAATCAGATCAACAAGACTTTGGAGAAGGAGCAAAGAAGTAAACGGCCAAAAGGATGAGGTAAACCACCACTAGAGCAGTGCCTGCAGACAAAACAACATCTATTATAATTTACACTACATCTTAAACATTTCACAGGTGATTGTTATTTTAACGTGACCTACCCTGAAAGTAATCACATTTTCCATCCATGAAGATATAGTTGACCAGAATGACACTGAAGATACTGGCCCAGAGATGAATATCACTGAACACAAGCACAAATCCAACATCCTGGAAAAAAAAAGGTTCAAGTCATTAAGGTAACAATTTTGTAGAAAATAATAATATTTAGCTAAAATGGCAATTTAAACTTACAAAGAATACATTGAAGAGGATGAGCAGAGGAATCTGAATCATGCAAACCTGCACAGCAATGCAACTGCCCACTTCAAGGCTGTGGAATAAAGCATATACAACACTTTTCTCTGTATCAGTTTATGAGAAATAAAATCCTTAAGGGACTGTAATGTTCAAACAAATTACCTTCACATACTGTAATGTGTTTACATGCACTAAGACACCATTTTACTTTGAAATAGTGTGTTCCTAACCCTATTTTTTACTGTGCAAAATTGCATAAAGGCAAGAACAATACGGTATACTCATACCTCAGGCTGATGTTGTTCTGCAGTGCAAACTGGACCCCATTGACAATCTCAGGAAGCTCTGGCACCATGGCCAACACTGTGACACCTATGAAGTACTGCAAGAAAGCAGGGTAAGCCTCACTGGGGGAAACCTATATGTTACACACATTACTAGGCTCTTTTAATCTAAAGATATATTTTAGATTATGTACATGTTTCCATGTACTGTATGGTAAACTACATTTCCTCTTATCCCTTAACACCCTCTCTGTAAAAATAAATTATTTGAAATACCTGAGAGATGGAGTAATTAGTCAACATGGGCTCAATGTTGGTTGTGCTGAGATCAGCACAGCAGGCCATGAGTACGGTGGCAAGAATGAGCACTCCAAGAGCCCTCCAACGGGACCAGTGGACCACATGATGACCTGCTGGTAACATGCACACTAGGAGTTAATCAACAAGCAGAAGTTTCCAATTTATGATTTGTCTCACTATTTTTAATCCTCAAACATCCTTTGTACAAGACATGTACAAACAAGTTAACAAGGCAGGTAACAGGCAGTCAGTGCTGACATTAAACATGAGTTTGTGGTATGACAACCAGCAGTGCGTTCACCAGTGGGATGGTAGATACTAGTACCCTTTTTTATGTGTACTAACCATGTGCATGGTCACCGTGGTCATCACTGATTTGGATATCATAAATGTGTGAGTGGGTCTTCAGTGTGAAGATGAGGCCGATTATATATGCAGCTGGCAGCAGCACAGATATTGTGTAGACCAGAGGCCTGAAATTAGTAGCAAGTAGAAAATTAGGTGGGAAAAGTAAAGCAACTTTAAAAAATATAAGGTGTGTAGCACCTGCACTTACTCAATATGAGACCGAATCAAATGTGAGTCAGTCTGACTCTGTTGAGAACAATGACAATGAAAATTTAAAATCATACAAGCTTAAAAAAATCCATGTTCTTAATAGCATGTAAAAGAAGTTCATGACAAGAGCAATAAAACACGTGTTAACAAAAACCTGAAGTGAATGAAATGGAACATAAAGTGTATTCAAACTTGCGTAAGGCTGCTTTGTTGCTTGAGCTGATCTACAACAGCAAGCTCTGAAAGCACAATATGGCAAGCTGGAAGTTAGAAGAAGAAGCCCACCATGTCGTAGTGACAGCCTTTGCAGATGAAGGGTACAGTGGCATTGCCTGAGACATTGGTGCAGCTGTCACACATCAAATTACCAAAGGTCTTGGAGAAGAGGGTGGGGGCAAACACACCTAGGAACAATATTAAAGGTTGTTATGCATCAAACTTTGACTTTTCTCTGTTGGTGGAAATGTTTTTTTATATATTTTATATGACATGAGCAGATGCCATACATACCTCCTATGGATATGAAGAGCAAGGCTGAGCCTACTCCAGCTGAACGACTGTTAAACTGCTGCTCTCTGTGTTTAATACCCCCAACAATCATACATACACCCTGTGGAGTTGACAAACACATAGGTGCACGAGCATCTGTCTACAAATTTCAGACTTAGTGAAAAGATGCAGCTACAAATGAAATCAGGATATTCACAGAGAACCAACACAATCGTAATCTCAGTCACTCACAGGTATGAACAATATACACCCAAGCAAGGTTCCAGTGAGTGCAGCTTTGACAACTTCTTCATAACATTTGTTGGCAACACGGTGTCCCTGCAGCAGTGCTGTGATGTAGAATGTCAGCTCTGTGATGGAGCCAAAAGTCGCATTCACCACCGCTCCCAGTGCAAAGTTACTCTGTGCAGAAATGCTGTGGAAGAATGCACGAATAGCAATGAACCACTTATTACAATATATGTTACATCAGCAGTACCCCATACTGTTCTTTACCTTGCTATTCCCATGCCAATATAGTATGACAGAGGAATGATGGAACTGATGGCTGTGATAAACTTGATCTCAGGACTGAAGTACTTGTGTTCATAATCAGTGTAGCCAATAACCAGAGAGGCCAATACCAGGGGAAGCAGGTCTGCAGGGATCACAGACTTAAGGAAAAAAAACAAAACAGGCAGTGGACAGACCATAGCACCAAATGTATTACGGTTCAGTAGTAGTTCAATGCTGCATGAAATTGCAATCTAATGGTATGCTTAGCTGACCGCCTCTCATTTTTCTTACAAGCACCCTACTTTTGTAATGTTATATCCACAAACCCAGAAAGCATACTGAGACCAAAAATGTTGATTCCTTGGAGATTGTATTTGTAGTAATACACATTAAATGCTTCATAACAGCATAAGATAACCCTGGTCTTACATCCAGATATCTGCAAAAGAGAACAGAAATCATCATAGAATATTATTTATTAGATGTAAACAGGTGATGAGTCAACAGTTATGAGTCAAGGTGCCACTTTACTTTTTCACAGTACTGTATTGAAAATTTAATAGAAGACAAAGAACTTTTAGATGGGTCATTTATACACTTCTGCAAAGGCTAGTTCCCTTATCCACATGGCCAAGCGGAGCACTTCAGCTACATGTTGATGAAACGTCAGAAAATGACCACATACCTTTTCCACTTTGTGGATGTTGACATCTTCTGGTGCCATAAGGAGCACACAGCTCAGTGTGCGAGCATTCATCTTGGCTACAGGGATAGTGAAAACCAGCAGCCAGGAGACAACACAGACCAGGGAGTGGACCACAGCCAGAACAGGGTAACCCAGTAACAGCCAAACATAGGTACTGATGCGACACTGCAAAGAAGGAAAGAATTATCAAAATTATTAATCATTTTAATTTAAATGTAACAATTTTAGTGAATGTTCTTACCCAGTGCTTTGAAGTTGTTCTAGCTCGAAGTTCCGGGACAGGGATCTCAACAGGGGAAGGGAACATGGGGGAAGACACCAAAAGGGGCGCAGAGTCCTTGTCACTGACAGGGCCCTTGCTGTCCTCTGCGTCCCACACTTCAGGAATGACCTCACACTTGGGAGGCTTCACTGCAGATTTCTTCACTAGATCGCTGGTCTAAAAATTAAAATGGCATGTACAATGTAAAGTAAAACAGGAATGATAAATGACTTATTTGTTTATGTGTCTCATGTAAGCTTTTAATGCACATATTCTAGAATTTACAATACCAATAAACTACAGGGCTAAGTATTCGAAAAGACATAACATACATAACATATTACCTTCTCTACTAACTTCCCAAATGGCCAAATAAAGTACCATGCCATCTTCAAACAAAGTTTTCCTGAAAACAGCACAGTGTTCCACGGTCACAGTGTTGTACATTTAGAGAAAAAATACAATGCTCCGAGTTAGCTGCTTTATAGAAAACATACCATAAGGGGCACCGAAGATTGTTAGAAACATTACAGGACACATGAGAAAGTAGATTAAAGATATCCACCATCCGAATAAACACACATAAACTATGTTCCCAAATGTTACCACTGAGCCTGGAAGAGAGGAGATATACAAACAAGTTATTCATTCCCTGTAACGACACAATTTTTGTTTGTATTTTATTCAATAAAAGTGGAAAAGAAAGGGGGGGGAAAACCTTCATGAGGCTTAACAATGCTGAGGTCAGAGTGCAGCTCTTGGATGATGTCTGATTGGTCTTCAATGGGCTTCTCGGTTACATTGCCCTTCCACTTTTTGAAGCCAAACTAAAAAAAAAAAAAAAGGGCGTCAGGATATGTCACACTATATATCAGCATAGTACTAAACAGAATTGTCCTCACATTTTAACAACTGCTAAACCAACTTTAACCTAAAAAGCTGCAAAATATTCTGAGCTCGACAGTGCATTACGATGGATATTGTTTAGGTGCATGTTTTCACAGAGACTCAGTCGTAGCTCACCTTGTAGTTGTTGGCTTCCCTGTGTGCCTCCACCTCATTGTCAACTCTGACTGTGGTCTTCGTAGTCCCTTCATGCCAACAATCTTCTCCACACCGTGACGAAGTAGACCAGCCTGAAGTGGCATGCCCTACACAGGAGGCCATGACATTACAAAGCTTATTTCTGTTCTCACCATTTTCATTTCCATGTGTGCAGCCAAAAAATTCTCACTTCCAACTTTAGGTAAGAATCATACTGTAGCAGAGCGTTTGAGCTAGATTAAGCAGCCACTCAGACTTTCATTCAACTTAAGTCTCATTCACCTCTGTGAGGAACAGTGAGGAAACACTTTTGTGCATTGTGGCAGAAGTGGCGTGCAGAAACATCCGGGGAGGACGTCTCCACTGTCCCTATCTCCGGATGCTGGGGGCCAACACAAAGTCGTTCAGTTTGAGAATGTCGACGTGGAAACTGGTGGTGCTGTTCGTGATCCACACAGTTCTCTGAATAAGACAATATAGTGCAGAACAGAGTTATGGATTTAAAATGACATAAATTAAGTCATATGTTGTTAATGACATTATTGAATGTTGATGTACTGAATGATACATCTACACGCAAAGTCACTTCACTGACGGGACTGATTCCATTCATGGTGGAGATTAACTGGCATCCAGGACCTAAGCAATGAAGTATCCCCCATTCTGTCAACTGGTGTCTACCAAGACTCATCATAATATCAACGTGTGGCAGCACATAGCAAAAAGATGATGCATAACTTGGCAAATAAGATATTTTTTGCCAAACTAATTCACAAACATGCAACAATCCCACTAAATTATAAAAACAACCATAAACCATGGGGAGAAAAGTAGTAATGTCTGGAGCAGTTTGCAGCTGCTTAGTTTATTGCTGACTGTCCTAACTGTACTAAGCTTCTTTTCTAGTTAGACAAACCATCAAACTTACACAGTGTGAGCAAAAACTATATTATGACAGCAAAACCATGATCACCACAAGATACTCGTTAAAGGACAGAAAAGAACTCACTCTGATTTCAGACACAAACCTCACTTGTACCAGTCTGTCAAACAGAAAGCCTTACAGGAGCTATTATTTCCTGGCATTAACTTGTCTCATTCACCTCTGTGAGGAACAGCGAGGAAACATTTCGGTGTGCAGTGGCAGACGTGGTGCGCAGAACAATCTGGCGGGGGCGTCTCCACCGTGCCCATCACCGGATGATGGGAGCCAACACAGAGCCGGTCAGGTTGAAACGGTCTTGGAAACTGGAAGTGCTGTTCAGGGTCCACACAATGTTCTGAAACACCACGGAGATGAGAGTCACAGAGTTAAAGAGATATAGTTCGTTGTCAGTTCAGCTGTGAAAAATGGCTGAATTAAGAGAGGAGATGATGCGCTGAGGGGACTAATTGCATCCACGGTGTGGGGGTTTAACTTGCATCCAGTGTCTCTCCAGTGTCTCTCTAGTCCCCTCTCTACCATAAATAACACATGGTAACACATGGTTATTTATGAGGATCTGACTTTTCTGCCCCAAACTGTCACTTACCATAAAAATCTGGAAGCCACTGAAAGATTTGATTCAGATTCCTCCTGAGTTGGTTACGAGTACACAACTTGACAAGATGAGCTACTGTATATTTTGTAAAAAAAACCCATCTGCAACCATGCAACACTATCATTACAAAACAATCCAAAACTGTGGGCAGATGCCAGAACTTTGCTGGTGACTACTGGTCAGAAACAATCAGATATGATGAACTACCACCTGGTTAGAGCATCAAACATCTTAATGATGACCATCATCATCATCCTCATCACCACCACAAAGCAAACACCATTAACGTGGGAGGCAGAAATCTGGCCTCTGTTTTCAGACACAGCCTTCACCTCTGTGTTAAACTTTACAGGAAGTCGTTTGTCTCTTGTTGGAGGAAAAGTTCAGCACAGGTGACTTTGATGAGCATATTTTAAATAATAATATTAAAAAAAACGTAGTGAAATGAATACACACAAACTTAAACGATTGTTTATCACGTTGTGAGTCAATGCATCCGGTGACGGATTCATTGACTCAGAATTTCAAAACGATTGAACGCAGGTCACGATAAAGCACCAAGCAGCTGGTCTCACCTGAGGCTTCAGCCACGGATCTTCTCCGCAGGTTTTCCACATCACCTGGCGTCACTGACGACTTTGTCTGTGACGTTTTCTCCATGTTTTAACTCCTCATGTGTTGCTCCTGGATCACCCGGGCCTCGAGGGTTCACCCCCCCCTCTATAAAGTGTGCGGCGTGCGCTCACCGCAGCTCATCACGCCCGACACCCAGCAACGACAGAGAGGGGCGGGGCGAGCGGGGTGGGAGGAGAACTTAAAGTTAAACCATCATCACATCACATCTCTGCACGTTGTCTTTCGACACTTTCTATTCACTCACACATTATTTTTTTTTATCTTGTAGGAATATTTTTATTTACATATAAAAACACAAAAGTACAGCTGCACGGTAAAAGTGACAGTGAGTTGTTTTTTTTACACAGTCGCAGGACTAAACACAGCAAGGCTTGTTTGGAGCTTACAAAAAACAACAACAACAGATTTTGACTTTTCAAGACATAAAAATAATACTTCATTGAATTTTTTTTATCAGGTGGACATCAGCTATGTTTTATTTCTGTTATTCTGTTTCACAGCAATGTGGTAACTACTACTAACATAAATAATTCTCTCTCATGCACAGCTCTGAATAACATAAAAGACGAACCCTCTAAGAAGCAATCTATCACAGTCAGCATCATTTATCCACAGCGAGAATACATGACAATACAAGGTGAAGTTTTGGTTAGACTGACAACTTTTTATAGCAAACTATTCCCTTTTTGAATAACATGTCAGCAGAGTAAACACGTGATTTGATATATAGATCTGTACAAATAACACCCTTATTGAGAAACCTATAAACAGCCTATGTACAGTACACACATTAAGAAAGAGGGCAAAAAACAAGTAGGAGCACTCGATCAGATTAGAAAAAAGACTGTCGAACAATAACTTCTCCACCGCAGTATAAAATACATAATACCAAAGATTTGTAACTACAAATGAAGCCCAGTTCAGATTGAATATATATACAACAGAAAAGCAAAAGCAGAAGTACTGCTGTAAGAAATAAGCATTTAGAAATAATCATACAATAGCAGTTGCTTTTTTCTGTAATATGCAAGAACTAGTTGAGAAAAAAATTAATTCAAAAACTGCAATACGTCTTTCTCCTGCCAAGAAGATAAAAACTAAGTATAGTTTATTGCAGAAGGCAACACATCATATACAAATTACTATGTATTTTAGCTCAGTAACTTTTAGTTCTGCTAAAAATCGTGTTGCTATTAGTCTGTTGATGTCAAAAAAACTTTTTGAATTATGAAATAAATTGTCACAGTGTGGAGCTATGAAACAGAATTAAATGACTCATACGAACTTTACCAAATTTTCGGCTAAGTCCCAGTGTATATTACAATTACAATTTCTTATCTAAGTTCTATCACTTCGCAGTGATAATAGTTCTACAAGGGGAAGGAAGACAGCGGATTGTACGAGTTAAATGTACATAGACACAAGACATTATTGGCTACACAGCGGTGGAAGGAGAGCAAAAGAACCTTAAAACATTAAAATATATTACAAGAGACGGTTAAATAATATATGCAAGAGGTCCGTAGTTTTATTTGAACTGTATGGTTTACTGCACGAGTCAGGGTTTACTGCACTATTCAAATAACACAAGCTGTATTACTGACTTTCAAATAGTTATCTAAGAATACACCTTAAAACCTAAATATGCAGTGTCACAAAAACGATTCAATATGTAATCACGGCAGTTAGCGATTATGACAACAATTCTTAATTTGTCTGACACCAACAAGATTAACCCTGCTACGTATAATGTTACCAAAAGCAGGGCTTGGCTGATATGGTTTCAGAATAAAGGAATTTATATTGTTTCAAGCCATGTACAGTTTAGCTGCCTTCTTCGTCTCGTCATTATGTAGTTGTCTTCGAATTTTTATTGGACACAAATAAAATATAAAAAATATTTTCATGAACTTATTCACAACATATTTTTCACTTTATCTCTTTATCTTTAAAAAAAAAAAAAAAACAAAAACAAAAAACCGACCTTAGTTTGATTTTGACCTCTAGGCACTGTTGTCTAGGTGCACCTTAGTAAGAATTTTGAAAGTATCCAGCACTTTTGATAGCTTACTGTCTGTGTACCACAAAGAAACACCAAGAAAAGGTTGGAGCTTTGCTCTCAGAAGTCAGAGTCAGCATCCATAAGTTCTGCCTCCATTAAACTGGTCTGGGAGTGGATGGGTCCATAGCCAGCCCTCCGGCCTGCTGGTACCCGAGCCAAATGGGCCATCCTCTCTGACAGCCCATCGGTGAGCTCCACCTCCCCAGGGTAGTGAGAAGATCCACTGCGCTGCCACGTTGAGGTTGAGGGGGGGCAGCGTGGGCCAAGACCCAGATCTTCCGGGCGGTCATTGAGAGTGGGGTTAGGGAGCAGGCGGCAGCCGTAGTTGTTCCAGTTGCCGTGGTAGGGGGGGTAGGGATGTCTCTCCTCACAGAACAGAGGATACGAGGGTTGGAATTCTGGGTAGGATCCCGGCAAGACTTCTTCCTCCATCTTTTGTTGTAGCCTCTGCTGTTCCCGTAAATTAGCAACCAGGCTTGGGTGACAGGGTAGTTTGGGGAGACGGGGCACTGAGCTGCGGCCAAACTCACGCTGGTGATAGGCTTTGTGATCCACGACCGGACCAGCCTCCTCCACTGGACGGACCTCCTTCTTCCTCTTCTTCTTCTTCTTCCTCTTTATCATCTCTGGTGAAATTTCAGCCTCCACCATCCACAGTCTGTTTCTCTCCTCGGGAGGTGGCACTGGGGAAGAAAATAACAGAAATTAATGATCAACAATTCTGATGTTATCAGATGTTATCTGATAAGCTCAGTTCAGCTCAAATTCTAATGCTATAAAGTATTATGTCAGCATCACGTCCTCCAGCTCTCACCTGGTGTACCAGTAGGTGTAACAGAAATGTCCTGAGGCAGGATGGCACCTCGCCTTGCCACCATCTTGGTGACATGCTGCGCCCAGGCTGATGACATGTCATTGGACGGCTCATTCAAGTCAAAATTTATTCCAGCTATAAACGAGAAAATACAAACCACAAACTCATTGTTTAGAGTCACGTAAGGACATCTTTTAAGTCTAAGATACCTTTTATGGCTCCCGCAGTTAAGTGCTTCAAGATAAATAAACTTAAGGTAGCATCTAGCCATGTGGGTAGGCAGATTTTATGTGCCCAGGTTTTGAGATATCCGCAACCAACCAAACCAAAAAGCGACAGCCAGAGACCCTCAGATTTAAACCCAGGTCCTTCATGCTGTGAGGCGAAACATGCCACCCATGATCCTCATCAGGAACAATCCAAATAAGACTCCCTGCAGTTTTAAATATTTACCACAAGATGGAAGTATGCAAACATCACCAGGCACAGCTTCTGCTAGCATATTCTTTACCAAAAGTATTGGACAATAAAACATTCTTCTGTTCTCTGGGTACACTAGTTTATCTTAAATGATGTGTTTAAGCTTACTCAAAATGGATGACTTCAATTATTTTTAATATGTGTAGTGAAACACTCACCTACTGGCCCATCATGGGACACAGTGTGCATACTGAAAGACAGTTCTTTTTCTGGGTCCTTGTGGAGATCTTTTCTCATCGCAAATGCCTTGGCAATCATCTTGCTCTTCTTGATCCTTTTGGGTTCGTTGTCACTCTGGCCAGTTATCCTGACACAGGAGAAAGGAGGTTAATATGAGGAAATCAAAGACAGTTGATAGCCTCATGACGTACCCACTGCCAGCAATTAAAAGTAATTCTCAAGGATTAGAAATATGACCAGGTACCTAAAGATAACACATTTAATGCCGTCAGTTGCCATGTGATTTGGACAAAATGCCAAAGTGCTACATGTTCTGTCATTTTGCGTCACAATGGAAAAGACTCGGGATAAGAAAGTCTTACTCTAAGCCTATACCGAAAACAATAATTCCAAGAAGCAGTATTACTGATTAAAACAAATTCCTGCAAGTGAAATCAAAGAAACAGTCGGCCCTTGTGGGCTACAAAACCAGGGATTAACATTGCAAACCTAAGTGCACACACTAGGAACAGAATATAATACTACATTTTTGCCTCGCATTGTAGATGCATGCAAACAAATTTTACTTTCATGTCCTATATGGATATGGACTGAAATGCAGCCACAATAAGTTAAGATGTAATAAGATAAAGTTTAACAAAGTTCCACGTTTACTTTTATGTCACATTTCATGTTTATATGATCTTTGCTTACTTGCACCAGGTACGTTTCCAAATGAGGATCGTGGCTTTGGTCCAGACCCATGTGCTCATAGCAATTCCTGTCCCAAACATGGAGAACAGGTTGATTTTCTCCACCATGAGGCTGGGCCGGTTCTTAATGGTGCATTCTGGGATTGGCTTATTGGTCTGAGAGGCAATTGTCACGTTAGCTTCACATCTGTTGAAAGTATCACAGAGATTATGAGTGTTGATCATGCTGCACGTGCCACCAACACTTTCCACACATATGACCGAGGTACATCCAAGTATGGAATCTGATAAGTAAGGTCTTTCACAGGAGAGAGCAGTTCACATTTTGCTGAACTATAAAGTGTGCTAGTTTTGAGGCAGGCAGGTGTAAACCTTTGTTACGTTGTTGTGTAATAACAAAAGTAAAAGAAAAAATACTCACAGTACATATTCTCTAAAGCTTCTCTCCCACTCAGCCTGGTTGAAGAAGTCGTAAAAGTGGCAGCCGAAAGTGATGAAAACAAAGCCAAAAGCGAGAAATCCAAATATACCTGAGAAGCAAAACAGAGCAGTGAATTAGATATTGCAAACTTTCCTCCCAGTTTTGGTAAGAAACAGTAATGGACAACAGATGACAGAACATACCAAGTCTCAGCATTGTCTCGTTGATTTTGCTCGCTGCTTTCTCACTCAGTAGTCCTGGGTGATTACTCTTGATGGAAAACAAGGTCATGACACCTAAAAAAAAGAGAAATAAGAGTTTAAATTTGAGTCATATTGGTTGTAGGTAAAACACGACGAACCACATGGAGCTGCTGCTCACCCCGAATGAGGAAATAGCCACCAACAACAAGCACCACTCCGATGGGTGCCAGCACAAACCCAGCGCGGTATCTGTAGTTTTTGTAGCCTACAAAACAAATCCCACTCACTGAGTCTCCATCCACCTGTGGAGGACCAGACAACACAGACATAATATACAAGAAAAATAACAATGTGATCAAATTGAATGAGTGGAAAACACTTTTAAATCGTTAAGGAAAATGACAGCCAACACACCTCAGCGATAGCCAGGATGGCCACAGTGAGGACGAAGGGGATGGACCACGTGACCATGTGGAAGTAAGAGGTTCTGCCAGACAGCGGCTGGTGAGTGGTGCCCAGGGCCTTGAAGGACGTGTGCCAGGCGTAGGTGAGCATGACAAACCAAATCACGCCTGACATCAAGGAGTAGTACACGATGATGAAGATAGTGACACACGACAGCGTCTCTGAAGACCTGCATGGGCAACAACAGAGGAAATCTTTCACGGAGTTTGTCAGTTACGGTCTTTTTGGAAATAATTTCAGCCCTTCTGCTATTTAGCTTTTTTGGCATCACATGAAAACCGAGATTTTACTGTGTTAAAAAATATATATATAATCTCATGAGTGATGGATTGGAGCTTGTACACTTACGAGGGCTCCCCGAGCCGCATAGTGTTGTCACTCTTGCACACAATCTCGTTGCGTGCTCCGTCCAGGAACTGGGCCAGCCAGCCAATACTGCCCACAAAGAAACAGGCATTGATATAGAAGAGAATAACAGCCGGGTAGCGGTTGGAATTCTTCCAGTCAGCAAGAAACGTGGCCTAGAACAGAGAAATAGTGAAAACTATAAACTCTTTTGTACTCAAAGTTCAGTACAACTAACAGGATTATGGTATTTCCTTATGTCTCACCAAGGTGAAGAAGGTACAGAGGAGGGTGATGGTGCCAAAATAAGCAATGTATGAGTGCATGTCATTGTGCTCATCCTCAGTGAACAGAGGGTTGTCACACTGGATACCACAGCCCTCCACATCCTTGTACCAACTCGACTGGATGTCCGTCTTCACTAGCGGGGCTTCACATTGGCCTGATGTATTAAACTTGAGCTTCTGCATCTCGTTCTACACACACACAGATACAAAGGACAGATTCAACTTTAGCTAGTGAGGAAATTTACACCTCATTTAATGATAACTCCTTTATGCACCTTTATGAACTGCTACCATCAAATATTTGGTATTTTTACATGACACACTGAAACACAGATGTAAATTGATACAATTATCAGTTAGTGATCAATTAATGAATCGTCTCTCAGCACTACCAGAATGTTAAACAACAAGGTCACTGCACACAAGTTTGTGTCTTCAGGGATCAGATATTACATAACAAAGAAGCTTACCGGACAGCCCATTGGGAATTTGTCACATTTGAGGAAACTGGGCCAGCCTCTCTCCCGGTCCACGATGCTGCACGGCCGACGTGTCGACAGACACAGGCTCTGACTGGGCAGCTCAACTTTACCATTCTCACACTTGGGCATGTAGACGGCACAGAGCAAAGGCTGGATGACCGACCAACAGCGAGGAGCGTTCCGCAGACCTAGGACACAAAATCAGTCATTTAAACATACATTGAAATCAGACATGGAAGATGTAGAACCAGACAGAAGTTACATGATTGACTGACTAATTAAGATCTAATTCTAATTCACAGCCTCTTGCTACTCGTGTGACAGAAATAGTAGACAAATTTATAAATCAGCAGAAAATATTTACTGATTTCAGTTGCTCTTACGTGAGGATTTGCTGCTGTTCTTTGTCATATGTGGTCATTAACTTAACATTTCTCATTCTGGACTGTTAATAGGAGGTACTTTTTTCAGTAATGAGGCTCTAAGACAATGTGGGAGTGCTTGACACCTGTGAGGCAGTGGTCTGGGACTGGCAGGTCATTGGAGGGAGCTTATGTGAAAGTCCTCTTGTAGAATATCTAAAAACCTTTTAGTACCAGGACTCTTCTATTGTCCTTTGCTAACACCTGAGAGGGAATTATTTTGTTGCCTATAAAGGCGTTTAAGCATCCATTTCCTGTTGAGGCTTTGAGATAGGAAGAGAGTACTTCCCATCATTGTCACACCAATTATTATTATTATTATTATTACCACAATAAAAGTTGATCATTTATAAAACTGACTAACTATAGCTTATTTATATATTTATTTACCGTTTTATTACTACAAATAAAAGCATGGAAGACTTACAGCCAGACTTACAGTTTGTGGTGATCAATAAAGGTTTTATGATTTAATATCACTTTCTAAGTTCGTTAGCTATGTTAATAGTTTATAGTGCTCCTTAATGAATGATCTTAATGCACTTTGTTTGGCGACTATATTATGATAATAACACCTAGAATTTGGTGCCTTTGTAAGGGTACTACTGTCTTTGTGTAGTATTTTAATTCTAGTAGCAATCTCTGTCTTAAGAGTTATAGGTTTTAAAATGTGACACAGCATCTTTGCTTATATTCCTGATCCCAATAAATCTTACCAGACCACATGGTCAACTTCTCAAAAGCCTCTTCTTGGGTGCTGGAGTCCTCTGCCAGAATCAGAGACGTGTGTGTATACGGTAAAGGAGATCCCAGACATGTGTTGTATTTAAGTGCCTCACAAGTTGTCGTTTTTTTGCAGTTATCCTCAAATATGGTTCCGTTTGCCGATAACACTGCCCCGCAGCTGGAAAGCCAGGCTGCCCAGACGCAAAGCATCCCATAAAATCCAACAATAGGGCTCCTACCCTGGGAAGACATCTTGGGAGAGTGAATCAGCTTTGCAGAAATCAGATTACTTTGTGTTCCAGCGCTTCAGTGATTCTTCTCCCCAGTAAATCCAAAGGGGACGTTTTCTTCATCAGATTTCAAATAAGTTTCCAAACGCGGCATGGTGGAAGAAAAGCTGCAGGGCGCTTCAAAGTTTTCTCGCCGTTCTCCCAAACTTTTTTTTTTTTATTCTGCACTTCTTCTCCTCGTCGGATCCTCCTGAATTCCTTCATTATCCAAACTTCAACAGCCCCCAAACTGCACTCAAGAAAAGAGATGGGCAATGATCAACGTAAAATCATATAAAGGATTCATTTGAAGCGCTTAGGCTGGGTCCAAAAAAAAAAACCATCAGGCCGAGAAAGTCGCAGATTTGCCCTCCCCCCCTTCCAAAAAAAAAAGTCCATGAAAAAGTCTGGATGTCTGTAATAGGATCTCTAGCTCAGACGCACCACCCCCTTCTCCATAGCCCCCCTTTTTTATGCTGGCAGAAAAATAAGACCGAAAATGATCCGTTTTCACTCTACGTGTCCCACTAAGTGATTTTCCTACCGGCCGAGTGTGATGATGAGAGTTTTCTGGGGCTTTGTTGTGTTCCTCAGAGTTGCAGCTCTGTCTCTGGTTGTTTTTTTGTCTCTGGTATGCACATGGTGGGGGAGAGCCAGAGCAACAAAACCTCCCCTCCCATCCCCCTCTGCAAGTGGAAGAATGTGCCTTATGGCTCGCTTTCACAGAGTTTCTCATCTCACCCCCCCACCTCCAAAAAAACAAAACATGGACCCTCATCCATTAGGTTTACTCTCATGTTTGCGCTGAATCATACACCTGCATGATCATGTACAGCCCTTTTCTCCCCTGAGATTTTATGGGAATTACCGAAACAGAATTGAGGGGCTATAACACTGCAGGTAGTAACATATCTATACTGTGTTCCAGTGGTGTGTTAATGTTGTACACAACACAGGTATGCAGGAATGGTAATAAAGCCTTTTCATCTTGAAACCACTGTTAAGCTCAGAACAGAAAGGTCAGGTTGCAGTTCATGAAGCATTTGCTGATATCTGTGGGTCAAACACTTTTATAGTTAGTCAAAATCCATACCTGTCTCTACATTATACAGCTACTCGTAATGCAAAAGATTTACAGAACTCTACTTCTAGTACCAGAGGTTTCCCTCCCAGCTACGAAGTGTTTATGTGTATCAGTATAAGAATGAATAATATATACAGTATACACAAAGCATGTATATATTTTATAAATATATACATAGAATATATTGTACATGTGGCTTTGTTTCTGGGGGATAGTCATGTACTGTAGGTACAGTCAAGAAGCATAATCACAACACTACACCCTCCTCCCCAGGCTAACTGTTTGTAATTACATAGGGTTTTATGCCAGAAATCTTACATAGTAATAGTTATAAGACCATTTTAAATACAATTATAAATGTTTATAGTTCACTTTTTTTAGGATAATGGATCAGCCTTGATTAGTAATGATGTATTTCAAATTGTATAAAGATTTGCATGAAGTTTTATATGTTTGTTTCATGTTTATTTGAAAGTCGTGTACACGTGGGACATTCATAATGGGCTGGGCTTCCTCTCCTGGTTAACTGGGTTACAAGAATATTCACACGTACAATATCAGCACAACACAAAACTCATAAGCATGTAGTTTTAGGCTTTAAAATATGTGTATTTTTATTATCTTGAGTAGTATTGTATTTTAATATCTTGACTTTTATTATCGGGAACAGTAAAAACAGGTTTCTAACAGGTCAGTTCTCTGCCATGGTGAAATGCACTTACAAGGCTGCACGACTGCAGATGCTTTTTTTTTTTTTTTTTTTACTCCTCCGGTGTTCTGAGAGTAAAACTGGGTGAGCTCTGCCCCCCTCCCATGTCTATCTGGGCCTCCTTAAAACCCACAGCAAGTGAGCCCCTGAGTGACTCAGAGGCAAAAAACTAGAGACCACACACAGAGCACTGGAGCCCAGGCCAACACGCATTCACTCTCACTTATGCACATGTATATCAAAACACACTCACTATCATGAGAGACTGCCAGACAACTATCAGTCAATTAATCAGTTTCTTCTCCTAAAATATTACTAGTCGCACCTTTAAAGAAACTTTGTCAGTGGCAATACAGTAGAGTCACATGTGTGTTAAACAACAACAAAACACATCTACCAGAAATGGCAGAAAGGGGAGAAACCACCTTTAAACTAACAGAAATGTCATGTTTAGATTGTGGATTTGCGTCAAAAGGCTGTTGAACGTGCAGGACTGTGCAGGCTGCCCTCAAAGATTACAGGCATCAGGTTTCAGGCCGAGAATATCTCATAAGTCAGGTTTTCATTTGCCAGGCAAAGAAATCTCGACTCCACTAATGAGTGGTAATGCATCCGATCAAATGATAGCAACGGAGAGAAACAACTTACAGCTACATTTCAAAATCAAGCTTAAAATGTGTGCACTATCAAGACAAAAAGAGGTTGAGCTTTTTTTCTGTGCCTTATAAATCAGCAGTCAGAGCAACCACTGTCTGCTCAGTGGTGGGTCCTGAAATACAAACTTGGCCTGTTGTAGTGACTATGTCAACAAGTCACTTAGGTGCTGACACCACTGTTTTTTTTTGCGAAAAGCTGGGAGTCCCCGCTTCTTCAGCATTTAAGTTTGGGTTTGAAAATGTAAATATTTTGGCAAGAGAATAAGAGAGGTGAGAACAGGCCTCATACAATGGACACAGTGCTTAAAACATATCAGCCACAACATTATGTACATAACATGAACTGCATGCAGAACTAATGTGACCTGAAAAACATGTGTTTGTAACGGCAGCCTGTCAGCTACGTAAAATGTCATCGCGTGCAGTTTGATTTCGTGGCAGGAGGATGAAGAAGCCCAACGTGGTCACATTGCAGAGTGGTTGCCAGGTAGTATACACTTTTTTTTTTTTTGCAGCTTTTAGCATTTTCATTATTCATTTAACTGTAACACTGGTATTATATATTTTTGTTAAGCACACAGGCTTCTACATATTAAGTGGAATATGTGCATTACTTGTGCTTTTTCTTCAGAAATGTAAAAAGAATGCCATACATATAAAATATCAAATGCAGGAATCACCAGAAATGTACTTTCAAAAATAAGCAGCATTACAGAGCATTGAGAAAACATTTTCCATAATTTTTAAAAAGTCTGCACAATTATTACTTTTAGAAAATACTATTCCATTTTCAGTTAGTTAACATTTGCAGGAACAAAGACACATAGGTATATTCTTACTCCCCTAATATGTTTTGACAAAATATTATCTGTACATTATACTGACTGCTCAATAAAGGTCAATACGATCCTGTCAGTGGACCCGGAGCACCAAATATCCTGTCTGTCTCTGCTTGGGAACTGCAATTCAAACTACAGTGAAATGTTTGGTAAATGTAATGTAAGCATGGACTGTGTCCAGTAGGTGGCAACAGAGTCTTATTTGTTTCCTTTGTGTGTAGACGCTTCCAGGTTTTTCAAAGCATATTATTGGTTTGTCCAGAACTGGCATCACCATTCCTCAGATGCAGTTCATCACAATCTAGTCTGCCATGTCCTGGGTCAGCTCCAAGGGTCAGACTGGTGTTTGAGGTTATAATTCTGGAGGTCAATCTGGTCTTTAATCTGATTGATCAGTATCTGAGACAGGAGGATGCCAACCAGCTGTGGACGACAAAGCACAAGACATACGTAGGTATCACCGACTATGTGAGACTATAATATTTAACACAACATGTGTGTTTGCTGGTATGTACAGTACAGCACACTGAACACATGTCCTACCTGTGGTATGGCCATTCCCAGTGCAATACCTCCAATGAAGAACAGGTTGCTGTGAATCCAGTTTACCAGTTTGTCTATGCAGCCGTTTGTGTGAATGTGGTTTCCAGCTTCAGCGTAGCCTAAATCCTGCATGCCTTGACCGCACATAGTGTTGATAACCATCTGTGCACAAAGACAACAGTCAGATATAGATCAACGGATTAAAAACATGAGAAATACAGAACCTTTCAGTAGAGTTTGTAAAAGAAGACGACCTTCTCTTGGGAAATGACGCAGCAGGAGAAGGGGACAGAGCAGCGTTCTCTGCTGGGGTTGTCCTTGTTGCAGTTGAAGTAGACGTTCTGGGACCAGTCAGTGTATGTCACACCACCACAGCAGCCAAACTGAGGACACATACAGACATTTGAAATGGAAAAAATGATATGACATCTCAGGTATCTTGTGTATATATCTACAAACTTCTGGTCATCACGCTGGCATTTATAATAAAAAATGATGATCGCCTACAGAATGTAAAATCCTTACCTCCCTCTGGCCATAGTCAATAAGGTTTTGCAGATCAATGTCATCTCTATAGTGGAGGATTGCATTGTTGATCACTTCAGTGACTTTACCCCGTGCCTAGGAAGAGTACAGAAGTAGTCGTTTAGCAGCATGTACACATCATAAATTCACAAAATGGATACATGCTGTCCAATCGAAAATGCAGCACAGCTGGAATCCACAGTTAACACGCGAATCATGGAGTGAATGTTTCACAGTCTGATGACAGTATACAGGGTTTTAAATCAAATCAAATCTGTCATGATTGTTATGTAACGCCATGACACTGGTATTTCTTAAGGTCTTTCTGCCTTTTGAGCAAACTCTGCTGTTGGGTTCACAAAACAAATTAACTGATTAAATACAATCTGCAGCTACTACAGAAACAGCACAGCAGCAAACATTCTTTCATTATTCTTCATGATCAAAAGGACAAACATAGCCAAATCCACCCTCATAAAGAGTCTATACAGACATTTAGTGCTTTTATTAAGGACATTTAATGTTTTTGTGAATATTGAAATCACTGATATAAAGTATATTCTAATTCTACATATTATCCTGTATAATGCATCTAGATGTGGGTGGGATCTGTATGTTGTCAAAGTGTAAACAAGTTAGGAACATGACTTTTTTTTCTTTCTAGTAAATAGTGTCTTCTGAATGTTTCATTACCGTATCTGAGAAGACGAAGCCCAGGACACCAGCAATGAGCTGGAGCAGGAAGATCACCGTCAGACTGATGCAGAACTGTATGGGAAAGAAAGAGATGGTTACAACAATTTGTTTAATTATTAAGGGGACAGATTCCATAAAATCTGCCTGTGTGCAAATGTAGCTGTTACTTATTACTTATCCTAAGGAAGAAACCTAAGAGCAACTGGACAACTGGCACTTACAATGCTGAAATACTAGAAAAAGCAAACAAAGACAGTTTCATCTTGACATTGTGAGGTGGAATTATCCCACATGACCCCCAGTGCATGCTCTTCAGCATTTATTGAAGATCCTCAAAACTGACCTCTAGATGACGTTAAAGGCCAGCAGCTGAAAAACTCCTGACTTACTGTCTGCAGGAGGCAGATATTTTCGCGCAGGGAGCCAACGCAACCACAAAAGGTGATGATGAAAATGAAAACCCCCACAACCATCAGCATTATAGCGGGGTCCACTGTCAGGCAGGCCAATGCAGTCTCTGAGGCACAGAAAGAAAAGTTCAAAGACTGGTCTGAACAGAGGACGTCTGTCTTTTCTGTGGATGAATTCGACCTTTCAAACAGTAACAGGAACATATTTTTTTGTTGTATAAAATTTCCATTAAGACATTTTAAACAACACAGGATGCCGTTTTCCCACCGTATTATTATTTGTTAAAGGTTTCTGAAAGCACAAGTACTGTTCTGACATGTAATACTCCCACACAGAAAGGCAGGAAGTCAGTGGAGGATCATTTACCTGCATGTTTCACCGTGCGAGCGTACACACCGATAGATACCATCACAAGGGAGATTATCTGAGGAGAAGAGAATGTTTTCTTTATACCCAGTCCATTTCTAAAAATTATAAATGTATCATAATAGGCGTAAACCAGACGACACAGTGAGTAAAAAAAATTCCCGCTATGTTCATACTTGTCGAGGGAGTGGCACAATTCACCACTAAACTTAATCATGATAATAAATGAGGTTTAAATGAGTCACAGACAAAGATGCACTGACAGAATAACTGAGTTTCCCCAAAAATACACCACAACCAGTCCAGTGTTAAACTACCACAACATTCATCATTAAATGCTCTGAGTGCAGCTCAGGAGATTTTGCCTTCCACTCTTCATTTCACTAAATCGACCTGGCAGCAAAAACGTTCCACAAAAAAAAAAACTAAAGACCCTTTAAACTCTGTGCTCCTCTCCCAGTCTCAATAGTATAATAGAGAGTAGTGCTCTTCCAACCTACAATGAAATGGATCCAGTTGCCATAGACACTGAAACTTCTTGGGGTGGGAGGGTGAAGCTTTTTCTGCCTGTTGTTGTAAAGGTTCAGTTTCACAGTGAATGAAAAGTGAAGCAAACAGGTGTGCTGTTGAAAACGTCTGCAGGGCTCATGAAATGCTACACACCTAAAACTCTGTGCCTGTTATTAATCACTGCACCAACATAATTATCAGACTTATCACTGTTAACATGGTTCACACTTAACAACATGTTATCAAGATTATAACCAATGTCGACTAGAAAATAAAAGCACAACCTTGCAGTGATCTTTTTAAAGTGTCCTATGCAGAGCTCATTGTAGCCGGAGGCAACGTAAATGAGAAAAACACATTCCACGCTGAAAGGTTTCTCGTTTTTACACAGCCTTATCCTGTCTGTACAGGGAAGCAAGTCGTGTTCACAGTACAGACCACGGCTGACACCCTCACACTGGATTGTTTCAAATACACAAAAGAGTAACTGCTAATGTTACGAGTTGCTCGATGTGGTATTTTTGCTTTCTTCTGTAATTTTCTACAGCATTTGTGCTCGGGCCCGGGTCTTCTTACACTGCACTAAACCTCAGCACATTTAATATGCAACGACAGATCAGCTCGAAAATGCTGTGAGAAATCTCCTTAAGTTACATTCCCCTGGCACCTGACGCAGAAACCCACTGCTATGAACTTTGCTTTGTTTACAAACCACTGCTGAGTTTGCTGCTGGGGACACTCTTCTCTACATGACCCCATCATCGTCTAAATCAACCAAGTATGTGACCTAGGGCAACTGAGTGTGTCAATACAAAGAACCTGTGAAATTTGATTCAGGGAGCAGTGTGTCTGAAGTAAACCCCAGCACTTTTGTTGACTGAGTGTGGCTGTGTTATGCATTGTTATTGAGTTAACCACAATGTTTGAGTCAGATTGAAAATTAAATCTGAAGACAACATTCCTGATTTGGAAAGTGAAAATAAATGTATATTTAATAAACATTTTTCAGTGAGCCAGCAGCAAATATGTGGTGTGTGTGTCCTTTTTCCTGGACTCTTTTTGCTCTCTGTGAAACACAGTTAAAGTTAAAGAACAACTAAATCAAACAGACTTTACTGCCAACACACAACATTTAGATATCACAGGGGGACAAAATGGAAAGTATCAGTGACATGGTTATAATAACTGAGACAATAAGATGATGTTTAAGACTTTTGATCAGTTAGTAAAATGAACAGTGTAGATTATTAAAGAGAAAAGCTGGTTTACCAGGAAACACAAATGATTAACCTGCACACAGAAAGCAGGAACGTTTTCCACTCGTTAATCATTCTCACTTTTTCAAAAAACAAAATAAGTAAACTCACCCAAAATATAAAATTAAACAGGAACAGCAGATACTTGACAACCGGACTGACATATGAGAAGTCCTCATTAGACCCAGGTGTTTCACTGCTTCCTCCTCCCATGGCGATAAGTAAATATCCCAGCTCCGTGAGGACGTTTGCGCACAGAAGTGCTCTTAGCTGTATGAAAAAAAAAATGTATTTCCGAAAGCAGAAGCAAAGACTTGACGAACAGTTCTTCTGGAGTGTTTGAGTCGCCACATACAATCTGCCACTGCTGCTGCTGCTTCAGCGCCATCTGGCACTGGTCGTAAAAAACTGGGTGTGTTACCTGTGTTGCGCGTCTTCACGATCATATGATACAGCCTGGCGCAAGGGCTGCTGAATTTTAGAGGGCCCCTGTGTTTATTCAGGAACAGCTTTATATTTTATTTTTAGCCTAATAATTTTTTTTTTTTTTGCAAACGTAATGATTACTGTTATTCAACCCAGGACATAGTAGCCTACTTATGCGTTGCAGTGCACGTGGAAAATTACTTATACATATACTTATACATTACATATAATAGGAGAAGCCACAGGTGTTACAATAAAAAGAATGATGACGTTCAGGCTTTTATTTTGAAAGAAAACGGACACTGCTGCTTCACAACATCCGCTTAACCCGGAAGTAATGAGTATTTTAATTCTATAGTTAGCGTTAATGCTAAAGTGGAATTTAGTTCACTGTTTAGACGTTTTAAAACTATAGAAATGGCGTGGGAAAACAAAGGTTTTTGGAATTAATTATCCTGCTGTCTGACAGCATAACTAGTCAGTTATTTGAGCAAATAATGCACTTATAAAAACAGCTATTAGCTAGCTAAGAATCTGCCTTGGAAATAGGAGTTATGTTGTCGCATGTGTTGTTGATCTAAACATTTTGTATCCAGTCAGTGAAAGACACTTGTTTCTAATGTCGTTTACAGGTCCTCTTCTTCCTCTGGTCTCCTTAAATCTCCTGGTGCCCCCAGTGAGACTTATGTCTGCCTTCATGTGGCAAGTAGTACAGCAGCATAACGTGATGCAGTATGACAAGCTGGTGGACTTTATCAGCTTGGCGACGGAAATCGTCCCAGAGATCCTCAGTCCCAATCAGAGAGCTCAGCTCATGTTGGGCCTGAGAGCAAGGGTGAGGAATTAGTCTGAACTGTGATTCCCTTCACTTTGAATGTTATTAAATCTGTCAAGATAATACACACATTCTTACTTTCATTAAATATCATGTGCACCATGACTATTATATTATTTAGGCTAGATGTTTTCCTATATGAACCATTACAAATATATTTTAATGGTAGGTTTATTCGGTAGCTTTTGGCCATACCACATGATGCTGCTTTCAAGTTCAGTAATGACTTTACATTGGCATTGACTTTTTTTGTATGTCTTAAGCATACTTTTTATGTTTTAACTGAAAGAAACCATGTGATTTCATGATTTAGAAAATTGTAGAACATGAGAAAATCACTCAACATCTTGCTCATCTGTTTACTACTTTTTGTTGTTTATTGGCATCAAGAGTCATGGTTTGTTTGTTTTCCAACTATCCCTGTCCTACCCACTGATTACCTGGATCAGGTGTTAATAACAACTGATGCTTATTAATTCCCTTGGGAAAAATTAATATAGTCAGGCAGCCGCATTTGGGGGAACTGGGAGTTGGGAGACGACTGCCAGCTGTGCCAGAAGGTCGCCACATAGTCAGCCACTCAGAAGCTGTAAGTGCATTGATGGTTAGAAAACAAGCAGGACAGTAGCTGTCGAGGACCAGTGTTGGTCGTCTTGCATTAGCGTGTGTCTTCTTGTTAGTTCTGCATTTCATCATACTGTTGCGCTTTCACATTTAAATTGGCCTTGTCCCTGTTTGTCATTCTTTTTTGAGTTACCTGTTTCTTGTCTTTGTCTTGTTTCAGCTGGTTTTGGAGTTTTGCCGTGGCGATGGCGTTGCCAATCTACAGACCATTCAGAGCCACCTGGATAAAATCCAAGCTTATAGTGTTGAACTCAGCTCCACTGAACAGATGGTAAGTTCACAAAGGATTTTGTTAATACTGTACAATACTGTAACTTGTTTCAATACAAAACACAGAATTATGTAGAAACATTGAACTGAAATGTTAAATAATTGGGATCTTGTTGTCCACTTTGTGATAGGCCAGTGGTAATATTCTGAAGACCTCTTACACCAACTTTGCTAACCTGGTTCAGAACCTCTTGAATGTTCCTTTTGAAAAGGAGTTCTTCTTCCAAGTGAGTCCAGCTGTGACACATACTGTACATAATCTTATCAAGATCAGGGGAAAGGAAGGTACACCTGACATCTCAGGGACAACTGAGATCAAATCAAATCAAAAAGAACCAACCAGTTACAGTGATGTGTTGATTATTTAAAATACAAAGATTTGTCTGCTTCCGTAGGAGGTTTTTCCTGAAAATTATGGTTCAGCCTACGACAAAAAACTGGAGCAACTGGTGTCTGAATTCCTGTCCAGGCTGGAGCAGCTGTTGCCCATACCAGACGTGCAACAGGTACCTTAACAGCAAGGCAGGCATTTCTAAACTGATGGGCAACAATTTATACTGACTGCCACTTATACTGTTAAATTTACAGAAACATACAGACATTTTTTAATTTTATTTAGCAAAACGTTAACATTTTTATTCCAGTAATCACTTTTGTAAGTATTTGTTTTTGAGCATATTTTGTCTTTATTTGAGAGAGTCTTAGTGAAGAGGTAGACATGAAACATGAGCGAACACCAGTGGTATATCACACAGCAAAAGTGACAAGCTGGAATTGAACCTGGGACGCTGCAATTATGTGGCATACGTGTAACCATCCAGCTATCAGTGTGCTCATAAACAAGCACTTTTTTTATTTCAGTAAATAAGTATTGTTTCAGGTGCCAACTTGCATATCTGTGCTCTTATTTTTTTGTGTCGCAGACAGCAGCATGGCTCACTGAAACAACATCTGTGTCAGAAGAAGTTAGACAGCATCTGTTCGAACCCACTGCCCTGAAGACTCTGTTGCTTCACCACAGGCAGCTGGGAACTCTTAGCTCAGGTGAGTTTAACAGAATAAAATTATTCTTAGAGACAAAAAGTTTTGTACTTTTTGTAATTTTATCAATATCGGTTCAACAGATCCAAGCTGTAAAATATGTCTTTGGTTTATTTTCTGTTGTCTTGCTCACTTGTACATTGCTAATTTCCTGTTTTCTCTGAAATAAGTATAAATAAATCTATAACTTATATAATTTTTCAGATTTTTGTGAGTCTATTGTGTAAAATGTTTCAGTTTTTCTATTACAGCTCCATCCAGCAGTGGGGAGGATATTCTTCTGTCCACACTGGCCCTCTCGTCTCAAAGTGGAGTAGGGAAGCTCACTGAACCATACCGTGAAGATGATGCTTATGATAGTGAGGAAGAGACCATGGCACTGGAGGATTTAGAAGGGGGAGATTCAAGTGAAAGTTCAGATGTCACCACAGACAATTGGTTACCAAAAAAGGAATCAGGTTAAACAGAATCAGTTCCAGCACCAAAATAAAACTAGTTTAACGGTGGCAAATGTTTTTATACTAATATGCTGTGTTTTATGCTGTTTTCAGGTCCACTGTCATGTTTATTTATTTGCCCTCAGTGTTCATTCGCCCATCGCATAAAGAGGAAGGTCCAAGAGCACATCCAGTGTGAGCACAACATAACAGCTGCCATTCAGAAGAAAAAATCTGTGAAAAAAGCCAGAGCAAAGACTCAGCAGAAAAGTAAAGACATAGACACTGAAAAGAGGAAGGAAGATGGCAACTCAGCGAAAAGGAAACAACACAAACAGATAGTTGGTGCTGAAATAAAGTGGGAACACAAGCAGAACAAGGATTACTTAGAAAACAAGAAACAACGCAGACGGAAAGAGGCCACGGGGGAAGACAAAAGGTTTCTGAGCGCACGACTTATGAACAAAAACTTCACAGAAGAAGAAACCAAATGCCTGACGTGTGAAAAAGTTTTTGAACATCCAAATCAACTGAAGAGTCACATGAAGCTCCACAGCTTCCGGTACAGCTGCATCCAGTGTGAGAAGGGATTCACGAGCCAGTCGGGCTATTATCAGCACCAGAGGCTCCACAAGAGAGGACGGATATTCATCTGCAGCCAGTGCAACAAGGGGTTCCTGTGTAATTATTCACTCAAGCAGCATGAGCGCCTGCACCAAGGTCCCACCAACCTGTGTACCATCTGCGGGAAACATTTCAGTAAAGCAGGCTTTAAAAGACACGTACAGATGCACAAAGGTGAGAAGAATTATCTGTGCACCACATGCGGTAAGGCGTTCCTGTCTTCAGGGGAGCTGCTGCTGCACACTCGGACTCACACAGGGGAGATGCCGTACACCTGCACCCGCTGTGGGAAGGGTTTCTCCAGCAAGGGCCACCTAAACATCCACATGCGCTCTCATACAGGGGAGCGTCCGTATCTGTGCGCAGAGTGCCCGAAACGTTTTCTCACGCTGAACTGCCTGAAGAGACACGCGCTCAGCCACAATGGGGTGAAACCGTTTAAGTGCCCAAACTGTGACAGACAATTCTCTCAGAAGGGGAATCTGAAAAGACATTTAGCAATACATAAACCTGACATGTAATTTGTAGCTTTAGTTGTTGCCAGAAATCACAGTGCAGTCATGTATGCTCTACTATTAAGTCTATAATACTATACAATGAAGTTTTTAAAAATCTGTAGAAAATGTTGAAATGTTCACAATTTAAAGTAATATAATATAATCAGTAACAACACGTACAAAGTAAAGGATTTAAAAAGATTGTTTTTCTTTTATTATATTCAGTTCTGAAATGTTTTTCTTCACATTTCTCCAAAGTGTGTATACCAAGAATTTGTAAGAAACAATGTGGTAAGTAACACTGCAAACCTTTGTATGTATATATAACATACAACAAATTTAGTTATTATTAATTGGGGTAAGTTCACGGCAACGTCTTGCAATTAGTGGCTGCAGCAGACAGTCATTCAGTCTGTACTGTCTGTATTCTGTGTGGCTCAAATAATACATCACACGGGATCAGGATTTTAGCTTAATCTGAAAAGACATGAAACAGTGAGGTGGAGTATAAAAGCAAATAATACTCTGTAGAATATAAATATTGTTGCTAAATAGTATGTGGTGTCTGTTTAGGTAGGGTTTTTTTGCCCCTTGTCTGTAGGCTACATGAAATTAAATGTGCTTTTAAACATACAGAAATTGTGAACATGTACTGAACACAAGCAAGCCTGACCCAATCCTATTACATCTAAATAATTATATATTATAAAAAAAATACTTACTAAATATACTAACTTCATATCAGGATTAGTTCCTCTACAATATGTTTAAGGAAAAGGATATGAGCTCACAGACATGCAAATGTAAAATGGAAGTGAAAAACGCAGCTGTAGGAAATGCAATTTATTTGCAATTTTTTAATAACATCATTCCTCAGATAAAAATGCAATGTTACAGGAATATACATCAGATATTAATTTAAAACTTGCTTTCAAGGGACCATACAGTCTAAATATACTTTTTCCTTTTTTATTTACTGGTAGCGTGCGTTATAAGCAAGACAGACTCTGTCACCAATGACAGACTGACAAGTTACAGATACAAACTGTACATTACTTATTTACAAATCAACTTTTTGTTTGGTTTTTCATTTCACTTTTTATTGAAAATAGGAGTAGAAAAAGTGATTGAATTAATATTCTGATTTATTTCATTTGTATTCTTTCCCTCTCTAAAATCTAAAATGAAATGAATCAACAACAAAAAAAAAAAATAATCAAGAACTCTCATTTAGAAAAAAGAAAGAGAAGAAGAAGAAAAGTGTCAACTGTGAGACCATGCAGTCATCACAAATGAGACAAATGGTAACTGAGGAAACCAAATGATGTTGAGCCAGTGTCACTTAGCAACCTCAGAACCAATGAAAACCCTCGCACAGTTGAGGGTGAGTGGCTTATGTTAAAGAACTGAGTTACAAAATGGCCACCTGCCTCCAAAGCTACCGCGAGCACAATAATACACTCTAGTTCATTTTTTGACCATAAATAGTGCTGTTATTAAATACTACATTTAACAGTAGTGTCACTACTAATATTACAACAAATTGGTCTCTTTGTGAACGCCTCTCTCCAAAAAATATAAACTCGAGGATCAATAACAAACTTCTCTCCGACAGAAAAGAACACGAACAAACAAACAGCTCAATCCTGTCAAAGGCCCGTTAACACTTTGCATGAGTTGTGAACTAAGACTATGAACAAAATCGTAAGACACTACTGACTAGTGGAGAACAAAGCCACAAAGCCCTGGCATTTACCGCAAAAATAAAGAACAGAAAAGCCTCTGTTAAACTTGACCTTATATGGAGATGTGGATCCCCTGCTATAGAAACATCAGGCTTACACACGTTGGGAACACTCAAGTTAACGCCTGCATGCAGTTAAAGAGGTGTGTCCAAATAACCGAGGGAAGAAAACACTGATTGTACATGACACTCCCGATGTCCTCAGATGAATCAAGTCGTTGAGTAAAGCTGCATTTGCACACACAGGCATACAATGAACATTAGTTTTTAACTCTCTGTGGTCAACTGCAGCTGCTTTAGCAACGGTTGTAAAGATCTAATGTGCCGACAAAGACTTAAAACCAGATCAGTCAGAAACTAAGATTTCTTCAGTTAAGGACTGCTGAGCAGGAAATTATTCAAACATTAACCAACAGTCTATATTTAACTTTCAAATAGTACATGTGGATTTCTTAGACACCAGTAAGAGCATCACTGCGTCCTACATTCAAGGGATGACAGTGTAGAAATAATTACCAATGTAAAGAAGCTCTTGTCTGTAAAATTCGAGAGGATAAGCAGGTTGAGGAGGCAGAGACATTCATGGTTCCACTGAGAACGAGCTGCATTAACACCAGAACCACTGACGGGAAGTCTGCATCATAAAGCTACTGCCACACTTGTAGAGCCGTTAGCTGAAGAAGCTATCCTGAAGAAAGTCACTGTTAGAAACACTATCTGGCAGGGAAAACTCTCCTCCCTTCAACAGGTGAGGGTGCAGCACTCTCCTTCAAATGGGGTGGGGTGGGGGGGATTGTGGTATTCTCATATGTGCAAACGGGGGTTATGATTTATGTTTGTGTAACATTAACAGAGTGAATGAGTGAAGCACGATCCTTACAATACTAACAGTCGTCTTTATGTTCACATAGGGATGCTGCTGTAGGTGCTGCTACACAGTGGGTGAGTTATATCCAGCTACGCTATAGGTCATTACTAAATCTACGGGGCAAGCACGTCATCTATCTGATTCAAAAGAGGATTCACCTAGAAACAAGTGTATTTCTGTTCCTCGTTATCTGTCTGAAGTCAAATGTTCCAATTGGTGACAACCTCACATGCGCCTATGAGAATTCATGCACGAACAACAAGAAAAAAACAAAACAATTTTTACTAGTCAGTGCAGTACAATATGCAAAGTGTTGGTTAAATTTCTTTTAATACCGATCAGTGTTTTAAAACGTTGTCACACTAGAGTGACTGACAAATCTACGACTGATTTTTATTATTTAAATTTTGCACACTGCAAGTTGAATCTGTGCACGGTGTGTTAATGTCGACTGTGATATTCACTCTAAAATTCAGTCTAAGGCATCAACCAGTCTGACACATTAAACCATCAAGTGCCAGATTTTCAAGACGTATCTTTAAAGTGTCAATAAACTTCTAACTGGAAACCCACTGCATGTGCTGCCCTCTGTTACAAAAATCTGCTTTTGCTTTGGCAAACAAACAGACAAAGGCAAATCTTCACACAAAGGAAACTTATCAATGTGGATTTTTTTTTTTCAAACCTAATACAAACAAACATTCAGCTGATGATAAAGCCAACAGGTCATTAGTGCTGTGGGTCTACGACTGAAATGCCAGCATGTACAGAAGTAAACAACTGTGTGGCACCTCTACACCCATTCTGAGCATTTTACCTCAAAGAACAAGATCTAGTTCCAAACTGGGATTTAATATCTTATAATTGAGATATAGTTTTTATATATAATGGCTAAAATATGAGACATTTGCAATATAAACTTATATTTAACGATATATTAACTCGTTCTTTTGTTCCCTGTTAAAATTATTGAGCTCAGTGACATCAAAATAAAATCTTTCTGACAGAAAAACAAAGAGGTTACCCTCCACCGTTTTTCCTGAAAAGGGAATTCATATTTTAATTGGATTCACGTGGACTAATTAGGATCATACAAAAACAGGCTGTGCCGATTAACCTAGAATAAAAGAAAATAAATCTATATTCAAAATAGTCATCTTAAAATACTTTTGTCAGAATCAAACAGTGATCAACAAACGCTTCAGTTTACAAGAAAATATAACACACATTTGTTGCAATGTCGATATAACCTAATGAGGAGATCTTTGTGACCAAGACGGGAGCCTCACACTCTCTGAAACGAATACGTCACACATCTGTCGATATAGTTTAAACACACAACTCTGATACTTTTAAAATGTTACGTGTGTAAAATACTTTTTCGTTAATGTCTTTGTATATATAGTGAGCAGCTCAAATCTTACTGTCACATACAGCAGCTCTTGTCCACAAAAAAAAAAAATCAGACTTTTTTATCTTTGTGTTGTGTTTGTCGTCGTCAAGCTGACATGAAGTCAGTTGGGCAGACGCTGAACTACCTACTTACTTCCTGCTCTGCATCCCAATGCAGATTAATCCATTTATTCAACACACATGTAGTTCAGGTCTTCCAAATCCCCTCTTGGAAGAATAAAGAAGCTACATGTTTTTATGGCTCAAAGCATAGAGCTAAAATAACATTTCTGAAAAAGCATAACAGTGTATATGTGTATATTTCGCTGATGTAGGACTAGTTAAAGAGACACATGTCTCTCATTGCTACAGTAGGAAAATGTCCAGGCTTTGACCTGCAAAGACAAGTTGCTGGTAGGTTAACGTCTTTCAGCCAATTTCACAGAACAATAAAGAAGCACAGCAAAGACATTTGATTTTGGATCTCTCTGTTTCATCAGATTTAAAAGTAGATGACAAAGTTTGTCTAGAGAAAAGGACTGATTTCTGCACCATAGTGTCATTAAAAATTGAACAATGAGTCTCCTATTTATGGAGTTACATCACTAGTGATGGATAGATTATATTAATCCATATTTGTATGGATTAAAAAAGCCACATAATCTGGAAATCACGCATGTCTGTTGTGAAACCTCCTAAACAAAACGTGTGCATCAACTAACTTCCTTTGAAAATATGAGCACGTTATTCTCTGCTGGTCACTTCTGGTCAAACGTACAGACAGTAAAGTGGGACTGTTCATAAATTCATACTGACCATCAGCCAGTAGGCCTATATAACACATCTTTATGACCAATATTTCATTAAATACATTCTATAATAAGTATCCTGCTTTTTCCTTGCTCTAACATTCTGGTGATTAAATATTATATATTCATATATATGTTGCTCTATATGGTATTAAAAATATACAATCATTGCCTAGTAGTGAGACAAAACATGTTATTATTCACCATGACAGATACTTCATGCCCTTAGAGAACCCCATGCACATAAAACATTACTTGGATACTTGGTTCACCACTCTGAAATCCAAATATGATCGAATACTGTGAACCGTCTACAATCCCAAAAAATACTCTCTATCCAACATTCCTACTACCAAACACCCACTGCCAACAAGATTGTTTCCCGTCTACCAGAAACCAGACCCTTACTCTCTATCTCTGCTTTCATTTGAGGAAATTATTTAAATTTAAACTGCACCTCTGGAGGCAGTGGGAGAATGGTTTTAGTGGAACTGGCTGTAGGCGGAGATCCAGGGCAGCAGCATGTACATCCTCCTGATCAGCAACCAGAAAAGAGTTGTTAACAATCTACTGTGAGGCAGAGACCATAGGTACACAAACACTTGACAGACATTTCTCACTTTGGACTATGTTACTTATAAAATACAGATGTAATCAATAATAATAGCTCCATTCCATATATTCCACTTAGTCCATTTAGCAGTTTCATATCCACAGCTGTAGTTCGTTGAGAGCTGCTTTTTTGGCAAACAACAAAATGGAAATGAGCCATGAATAAAGTTATCAGTTACATTTCTGCTTTTTTGCTAATTAAAAGGGACCACTGAAAGCAGGATGGACACAATACACTGTATATATACTCCAGCTGTGTTCCAATTCCATGACTAGATAACAATATCGTGACATGAACTGTGACTTTAGAACATTATCCTTTGAGTTTCTCTGAGAGATTTGTCTTTGTCACACTCCACCAGCTGTAATTAGTTTTAAAGGGGCACTCCACATAATTTACAGAAAGTTTATTCGACATGATAAATAGATGGAGGACCTATGGCATGATAATTTCACAGTGATATTAACAGAGTTATCTCAGATTCAACTGAAAGACTATAAATGTATAACAGAAAGTTTAAGTATAACCTATAGAAAAAATCATATTGGTGGATTGTGGGAAATATTCGATGACAGGACTAACCTTCAGGACACGTAGGCCTCTGCTGCATCAGTTTCACTCATCCTTCTTTTAATCTTGGGAATCCCCTAGTTTTAGAGAATTCCATTACTAAAACAGCTGTCTGCTGCAGCTGGGGTGCTCCTTTCATGTTCTGCAGCTGTGCACACTCAAATGGTTTTACTATACATCAGTATACTTAAATTTGTCTTTTTCAGACAGGTTTATAACCTTCTTAGACATAGTGTGAAGTATGGAACTGGGACAGAGCTTTTTAATCTGTAGATGTTTTATATTGTTCACTTTGTGCTTGATTTTTAACAAGTGGGCAATAAAATGTGAAATTTAAATGCTATATACAGTGTTTCTTGCCTGTGTGTCTGTCCACCTTGAGCCTGAGGTTTTAATCCACCAGTATATTTTGTTAAAAATGACAAATTATAGATAATTTGGTCCATTTCTCATGAATTATTTCCACTGATCTGTTTCTCACATGTCAATACATAAGAAGCTGAAGACAAAGTAAGACAAGTGACTATGGCAACACACCAGCAAGGCATTAGTGACACCTGTCTAAACTGGAGAGTAAAGAAAAAGCAGTTATTTCACCCATGTCCCATGGTAATCCTATAAACATGAGCTCCGTCCTATGAGGGTTAAGAAACATAAAATAAAGAGCCCATAAGACACAAGATATGCAAAATAATTTGCTGTCCACATTCAAATGTTTATCTAGAAATACTGACTTTAGTCACTCTATGTACACAAAATAGAATTAGCTACTCTGTCGTAATGTGACGTGATACTTAATCTGAAAATAAAATGACTGCAAAACCTGGAACACTCAAATATCAACATGTGAACCTCATGCAATTCTGAGGGGGCATCCACAGAGCTCAATCCACGGAAAAACTATACATGGAAATGAACAAGAGAAAGCGATAACAGCCAAAATGTATTGAGTCAGTGAGGTGAAGTTCAGATGATTTTGCTGCTGAATCATCCAAATAAATGATCAGCCTGATGTTAAACCACACCACTTTCACGTCACTGACTCAACACACAGGTTTGACTGCAGATGCAGATCCAACATTCTGGCACGAGAAAAATAAATAAATACATCTTTACTATACTGCACTGTAACGTACCTGATTTCAAGTATGTTAGGTTTCTCTGGCACAGAAACCACTGAGTTTACCAAAAAAATGTAACAAACAGAAAATCATACATCTTCATGACATTGTTCTTTTTTCTCACTTTCACAACTATATTTACTTCGGGAACCTTGTATACAGTCATTGTTATTGCATTGTTTTTGCATATCTTGTGGGATGCAGGATTACACCCACTCATACCATTATACTGCAGCACATCACTTCATAGTTCATGCTAACCTATACATAACAAACACTGCAATGTTGCTCCTTTCCACACAGGGGCGCCACAGGCCTCTTTGAAACCAAATGGTATTTAAACACACACATCCTGGCCTGGTTTGGCACTTCTGATATACAGGGATAGGGTGTGAGTGTGAGGCAAATGTGAATCACTCTGCTTCACATACAGAACTGAATTCTGTATGTGAAACAGAGAGTGACAAAAGATTCTGAAATGAATACTGGTGTGAGCTTCACTCTGCTCTGTATGTGCATATGATATATGTATGAGATATGAACACTACTGTGAGGAACACAAAGGTAAACTATGGTAACTGAATGTCATTGCTGAGTGGATCTACATGTCTAGAGCTGATAATAAACATTCATGAATGTTGTGATTTAATGATTATTCATCTTAAGGCTCTGTTACATAATCTTGTGGAAACTTTCCCATCATCATTTTATCTTGGATCTGACTGTAAATGGATTTAAGTTACTACAGTCATTCATTCCTTGGTTTCTTTTTAAAACGCAGTTGAGAGAGACACATTCATGGTTGATAAAATGGCTGTTAGGAGGCAGACACACCTGCTGGGTCCACTGTAGCAGCTTAGATACAAACACTGCTACTCTACAATCCAGTTGCCTGCTGGTTACATTTATTAAATGAGAACCTATTACTCATGAGATAAGTTAATCAGCATAAACGGGAGACTGTATCCTAAATTCACGGTTAACTAAATCTAACCTGGGCTGATCCAACAAGTGTGGAAACAAAAGCACAAAGCGAGACTGTGCTGAAGCCAGATCCTGGGCTGCAAACACATTAGCATCCTTGACTATTCCCAAATCTCCCTTAGTAACATTTAGACTTTAAGTTTGACCAAAAGAAGCAGCTTATGTTAAAACATCCACTAACCACAACATAACTTGTTAGCTTATGGTACCAAACCATGTGTATATTTTACTGAGGAAAGAAAGAAAGAAAGAAAGAAACAAAAGAAAGAAAGAAAGAAAGAAAGAAAGAAAGAAAGAAAGAAAGAAAGAAAGAAAGAAAGAAAGAAAGAAAG